>OZ023138.1:13089380-13722145 GCA_963675895.2 Styela plicata
TTCCAAGGCTTTTATCTTTTCGTCTAAATGTCTGGATGTTCCGGGTTCACCTTTTTGTCCATTTTCGCCACGTAACCCAGTGGGGCCTGTGGGGCCCATTTTACCAGGAGCACCTATGCATTGACTCGCGTCACAAACCATTTGATTTGGCGTTGCATTTGCCACGACATGCGAACAAAATTCATACAGTGTTGGCATATGGCAACTAGCATATTGAAATAAGATTACAACGCAAAAGCCTGTTATTTTCATTTTTCGTGTAAATATCTAAAGTGATATAAACGCATAGTCCGAATTCTTCCTTTATACTCAACGTGAACAAAAGGCATGTGTCACCAGAATGGACAATTCTCGATTGTGAACCGTTAACGCCTTTATTGAAAAAAATGTACGATACACGTTATTTAACCGCTGCATCAATCGTGTACACTGTGCAAGACCCCATCTGATTTGTTTATGAATGTATTACCCCTCTTGACCTACCTTAACTTCCTGCATACCCCTATAATATTTTTTATATCGTTTGCCAGCATAATACGGTACGGTAATACGGTACGAAGTTCGGTACGGTACATTGGAATTTTCCGGTACGATGGTACAGTACGATTCATTTTTGAATTTTCGTAATTAGTACAGTACGAAGTTCGATATTTATTTCGTATCGTACTCTTTTTCGTATTTTTGCATTACACCGTATTCTTCTCACATGAATTAAAAAAAAAAAATTCTCTTTAACATCAATTTCGTTTCATAACGAATGAATGTAATATGAATGTATTACCCATCTTGACCTACCTTAACTTCCTGCATACCCCTATAATATTTTTTATATCGTTTGCCAGCATAATACGGTACGGTAATACGGTACGAAGTTCGGTACAGTACATTGGAATTTTCCGGTACGATGGTACAGTACGATTCATTTTTGAATTTTCGTAATTAGTACAGTACGAAGTTCGATATTTATTTCGTACCGTACTCTTTTTCGTATTTTTGCATTACACCGTATTCTTCTCACATGAATTAAAAAAAAAAAATTCCCTTTAACATCTATTTCGTTTCATAACGTGGCGCACATAATATAGTATTGTCTTTTAAAATTTTAAACTACAGGACTATTTTGAAATGAATTAAATCGACGCAGGTAGGTCAAAAAAAAAATTCAACTGATTCACTTGAGTTGATTAGATGAGCTATGTCGTAAATCAGTTTTACTGTCCTGGATTTTAAGCCAAATAGCATAAAACTGTATTTCTTTTATCTTAGATGTTGGTATTGTTTCTCGCGGGGGCCAGATTTTACAAATACGACTGTTGTGGACATTGGCAGTTGGTACGGTTCGTAATTGCTGCCTAGCGAATAGTACTTGTTTTGGTACTGGTACAAAATTTAGTACGAAACCTGAAAAATATTAATCGAACCTACTTTCATACATGCACGAAGTTAGGTACGATGTACGAAAAAGGAATATCGTACAGTACGGTCCAGAAAATTTTCGAAAGGTTCGGTACGAAGTTTGGTACAAAATCATATTGCTGGTTCGAAGTACGATAAAAATTTCGTACCGTACCGTACTACCACCCTTGATCGTTTGAACGATTATGTAGTTCAAAACAATGTTTATTGCGTAAAAATGAAAAGGGAGAAGACTCATGTTTGAGGTGGAAACGATGCAACACGATGTGGCAGACTTATCACTCGATGACATGAGGTGGAGTGGGAAGACATATGGGACCACAATAGTGTCATTTTCAATTGATACGGAAGCGCATGTTTCCAAGTACAGTCACGATATGTCAAACTCAATCTAACGAAGATCTGTGAGCTTGATTAATCAGAAAGTATCTGAATTAGCATTTCAAATATGTTGTAATTTCTAAAAATTGCTGTCGCTGTATCCTAAGATACAACCTACAGAAGACTACGTTGAATGATTCTTTATGAACTATTGTGACTTGGTCATTCTTATTGTGTGCAATATTAACTATATCCTGTTTTCTATATAACCTTAACTCCCACCATATATTACCTCAGTATCGGCCGAAAAAATATCTGAAAAGAATAGCTCAGAAACAATAGCGGGGTAGCCGCCATTGATTGAAAACACTTTATGAATTACCCAAACAGTGCAATACAACAACATACGCCCCCTTTTGACCATGTGACACAGAAACACGTACTAAAAGGGTGCTAACGTGAATCAGAAGAGAAAATGGAAATATAAGATGTATACAAAAATATATATAGATGCTCTCTCTGAAAATCGTTTAAAAGATTAGAATATTGCCTATTTTTTGTATTTTATTTCACGATAAAAACAGTTTGCAGCACAATATTATCAAATACTAATACTGTAAATGTTAAAATGCATTTCAAGTTCAATCATACGTGAGCCAGAGATGAATGAAGGTTTATCGCATTCACCCATCTCAGACTCAGACAGAGATAACAATTAAGTTATTACACATTTAAAATCAGATCAAGTATGTCAATGAAAGTCAATGATAATGATACACATAGTTTACAAAAATATAGAAGTTTTTGATTGGGATAAAGTCAAGTGTCAAATTAGTTGTCCAAGAAGTTTTAATCAGCTAAATGGCAACGTCAATATAATATTATGAATAAATAACATTTATTAAGACCTTTGATTTAACGAAAAAATGGTCGAAATTAAATACGACACCGGATCAAAGTCACAGTTATATAATGCTTTGGCAAGATGAAATAAGGGGCCAACTAATTGAACATCAAAGGGTTATCCCAAAAAGTTATACCTATAATTTGGTGCTAAATTGTCATGAACTGTGTTTGCTATATACAATGAAATGGCTACATACAATGAAAAGACTACTCTCTTTCGGGGACTACTACCGACCACAATTTTATGTAGCTAAAGCAAACAAACTTCGCATCAGGACATAATTCGGGACCCGATATTAGGATCGTGGGTGAACATTTACTGAATTTCAATTAGCTATTCATTATAATTTGATTTCGATTTGTTAATATGAACCTGTGCAACTTAAATAGCCGAATAGCATCGCTGTAAATAAAACTTCAAAAGTTTGTCAAAACATACTTTGGACCTAGTTCCCATTTATTTTTAACACATACACGTTTTCAACCATTCAAACTTTATTTTGTGCCTCCACCATACTTAATGAAAAATTAAAATGAATCAGATTTATCAAAATATTCATACTTTCGATTGGAAATTAATTCACGATTGAAATTACATTTTACAGTGCAAAAAGATTAATATTAATATTATTACTTAATACATGGGGTGTGAATTGAAATAACACTATACCTATAAATATCTTGATTTTCACAATGGAAATGATTTGTAATAGTGACAATGGAATATTGGTTATTCACACAGAATTATCGATACATTCCGATTCGAAAAAATAGTTCGAATCAGATTCGGATCCAAAATGATTAGGTTTTGCCCAGTCCTCCTCACTATCCATGTGGCCTAAAAATACCACGGAAACCACGAGGAAATTTTCCTCGGTCCCTTTAGTTGTGACTTATTTTTTTTAAGCGCATCCATTTCCTAAGCTTCTCATCGCCAAGTCCACACCAAAATTTTAGGGCTGGGGGAACAATATCAAGCAATTGTACTTGGGAATCTTGAAAAATGTACCAGTGATGAACGGAAAATTGATGCAAAACTAAAGCAGAATTTTCCTTGATGAAGCTATCAAAGTGACTTGGTAATGGTATTTCACTGCAGTAATATTTCTTAAAATACCTCAAAAAATAATGCGTTTTGAGAAATTATGTTTGAAAGAAAAGAGCCTTAAACAGAAAATTTATTTTGTCAAGCATGTGCCACAGATTGAACCCGTTCGTTTAAGCGGTCCATCAGTGTCCCATACTCAAAAAAAATGCTCTTGCATTTTTCAATTGTGTCTAGAGATTTTGACAAGTAAGTTTCCACACGAAATGACTATAACTTAATTCAGGAATTTATACAGTCTTACCTACAATTCCCATTGGAAATATCCATATAGTTGTCCAAGGGATCGTCGTTGCTGCCAGGCTACAAAAATATCTATTTACTGTAACAAGAAATTTCCATTTGTCGTTTTATTGACATAGTATTTGTTTGTACCATCCATCTCTCTAGGTCTATGACGCAACAACTTATTCGGGAATAAAATGAATGAGTGAAATTCGAGGGTCCGGCTTGTTGTAGCAAAGCTTGCGGTCCGAGTATTGCACGTTATGTAGGTACAATATGTACATTATATATTACGCATTATGTACGTACACTTACATGCATATATAATAGTACTGCATATAAAGATTTTTATCGGAATAGCTTTGATTTATTTAATTTAATCATATGATTTTGTCCTGTATATCGACAATCATGTGCAATTTTTTTACATAAAAAATAATCCAGAAGAATGGGACATAATTCAGGAAATTGGTAATTATGAAACATGCGAAACATGATAATAACTTTTGCTCAACTGACAATGATTAGAGATAGTCCTATAAACAGAGCTTGCAATTTAAAACGCTTGATTGCAATGAAAGTGATATGCGATAAATTCAACACACAACCCTACTTATATTATGGAGATTTAGTACCGGTATTATCCGCTAGCACTTCATCATCAAGAACCTCCAATATACCGGAAGAAGAATTCATTTCAAGAATCAAGTCTCTAGACTCCGTAAACTACCCATGAAAAATTAATCAAATTTTAATTCGGTAAAGAATGGGATTCCGAAAACCCAAATACATTTGAGTAGGTAAATAAACACGAAATATTATTGAACCAACCCAACTATTAATCCATTATTCGATGTATTACCTAGTTTTAAAATTTAGCAAAGTTCGAGCAAAATATAGACAGCCAAAAATATAATGTAGTCAACTCAAAAATACGACATCGATTTCTCGAACTTACAAACGTAATATTATCTGATACCAATTGTACAGTAGCTGACAATGCTTATCGATTTCGGTTTTGCCATTAATGTAATTCGAATCCAGTTTCAGATAGCCGAATGATGACTCATTAAAGAGTCATAGGTCCTGAAGAACCCTAAATAGAGAAAATTTGGCAGAATAAAATGTTTTCTGTTATCGAAAGAGATTACTATGCATATGGGGATATTTCAGTTATATTTGTCATGACTAATATGAGTTTAATTAGATGGTTCCGACTTAACAGGGCGATCAGCGATCCGTGTTTCATGCTTGAAAAACAAGTTTAGTCAAAAATATTTTGATAACAAAAGAATGCATAGTCGAGTGACAAGAGAGTCACACACCCGTTTTTTGCGCAAACAATAGAATAGCAATTTTGATGAGACGCTTTCTATCCGCTCACAGCTACTGAAACAACGGAACTAAGCAGAAGATAATGAGACTTCATTTAATGATGACCGGGTCAAAACAATGACACAACAACCTCCCGGCAATCTAGCACAGACCATATGCTGCTAATAGCAATGCAATTATTGTATGTAAGGATGAGCGAACCCGATTTATTCAATTTTAATAGGATTCGAGTGTATAACGGATATCACATTTTAGCATTGGAATATGCACTTATTATTAAAATCAAGTAATCTATTTAACTCGTATTCACTATTAATAATAATATTATAAACAAAATGTTAACGGGAGAATACAAGTTACTCACAATGCACTTCATCTCTGCGAGTGCAAATAAATTTGAGCAAAAAATTTTTATTGCATTTTATCGTCAAAATACGAAAATTTCATTTAGTCTTTCATGTTACGAGAATGGCAGATTTACGATTGATTTAATTAATTCATCATTTGGATCGATTCAAATAGAACATTGAGAAGCCCAGTCCTAATTAAATGCGTTCTAATACGAAGACTTACAAAACTGATAATTTTAATTGCAGTAATGCTAGTTAGTAGTCTAAACATAGTATAATTTATAATTGGACAACAGGATACTGCTACATTTACTTAAATTACAAAGGGAATGCATTTGGTAAATACGTAGGTAATATTATATTAAATTTGCTTCATTTTGGTAGAATTCGATGCTTTTTTAATTATTCCATGACAAATTTATGATATTCTAAAGTTAATTGCATGGCCACGATTATAACGCGGCTAATCAAGGTTAACTCTGCAAGTACGAACCAAATTTTCATAATGGGCATTCAGGGCAAGTGTTGGCCAGTTCAAATTGACCGTGTAGCTTGTTTCGTGGGGATATAGAGAATAGCGACACGAAGGGACACGGAAGAACGTGCAGTAAGTATCAACGGCTCTTGGCCATTAGGCCAAGCGTTTTTACTTTCATAATGGATCTGAATCAACCAAAATAATATCTCAATAACTATTTTAAAAGACTTGGCTCAAAGTTCTTGAATAGCATCAGTATGAAGAGACAATCAACAATATCAACAAATTAGCTTCTTTTGTATCCTACATTGGTGCAATCAGAACATTCTACATTGGTGACGCGGCAAACGAATTGCGCCTTCTTGAATTGGTTGTCGCACGGAAGTCTCAACAGAAGAATAATAACGAATATAATCATGAAAATATAATTCCCAATAAAGATAATGGAACGCACGAAAAATAGGGAAGAAAAGAAAAAAAAATACGAAAACGCAAAGAAAAAGTAACAGGTGACGAGGATCGAAAGATAAAGAGACGAAGACACAAAGGCAGAAAGATGAACAAAAGATCAGAGAACCCAAAAGAATAAAATAACGGTAAGAAAAGCGTAGAATAAACTCATGAACAGCTAGACAGACAGATAATGTATATTTCTTCGTTAACAAATAAAAGTACCAAAGTCAATAATATTAACAAATAATATACCACTTGGCAAACGAAGCAGATTAGTGCAGAACTGCAACTATCAAAGCGTGTTTCAAAAGACTATTATAAAATGAACTGAGCGTAAAAACAATGGACTGTTATTTTATTTGCGGACTGCAAAAACTAATATATAAAAATAAGAACAAAACGCGATAAGCTGAACGACTTGATGTTGCCAGGTATGAAACAAGGAAGAAACGCTCTCTCGAAGAATAGCAATAGCGTTCATATTTTATTGGATTAGGCTATGTTAATTATTTCTTATTTATTGTAGCCTTATACACAATGTTCTTACAATCATCAACTTAACAGGTATAAATTTTTTTCTCTTCTTTCAACGTGTATGCATTTGGCATTGACATCAAGACAACACTTGATTGAAATTGGCAGACTGGAGCAATTTGTTTTCATTAAATGGATTATTCTTGATGTTGCTAAACTTAAGAAGATGATTTCTATAAAAAAACACGCATCAAACAAATATTTTTTCTTCTTTTCAAACGACATTTTATAAAATAAATTTGATACTCCATCTACAATGGTGAATCTAATATGTGGATCAAATTGATACCTAGACTTATGTGGTCTAAGATCAAGAAATTAAGTATATTTTTATGTAATGTATATTGCTAGCTCATTAATTTATGACTATTGTCAATCACTATTTTGGATTTAAGACAAATTAATTAGGATATATACCATTTACAGCCTCGAAAGACATTTTTATCAATCTCAATACCGACTAATAGGGCAATAAATATCAGATCAGATATCACAATGATGTACAAACAGTGATAGCATATATATTATATACTCTGCGTATCTGGTATATGCTACAGCTACCCGTGAAGTGCCCTGCTGAAGGGCACACTCGGTGATGAAACGGTCAAGCATCGAACTGTCGGCCGTCAGGACAATACGATCGCACTTTACCGACTGAGCCAGGCCGAAAATTGTAAAACTGGTTGATCACTCTACTGCCCAAGTGTTGGTATTTCGTCGTGCATGAATGATTTCGGTTGCGAATGAAAACAAAAGATATTTTATCCAAATACCTCAGGCCTTGTGCGCGGTTCGTGTCTGGCGCTTTTCTGTGCTATAAGTAGTAGACTAATGCATGTGAAACCTTTTCCAAGTGGGGATTTTGGAAAATAATAGAATGCAAGCGTCTAGTTTTCGGATGATATTGGCTCTTCAACTTCTTTTACTGCTCTTCGATATTTTAAATAATGCCTTGATTGATCTTGTGGAACCAGAATATGATGTTCAACTCGTTCTGTTCATGTAAGTACGATGACCTATGCCAACCGACCAAGGTACCGTACCAGTATTTTAGACGCATTTTGTATCTACCTTCATTTTCAATAACAGTATTAGGAAACTTCGAAATGATTCTTTTTGACAGCATTTTGTTAAAGTAACTTGATAACTAGTGATGGGCTGATGTATCGGTATCGGTGATTTTAGAGGTATCGGTACTGGTATCGGAAAATTTTCATCACCGATACCACCGATACCGGATACGTCTTTAAAACGGAGCATACGAATACGCTTTATTTACTGATGATAAATGGAAAGACCTCGCATTCCACTGCTCTGAAAAATAATTAAAACAGGGCATGCTTCGCGTGAACAATTTTTATTTACACTTCGGGTTTTATTGACTAAAACCCATCAATCCACTGACTACATGCTCTTTTTGGTGCAATAAAAGGTGTTGAGGTCGCATTACACGTTTGCGTAGGTTACGTTTTTTCGTGGTTTGTTTGAATATACCATTGCGTTTTATGCAAGCGCAATGCTCTGCATGCATCTACGTTTTCCTATGAAACAAAACGGTTTGCTATGAAAGCTACCGCGAAGTGCTTGTTTCTTTTTTTTACGCTTGTGGTTTGTACGCATGTGAACTCGATTAACGCAAAGCAATGCAGGCGTGTATTGCCGTTTTTATTTTATTGCTCGAAACGTAATGCAACTCATCGATGAGACAACTTCACATGTTTCGTGGCCTTTAGGTGTCACGTTAGTTGTGTAACCACGAACATTTGCACTCAATCTTTGGACCCACGTATGCTCGAACGCAGCAACAATTCTTTATATTTTCATCCATAAAAGTTTGCACTCAAATGGATGCAAGAGTCCAAGGGTGCAAATGTACGTAGGCGCACACATACGTGGGTGCAACTGTAACAAGTGCATAAGTATGTGGATACAGAAAGGCCTTCAACCTATTTAACAAAGTACTCGGTATCGGCGGTATCGGAATATAAATTAAGAAGGTGGTATCGGTATCGGCGAAAATTCTGGTATCGGCCCATCTCTATTGATAACGTTAAGTTAACTTTTACTCAATTCTGAATTGGTAACGGTATTCCAACAGTTCAAACGCAATAGTTTTGCCACTTTGATTCTTTATTAAGTCTGGATGCAAGAAGCCAGATCCAGTCATTGTAAAATATGATAGGTTAACACAAAACACACAAGTCATCAACTTTCAAGTGCATCATCTGCTATTTTCTTCCAATATTGAATTTTCTTCGATTTCAGACTGCAAGACATTGGTCTGATGTTTCAACTCATTGTTGTCTCATTAGAATTTTTCAACACATACGCTTCTCAAGCTGGATTTGTTGGAGTAATGGTGAAGAAATTTAGAACAACCATCATTATCACTGTTATATATCTTGCTATAAGCATAGGACTCCATGTTTGGACACTAACTTTGAGGTAATGAAGTGTGCCTGTTTGGATTCCAGTGTCATGGCATTTTTTGCTTAAAAATTATCATTATGATACCAAGCCACCATTATGAATGACATGATCAGGTCTAAGAATTTACAAAAAATCATAGCCTATATAGGTTTATTACGGTAATAATGTAAAAAAACTCACTCTAAATTGTATACATTTTTAATGAGATGTATAAAATATAGGCCAAAGAACAGTTTTCCAAAGATCCCAAAAGTTTTCAAAAGTAGCTTGCCCACAGTCAACTACACTTCTGATTATCCCAAAAAATATTTCAGCTTTATTTTATTCTGAGAAACGATATTTGATCTATCTTCTATCTAAGTAGAAATATTTGTAATTATTGGACTACACAATTTGATTTTAGGTGCGATATACCAAATATCTCAACCATTGCTTAAAAACAACACTTTTAATAAGGCTTAGCCAACGGTACATCAGTGGCTCATACCTAACAAAATGAGAATTTCGAAGACTGATTTTTATGACTTTAATAAGGATTGAATATTAATTGATATATATTAAGGATCAATAGTCAATCATTTTTATTTTCCATCAAATACACATAGTATGCATCTGAAGTGACAGGATGTTGCAAGAAACAAAATTCTCATCCAATCAGCAACACCTGACAAATCTGTCGTAGTCTTCAATTAAAAAATTATGACAAAAGAGCAGAACGAAACTTTTAAATACATTCAAATTCCGATGTAAATAAAAACACAAGTCAAGAATCGTATTCCTCATTTTCGAGCAAGTTCACCCCTCATTATTTAAAAATGTGGAACACGATTCTAATCTAATCATTGTTATATCATTGTGTTACTTCTTTCTTATCCAAGACCCACAAAATGCATCATGGTTTTTATTAATTGCAAAAATTTGAACCTTCAACAACAATTTTGCAGGTGGAATAGATCTGGCCAGTTTGTATATGTTTGGGGAGTTGGTGGATATTATGCTTTGTACATCATTCAACGAGGAATATCACCATTTTATTATTATTATTACAAAAGAACTGCACTGAAGTTGGGCGATTCAAAATTTTATTACAATTCTGAATGGCTTAGATCGCAATGGTCGGGTGCAAGGTGATTTGAAGAGTAACAGGGAATGATCATTCCTCAAATCTGAATCGAATATTAAAACCTCATACAGAAGATGAAAACATATGCCGTCCATATTGCTAAAATGATGCTGAGAGAAAATACCTTCAAAACCACGGTACTGCAAACAGTTGCTTTTATGTTAGATAACTTTTTATAACAAAAGTATTTTTTTCTAAAAATTTTTTAATGCCAAATGTATTCTTATAATAGTTGTTTATAGTTTCTTTGTGGCGGTACATAGTAGATGAATGCAATAATAAAATGAACGCTCTGGTTTCCAGCCGAGTTCTTGTCAATATAGGGCTTCGCAGTCATGGATTTCTCGCAAGCAAAAATCTTTATCGGACTAGCGCGCAAGTGCAAACTCTTGTTTATATACTCATTTGCAGAATGCGCAAGGCTCAACACTGACCAGAGCATTCTGACGTGAATCGAACAAAAAGCCTCGCTTATGCATGCCTATTATGGTTGAAGATTTCCCCGCATGCCTAGAACTGAGCACAGGGAGGATGCATATAAAATGGGAAATCCGGCCGTGGTGCATGCATCACAATGCGAAAGATTACCGGGACAACTTGAATATACAACTCTCGTCGCTATCCTGGAATAGCCAAACAAAATTAACAAGCTTATTTGCCATTTAGGTCGATTTTTATTAAATTAGTTCTAGTCATTCTCATCAGAAGAAAAATGAAATTCTTCAACAACGTCCGGTTCATCGTCTTCTTCTTTAAACTTCTGTTTCTTACTTGGAATCTGTGATATTTCTTGCTCTGAATCTTCATCATTCTCATCTATGATAGAATCATCATCAGATATCTCAGAATCTTCATGTGCTTCTGGTCTTGGTTTGTTAGCTTTTCTCTTCCGCACAGATTTACCTGTAAAAGACATATATATATTAAAGAACATGGCAGAATTCTTAACGTTAAACTTTACTTTGATGAGTACGATGCTCAGATAGATACACACTTCGGCCCCTGATCTATAGATTGCCCATATTTGATGTAGCTGTTTTCAACTAGTAAAAAGTTAAACTTGCAAAAATACATTATATATCAAGCTTAAAACTATACTACATATATATATATGATAGTTTTACCCTCTTCAATTATTTTTTCCAAATTTTCCTCAACATTGTCCAAAAAGTTATCTGCATCATCTGCAAATAATTCTCCCATTTCCTCCTTATCTTTCTTCTTTGAGGCTTCCATGAATTTCTTACGATCGATCACTGGAAGTCTTTCTTCAACAATCTGAATGAATCCAAAATAATGCTAAAAATGATGAATCCAGTAAAGGAATGTTCTTCGCGAGTCAATGATATACGTCATCCATTCATGTTACTTGAGACGAGATTCCTCGTAAAAAGATATAAATATTGTCATATTAAAAAGCATTGTTTTATACATTTACTTTTGTTTAAAATTTGATTATGTTTCGAATCGGTTATACATATTTGGATTCATTTGACCCACAATAAGTATTCATTACTTTTATAAATATCCTCCGTTTTTACATCACAACAGAATAGAGCATTAGGTTGCGCAAGAACTTGCACCGGAGGGCCCTATAACAATGTCTACTTTTATCCTAACTGGGCAGTATTGTTATATTGGTTAGTATTGGTGGTGGATTACAGAGATTTTCACCACAGGATCAGTAGATTTATATGCTGAACCACATGCCTATATTTACACCAAGATGTAAGGCGAAATAAGAATTAAACATTTCATTTCAATAAGAATATACATCCCAGCTTCATAGTTCAAACTTAGGGAGGTGGTCAGTATTACGGTACCAAAAACAGACAATTTTGCCTTCTAGCCATTTTTAGATCACATCACCATGACATGCTCCAGAATGTCAGCTTCTACACTAAATGTAGTAAATGAGCAACATTACAGGATATATAGAATATGGAAATGTATTTTTGAGTGTGTAGTAGCAAAATAACTTAGGAAACAAAATTTAAGATCATCAATACTACTATAAAATGGCAGTGTTGATGGTTTTGAAGCTATTTTGTCAGCCTGATGAAAATGACCTGAACGAAGACACCAAAAGAAAAACAAGATCTTGTCACCGGAGTCCTGATTACATATATGCCAACAAAATGAAAAAATAACATTCATACTACACAGACCATTTTATGCAATAGCATCATATTACCCTGTTCTTGTCAGCCGCAGCTTGTTGACTTTCTTTGTGATGGAGTTTCTTGTAATGATTATAGTGCTTATGGAACGGTACACCTTGGTTCTTTTGTGTTTGTTCC
This sequence comes from Styela plicata, assembly GCA_963675895.2. Classification (NCBI taxonomy): domain Eukaryota; kingdom Metazoa; phylum Chordata; class Ascidiacea; order Stolidobranchia; family Styelidae; genus Styela; species Styela plicata. Next base: position 13,102,357 of record OZ023138.1, read on the forward strand.
CACATAGCCTAGTAAAATTAAAAACTCAGTTTTATATCCCAGCCATGGTATAATTTTACGCCAATGAAAATTCAACCGAACGCAGCCTCTAAAATTATATTTCGGCATCTTAAAATTCCTGTGTTTCAAAGTCGCACCTACTTTAAGTCTAGTTTCTGTATGTCTTTGTTGTCAGTAATATCGAAATACAGATATATCTCAATTTGTTTCATTTGTGCAATTCTGATATGATTCCACCTATTGTTTATTTATTTAATAAATATAATTTACCTCAATAAATATACCTTATGTTAAACTCAACAAAAATAATACACATCCTGATTAGAGATTTTAGTTTGCTCAAGCATGAGACATAGACGGATCGCGCCTTTCCAGCGCAATCCATTAGTGACTCAAGCTTGACAAAAACATGTGAGCACAAAATATTTCCAACTGGAATAAGCTGATCCGCACTAATTATGCTCTCTATTCTGCACTAGCTTTCCAATTCAGTTTTGTTGCCTTTGTTGGTATGATCCTTATAGTATTGCTCGTCACACTAACGTATATACAATGTAAACTTTCAAATCATTAAATAGAGACAAAACCTAGTGTGTTATAAAGCATATCCTTGTTATGTGGGTTCATGAAAAATTTTCAGGTCATTTAGTTAGGAGATTTTTGGACACAAAAACATCACTGAATAGCTGAGAGAGATATATTGAAGTGGATGGTACAAGAGTGAACAATCTATTCTTTGTCGGACAAGAGTCATTGAAAAAGCTAGCTGGTTACCAGTTGATGTTAACCGTTACAATAGAACTAACTCACCACTGCAGAAATATCAGCAACTCCGAAAGAAACGTCAGATCTTTTGTCTAATATATATTTACTATTTTCTTCTATTTTCTCAAGAATTTGTCGAATAAGTTTGATATAGTTTGGCATCTAAACAAAAACAAAAAAGTAATATTGTATTAATTTTGTAAATAAATGACTAGTGGCATGGCAACCCAAAAAGTATGTGCAAACAAAATAATATTTCACTTCATCACTAGCTTCAAATTCAACAAACTATTTTGCAGCAGATAAAATGATTGATAACTGATTTCTTCGTACATACCTAGCCATTGTACAAATGATAAAGAAAATTACACAGCTAGGCAATTGGAAAATCTGTATTATTAACCTTGCAGTTTTTTGCATATTTCTTCATTGATATAACAGTAGGAACCATCATTTCAGGAAAAGAAATAGTGTGAGCTTGGGTGTTGATATATTCCATAAGTGCATGGTATAATTCATCCATCGTACTACTCTGAAAGGGAGAAACAAAACTTTTTAGAGGAAGTGGAAGTCAACCTAAATTTGTTCCCATTAATTACAATTAGTGACAGGCACCTATCTGATCAAAAATCAACCAATTGCTGATTTCTATATCCTCGTTCATAAGCAAAATGACTGATTTTGCATATTTTTCGTATTTATACACATGTCCACCATGTCCATATTTAAACACAATGTAATTAAAATATCGCTAAATTAATACCAACTGACTGCTAGACCAAGGATTTTCAATCCTCAAGATGAAAATCTACCATTATTTCATTATTAAGCAGTGTTTCTTTGATAACAATAATTTTAAATAAAACTCACCCTGTAACTGGACTCTTTCAATTGTGAATTTGACAGCTTCAATATTGTAGAGAAATTTAGGGGTTGTGTTAAAAAGCCACCTTTTCTGTGAAAACGTTAAGAAAAACTGACTCGAGTATTAGTAGATTTTGATAGATTACTATGTTACCAGTACATGACTCTTTTTACCATAATTTTAAATATCAGAGTGCATGCTCTTCTTATTTTCCTTCAATTGTCCAAAACTCTTGTCACATATTTTGATGGACAAACTTTAAAATTATAAAAAAGGAGTGTAAAGTCTAAAGCCTTTTATGCCAGATTTTTATTGTCGGTAATTAAAACACAGATTTTTCAAAGTAAATGTTTTCCATGGAAAATCATCTGCTAACAAAGTCAGCAGGTGACTAATGAGAGGAATAAGTAAATTAAACTCACTTTCTGCTGAATTCTGCCAGTTTTAATGGTTTTGTGATGTATGGCAGTAAGGGGATATATGTGTTTGTTGCATCTGAGAGCGTAGTGAGATATCTTACAATATGATATCTAAGTGGAAAATATCTTGCAGTAGGAACCAAACTGAAAAGGATGCAAATGTATTAGTTATTTTGTTAAAGCCACTGATTTGTGTGGATCACCCTCGAGCTATCACTTACAGAAGAACAGGGTTGGTGTTGTTCAAAGGTAAAAGCTTTCAAGGTTGGCTGAGCTCGAGACTACCCAAGTAAGTATCTTGGAACTTGAGTGACGATCATTGATTTAAGTGACGGACTTGGACCAGGAATTAAACTCGAGATCTGTAGCATTGGATGATTCCGAGCAAGTATTAAAATCGCAATTAAAGCAAATTATCTTATGGAAATCTTATTTTTTGTTTTGGTCAATTCAGCATGATGTTGTACTCTTGCACATGATTTTATTTGGATTGAAACACAAAAATCTCCTTCAACTCCAAAAGTGTGCAGAATCAACAAAAACGTCAACATTGTTGATGCGCCAAGTCTTGAAATTGGCAATATCAGGAAGCAATCAACTTTTTTGAAAAATTGCTTTAAAATATCAGTACAAAATAAAAAAAAAATATCTACTTACTCGATAGTTCCTAGAGATACTTGTACTAAAGGATACAGCAGAGGTTTGATCGATTCGTTAGAATATAAATTTCCAACCATCCTACACCAAAGTCCAATGCAATGAACATATTGCCAGTTATATACAGCTTGGTAGTTTTCCTGATTAATTATCAAAAGCCCAGGTTGTAATATAAAATGATATTTGTAGGAAAATAGTAATATTGGCACATAGTGGAAGAGCCTTCTAAGGAAATGCCATGTGTGAGTGTTTTGCCTTCAATCTTCAAGCCCTATAGGTAAGAGCTTGTGTGGCAGAATCTTGGTGACTACGTCTCGCCTGAACCGAACGGCCCCAGCCGAGGAATAAGAGGGAGAAATTAAGCTTTGTTTAAAAAGAGCAAAGAAGGATAAACAACGAAAAAATTACACTTGTCTTTAAAAGAGTGACGAATCCATGCCGCAGTTAATAACAGAACGATTGGGTCTTTCTTTTATGTTAATTGCTTGGAATCGTTCCGAAACATATTGATGAGACTATAACTATTAGCTATATGGGGTTGATCGTTTATAGATATATAGTACATATTCCTCGCTCGCGATCGTCTGTCAGTCGTGATTTAGACTTAGCTGATAGAACCAATTGCACGAATGTGGAAGAAAAGGATGCCGGCAAAGATATGACATCGAAGGCGGGCGCGTAAGGTGCAGAATGCCGGACATCATCAAATTTGATTTAGACTTTAGAGAAACAGAAAATTAATAAATTTCAGCCATCAATATTAAATTTTGAAAAACAGGAATCATTTCAAAAATATTGGTTCATTTTCGGCATCCGATTTCAACATGACTTTTAGAGAACTGGGGATCGATTTGATGAAGTAGTATGATGAAGATGCGACAAAGTTTTTCAGCGTACAGAATCACTCTCAAATGCGTACTGTGAAATTGGATGATTATTATTTCATATTTAATGTTATAACTGGTTAAACATTTGGCCTTTGCCAAAGCGACCACCTTTTACACAATCATTCTTTTTCCGCTATGCGCTGCCATGCAATACGATCAACACCTGTTCATACATATCCAAAACATAGATCATCTTGAACAATACACATTATCCCTCTTAAAACTGGAGTCGATTCCAAATTAACACAGTCTAAAAAATTCAATTAACCAATGCAAAACAATCTTCGCCGCAAAAATCTTCAAAAGTCATAGATTTTTTAATGGTAATAATCGACTGACAATAGATTAATAAAGAAGCAATGATTGAGTTCTAGATTTAGTTTCAACATTCGACAAATTCATAGTAGACAATCAACGTCTTCTTTAGTATAATAAATTACATAAATGTGAGATTTAAACTGCTCTTGTAGTTTAAACTCAAAATATTACTTTCATTCTCTGTGAGATGATAATCAGTTGCGGAGTGTGCATTTCTTGGGCTAAACTTGGCATGTACATAACAGAGATGAGTAACTGACAAGACTCATATAATATAGGCTTCCCAGTCGAATTGTTTTAACAAGTACTAAATATGTTTACATGCAATTCAATAGACTTTATACGTTTTTTGACTATCCCAGCCACGTACGGTATCAAAATGATCGCAATAATATCACTGAATTCATTGAAAATGAAATTAGAACCCTAACAATGGTAACTTTTATTTTAGACATTTCAAGTTGGACATTGCTATGTAACATATAGTCAGCGAATCACGCGACTTCCATCGACGGGAGAACATACACAGCCCCTTCTTGTGCCAATATGCAGCGTCAGCAAACTCAGTTGGTCACACATGAATAGATCATAGTGATTTCCAAATTCTCTAAAAAATCATGGACATGTGATTGCATAAAGGAAGCGGATTTAATTTGAAGCTAGATCCGACTACAACCAACACCTATTAATCAAATAGTTTTGCATAATCTCTTGAACAGCGCATTAATAGTAAACATCGAAGGAAGTTTAGTTGAAATCTTGAATTGGTTTTTCCAAACTTAACCGTGCCATGTTGTTGCTTAGTTGCCAAAAAGCTTAATATAAACCATTGTTGTCGACGTTTAATATAAGGGCTACCATTATCATATTTTTTTGAAAAATTTATATTTTAAATCATAGTGGTCATCGTATCCTGTTGTCGAGATGCCAGAATGCCCGCTGCATGTTATCGCCATAAGTTGCGCCATACGTTGTACACTACGTCATACACTGCAATTAATTTCCAAATCATAAATGCATGTGCAACGTGACAAATGCATTCTTATCATGAGTTTAATTAAGAGAAAAACGGAAGAGCATGATAAAATGTCCAAACGGAAGTGAAGATGTCTTTCATTAAAGAAATGCACTATTTTATAAGCCACCCTGAGCCTAACGTATTTCCTGCGTGTTGTATGAGGATACTCAAAGGAAAAAATGGTAGATGGTTTTACTATCACCCAGGGCAGATACCAGTCATTGCACTTTGCCATGCCAGTTTAGTTTCATTTGGGATGCTTTCCGTTTAGTTCCATAACAAAAAAACTGAACCCAACGTTTTTTGATTTGTGATCTACAAGCATTTGAAAAATGAAGTTTGCTCAAACGACAGACCCATTTTTTAGCACTCGATCGCAGCATATGATTTCTGATGTCTTAGTCCTTCTGATACCAGATGGTTTGCAACGGTGTTTCCAAGTGATAACTTGTAATCAGATTTATTCGCTGATAAAATACACAGCTAAGATGCAATGTCCACTAATCGAAAAGAGTTTTGTGTCAACATATTCTATAAATTATGGTATTGGTAGTGGATATCAATCGCACAATGTCGGCATCCCAAGAATCGTTCTACCCAAATATCCATAGAGATTAATAATATATGATTATTTGTTGCTGACTTGACTTAAACAAATATGAAAATCACAAAGAAATTATTGAATCTTCTATACCTTTTTCTGTACAGTCATAGCTTTACGCAAATGAATTGCAAGTTGACGAATGTAGAGAAATGCAAGTTGATATGTCATTGATGGATTGATTGAAAATAATTCACATAAAGTTTGCTGCATGAAATTTATCATTGGAAGTAATGATGGTGTTGTAAATTTACAGTTGGCAACATATGCAAGATAGGTTTGCTGAAATTAAATAAAATAATCAAGAGTGAGAAACCATTCCAGCATTACGTTCAGAAGGTTATTTATAGTAGGGTGGTTCAAAAAATGGAAATCTTGAAAAACATAGCTACAACCCCCTCAAAAGGCGCGTTTGGGTTAAAAAAAAACAAACAAATATTAGCTCATTTGAAAAAGTTTTGAAGTTGGGCCGGAGGTTTGAAATTTCCAATTTCAAACAAAATCTGGCAACAGCAAAAATTTTTGAATTTTTCTGATTTGTGGTCATTTTCAACTATTTTGGCTAATTTGTACACAGAAAAATACAATTAAGTGTAAAAGAAATAAAAAGCAATGTTCCAACACAATATTAGGAGTTTTCTAGGATATCCTATATTGAAAATTTTGGAAAAAATGTTAAATTTAGGTAAAAAATGACTAAATCTCTATTTGACAACTTTTTTCATTACCGTACTCGAGTACCATATTATAAAAAATTCAGATAGTCAAAAGATACTCCATTTTCTTCTTTACTAGATGTTGCCAGATTTCGCTTGAAACTGAAAATTTCAAACCAGCGGCCCAGCTTCAAAAACTTTTTCAAATATGATAAAATTTTTTGAGTGTTTTTTTTACCCAATCGCTTCTTTTGGGAGGTTGTAGCTATGTTTTTCAAATATTTTTTTACCGCCCTAATGCATAGTATAATAAATGGTTAAATGCACAATAAATCCACTGGACCTTGTACTTTAAATAAAGAACCACAGTTCGAATGTATGAACATGTCAAACTATCAACCAATGACAACTATTATTTCTTTCGACGTTCAAGCCCTCACAATAGTAGAGAGCAAATCATACAATTTATATTGTTTGCCAATGTACCAGGCAAGTACATTGTATGATATTCCTTTAATTCAATGATAACACATGACAAACTCCTACTAATTCATCTATCCCATCTCGGTTCACTTTGCAAGATTGGGAGGGTCCATCCACACGAAGAACGAGATCTCAATAAAAATCCAATAAATACTAATCATAAACGGTTTTACAACATTCATTGGGCAGGACTGATAAAGAGAACTAACTAAATCTGATTTATGTTAAATTCAGGAAATGATCTCATATTCTAATAGTCTTATACTTACTCTCATGGCAGATTCAAGATACTTATGTTTGTCAAGTTTAATGATTCTGTTGATGCAGAGAAAACTGAGAACTCTGACACTTTCATCATCAGCACTGCTCCATGATTTCACAAGAAACTAAAACCCAAAGTATTTCAACTCAATAAGATGGTTGGTATTTGTTTTAGCACATATACCTTTTATTTTAAACTTAAATTATATTCTTTAAAACTCCAAATAAACTAATTTGAGCTAGATTTATAATTATGAAGTACAAAGTCATTTCAACAGAATGTCAGACAGCAGACTATTCAAAACAATTAACTTGTCCTCAATTTGTGATAAAAAAATTAAAATTTGTTACAAAATGTGAATACAGTTTTAACTGGCACCTTTGCATTTTATTTATGATCATGAACCACAGATATAGGACAGTACCGTCTTACAAAATTCGAAAGAAAACTTTCACATATTGTGTCAAGAAATACTAGAAAGCTTTTTGAGAGTGCAAAAAAGCATGAGAACATGTGTATGAAATGACGCTTGAAAAAATGAAAAATAAAAATATTTTCACATATCACCACAACCAACCTTTAACAATAACTTGGTGATCTTGGGAAAAGATATAAAGTAAGGTACAAGAAGTATGGTGTGTCTGAGTGCAGCACATACAACCGACGGCTCTAATAAAAGTTGATTAAGAGCAATGACATCATTCAAATAAGTCTTGATAAAATCCTTCATTCGAATCCAGGATTTACTTTTAGATGGAAGATTGTGCCTGTAAAGTACTTGATTATTTTCATACATGGTAATATATAAGTCATAAAGTCTTATAAAGATATTGTTTTTATAATATATCAGACAGTCAAAACGTCATATATTTTGCTACCCAGACACCAGAAGTTTCATCAGAACAAAGATTGGCAAATGGTCTATATTTCACGATATACCTTGCTAGATGACTAAACTGTTTGTTTTTTGATGGTAGCAACAATACTGTAGAAAAAGGATTCAAAATCATCAATACCGGTGATACCGTTATGAAATATATAAAATAGCAGTGTTGGTGGTTGTTTGAAAAAAAATCTGAAAAATATAATTTTGGGTAGCTGAAGAGATTAATATCAGCAATTTGAAATGTCTGCTCATACCTATATATCGCAACTGTAGATGGAACTATTACAAATAAAAGAATAATTTTAAAAAATATAAGTAAGAAATCGACTTGATCCATTCAATGCACTTTAAAGTAACTCATTATATACAATTTTGATGATTTGTCAGGATAATAATTGAGCAACTTCGCTAATGATTTTTAATTAAAAAAAATATTATTATTTTATTTATTTATCATGATTATTATCAACAATTTGGCTTGGTCCATCCAATGCAACTTATTGTAGCTTGAAAAAAAAAATCATAACATACGATTTTGATGCTTTGTCAGGATAATAATTGAGCAACTTCGCTAATGATGGAACGAGCTGTCTTATACAAAGACCAACGACCGCATTAAATGTTCCTCCACTTTCAACCCTGTAACAAAGGTGAGTACAAAAATCCACGATTAGTTCATTTATCATAATTAAGTCTTTGTCAGTTACGAGTTCATGTTACTTTTTTATTAATTCATTCATCTTAACTATTCAATGTTTTTAATAAAATGACGCTAGATTGCGATTGCTCTCTAAGTTGGAAATTTTATGCCACCCTAAACATTTTGGAAATAATAGAAATGTTAAAAAGAAAATCAATATAAAAGAGAGTAATCGTGATTTGCCAAAATATCAATCAATTCAAATCAAAGTCCATTAAGATAAATCATTCAAATCAAAAATTGTCACTTCATTAAGTCATACTTGAATTTTGATTTCGGTCTCGATTTCTTTGAATTTCTATCTTCCAAATTTTCATTAAACCTAAGAATAGCAGCATGAAACGCTTTTGTTAAATCTCTCAGTGCAGGTAATGATGATTTTGAATCCATGAGTTTGGATTTCCAATCTTCAATCATTTTGTCAGTGACCGGAATCTATAAAGAATTAAAATATTATTGAACAATTTTATCATTTGTATAAATAAAAGAACAAAATTACTATATCGCACTTTAGTACGGATGGTGAAAGTAGGGTGTTTCACTGTTCCTTTAAATTTTTTCCTTCTATGATTATATAATATGCATTTGATATTGCTCATATCCCCAACGTAAGAAAAATTCTGGTTATGTTTAATAGTCTCTAATCAAAAAGAGGATACCAAATGGCAGGTTATTTTACACAATCATGGACAAGATGGATGAATATAATTTTTTTTGCTGACCTTCGCAAGTTTAATTAAGAAGTAAATCAATCAGAAATTCTCGCTCTGTCAAGCATTGTGTCACAGATGGACCATGCCTCACTGGCACGGTCGGTTCGAAAAACGTGAACTCACTCTTTCCTTCTTTGTTTCCACAGGATATGCGACTTCATCTTCACTTCCTGATAAAACAGCATCATCTTCTTGTTCTAGATCACTGTCACTTGCCTCCTGAATCAACACAAAACAATTTGTTAAATACATACTTCTTCATTATTTTTGAGTAAATAAATCGGTATGAAAACTAATCAAGTGAACAATGCATTCGAATAGCAATTAACGCAAACTAGCCAAGACGTGACGTGACAACTCCAGCAAAGACTTGCTTCGCTTATATAAGTTTGAGTCTTGCATACGTACAAAGTATCTTGATTGTGATTAGGTATTCCAGTTGAGAGTGTATGATCATCACACAGTATGGAAGTTCATCAAAATATCAAAGTAAATATTATTTTTATGAGATGGGATCTGAAGTTCAAGTCAGTTCAGATAAATCTGTACCAACTCACAAAACATGATGTAATCGATATAGTCAAACAAGATATTTCTTTTCAACAACAGTAACTCTGGTTTGTTGAAATATGTACTGAATACTGCTATAGCCAGTGTATATTAAATGTGAGACCATACAGAAGAACTGTGATGAGTGAATATGAAAATTCAAAAAATCTTTCCTTATTGTGTCATAACTAAAATAGCTCCAAGCTGTAAGACAAGACAAGATAATTTGGCAATTTTTTTAGATAAATTACAATTTTAAATAAAATAATCATTCAACATGTAAACATGTACATAATCAACATGTCAATAGCTCAACAACTCGAACACTTTATATGAGCTTTTTCAAGGTCATGAAATAATAACTTGCTTGATTTTCGAGATTTCATAATATGTAACTGGTATTTTGATTAAGGTTTGCCTCACACATGTGTTTGGCAATAAAAGCAAGCTTTTCGATATCAGAAAATAAAGCGAAACAACAACAATGCAATAGTACAAAAAATAACTAATGTCTCCGGCTTTACTCGGCTGCAATCATTTCATTAATGTCTCCGGCTTTACACGGCTGAAATCATTTCATACCTCTAGTTTGTCAGGTAACTTATGAAATCCTGCACTTTCTTCATCTTCATTTTCTTCCCCTGATGACCCATCCATATCAAAATCATTTTCATCAAATTTTAATAGAGAACTGTCTTCTTGCTAAACAAATGAGAAAGAACAAAAGATCAATTAACACAGTAATAAGATAAGAATATCATTTCAATCGACCACCACCATTATAAGGGATATAGGGACGTCCTCTGAATAATTTTGTTCTTCAATAAATATTAAACTGATTTATTTTGCAGTGAAATCGTGACAAATACCACAGTCCTGATCCATCGTTTCTGTTTTAGTGATAATTGAACTCACAGGAAACTTGAAACTTTTTGTGGAGTAATATTATGCATAAACAATTATTTCAACGTGCTGTAAAATAATTATATAATAACCTTCAGAAATTCATAGAACTCTGGATCTTTATTTTGGAGTTTATTCAATATTTTCTGGTGAGAAGATGTCTTCTGTTCGATATTTTGATTTATATCCGGTAAATCAGCAGTGTCCCCTTCTGATTTCTAAAATAGTTAAGATGTTGAAATAAAATAAGTCACAAAATGCAGAAATAAGTTTAACATCTATAAACTGTGGATGTGACTTTGAGATCCAAGATTTGAATGCATGTATGCACGGGTGATATGCAATTTTGATTGAAATTTTTGTGATGGGAGTCAGACAGGCGGCATGTCATCTACTCTACTACCCAGACACCGGAAGAAAATGAATTTCTTAAATAGAGATCGCTTTTTGGGTGTTCAGTAGTAACCAAACTGTAGAAAGGATTCAAAAGCATAAATACTGCTATGAAATAGCAGTTTTGATGGTTTTAAAGCCTTTTCATTCATCCGAGGAAAATGGCATGAAATTTTTAGCTGGTCACCCTGGAATCAGATTCAGAAAAGTTTGCTCAGATATCTATTCGAAAATAAATGTATATAAAAGTATCCATAAATTGCAACCCTACTTTCAACAGCTTCATTCAATCCCTACTTTACAGTCTATCAGTTCCATTATATCACATTGCACTCACTCTCACCTTTTGTATTAAGAAAAATGAACATACAAATTCACAAACTGAAATTTTGCGTTAAAATTATTGAATATGATAAAATTACTTTGCCGAAGCCATTTTTGTGGCGTATTTCAAAAAAAAGGAAAAAATATCACTACTTATCTATAACAAAATTATCACCTCCTCTAATTTGGCTCTCACCCAGTGCCAGTGTAACCACCTCTCACTTATTAAAGTGAAAAATATTTTAAATTGTTCAATAAATTATGAAATTGCCTCGAAATTGTACTTTTATCCAAATTCAAGCAAAAAAGTATGTAAATATTTGTATTTTTTGATGCAAGATGTGTAATGTGAAAATACACAGACTTGCTAACTAATTCGCGTTTGTAGGCGTCAAATGACTTAACGCTGGTACTGCCCTCACCTTATCTTTCATCAAATTTTTTTTCTTCTTTTTTGTTTTTTTCTTTTTCACTTGCTTTCGAGGTGAACCTGTTTTGAAATATGAATATTAGGGGAAACTTTAATCAGTTTGAAAACCTTTATCATAAAATTGTTGTTAAATTACCACCAAATCCATTTAAAAATTGAATTAAAAATAATCATTACCTACTCAAAAAAGTATAGCACGCTCAACTTTTTGTCAACTAATATTTTAAACAGGAAAGAATCAAAGGAAATCAAAAACATACAATTAACATCGGTGAGGAGCACAAAAAATGTCTGAACGACGTTTTTTGTTTTATCTGTTTTTGAAGTAAACTTATTTAATTTGATTTACCTGAGAAAAGCCTCACGCCAGTAACCACGTCAGGTGAACAAGGTTAGAGTTGTAAAAAAACTATGAGGTTTAAAGACTAATGTCTACACCTAATTATTTACACTCTGTATTAACTGGTTGATTTGTTTAAATTGCAGGCATGGATATATGTAAAGGATACCAGGATTTTAACCAGCTAGCTATATTTTGCGATTCCACATTCACATTCATCTTTTCTTCGTAAAAAATGGTCAAGGCCTTTCCACATTCAAATATATTAATTTAAATTATCTCTCTAGTTGCATAGAAAATATGCAGAATTTTGATCCAGAAACATTTGATTTGAAATGAATTTAAGAATATATATAATAGAAAAGAAAGATCAATTAAGGTTTGAGATAATATTCTCAACATGTGTTGTTCAATGTTTCAATGCTGAGTTTGGAATTATATCGATCTAACATTTGACATTAAGACAAAACATCAGGCAAGATCAGGCTAGGATATTACTAAATTTTAATGCTGCAAAGAAACTCACCAGAAATCACAGTATTCTTCTCATCAGGTCCATCCACTTCATCTGAACCATCAGAATCCCAATTAGTTTTCATGAATTGCTCAACAGACATACTGGACAAATCCATTGTGCACGATTATTCTGGTTGATGGACAAATTAAAAACACAATACAGCTTTATATTATTATGTTTTTATTGTCTAAAATTTGCAGCATTTCAGTTTTAAATTCTTAAAATGGGGGGTACAGAAGCGTACAAAATAGTTATGACAAGATGTGATTTCATCCTCGTCCTGTCTGAGAAAAAAGTTGGAGAATTCATCTTAACAATATGGCAAACAGCGGCCTCTCGTGAAGTCACCAGTTACGAATTGGGAGCGAAGGTTTTTGGCTTATCGAGTTTTCACAATTTAATTATAATTTTGGCTGATTCAGGGGTTGTCAGATGCCCCACATGCTTGGGAAGTGGTTCCATCAGTTCTGTATCCAGTTAACTTTAATTGAGTTTGTAACAGGATATCATTTTCAATCAACCTATTTATTTAAGGTAAAAAAAGAGTCCTGGTACCCCAAAATGTGTTATCGATCTCATATATACATTATAATATTTTAAAATCTTGTCCCAGTAAGATTTTGCAAGAAAATCTATCACCGTCAAAATGCCTAACTTCGAACACTTTTACATAAACTCTCATAACTCACATAGATATTGAGCTATATAATTGTACTTTGAAACGGTCATATCTCCGCTCTCGCAAGCCGTAAAGTCTTGAAATTCAGCCTGCCAGTAGATGGCATAATGTTCACATATATCTAAAGTGGCCATGAGATCTCACCATGACGCACGAGGTGACGTCGATATTGTAACGGCGCGACTATCTCTCAAAAACCTAGAACAGCTCTTGATCGACAGAAGACATAGCAAAAGAGAAAATAGGCTTCATCTTGCATGGGCGTGTTGACAATATCAGTAGACTTCTTGTCAGCTGTGGAACATCATTGAAATTTACAAAATGTTTATGCTGAGTGTTTTTAATCTGTAATGGCGGAACAATCCATTTCTAAAAATGAGGAATATTGCCAAATCTCTAATTTAAGGGGTATTAGTGGTGACTGCTGGTGAATCATCGATGAACAAAAGACATTGCTGACAAAAAAATGCTCAATTATCCACAATCGAGGCCGAAATTGCATATTTTAAACAAGAGTGGTCGAGAAGTTATTTGGCTACCGGTACTGGTTTATTGTCGATGGATTCATTCAAGTCTAATCAGTGTGCGGTTCTACAATGTATAGATATAACATAACACTGAACATAAGAAAAATCGAACATGGAGCGATCTCAAAGTCAGAAGTCACAGTTGGAAAGGAGAAAATAGAATGATTATATTTTCTGGCGGAAAATTACTTGGCGACGTCAAATTAGCGTCACGTTGTGTACCGGTATAACGTCAATTCACCTGAGCCAGACAGTAACAGAACAATAGGACAATCACCCACAAAGGAAGTGTCGTTTGTGGGCTTTCAAATGAATTGATCAGTCTTCTGAAAGTCTGCTGATTACATGTGAATTTTTGCGAGTCAATTATATACAGTATAAGAACCAGGATTAGCCAAAATTAAAATAAAGGGGGTCTGGTGAAATTTAGTACCATACCATATTCTGAAACTAAAACTGACAGAATATTGTCATCCTAACTATAAGGCAGGGGGGGGGGGGGGGGGGCAATGCTGCAAGCATTGTCTCCCAGGTTAGGATATGTCGCTTGCAACACAGAACATGGGAAATTTTCATGAAAATCGGATATGGTACTGAACCTCATGAGACCCAATAAAGGTTATAGGCCTAGCATAACACAATAAAATAATTATGTACCGTATGACTACTCACCAAAATAAAACAAACAACAGAAAATACAGGATAAATCAACCCAGGCCTACCTACGGCGCTCTGAACAGTGAATCTAACAGCTAAGCTGCACGTGCTGTATGTCGACTTTCAATCCAGTAAAATTTAGATCATTTTGAACTCTGCTAAAACAGAATAAGTAAAGTAACGCTAGCGGCTATAGTCGACACTGGTCAGAGAGAAGACTCCGTCCACTGACATACTGGCCAGAATTCCGCTGGCTGAATGATCGGGCCAAAAGTAAAGAATCGGATCGGTGAGGTGCTTGGAATATACTTCGTTAGCTCATTCGGTACGGTAAATTGTTGGGAATACGTCTATGCATTCCTGACCGCTTCCCCCGGCAACCAGGTCCATGCACAGGAAAAATAAGAAATATGATAATCCCAAAACCTTCACCCCAATTCGGAACCGGTATCTGCACGAGAGGTCGTGGTTCGCCATATGATTAAGCTGTATTCTCGTAAAAATGATAACCTATCCTCTATCCTAGCTACGCATCTTTAACGTCCTGAGTTCGAATCCCGTGAGGGGTAAACAGGCCTATATGCGATGCTGACGCACATCTCGGCTAGGTAAAACGCTAGCCGAGATATCCCGCTGTGGTATTTTGCTTATTTAAGAATTTTTCACGGTGTTGATTAATCAATTGATAATTGTGAGTTATATATGAGAAACAAAAAATATATTTCCTTCAAATAGACAGGAAACTAAAGGCTACGTTGTCTCTGGGCCGAGCTGTCCATCAAACCATGCAGAGTACCGGTAGGTTACTGGAATAAGTTTATTTAGCGTAAAACTGCCGTTGATTTACTTTTTATTTGATGAAAATGTTTTCTTTTGTTTCTATGTGTAACTCACAATTATCATATAGTTAAGCAACTCCGTCAAAAACTCTTAAACAAGCGAAAAACTAAAGCAGGACATCTCCTAGCTTCAGAATTTTTTTGCTAAAACATCCGTAAAGAAACGGCTTTCCGGCGAACAACGAAGTGTAATATCGAACTTTGTTTTGGGGCAAGAGAATGATGAAGTTCTCTAACTGAATACCCTTTGGCGTGAAATATTTCACTTCCAATGTCACCACCAAATAATGAACATGTTAAATCCACTGATTTTTGGCGATACATTTTCTTCTCCTCCAAACACTCTTTGATTTTATTTGCGCCTAAAATGACCTTCAAGCATCTTACTTTGCATTTTATCAACAACGTTGAGAAATCTTCTGTTATCTGATCATTCTGTTCCAGAATTTTACACAATACGGTAAATGACTGATCAAGATTCCATTAATTCATATATTTTGTTTAAACCAAAATGACAAAGAATTTTCTAATAAAAACGAAGTGACACAGCACTTGACATGAAACAATTAAATTGCACTGAAAAAAGAAAAATATGGTTTAAGCTTATGGCAAAGTAGAAGATGGATTCGATTTTATTTTGGCTGGGAGCGAGGGCGTGAGACTCAAATTATATGAAGGCGAGTTCTTCCCAACTTTGAAATTGGAAAATGAACCAGCACCATGCAGGTTGAACGAAGGTGTACTGGTGGAAGAAAGTGGTTTCAAACCAGCAGCTTTATACAACCTTGCAATATCAGTTTGTGAAGTTCTAGTTTTTATCATTGGTGAAAAAGACGTTGGTGTTGTCTTCGTTGGTGAGGAGAAACTAAAATCATCCTTTTGGTCTTCTTTGCTTGATTGAACATATGAAGATGTCCGAGGACTGTAAGATGACGGAGGATTACGAGGAGGTGTTTGTAAGTAAGGTGCAACAGCTGCAGCAGGTTTATTGAAACCACTGATGTAATGCGACGTCACTGGACTAAAACCTTGATTTGGCAGAGTAGGTTTCATGGGCAACTTTCCTGATATACCACCAACTGCAGGACTTGATATCCAGTCGTCTTTAACCACCTGAAACATGGAGTTCAGTTTGCATGAATGTGTACTTTCAGTTTAGTGTTATTGCACTGGTGGCATATTTTGGAACCAAATTGAATTTTATTGTTCTCCATTTTCATGTGTGAGATCATACATCAGCAAGACTAAATATTGATATTTGTTGAATAAATAAATAAATTGAAGGGAAATCTGAAAAAAAATAATATCGCTAAAACCAGGCATGTCTAAACTTGAATATCTTTTGATCTCAAGAATCGAATCGAGGATTCAAATCAGGAGTCATATAATAAACAAACGCATCCTTTTTATCAGATTATAATTTGCCTAAAAATTCAGATTTTTTTAAAATAAGTTCAAAATTATTATTTTGTTTATTTCGAATTGTTGCATAATACGAAACGAATAATTCATGATTCGAATACCGTGGATCTAATATTTGGGACAGCCCTAGCTACAACCCCAGGTTAACCAAATACATAAGCCAAATGTTAGATATTCCCATCAGGTAACTAAAGCATTTCCCGCATATCACAATAGGAAGCTCTACCTTTTTTTTACAATTGCCCAGGACAAATACCACCTACTACACTCTATTATAGCAGTTTAGGTCTGAATTAAATGTTTTCCACTTCCATAGTTTCAAGTTTGCTAATTTCACATACATTTGATATAGTTGGTTTCTTTTCAGATAATGCTTTTGGCCTTTGTTAAAGAAATGTTATCAGGCGAAAACAACAATACAGAAAAAAGTACTTGAGTCCAGACTGAACATTGCTACAACAAAAATTATAATGTATCACATAACTGGCTCTTAAGAAAATTGTCTGACAAAAAAGCTTTTGATGTAAGCCTGAAACTTGTAGCAACAATCAAGAACCAGGAAAAGAGTAGCATTTCTTTTTTATTGAATTCACTCTAAGGCCGGAAGCAGTACTAAAAAGAACCAACTAACGGCCACTTAGTCACAAAGAGCCGCAATACATAGCTACTGCACTCTGAAGCAAAAACATTCCAAATGGAACTGAACCACTAAAGTAAAGTGCATGGAATGGTATCTGTCCTGGGTGATGGTAAAATCATCCACCACTTCTTGGTTTCCCTTTAGTAGCCAATTACCACATACAGGGAATAAGGACTATTCCAACTCCCTTACATTCAGGGCTAAATTTGCTATGGTTTGTAGGAAGGTAACAAGATGACAGAATCTTCATAGCAGTATTAATGATTCTGAATTTTTTCTACAGTTTGGTTGCTACCAGATAAAAACAAAATCCTCCAGGAAGAAATGTATCATAGGATGGCGCACAGTGGTTAAATTTTCTTCTGATGACGTGGTTGATGATGGTTGTCTTATTGGCAGAGTAGCTGGCATTCTGCCTGTCTGGTTGGTACATCCCCACACTTTGTCTTTGATATCGCACCATTTATTTCTCTCCATAATTTACTCTGAGGCCACTAACCAAGCTCAAGAGAAACAAAACTATAAACAAACCTGAACCGTGAGAAGTGGAACGAGTGGTGAGAGTCTATTTGTAACATGAGCAAGCACCATTTGTTCATCAGCATCTCTTCGAACACGAACTTGCAAAGAACCCGCAAGGGTCAAACCAGGCATTCCCCCTCGTCTACCAGAGATTCCCATTGACAAAGTATAAAATTTCTCGCATTTTATTTCCAGAACACCATCTAAAAATGAAAAGGATACAGGACTTTTATTATTGTTATTTTTATTTATTGAAATTCACTCTAAGTAAGGCTGGAAGCAGCTCTAAAAGTGAACTAACCAACAGCCACTTAATGGCAAAGAGATATAAGTGTTAACCTAATATATTGATGAAGCTGTGTATTGTTCATATATTAATGAAAATTAGTCATAAATGGCAGATTGGAGTCAACAATTATGCAAACAATATTAGGCCCGAGGTTTAGTCCCTGACTGCTATTTTTTGTGATTCAAAAGAAAGGAATATTTTTGCTGCCAACTACCCAGTGAATGCGTCATGATGTTATAAATCATTGCAAACTAAAAATTTTTTTGTTTTGATAGGTGCAGACTTTTCAATTGAACTTGATTGAATGCAAATTTAAAGATACACAAACCTACCTAAAGTTTGTGCTTCACTTAAAAGTTTATCAAGTTGGCCTAGTACATGAGGTGGTGTGGTGTGAAGTAATACCCTTCCACTGCAAACGGTGATCGGCCACATCGTTCCAATGATAATAACAGCAATACAAAGGCCAACAAGAGTGTCAGTCATATAATATGTGCTGAAAAAAATATAGTACATATATAACTACTATTTATACTTTAAATGGGTAAAATGTTATAATTTTAAACTTTTTTGCCAGTTTTGTGGAACATCTCGATCGTACCACAAAATTTATATTGCATGCTAAATTCAGAGATTTTGGAAATGCTTTTTTGAACCAAATTACTATAACAGCCTACTTGTTTGGCAAATATTTTGAAGAAAACTGGGCCAATGCTGTGACTGTAATCTATGTATTAGGCTTATAGATTCAATCCCAAGGTTCACCATTACAGTTTCCATGAAATATTTTTCTTTGGATGGCCGAAAATTTTCAAAACCATCATAAAATATTGTCCATTTGC
This sequence comes from Styela plicata, assembly GCA_963675895.2. Lineage (NCBI taxonomy): Eukaryota > Metazoa > Chordata > Ascidiacea > Stolidobranchia > Styelidae > Styela > Styela plicata. Next base: position 13,121,460 of record OZ023138.1, read on the forward strand.
TAAATTTTTTTTTCTGGTAGGGCCAATTCCTTCCAGTGACTGAGTAGCGGACTAGCTTACATTCTACCAGCCTGATCTAGTTTAAATACAATATCTACTCACTCTATTTGTAACAATACATCGACTAGTAAAACTCCAATTCCAGCACTAAATGATACCAAGAAAAAAGGATTTACTCGAGGAAGAAGTATCGATTCTAACATTGGAATGATTCCACATATTCCTTTACTCATATCTGCAACATGCTCCTGCATCCATGACGAAGAGGCAACTGAAAGATAAAAGTTTTAAAATTATAAGTAATGTTATTACCTTTGAAACAAAACATAGACAACAACTAAATATACAGTATATAAGGATCAGCATGTTAACCAGTGACAGTGAGATGACAATAGCGTGCGTATAACAAGCCTCAACAATATTCATTGAAACTTATTTTGCTGCTGATAGAATATTCATAACTCAAGATTCATGAAAGCATGACTGATAAAAATTCACCATGATCATGAAAAACATGCAAATCTTGATTTATTAGCAGAATCTTATCCAATGTCCTAACAGCAGAAAAAACAAGATTCTGTTACTATGCCTTATTATGTATGCCCCCCCCCCCCCCCCCCCCCCCCCCCATAGAAGTAAACAGATGAATCCTTATGGCAAATAGAAATAGCAAAAAACACAAGGTTCCCCCTGGACAAGGCAATTTACTTAGTCTGAAGAAGAAATAGTCGATAATTAGGAAACGTAAAAATAAGACATAGAATGGTTGTAATTATATACGGCCAAAATGATTTCAAAGCACATTTATTGTAAAAATCTGATAATATCCAAATATAATATAAAATCCAAAATATTTCACAAAAGGTAAAAAACCCCCTTTAAAAATGCCTGGAAGCTGCTTTGATCAGAAGCAAAGCTGAATTTAACAATCACTCCGAATATTTCAGACAAGTAATTAAAAGATGGAATGCACTGTACCTTCACAAATACTGGTGAACGCATGATTAACAAGACAATAATTGACAGCAACGTGAAACAGGAAAGCAAGTAACGCACCAGGCAATAACCTTCCTGCATGGATCTCTGGTTGGTCAATTAACCTGGATATAGATAATATATGATCAACTATGTACTCCATATTGCATGACATATACACCCTATATTAAGATCGGAATAAAATAATGACAAAATCTTGTCCCCCGAATGACAACTCCAATTGGCAGCTTTCTGTCAGACACTGAAAAAGAAAATATTGCATGCAATATTGTCAAAACTAACTACAGCCAAATAGAGAGATCAGCAGCGTGAAACATACTACAATACGAAAAATATTATTGATACCTTTCAACAGATTCTTTCAAAATGAAAACAGCTCCTAGTTGAGCAATAACAACAGAAGAAAATACACCAAGTACTTCAATTCGTTCAAATCCCAGAGTATATGTGTTGTGAGAACTAGGCCTTGTTCTCTGACCTTGTAGGAGAGACCATGATGACAACATGTATGTAATCAATCCAAGAAGTTCAAACATAGTTATGTAATTATAGGAACGCAAGGCTGAAATACAATTACAGGTAGATAAGATATGCATGGCAAAAACAAAAGTTAATTGTACTAGAGCTGGGCGGCATTAGGTATATTTTGTACCAGCATACCACCGCCAAAATACCGGTATTGCCAGTATGCCAAGCCGTTTTTTGCTATCAAAAAGCATGCTATAGCGTCGTTTTAAAGAGCCACGTGAGGTGCGACATAGTTCAAAATCTGGTGCATACCTCTGAATGTGGGCGGGTTGTCGTTTTATAACATTGCAAAAGTTCAATTGATTGATTAAAAAAATATGTAAATATCATACTACTATGACAATGACAAAATCATTTTCGAGCATAACTTTTGACCATTGCAGATAGGAAAGTGGGCCTTCTATTCTTTTGATGAGTGCCCCAGTATTCTATTCTGTATGGTTTTAGAGGTATGGCTCAAATGCATTTTATAACTTTTTATCGTCATTTTTGGGGTTTTCAGGCTAAATTCAACCAGATAAAGTTGGTCCATGTTCATTCTGAGAAAATATCCAAAATCCTGATCGGTCTAATGTACTCGGTACTCGGTGTGTACTCAGGAATGAGTGATGAACTGTGCTAATGAGATGCAGTTCACACTCAACGGCCAAATTGAATTCTATTCATCGAGTGGCTGGTACTCATTGTATAAAAGTAGTACTCTGAGAATGATTCTTACCAAGACTGTTAGTTGAGGAAGACCACATTGATAAACACATGATTACAATAATATTTACAAAAATGAAGATAGCGGCTGATCGAACATTTCGTTTTGTTAACATTGATCTGAATTCTTCATGAAAATGACCAAGCACAGTTGTATGAGACTTATGAAAAGGATGAATTGTTCCCTGAAAAAGACAAAACATTGGTAACATGGATATGAAAACATGTCCAAATTAAGTACATTAAAAACTTTTTAGACATACATTATCAAACACAGATTGATGGAGTTTTCAAGATACCTACTGTGGCCCGAATTTCATTTTCAAAAATAGTTTAAATTTTTTGTAATTGTTGTTAACAATGAGAATACGTCTTGAACCTTGCAAAGATCGAATAAATGCAGAAATATACATTAATAAGTTAAGCAATGCGTGCTACAAATTTCCAATGTCCTGCTCAATTTTATTTTTTGGAAATTCACTACAAGCCAGGCTGGAAGCAACCCTTGAAAGCAACTAACTAACAACCCCTGATAGGTGATGGGATAAAGAGCTCAGTGGAAACGCATGTAAGGCTAAGAACCAACCGTGCTCCAAGTGGAAAACATTCCAGACATAACTGAACAGCTTACAGAAAAGAGCAGTAAGTAATAGCTACCTTGGGCCTGGGCAACAAAATAAAAATCTAACATCTCTTTTATTGGGAAATGACAAAAGCAAACATTCTTGAAAAATAAAACCGACACTTACAGATATCAAAGGTTTGCTTGTACCTTTCCCAGTCAAGTCAAGATCTAAAAAATATAAATTTTATATAACTCTTTGACAAGTGAGATCAAGTTAGAATATATACCCATATATATATCAAGTTAGAATATATACCCAACATAAATTGAAATAACATTACAAAAACACTAAGAATTAAATTAATTTAGCACTCTGCATTCTAACTAACATAAGGAGGATTTACCATGTATGGAAAAGTCCTACTTGGGGAATTATATACATTTTGATAAAATAACTTCATGATGAAATGACGACCATGTTTTGACACCATGTATCAGCTCCAAAAATTTAACATCAATAACCCCTTCATAAACAATGTCAATGTTTCATTACAATATCTACTTTTGATATATTTTCGTCAGGAATAGATCAGAAAGGAATCTTCATCCCTGTACAAAATATTTATTGAACGAAGAGGAAAGTCCGTTAAGTGAAAGCCTGTTAACTCAAGTTTGCTTGGCTACAGAAAAGTATGATCAAACTTACAAAAATGGATCTTAAAATTTATTGTAGATATAATTTAGTGATGTCGTGATCCATTATTGATTAATGATCCATCATTAAAAAAATGTAAATAATATTTTATACGCAAAAGCAAAAATTGTTTTGTCTTATTCTGTTAAAATTCGGCTAATTCTAATGTAGTGAAAGTGATAGTGTTACAGGTGAAAAAAACTTTTTTCAAAATGCTCATTTAAGGGAAACAGTGTAAAAAAAGTGAGCTCCAAATTGCTTCACAGCAGTGATGTAAGCTAAAAATGATTTTGATTCTATACACTCAGGTTTCAAAAATATTTCCAACTACCAGCATTATAAAGTATTCTCTTAGCAGGTCCCACGCTCTCAAAATATCTTTAACTATCAAAGTAGTTTTCTGAGAAAAATTCCCCTATTATGTCATAACAAGATGCAACGAATTTGCTTTTCGGCAAAGAGAAAATGAAGTGGCTACACTTTGAGAAGAGTCAAATGTACATAGGAGAAGACAAGTTTATAACATCAGTTCTCACGCATTTCAAATATTTACAAACACCAGGCAACAAGAAGAGTTAAAAGGTGAACCAACTTCGAGCAGTGACCCATACTACATCAGCTTGGTAGCCAGTCAATTCGTACATTGATGAAATTTGCAAGAGACTTACTGTGAAAAGTCCAAAGGGCTGATTTGTAATTGGATATATTGTTTTAATATTTAAATGAATATTATGTGCATAAATTAAAAATAAATATGAATCAAGTTTGCAAACAGATTGATCTAAAAGTCGTTGAGAAGGATAATTGGGGCAAGATTACGTCATATTCTCAGCTTTCTTCTGCAACAAGATAAAATAAAATCTCATACTAACCCGGAGACGCAGACATTTTCAAATCAGAGAGGACTGGATTTCAAGTGTCTATTATTAATAGGATTAAGTAACAATGCTGAATGGAGAGACCAACATGTTTATGACCATTTTGATGTAACGAGTGATGTAACTTTTTATTCAATTTTCTTTCGGCTATTACACCGCTTCTTCAGATTTCGTGAGCAGGTGAGTTTTCGCAAATTTTTAGCAAGGGTATGAATTGACCAATGACTATTTTTTCAGGGTACAAGTTGACCAATCACCAAGCTGTTTTATACTGGTACAATTTGACCACTTAACCTGATAATACCGAAGAGCTACTACACAGTACGAGATGTACAGTGTAGCCTGCAGTAACAGCAACTAAACTGCTATGGTAAAGTGCAGTGAGTGGTGTCTGCCCTGGGCAATGGTACCGGTACAACCAACCAAGTTACCACTTCCTTCTACAGTTTAGTTCGGAGTTTCGGTACAGAGTAGGCTCTTACACCAAGATGCAGTATGGTAAGACTACCTGTACCAACAAATTTTATTGATTTAATGAAAACTGACAACAGAAATCAACAACATACCCGACTCAGGATCCAGAGTTAGAGATAAATAATCTCCATGTTGCATTTCTGAAGCACCTCTAACAATGCTTGGTTTTTGAGCATACTGTTGACGGGAATGATGATTAGTTCGCCCAGGGAACATCTCTTAACACAGAACAGCACTTATCCGTTCACACCTCGAACTCGGACAGAACAGAAAAAGGCCAACACTCAGCGAAGATAACCTGTAACCGGAGTGTCTCAGGTACCGTATAACTTGGAACTATGCAGTATGGTCAGACCATAAACAACTCTAAAAATAGCGGAACTAGTGAAATATTACTCTCCGAAATTGCATCCGTTGAAATTACACCACACAGACTCGCACCTTTTGTACTGTGTATATTATACTAGTTGGAATATTTTTTTTTCTATTAACCACGGAAGTGGTTGAAATTACATAAGATTAGATAAGAGTAAAAAAATTATATCAAATACATTTATAACGATTCATTATATTATTGGAATATTGCACTCCGGCGAATTGGAAGAGATGCAATAAACTCGGTGCCACAATACAGAATACAGCTGAATACGAAACGGCGATCACCGAAATCGAGCCATTCTTTCCGGATTCGACTCCAGCCATCCGGTCCGTGAAGACCTCAATTCAACCGTGGGTTTCTAATTACCGATGTGACCAGAGATTAAAACTACGGGATTCGAAAATAGGATACAATTCCATTTTTAAGTTGTGGGAAAGGAGAGCCAAGAATATGGCTTAACTATTTTTCGAATCACCACCTCTCGTGCAGGCGCTAGTTCCGAATTTTGCTTTTTTTCTGCAACGTTACCATATTGCAACTTATTCTCTAGCACGTTTATTTTAGATTTGTTTGCTATCCTGAAAACTCTACAATGTGATATCTTTATTCGTATCGCCTTTTGTGTCAACAGAGATATTAAAATAAACTATATCTATATGTCTAGTTAAACTGGTATGCGCCGTAAATATATTTATTTGCTACAAAAGCAATGCACAAAAAACACAAGGCATTTTATAATCATGTTGTAGTCGCTGTGTTATGTTTATTTCCCACCACGGTCATCTCCTCCAGTTAATAATACAGAATCAGGATTGAGGTCTGACTTGATCAATATTTGAGCCAGTTTAGCATATCGACTAAAAGACTCCAATCAATTTCGCTTTTCAAATATTCTATCTCGGTAGCATCCGATAGGGTGACTCTACGATGAAACAGGTTATAATATAAAATTGTGAGGTATATAGTTCTTTAATGCATGATTTTTTTCTATTTTTTAATAAAAAAAACTATTATGTTGCGGGTCTATAGGATCAACCCTCAATTTTAGGAAAAAAATTCACTTTTCTTTGCTGAGAAGGCAATTTGTGAAATGTGACATATATGTCACAATATGCGTTACGTTAAATTTTATAATTTTTCAATTTGTACAATTTAAACTAAAATCAGGCAAAATGAATGCCTCAAATGTTATTTAAAATATTCCCCAAAAAATGGGAGCATCTGATATGACTGATGCTGAACATACCCCTTCTTCATTTCATTGAGATCTGAGAGTTTCAGTCCGATAAGGCGGTTTTTTTATTGGTCCCAAAATATAGACACCTGTTTCGCCAAAAATAGAATTGTGGATGAGTTGTAAAATAGGTGTCGAATTACAGACAATGTTCCTCAAGATCTGGAATGCACACTGCACATAGTAACAACTATGTAATGAACTTACTGTTCATTCATCGTTATTGCATGCTTCTCAAATTCAAATAAGTTCGATTTATGGGATTAATGCCAAGTATGGGCTGTTGGTGGCCCGCACTTTTGGCAATGCATTTCATCAACAGCCCAAAATCGGCCAAAAATGTCGATTTTATACTTTTACTTCAATATTACGGAAATTACTGTCTAAGAGCAGTGGTTCTACTGCACTTTTGGTACAGTTCGTCAAAAACTGGGCTAGAGGACCAGGAGAAATTTCTAATAGAAGAATCACCTTAATTCTTCTGCCAATGGTGAGTAAAGTTTTTATATATTTTAATTGTGACTAAAATTCGGGTTACCAGGCAACATTTTCCATTCCTTTTATCTTACATCATGAAAGTGCGACGTAAATGTCAAGTTAGAAAAAAAGGATGTCTCCTAGCGCAATAACTATCGCCAATCCGATGTAAATTGGCAAAGCCCCAGGATCTTAAAAAATTTTCCGATAATGCATGGTGCACATCTGTTACAGCTAAACTGGAGCTCTGCTGCATATTTATATGAACGACGAGAGGAAAACAAAAGTATTTTATTCGAGTACTCATATGCCCACTACTACATTTTTTCAATGCACCACGCCCTCTCTTCATATCCAGATGATGGCTACAAATTCAGTTAATTGGTTCAATCCGGAAAAAAACTGCGGATGATGCATTTCTCGGCGCGAGTATTTACAAACCCTGGTCACGTGGCTCGAAATATTTTTGTCAAAGTGAATCTCACAGCAAAGTATTAGCCACATCTAAAGGTCAACATAATTCCCTGAAAAGAATTTTCCGAAAACTGACCCTACAGCACCGTGGTATATCTGTCACACTATGCATTAAACTAAAGGGTTAGGGTATCAAACAATGAGAGTTTACATAACATATATTTCACAGAAATATTGATTTTCATTCATTTTTTGATAAAGTATGTTTTGTTAATTATGGGGTATTGATGGATCTCGATAAACAATTCAATGTAAAATATATCAACGGGACATGTGGTAAAGTATTGGAAAAATTCATCGTCGAACTTATTCTTTGCAATGAGTTTCCTTGAATATGTAATTTTATATGCTCGTGTGGAAACGAATTGCTCAAAATCCAACTTCTCAATTATTTCGTACAATAATCTTGTTTCTACAATCTGCTATCTGGACGATCCTGAAAGAAGTTAAATTTTTAATAATGATGATGTTATGAATCTAACAAAAACCAAATGATCTGGTTTTCGTTTCAAATACAACCTATAGTTATAAAAAGCAACCAGTTCAACTGATAATGTATACTTTCCTAGTTTTACTTACTGGATTATTGTAATATCTAATTTAGTTAGCCATTAGTAGCGCCGTAGAAAAAATAGGCGGGCCGAGGATAAAAAATCACGCTATCAGAAATTTTATTTTGCCAAGCATGAGCCAGTAATAGAACCCGCCTTTGGTGGCGCAACCATCTACATCCATGTCAGAAGAAAACAATTATTGGCAAGATATTGCCGACTGGACAGAAAGCTTTCAGTTTTGTTGTTAATATATATCTAGATCAGTTCTAAAGAATAATTTGCAAACTCACGTCATCAAAACAATGGGGACACACAATAGCAACGTTGCTACAATCCACGAAAAACCATGTGAAATATATAGGGTAGCTGGATAGATGTACAGGAAAACGAGGGGTGAGAATATGTTGAATACATTCTCAATTCCTGATAGGAGTGCAAGAGCTGAGCCTGAAACGTGACAAAATATAGGTTACATTATTTCGAATCTACCCGCTAATGAGAAGAGTTGGGTGGAAATGGAAATAATAATAGCTATAAATCAAAAAAATTATTTTTTGTTAGTTGTATAATGTGTTTTTTTTTATAGACAGCTACATTAAATATATCGTGTGAAATGTAAATAACAAATTAAAGCTTACATTGCGCTAATCATTTTTTTACAAAACACAACAAAATTGACACCGAACAGGTGTTGGGTAGAACATTCTTAAGTAAATAAGATTTCATGTTTATAAATAAAATAAAAATTGACAGAGAATGACAGCAATTACAGACAAAAACACTGCATTCTAAGTAGAGATGGTCCGATGTATCGGTATCGGTATCGGCAAGTATCGGTGATTTTTGTAGCATCGGTATTGGTATCGGAAATTTTTCACCGATACCGCCGATACCGGATACGTTTTTACAACGGAGCCTACGAATACGCTTTATTTACTAATAATAAATGGAAAGACCTCGCATTCTACTACTCTGAAAAATAATTGAAAAAAATCGCGTGGACAATTTTATTTACACTTTGGGTTTTATTAAATAAAACCCATCAATCCACTGACTATATGCTCTTTTTGATGCAGTAAAAGGTGTTAAGGTCGCATCACCGGTTTGCGAAGGTTTGCGTTTTTTCGTGGTTTGGTTTATTTTGCGTTTTACGCAAGTGCAATACTCTGCATGCATCTCCTTATGTTTTCCAATGAAACAGAACGGTTTGCTATGAAATCTACCGCAAAGTGCTTGCTTCTGTTTTACGTTTGTGCTTTGTACGCATGTGAACACGATTAATGCAAAGCAATGCAGGCGTGTATTGCCGTTTTTATTTTATTGCCCGAAATATAATGCTACGCATCAGTAATACAACTTCACGTGTATTGTGGTCTTTAGGTGTCACGTAAGTTGTGTAACCACGGACATTTGCACTCAGTCTCTGGACCCCTGTATGCTTGAACGCAGCAACAATTCAGTATATTTTCATTCTTAAAAGTTTTTACTCAAATGGGTGCACATACGTGGGTGCAACTATAACAAGGGCATAAGTATGTGGATACAAAAAGGCCTTTAACATATTTAACAAAGTACTCGGTATTGGAATATAAATTACGAAGGGGGTATCGGTACTTGTATCGGTATCGGCGAAAATTTTGCTATCGACCCATCTCTAATGCTAAACCTTGTTTTGCCTCTAAAATTCCCATCAATTTAGGGCCTCGAAATACACTTGCGTTGCTTTCGTATTGCTTATTTTTGTTTTAGTTCAATTTTGTGTTTATTACATAGTGTAAATCGATGGGCTAAAAGGCTATAATGAACATATTATGGAAAAAAATGCGACTTTCGCGAGGATGTATTATAACAGCGTTTACTTCAAAAAATTACCTTGCTCTGTTGAAGACACGAGTAATGATATCTGCGAACGCATAAGTGGTGTTGACAAATTAAAAATTATCCCCAAGCTGGTTGCTGTAAAAAAGTAAAAATTTGTACATGTGCAACATATTTATGGTTTCTATAGAAGAATTTTTCACTGGTGGATAGGTCCGGGCAAAACAGATTGCTTTGGAATTGTAATCCAATTCGGATGATTTTCGAGTAAAACCGAATCACTAATTCTATATAAATAACAAATAACTTATTTTCATATTATAACCTGCCCCTATTATTAAAATCAAAAAGTTTATAGTTATGAATTACTATTATTGGCATAAACGGATTTTAATGCAATTTTTTCCAGTTCGTACTCCCCAATTGCCTTTCGTGCTTCAAAAATGAAAATCCCGTCGTTTCTATGGCCAAATACTCTAGGACAGAATTCCAAATTCTCCCCATAAATTTGTCGCAGAGTTAGACGCAATACTAAAGTCACACTACCAATGTGACGTAAATCTGTGGCTTATGGCCAATAAATTATAATTTCGCATTGAATTAAATTGATGTAACGAACGTATGCTTAAATGCACAGCCTATGTATGATAAAAAATGGAGAGATACCTGCAAACGCAAGAATTGCGCCTTTTGCAAAGCTCATGACAAGAGTACTCGTCATTCGACACAGAATTGCTAGTAGAAGTATGCTCTGACTTCCGAGATGAAGTACAGATTCACAGAATATAAGAACGAGAGGGTCCAGCAAAACAAGTCCGTTATCAAGTCCCTGCACACAAAATCAATTTTGACTCATATAATGTAAATAAAGCAAAGTTATATAACTAGTAACAATATCCTATTGTTAAAGAAAAAAATTCAAAGAGCAAAGATAAATTTTAAGCGCTTTAAATTCTGTATGTTGTAAAATATATTTCGTTAGAAAATAATAAAGTGATACTGTCCCCCTACTTCAAAGCCTTCAAGTAAAGGATTTCTTTTTCACCCCAACCACCTGTCAATAGCATTCCGTACAAATGGTGAGAGTTACGTTTCGAATGGAGAGTCGTCTGAAACACGGCATTCAACTACGCAATTCAATTCGGTGACTCGACTCAAATTATTTGATTCAATCGTCATCGCTCATAACCGACCCCAAATTTTATTTTGTCAATCAGGAGTCACAAATGGCCCGAGCCTTGACGGCGCGAACCATAAGTTTCCCATACTGACCAAAACGAATTTTTTCGTACAATTTTTTTTAAAAGAGACAGGAACAAAAACTTGTAAAATAAAGTAGAACTTTCAAATTTTCCCAGGAACACACAACCTATCGATTTCGATACCTGAGGAATAATAATGGCAAAAGACAACATTAGTTATTTAGACAACACCATCTATTCGATTCGAAAAAATACTCATCAGATTCAAGTTCCGGTCCTACTTCTTCACGCCTTAAGTCGTGGTGGTGTATTATGCAGTTTGAATAAGAGGCATTAAACATTACGCAAGCTTACATTTTGTAAACCAACCATTTCCGGTGTGAAACAAACTGGATACGAAACAAAGAACATAGTTCGGAATGATTCCACACCATTAACAACCAGCATATACACAGAGTAGGAAACAACAAAAAACCATAGTCGCCATAACCTTCGTTTAAGAATTCGTTTATCGTGAGCGCAGTTTTGTTGTTGATCATTTTGTTCTGGAAGATTAATGGTCCAAAATTTATGTTCAAAAGGAAAAATTGCAAGAGCATGTTTGCCAAGAATGGGCCACTTATGGATCGTGCTGTCGATACGTTGAGGGAGGAGCCAAAACTAAAAATACATTAACGGTTCGGGTAATAGAGTCTAAAGGTACGCTTCAAACGTTTTTCTCAAGCTGTGATGTTTTGCTGGGATTAGCATTGCTGCTAGAAACCAAAGCAATATAAACAGAAAATAACAGCGGTGCTTGAAAAATGAAGCATTTTACTCGTATACTAATCTTAAAAAACGTGGTAAAATGCCTAATAAATTAACAAATGTCGCGGCGTGCAAAGCATTTAAGGTTAGTTTAAAGCACTTTTTCAGTTTATTTTGTAAAGGAAGCGCTAAGGCGACGTTCTTCCCATCTGGTTCTCTATATCATTACCTGATTTGCAGATTGTACATATATTGTATTCTGAAGTGTAGACACTCCAAACTACTTTTATTCGCTCGTAAAAATTACGCTTCTTCTTATACTTGTTAGTTCCATCGTAGCTGCTATCGTAACAATCAGAAGTATAGTAGTTTTCATTCAGCCCAGATATTCCATCAGAAAGTAATGCATCGGATTCAGAATAATTGTATTCGTCTTTTACATCTCGTATTCCACGTTTTTGTTCATTTATAGACGATGTCATCATGGGTATTAAAAGTATTGACACAATTGCACATCCAGTTATAAATATTGCAGAGGGAATGAATCCACACGCATTGATCCAATATCCGCTACCAATTAGTACTACGCCTCCAGCTAGCGAACCAGAAACATCAAGAATTGTGAACCTGGAAAAAGACAAAAGTCGGAGAAAATTTGTCAGAAGCTACCTTGTAAAATATTGGTAATTGGACGCTGTCAAGAATTATATTAATCGATTAGACAACTTTTAGGGACGAAGATAACGTAGTCATCATTGGGAAATTTGAGTAGCTCTTCGTATACTAGTGGTTTGAAGAGACTCTCGCGTAGGATGTTGATCTATTGCAACCTTGCTTTGAGCACATTTTGATAAAAAAAGGGGGTAGACATAAGAACCGCTGCGGCCCATTTGAATCAGAAATTCTATTTTATCCAGCATGAGCCACAGAAGAACCACGGGACACATACTTAACAAAAGATGTTTTGACAAATCTTTTCCGATTAGGAAGCTCTGAAACTAACTGCAGTTCCAAATACCTTGGAATTTTAAATACTTATTTAGGTCCTGTAAGTATAGTATTACTGTCACTTTCAAATATATTTATTGCGCGTTATATCTCTAACTCATAAAACAAACAAACCTTTTGAATGTAATATGAAGGGACATGAGACGTTATTTTCTCAATTTTCCAATCGAAAAACAGAAGAAAATAATGCCTTTCTGACTGACTATATCCAATCGTAAATGGACTAATTTGTATCCGTTACTTCATCAGTTTCACTCGGGTCATTTACCTTCTATTGCGATCATCCTCCTTCACAGTATCGCTGAGATATGCGGCGCCGATATTAATCAAAGCCCCATAGGCGCCAGAAGCTCCAAAAATAAAACTGACGACAATAATCCAGTAAAGAGGCAATCTATAAATTAATAAAAAAAATGGGTAAGACTGGCGGGGTAAAATTAGGTACTTTCCCATGCTTGACAAAACATGTTCGGTTAGCATTTCTGCGATAAGCGCGATTCTGATTTCCAAATGAAATATTAAAATAATCGAATCCAAACGTTTGTCAGAACTAACCACATTAGTGAAATGACAAAATACACGTTTTCACGAATAACGCAGCACCTCAAAGACGAGGAGAATTACAGTTCTGTTTTTGTTAAAGCTAGTTTTTAATTATATTAAATTTATGAACAAAATAATAATACTAAATACATATTTGTGCAATAATGCGGGGAACATTATACATATCTGTAACGCCGCCAATTATATTAAATATATGGTTTCATTAACTTGAATTGAATATTTTTTAAAAATTTTACTAATAATTTTCCTGAAGTAATTTCTCTTACTGGTGGATAAAATTCACTAATTTTTTCGACGATACGTGGTTACAGAAAAGTTATTCAGAAAGATTTATTATAGTCGCTTAATTTCGGTTTGGGAAAAAAAGAAAGTAAAATGGTGATGTAATGCAATATTTTACCCGATATCAAAAAGCTATTATTGATAATTGAGATAAACATATTTGAGTAAATGAATCCCCTACTACAAATTACTATTGAAGTTATGAAAATTTATCGCATCGAATATTATTGACCACATGGCCTGTTGTACATATGGATTTCCCTCAACAAAATAGGATTTCCTGGCACAGCATTTAATTTTGCACAAAGTTAGGCCAATATTCATTCAGAACTTCATTCACCTGTAAACAATAATAAAAGTTTGTAACGCAGATGCAATTGCAGTTCCGCATACAGGAAAGGCGATTGCGATCTTCCGTCCTATTTTATCGCTCCATGCCGTAAGAAGTAACGAAAATACAGAGCATGGCAAATAATAAGCCAGATTTGCATACATCGACCACCTGAAACAAAAATGTGTTGTGTCAAGATTATCAGTGCCACTTTGAGAATGAAGATTCGAATCGATTCGGATACAAATCCGATTCGGTTAATTTGAATATCGATTTCTTTTATTCGGAAGAGATTTTGAACAAACGTTTCATCGCACTCCATGTTATGTTCAGGCTAAATTCGCCTACATTTAGTAGATTTTTAGCAATATGTTACAAAATGTTGCCGTTTATTGACATTTTTCATAGGTTTTCTAAACCAAATCACATTGGGAAAAATTAGATTTGATAAAAAACGTAAAAAATATCAATAAATCACCGATTCCTTTCATACGTCAAACAGGACACAACGAAATACGTTTTTCCCGAACGTTTATTATCACTGTTAAACGATTCGGACACAAAAACGTCCAAAAACAATGTTTTAGGGTTTAACATAACTCAAAATTGTTCATCTGTGACTCATGTTCGAAAAAAGTTCTACAAACCTGGACGATTCGTCAGCAACGATTTGATCCCTGTCCGTTTTTGATTGATTCGTTGAACAATATTCGACTGACGAATTTGCTGTGTAGTTATGTTGTTCAGATACGACCTATAATGAGATGAATTTAATAGAATTGAAATTGAAAGAGGGGGGAAGGGGATGAGCAGCATCAAGAACGTAGTCAAATAATTTATTTATAAGGGTTGTTAATAAGAAAGCGAATACTTTTTCGAATCGAATCTCGAATAAAATTATAGAATATTATTCAGATAAAAAAACTTAGTCCAACCGTTCAAAATACTATATCGGTTTTCAAAACAAAAAAAAAACATATTCGTTGTTTAAATTCGAGCGACGCTTAACCACAATCCGATATCCGTATATTGATTTCACAACTACATACAACAAGACTGGCAAAAAGTTACAGTGAAAATCACCAAAAGTTGAAACTATATTAACCTTGACAATTCTACAAAAGTTTAAATAAAATTAGGCTTGATTCGCACCGAAGTCCTGTATAACAGAAAGTTCACATACTTCATGAAACCGTGAGTAAAAAATTTAAAAGTTTAAGAACGAAAACGATCAAAAATATCTACATATATTTTTAAATTATGTAAGGCCGCCTGTGGCGAACACGCAATTGTACATGCAGCACACCAGGGCGTAGTTCAACGGATAACTATTTTATTAAGCACAACATTTACCTGATAAATGTATTCATTCTGTAAAGTCTGGTACGTATAAATACAGGCACAAGAGAAGAATACAATCGCTTCAACAGGATAAGGAAATCTCAACATCGTGAAGTATATTCATTCTTCGCCAAGCCGTCTTTTTAAATTTTAACATAGACAAATACATAATACACAGGCTTGTTCCTGAAGTAAAGTTTTGGCCTGATCCCACCTCGTAGTCGTCGTAGTTTTATTCGTTTCAATGGTCAAGGTATTGCCAAGTAGGGATGGACTATTCAAATCGGTAGTTAAAATAATTTCAAATTCCAATTATGCCGAATCCATCGTGTACCGGTCATAAGAACAAGAAAATACAAAATGGAAGTGAATTTTTTATGTTTTAACGACAAAATACTACAAAAATTATCTAAATTTTAGTCTAATTAATATCCGCCCACAAAGATGAGGTTTGAAGTGAAAATCATTGCCGCTTTAAATTTATTTTTGTCAATAATAGCAGATTCGTGGATATAAGTTTCTCAATCGTGACAAACTGTAATAGCATAGACGCATCAAATCGAATCACGAGTAATTCGAATCAATTATAAGCATTTCAAAAAATAAATCACGACTCTAATAGATTTTTATTGCATTGATTATGCGTAGTTCTGCCGTTGTCAGATCATTTCTATATTTTTTGCCCTAATATCATTTTGTAGCATCGCTTATGCTAATGTGGTTTTACCCAGTTGTAAGATCGATACACAGCTTTTTAGTTCTTGGTCACAGCCGCTCGAATTCGAAATACAAATACTCTGTAGGTTCATAAAAAACAGCTGATTATGGTATAATGGAATCATATTTGAAGAGATTCGATTCAAAATTATTTTTTTCGCCATTCAAGTCGAAAAATGTGTTCGTAACTTGCGCCTTGTTTGCATTGCATTAGGATCGCTTATTGTATAAATTATTTGTGGCAACAACCATTTTTATTAGTGACGATACTGATACCCAAAAATATCTGATACCAATACATCACTCTCTTCCATTTCATACGACGATTGCCACGCGAAAGCATGATGGTTTTGTTTTAATTGAGTAAACAAATAATAAGGCGACAATATCACCTTAATTCCCATCAAAATTAGAAAAATTATTGCGCGTACTCGGTGTGGAACCATGCTTTAAATACTTTTATTGTTTGTGGCTCGAAATCGCACGAATAATTATTTCTCTGATAAAGATACAGAATTTTCTCGCTTGTAATTCCACAGTTCTTCGACCAATCATTCAATTCTTTTCTCAATTTAAACGTAAGAAAATTTAGTGTTAATTTGCAGTAATTGCTCATTTCTAAAATTATTATCAATTTGGTGCTGCTGATGGACCGCCCCACCGCGGTGCGTTTTTTAGTTTTATTTCAATATCCCCAAGTAAATTACCATTGAAGAGAGGCGATTTTCCCCATTGTTGTCACAATATGTCCGCAACGTCCAGTGTCAGGTCAGCAGCATCGGCCACTGAGTGACGGTGCCAATGTTGTAAACAGGATTTTTACATAATTATATTTAAAATTTTTGGCAGTAGCGTAATTAAGTACAATCAATATTATTTTTATAATATATCAATATCTGTGAATTTTGTCTACAATTAACTGACAATTCCCATTTCATTGTTCTAATTTACGAAGGAAAACCAAAGAAATCTAAGCATGCTTTTAAAATTGAAAAAAAATTAACAATTAAAATTATTCCTTCGAATATTGCACGCCAAAATACTGACTTTTGATTGGACTTCACAAAACTCTCAATAGGAACTTTTCGTCTAGGCAATGTCGCAATCCAATCTTGCCTCGTGCTGTACAGCACAATACCTTGTAGACCAGTACTTACCGAATATAAAAAAGAACACTTCAAACTATAGTTGCCTCAAATTTTCGAGTAGAAGGATACTCTTTCCATATGAAAAGCAGATTTAAATTGATATTACTATGCAGCCCTTTCACTCTCAAGCTCAAAAAACTTATCTCTGTTCAAAATATTTCTGTCGAGCAAGTACTACTCGCTTAGCAAAACGTGTTTCGCACATATTTTTCCTTAGGTTATCACTGTTTTTGAAATATCGATTCATTGATTACTTCCTAATATGCTGACCCGTCAAGCATGAAGCAAGGCCATATCAGGTTAATATTCACTATATGTTTAGCTTATGCATGACACATATTTATTGACTGATATGTATTGACTGGCGGCGATGCCCTCAATTAATTTCTGAAGTATCTTTTGTTAAAAATAAATCACAGATGCCGTAGGCGTCAAATTCAATTTCTGACGAAGACTTTTTTTGTTTATTATCGGAGCTTGACGATGTAAGCAAGCAAAGCAATAACGTGAAATTTTGCAGAGCAATGCAATGTCAACAAATTTGACTTGTTACTGATACTTCAAGGCTTGCAAATGTCGTTATTGGCAAATGACCGACAAGCAAGGCTGGTAGTACGGTACGGTACGGTACGAAGTTCGGTACGGTACGATTGAATTTTCCGGTACGATAGTACGGTACGATTCATTTTTCAATTTTCGTACTTGGTACGGTACGGTACGAAGTTCGGTATTTATTTCGTACCGTACCGTACTCTTTTTCGTACCTTCACATTACACTTTATTCTTCTCAAATGAATTTGAAAAAATAATTTCATTTAACATCTATGCCGTTTCAGAACGGGGCGCTGATAATATCAATTGTGTCTATCAAAGAATGTTTTAACTAAAGGGCAATTTTAAAATGATTAAAAGCGGCGCAGGTGTGGTAATAAAAATGCAACTGATTCACTTAAGCTGATTAGATGAGCTATGTCGTATATCGGTTTTACTGTAGTGGTGTAAAACTTTGTGATTGCGTGGAAACACGTATAGGCCGCTGATATATGACGTCTTGATCTGAATGCATTTTTCTGTAATAACGAAAGTTGTGATAGCCCAATCAAAATCGACAAGATAAGCAGCATTCATAATACTAAAAATCACGGTGTTATAACGGTGCCCGAATATGTCTACAATGGCGGATACAGAAAAAAAATTGGGGGGGGGGCACATTTTTTCCAACATGCAAACACAGGCTTTCAAATTTACAAAAAAATTAGGGTGCTGGAGGCGCGCCAAATTTTATTGAGAACGAAACAAAAATACATGTTTTAAGAGTGAAATAAACATTACCAGACCGGAAAATGTATCTGCGAGCCGGAAGCCCGCTGAAATTTTTTTAAAAATTGAATAAAAATTTTCACTTTAAAGGCTTAATGCTACGAAATATACAAAATTAATTAGGGAATATTGCGCAACGCAGGCGCGCGAAAATTTTATGAAAATTAAATTAAAAACTCTCTCCCCCTGACCAACTATGCAACTAAGCTATCCAGTAACCACCGCTATTACGTTTTGTTTGTACCCTGACACGCAGTATATTATCAGAGCAGAAACATCAGAATATAAAGATATATTTAGGCTGTTTTGTGTTGAATGTTAGCTGATGTTCATCTTAAATAGAAGATATATTTTGTAAAACACAGCCAAGTCAGAATATAGACAATGGCATGTCGGGAATACGTCTGTCTGGTAGGAAAAAATAAATAGCATTATTCAGTAATGTGAAGAGAACGTAAATTGCACCAGAAATACCAGATTCAGACTGTACTTATAACCATGCCTTCGAATGAGACCGCACGAAGCCCATGTGTGGTACACAACGAACATTCTTTTGTCGAGATAGCATTTCTTGTGACGACACAATGCAAGATTTTTTCGCGAAAACTGTGCTCATCCTACCACCATTTATCACCACCGGTCTACCATTCTCATATTATACGCAATGTGAACAATGATATTGGGGTGACATATGCGTAATTACGCGCATGTTTCACTGTCCTGGATTTTAAACCTGATATCATAAACTGCATCACTTTGATGTAAGATGTTGGTGACGTTTCTTGCGGTGGCCAGGTCCTACAAATAAAGCTGATTTGGACATTGGTAGTTGGTACGGTACGAAATTGCTGCCCAGCGAATCGTACCTGTTTTCGTACTGGTACGAAATTTGGTACGATAAATGAAAAATATTAATCGAACTTAATTTCGTACTGGTACGAAGTTCGGTACGATGTACGGAAAAAATAATATCGTACGGTACGGTACGAAAATTTTTCGAAAGGTACGGTACGAAGTTCGGTACGAAATTATTTTGCTAGTTCGAAGTACGATAAAAATTTCGTACCGTACCGTACTGCCACCCTTGCCGACAAGTTCGAGGAAAATACGCTGTTGATCACAATCAATGCGTTGGGTGATGTTGTTATATGGCGTACCAATTGGCTTGCCCGGCCAAATATCTCAAGGTCGCAATACATGTTGCTTTTTTAAGTGTGGTTTATTGTAACATCATTTTCATTTGTTTTCTTACCTGGAACGGAAAGCAGTGTGAGAACAAGACAGCTCTGTCACCTCGTTACCAGAAAAACGAGCGTCATGCACCACTCGACGGACAAATTCGCGTGCCCCTTACACTTACTGACTAAATTCTGACTCGGGGCCTATTTTGTACCAGGCAGGAATCCGGGACAAAGCTTAAAAGACGAGATATCAGAACGCCGCGCCAGGACGCTTTTCCTTTTTCATCTATTAGCTGCTTACCAGACAAACCGATTGAAAATATTAAACACAAAATTGTAATGGTAAGACTGCGCTTCAAAAGGTGGGACATCAGAACGCCGTGCTGGGACTAGTGTTGCACAGGGGTGGGAAGTTTCCGGGAATTTTGTAAAGTTCCTCGAAAAGTTACCACGAATTTTCAAGGACCAGGGAATAATGAAAATATTGGGAATTTCCGTATAATTGCCTTTTTCGGTTTTAATCACCCTAAAAGATATTTTAAACCATCTTTATATGTTACCCCCTTATATAATTAAATCTCATTAGCTATTGGTTTCAAACTATGAATAGTTAGTCAACCTTGAAAAAGTCCCCGATAGCTTTATCATATGTGGGCCTGGCCAATTTAATTCGTTGAATTCGGTGATTTTTCAATGGTAAAATGAAATCAACTTTGGTCGACGTCAAAAAAAAAAAAAACGATTGCATTCTGTCGCTCAAATATGGGATATTTTCCTCTTTGACACGGAGTGTATTGAAAACGCATTCCCTTCATGATTCTTTATCCTAATATCAGTAATTTATAACTATACATTTTTGGAATTTTATAATAGAGGCGATTTGTAATAGTAAAAATGGTATAACTATTATTTATACAGAAGTGGATTTTCGTTCGGATTCGAAAAATGCCCAATCCGAGTAGAATTCCAAATGATTCAGTTTGCCCAGCCCTAATCACATGTTACCAGGCAAATGACAAATCAACTCGTTTGGGATGTTCTCCGCTTGGATTGAAGTTGCTGGCATTACATCTTTCAGTAGCTCTTTGCTATTAAGGGCCGTTAGTTAGTTTCTTTTAGGCTCTGCTTCCGGCCTTTCAATTTCAATAAAAAAAACTAAGTTTAAGAAGCGATGTGGTCGTTATCCGCTCACTGGAGTAGGTGCAGATCCAATGGGGATTTTCACCAAATATGCTTGAACCTAGGACGGTCTTGTAACTTTTCCCGGTAGTGTTTCGTTCTTATTTCTAACTCCCGAAAGGTTTCGCCCTAATTTCAAACTTTGTGCTACTTTATCGTTTATCAGTGAGTACCGTATTTTCATTTTCGAAACTACTGTAGACGAAACAAAATATCGTAAGGTTAGATGTATACTTGTTTTATAATATTAAATGCCAGTCTACAGCAACAATGCAGAGAAAAGCATATCGGTCTTTATCACCGTAAAATTTATCGAAAGTTCCCGAAAATACACGTTAATTTCAGTTTTTTTTACGAAAATTCCCGATGGTAAATTGCTTCCCATGAAAATTTCCGAAATTTGGCAACCCTAGCTAGGACGCTTTCTACTTTTTTATCTATTATCTGCTTTCCAGACGACCCGATTCAAAATATTAAGCACAAAATTTTGATGGAAGGACTGTGCTCCAAGATCTCGGCACACTGCAGTATAATATTTTCCAAAGTTTGATTGCAGACTTGCATTGTATGGGCGTAGGGAAAACAAGTCGCTTGGAAAAAAGTAACGATAGCCAAATGATAATGGTATCTAGTAATAACCGGGATAGGGTGTATAATGACTTTATCTACAGTTTCTACTTGACCCTATTAAGCTCAGTTAATAATACCTGCTAATCTGTGGAAGGCTTTGTTCCGGGTCTCCGACGTCATGCTCGGTCATCAAGTAAGAATCAGGATTGAATCTGGAATGTCTTTATCGGGAGTTTTACTTAGCCATATTTAATTTAGCAAACATTTTCAACCTCTGCTAATCGTCTACTCTCAGAGGGGAACCAGTTTCAACGCGACCGGAACAGATGTGATCATTTAGAAAGAAATCTAACAAGAAAAATCGCAACGGTTTCTCTCAATTTTTACCAGGCATGTATCGGTATAGACGAATATCGGCTATTTTGGGATTATCGGTATCGGCCGCAAAATAGCTTCTTAAATGTTCGGAATTTTAGGGGATTCGCTTTAACCGAGGCCTAAATCAGCTCCTAAAGGATTCAACTAACGGTTACTTGAATGACAATAAGCTGCTACAAAATAAGAAGCATCAGTCGGATCAGCACTGTTCTCGAACTATCAAACATTATGTAATGGAGTGGATCAATAGCTTACTTGAGTATGGATTGTTAAACTTATGTTCCTTTCCTACGACCTTCGGGTCTTTAATTTCGATTACTGAAAAAATTTATTACCACGCTGTGGTAGCCTATTGCAGTATATATTTCACATTACGACTCTAGAATCAGGACTAGGCTGTAATCAACTCCTTCACAGCTAAGCATAAAGTGAACTGAGCAATAATAAAGTGAGCAATTACCAACTAAACAGATACGAATAAAATTCTCATAAGCAGTGCTGGAAATTAGATACGTCACAATTATGTACTGAATTAATTTTTACCACATTCTCCCCCGCCAATATCAGTATGAGTATCAGTATCGGCCGGTATCGGTAATCTTGAGAATCGGTGGTATCGGCTCATTTTGCAGTATTGTTATCGACAAAAAGTGGTATCGGTACATCTTTAATTTTTATGCCCTCGTTTGGTACTACCTCTACTTTAGGAGGGATGCTTAGTCTGCAGATCGCCAACATTTAATTCTTCTCAAAAGATTCCGGTACCTTGTGACATTCATTGTAGAGATGGGCCGATGTATCGGTATCGGAATCGGTATCGGCAAGTATCGGTGATTTTTGTAGTATCGGTATCGGTACTGGTATCGGGAAATTTTCATCACCGATACCGCCGATACCAAAACCGCTCTGCTCTGAAAACACTGCTCTGAAAAATAATTAAAACGAGGCATGTCTCGCGTGAACAATTTTATTTACACTTTGAGTTTTATTAAATAAAACCCATCAATCCACTCATAATACGTTCTTTTTGATGCAGAAAAAAGGCGTTAAGGTTGCACTACACGTTTGCGTGGGTTGCGTTTTTTCCTGGTTTGGTTTACGCAAGCGCAATGCTCTGCATGCACGTTTCCCAATGAAACAGCGCAGTTTTCTATGAAAGCTACCGCAGAGTGCTGTTTTTTGCGTTTTTGCTTTGTACGCATGTGAACACGATTAATGCAAAGCAATGCAGGCGTGTATTGCCGTTTTCATTTTATTGCTCGAACGTAATGCAACGCATCGGCAAGACAACTTCATGTGTATTGTGGCCTTGTCCTCAATGAGATGTCATGTTGGTTGTGTAACCACAAACATTTGCACTACATGGACCCATGTATGCTTGAACGCAGCAGCAATTCATTATATTTTCACCCATTAAAGTTTCCACTCAAATGGATGCAAGAGTTCAGGGTAACAAACGTACGTAGGCGCTCACATATGTGGGTGGAACTATAACAAGGGCATAAGTATGTGGATAAAAAAAGCCTTTAACATATTTAACAAAGTACTCGGTATCGGCGGTATCGGACTATAAATTACGAAAGTGGTATCGGTACTTGTATCGGTATCGGAGAAAATTTTGGTATCGGCCCATCTCTAATTTATTGATATGAATTATTCTTTTCACTCAATACATATACGACCAATCGTGGAGCAAAAATAATTCAACAATGGCCGGTCATAATGCATGATATTACATTCAAAAAATTTTAATTAAATATGCCGGGAACATTTCGAAATGTATTGAAAAAAAGGGTTAACTTTGATGGGCGACTTTTTTCCGTGAGACTTTTTTCTTACGCCAACAATGTTCTGCCACAATCACAACAATTCGTTCCGTATATATTTCTAAATTTGTATTTTCAATAAAAATTTGGGTTGATAGTTCGCACCCATAACTGTGAAATTAGATCTTTAAATATTTTCAAGCTTATATTTTGTCGAACATGGGACACTGATAAAGCTCGCCAACAAGGCTTTCACAGATTTGAATTTTTTCCGAATCTTCGGAGAGAAAATGGTTTCAAAGAATATGGAAGTTGTCTTCCTGTTGCCATCGCTGCAAGAATACGACCAACAGTCGGAGAGGTTTTAAATCCAGTACCTTGAAAATAAAAACAATATAACAACAGCGTTGGTTGATTCTAAAAGTGTGGTAGAACCGATATAGAAAAGCAATGTCATCAATATTATTAAATTCGTAGGCTTTTTGATAATGGAGCCTAATTTTGTTGGTAAGATTGGGCATTTTCTGTTTATATAAAATTTGTGATTTGTTACGATTTGTTCAATAAACATATTCAAATTGGATGTGAATTTCAGTTGGTGGGGTATTGTTCAGTCCAAATTGCCATTTTCTGACACATTTAATTTGGAATCATATCATTTCAAATTAAATCTTCCCAAATACGGTTTCTTTCAAGATATTTACAGGAAGATTCCACTAAAAGACCTACTTTATCGACATTTTCGTAAAGCTTTAAGAAATATATGTAAAATTTCAACGTATCTGACCAAGTTTGTGCTCAAAATTTTCTTTGCATCATACGGAATCACATAAAATGAGAATTCA
Organism: Styela plicata; assembly: GCA_963675895.2. Classification (NCBI taxonomy): domain Eukaryota; kingdom Metazoa; phylum Chordata; class Ascidiacea; order Stolidobranchia; family Styelidae; genus Styela; species Styela plicata. The sequence goes on from OZ023138.1 coordinate 13,145,815, forward strand.
AATAATCAGTCTGACATCATCCATGTATTTGCATAAATTCAAATTTTGATTTTAAAATTGGCCCTGTAGCGTCTCCCAATTTTAAGAAACGACGAAAGAAAGCAAAGAACTGGCGGTTATACCATCGACTGGGATATATATCAGCACTCAATACACTCTACTATAATAAATTAATTCATTATAAAAATATTTTTGCATATAGTGAAGTTGCTTCTAGTTTAACATTTTATGTAGATTTTTGCAATAAAAGGGATCCAAAAAGTTAGTTTTCATGATCATAGCCGTTCAGTACCTTCGGGGTGTTTTCCGCTGTTATTACATCTTGCAGTAGCTCGTTGTTATTAAGTGGCTGTTAGTTAGTTCCTTTGAGGCACTCCCTCCGGCCTTGCTCAGAGTGAATTTCGAAAAAAAAAGAATTATTCTTCTCATCTTGTTGAAAGTGACTTTGAAGAGAAAACACCTAACGAAATCCAAGCATAGGTTAATGTTATAGGTCAAGAAGTGATTACTTTGATTAGGCTGTCGGTTTTCTTTTTTTCAGCGGAATTTTGAGAAAATATATTTGTTCTACCCGATTTTAAAAAATATTATATTTATTTTTAAATTTGAAATCGGATTCATATATTTTTACGTTGAACCTATAGCTTAGTCGATGTGTTGCTATGGATAAAGTTGAAATGAATTTTGCAGGGTGAAGGTCTGGTATTGGTGCTTCCCTAGTCAAATCTTTGACCCTCGGTGCTCGGGCAAAAATCGAATTTTAATCTTAAATAATATTCTAATTTTGAATAATTTTGCCCCTGTTAGTTTTTTTTAGTCATTTACCGGAAAATCCTGTCCCGATGACAATGTTACGGTGTTTAGGATGATAATCGATAATGCTTTTTTCATCCGGAGATTTCTGAGAATGGAAATTTCAAATACGTCTTATAAGCAGAAACACACTCACAACCTTAAAATTGTTATGTTACAATTAGAGCCGGGCAAAATCGAATCGTTTGGAATTCAAAACTGATTCGGATAATTTTTTCGAATCGGATCGAATCGTTAAAGTGAAAAATTCCACTTCATTTAACTTGCCCAGCCCTAATGGCATTACCGTCGAAAGACTTGACAATCTTACTCGGTAACAGAAATGCAGAAAACCACCTTTCATTGACAGTAATTTTATTAGGTGATAATGAGACACAACTATAAATTCGTCATATTCGGTCAAAAAATATGGACCGTCGATGGTCCATCAGCAGTCCATATTTGACATGAATGTCACCAATCAGGCGTTTTTTTTAAGATAATCAATTACAGATAAACGAACGGGAAATTCGCCGCATTTTTTGCCGTATAGGGTTAAAAATTGAAATTAATCATGAGAATCAGTATCAGACTACTGAATGCAGAAAAACAGCCTATTATATGTGTGGATAAAATTTTCAAAAAGTTCACTATTCGGAGCGCTCATTTAAAAAAAGATCAGTTGATTTCAAAAAAGGGGATGGTTAAAAGGCGAATACATCTTGAATACAGAATTTTATCAAAATACTTTTACTATTCGAACATTTGAATCCAAAATTTTCATCAGAAAATTGTTAAATACACCAAAATTTACATATATTTTTCTGCATATTTCAAATCACGGAAACAACAGAATGTAATTATAAACAACCATGGCTAAAACTAAGTAAAACTTTTGTTTATTTTTTAATGTGCTTTAGTTTTTTTCTGTGTTTTTATATGAAGACCTACCGTATACATGCAAATTTCTTTGATAGCTGGATTTCTACTATCAATATTGGGAAAACGAACGCTGATGTCCACTTTCAGAGCTTCTAATGATTTTTGCTCTTCCGCTTCTATTTGCTGATTCGTCACATCTCTGAAGTTTGGGTCATTTATTTCAACACCATTATGTTTACATATCTGCAATAAAATCAGAATCGATTTGAAACGCAAATATTTCGAATCAGCCCTGAATAGATCATGAGAATAAAATTTATTAAATGACCCATTTTAATAGGATGAAGACTAAAAAATCTTCATTCCCGAAAGATACTGACTCGAGTTTTGAAACCTTACCGCAGTATAGTTACTGCAGTATAGTTTAATTTTTTATGGACTGAAACATTCTTAAACTGAAGACAAACTAGATAAGTTTTTACAAATGACAATTGAGTATTTGGGATGAAATGACAATGTCTTACAGGATATAATGGGAACAAAGTTTTCACAAATATATTTTGTACCGGAAAGGTTTAGTTTTAGATTAAAACGCTCCGAATAATTCAATTTTTAACAAAATCTGCCATAATCTTTATTCAACCAGTGTGAATTCTCGCTTTGAATTCATATCAATTTACCTTACAATACATTAGTTGATTGCGCTTTGCTATTAGTACTTTTACAATTTATTGCTATTTTTTGTAAATTTTCCTACTTAACAAAATAATCACATTGATGCATAAGTTCCCGCTGTTACAGGACCTTGGACAGGGTGATCCCACTCCAAGAAGTGGCTATGAAAAAATTCTAATATACCCCAATTGTGGCACTATAACATGATGAAGCGCTGATAATAATGTCTTTGTACCCACCTATCTCATCAACTTACCTTTACCAATCCTGGATATTCATATGACGGTAGAAAGTAAACTCGAGCAGAGACATCTCTAGCTATTGGAAAATTGTTTGATACAGAATAAGTTGTACCAGATTTGTCCATCCAATAATAAGCTGTAACTTTGATTGGCTGAATTTTTGAGATAAAATATTATTTTGTGTTGTTGAAATGTTCGTCTAATGCTTAGACGCAACAATATTTATTCAGTCAGAGAACGATCAAGTAAATAATATATTAAATAAACATTTTTTAGACGTTTGGTCATCAGTAATACATGCACATATTTTAAAATCCATTTGTGATCAGATGAACTTGGAAAATTCGCCTTATTCCTGATATACCCACAATAACATCAATTACCTGAACTGGTAGGTGTAGATTTACCGTCGATAGTAGGTTGTTTATATACGGTCCACATGTCAGAACAACCGATTCGCATGTGTATATCCTTATATTAGTTTTGACTTCAACTTTCTTGTCGCTGATAGGGTTTAAGGAAAGCACCTGTTCGGCATCGCGCAAATCTCCTCCATACGATTTAAACCTCTCCTATTGATTTAATATGAATGCGACAAAAGTTGGGAAAAGAACAATATTTTTTTCCATTTTTTTTATCTATCAGATAGATTAATGAAAATATTTCATTCAAGTCGCAAAATAATTCACAACTTCTTCGTTAGCAGCCGTTTTTTTTAATTTGGAATTATAGAAATGATGCTGCCAAACTTCTCACCGGGTGTAAGGAAAACATGAGCGAAAAAAGATAGAAAATACTTTTGCCCTACAATTCAAATTTTAATAGACTATGAATTTAATATATTATATAGTATGCATACTGTAATTTTGCACTTCGAAGGCGAATAAAGTCTTCGTGATATTTATTTTTACTTAACTTGATTTATAGCCCGAGTAGCATGATGCTTGTTAGGCATACAAGACGGTTGTCCTGAAGAACATCAAATTGCACGGCATAAAAATGTCATGCTAAATTTGTTTCTGTTTGATAAATAGGCGCAGTCCATCGATATCCCATGCTTGTCCAAATAATATTATTTCCAGGTATATGCCAAAACAAATTAAACAATATGTCTTACTTGAAGAGCAGCTAGGCAACCATCAGCTCTCAGTAAACCTGAATTGGTTTCAAATATTCCCATGTAATCTGAATTAGCGGCGATACCAGGGAAACGATTTTTTAATTTTTCGCCAGGTATTATTTCATGTTTGATGTTATACTTCTTTAAGTTTTGAACGATTGCATTGAACTCATCTTCTGACCGCTTCATGTTGTACATGTTGATTCCGCCAATATCTCTGTACAAGTATTGATAACTTTCACATGTTAGGGACGCTATACACGTTTGTGTGCGTTTTTAAGGTTTGTTTTATTTTAACTCTGCGTTTTTAAGGTTTGCTTGCTCAACGATGCACATACATATTTACGTTTTCCAACGCAACCCACCGGTTTACTACGCGAGGTGACCTAAAGTTGTGGACATGTAACTACAATTAATATAAAAATGTGCATGAGTAATTCCGACTCAGATTTGTTACCTGCAACGCAAGGTAAATCGATAGTTAGGCCAAGCATGATCTGCACTAGAAAAGTTATTGTAGCGCTCTTTGTTTTGTGGAATTTAGGGATGTGTTTATTGCCAAGTATTTTGGTTAAGTTAAGCTACTGAATTGGGTTCGCTACGAATTAGGATGCATATTTAACCGATCCACTCGATTAGCTTCCAAAGTGTTAATGTATCATAAACAGTTTTATGCAAGAGGTTTTTTCCCAAGAAACTCTAATCTTAGGAATCTCTTGCCATTTCACTGCTTCCTTGATCGTTTGCATGGCGTATTAAGATGTGGCGTATTGAGATGTAGTACTGGTCATATTACTGTTAAGCGTTAATTTTGTGTTATCAGTCCGAGTGATTTTAAAACCGAATTGCTCTGAAGCGCATCGACCTCTTTTCTAAACTGCACTGTTACAGAGGGCCAGCTGTACTGCTCATTTGCAGTAGTTGCTTGTTTCCAAAATTAAAAAACCGACATGCTGATGAGATTTATGCCGAGTATGGGCTCTTGATGGACCGCAAATCAGCAGTGATATACACCAAGTTAAATTACTGTCATAAAGCATGCATGTTTGGATAGTGTCCTGATTAACACTAGTTTTGGAGTGCTTAACCTGACCAAGGTTCTATACGAGCGGCCAATTATGGGCGTAAAGATAGTGTTGCTGGAAATATCGGAAGTATGCGTCCTTTCCGTTCGTCCTGGACCACCCAAAGGATTACACCTTGGTTAAGTAGTGGACATGGATCTACGAGTCGGACTGTTAATGTGCCTAATCTATGGACCCGAAATACCCATAATAGAAAGAATTGACGTACAAATAAAGTTTCCTTCCCGTTTCTTTCTCAAGTTCCTTCCATCTCCTATTTGAATCGAGAACTATCGAAACATATTCTTCAGAAGCATATGAGCTCCTTATTATTCTGGATTGTCCGTGAGAGCTACCGCGTGTGTGCGGGTAGGGGAACTGTTGATAAGGTTTGAAATAAAATTAGAAAAATGTAGAAAAAATTAATGAACTTGACGTAATCAGATATTTCAAAGCTATTTCAGATTAGATTAAAATTGATGATCCTTTAATTTTGTTTGCTTGGCACCACACACCAATATTATAACGACTATACCTGCTCAAATAATATGGTTTTCTTGCCTCCTTGAGCAAGATGATATCCTGTCCAAAGGCCATTGACACCGCCACCGATCACTATGATATCAGCGTCCATTTTAGAAATACTACTCCAGTGCGTGGCAATTATGCAGAGGACAATACTTTTGATACAATTGTGTACTGTATTAGTTTAACTGTTGACCATTTGTGGAAATAGTTTTCTTTATTCGAAGCAGTGAAACAATTTCTGGCGAAATTTAAAATTAGTAAACCCTTCTAGCAAAAACAATAAAAAAATTCAGGCGATATTCAAACTAAAAAATACTATTTGTCGTTAAAGAATAGTAATCAGTACTGTGAAGAAATTGCGGATGATATTTTCTAAGTTATGACATCAAAATGTTTAATATACGACTCTCTTTTGGAAGGAGAATAAAAGAATTCATAAATCTTTGACGTACAGAAGGTAGTACAATCTTATTCTGTTACTCCATCTCTAGATTAGCACAATATTTAATATTTCTACCTATTTTACTCCTCAGTTCAATGGACAGTAAAATTTTGCTCTGGTTGCTAATTAGACCAACTTTCGTTTCCTGATCAGAAATTTCGCTTTACAAGCACAAGTCGCGAATGAGCCACACTTCAGTGATACGATCCATCTGTTTAACAAATCTACTCATTTGTTCAACGAATATAATTGTCGAAAATTATCTCACTGAACTCTTTTTTCTGACTGAAGCCATCCGTGCATTAAAGCTTCGACGTTTTAAAGTATAGAGTGTTTACACTGTAAACAAGTGTTGCGGTCAATGTGCGTTCAACTAGATCAACCACCCCTCAATATAATTCCAAACATGCATACTTTGTCGAGTATGGGTTGCGGATGTCACAGTCGGTCCGTCCGTCAGTTGATGGGTTAAAATGGGATAAAATTATACGAGATGGTTCATCGAGTCCGTGAAGAAAACATGCCTAGAAGATTATGATTTGACATCCATATGAGAACAACAAATATACCAAATTATGTATCCGCAATCCGGATATTCTTATATTGAGGTACGAAACTTCGATTTAACATCAGCGTACAGAATCGATACAGTCATTTACTGAACTGGATTTCGTAATATTTTTGAACATTCAACTAAGCTATGTTGATACTTCATAGCGGTAGAGAGCATACTAAACCGATCAGAAATTTTATAAAATACTTGGATGCTAGAACTCCACCAATAGGTTGCGCATTTTTCCACGATGCACATCTGAAGAGTGATTTTCTCAAGTTTACAGGCAAAATATTCGATTAGTCATATGAAATATCACAAAGAATGGCGAATGTCGGAAAACGTTGACGCTGTTCCGGTGCTAGTAAGTGAGATAACAGATTTTTATCAGAAAATATAAAAAATAAGAGAATGACCTTTTGAAGCTCTAGGACTTTTCCCAATCAGAATCATGGAGAGAAGTATTCTTCAATTTTGCTTACCGGGTGAGTGGATAATGTGATAATATTATATAAGATGGGCAGTAGTAAACAATGAAATGAACTCATCGTTGCACGCTGCTCAACAAACTCAAGCAGTGGGTTATGTTTACCTACATTAGACAAATTTAGCAAGGAAGAGTTACATATATTGACAATACTGTCACGCATATCGTGGTAGTGCAATTATAGCACTTATCTCTTGCAAATTACAATATATCCTCACATTGAAATACTATAAAGAAAAATAATATTTTAAAAATCAATACAAATAAATTTAATATGTAATATTTTCAGATATTTGGTAATCTTGTTGAAATTGCAATTTCCGAATGGCGATGAAAATGTGAGTATGCATATTTCTACTCCATCTCATCCTTCACATCGATGTGTAGGTTACTCATAATCTCTTGCTCGTGTAAAATTTACCATTTGTATTTTGATGTCTTCTTGCTGGTATGTATAATCAAGTATAAATAAATAAAGTATAAATAAATTTTCCCCTGATTCAAGTAATACGAAATATATCCCCAAATTTGGGCGGAATCTTATATTTTCATATTTTACATAACCCAGAACACATATTGCAGAAGCCGAACTATACATGGAGTTTAAGTTTTAAAATGAATTTTTTGTAATACCAGAATATGGCTTTATAAGAATTTGCTACAATGTTTGCCAGGGTTAAGCAATAATAAGCACTTGTCACCAATAGTCGAAAAGAACAATATCTCATTACACATACATATTCTTGCAAAAATACTTAAAATTTAAGCAAAATAATTTCACGGCGGATTTGTTTGCATCCAACATATATAATCAGCTTTTGTTTGTTTAATTAATATTAGCCGAGATAATTCGAATGAAATATAGATTTTGACAATCAAAACTCTTATATAAATGAGTTTTTGAATGATAACAACTACCTTCCGACGAATGCACAGTACTTTATCGTTTATGTGCAGTTATATATTTACAAAACTCAAAACTACGCCTGAATTTGTAAAGAATTTGGGGGTTTGTGAGGAATTTTGCCATAGCAGAAGAAATCTTTCACTCGCCAAAAATATTGCAAGAAATATATTGCAACACAAAATATACTAAACTTGCATTTCTGAACAATAATTATGTTAAAAGGCGCGTTTAAGTTGATCCTAGCTCTAACCGTTTTTAGCGCCAACTGACGCGACCATCAAGAAGTTGAGTATAAGTTTGTTCCTTTCCGATAGCGTTAGGCATTCTTTATCTTCAAGCATCCTCTTATATCCTATGGATGTTTAACAGACATTCAATAGTTAATCAAAATTTCATAGAACCAGGATCAGAATCTTTAATATGTTGATTTATACTTAAACTATTACTTGGGTTATTAAAACACAGAACAAACTCGCACTCTCAATGGTACTTAATTTCGAACATTCCAACAAAATTTTTATGTGAATCCAAACCATTCAAGGAGCGCTTTAGCAAGATTTTTCATATCCCATAGGTTGCTGTCAACTTAGGGTTCTACCAAGCATTAGATAGGGTGAAAAATAAAACTTGTTTAGCGTTTGGTCGAATATTTCGGTCCGAATTAACTCGCATTATAAAATCTAGTGCAGGTTTTGAAATCAATGAAATATTATCTGGAAATGGTTATTGATGCCCTGCACCTCTCCGCAGTGAATGAACCTGCAAACTTGCTCGGCTACTCGAGAGAATATTTTATTTGTTTGCAGACTAATATGAGTGCACGATCATTTTATATTCAAGCCGATGATAATAAAAAAAAGCGTTGTTACCAATATTTATGCGAAACCCTCAAAATTTAATTTCATGTTTATTTAAAAAAAATACCGGATCATGGTTTCGATGATATTAAAATAATTTTTTGTTATTATGTTTATCGCAACAAAAAAATATTCGGTTTATATCTCATGTTTTGTGAAGTGAACTACAACATGCATTTTTTCTTCCGAATTAAAAATAGAAAATTTGAAGGTAGAGTAACATATTTAGATATTTATTTGTTTAATTCAGTTTCGGTAATAACCTGCTTCTTAACGGCGCGACCCATCAGTCTGAGAAAGATTTAATTCTGTTCATAAAAATTTCATTAAACGTATTAGATTTTTCCATCACGCGACTTCAAATTGTTATGAAATGAATAAAAATGCAACCCAAATAAAGGACGTTACTCAGGTTAATAGTTTTATTCCTCAGAAACTTTGCACCCGTATTTGCCGTATTTGTAAAAATATTGTAACAGTTTTTGCTTGCTCTGATTCCAACCAAGACATATTTTAATATTCCATGATATGGAAACTACATAATTCCGTGTAGATCGTAGCAAAACCGAAGCCCTGAGATTTCGAATCTGATTCCAATAATTTTTTCAATTTGAATCGAATCCCTATTATCACAAAAATAGTAAATGCTCCGCTTTTGCTATGCTAATTTCCCGATCATCAACGTCGTGAAATCTATGGCTACTAATTAACTAATATTTTCGTATAAAGAAAGTATTATAGGAAATGTGCCATCTTTTCACATACCAACCATTTTCTCAAAATTTCATCATGGAAATATGATAATTCATCTTCAGTTCCCAAGTTATTGCTCCTATGGCCTATTGTCGACTGTCAAAATCGTGTCAAGTAAATTTAAATCATTTAAAAACATTGCTTTTCTGTTCAAATCTCGAAATTCATTCCGTGATTTTAGACATTTTTATACCCCGTCTGAGCATCGGTTCTTAAACTAATTTTTTTTTCTTGTTAACGTTTCTTTTTATGTAGCATTTCTATCTATACCGCCATAAAAGGCAGTAAAAGCACTGCTGTCCGACTGTAATTTTACTTGATAAATTGAAATAAAATTTCAGAATCGACTATGTCGGTCAAGTATAGATTAATGATGAGAGAGTCCACAGACAACCATTAGCAACAACGAGGTTTTGTAAATATATAATAATTGCTAATAAACTATGAAGTTACTGTACGTTTGTCGCAGTATATATTAGACCGAGCGTTGAAGATCAGAATTTGTATGGTCACATTTTGGATATTCGACTATGGATTGAAGAGTAAAATGTAGCAAAGGTCCAGGGCAGAGATAAACCCAATCACAGACAACATATTTACAAAATTTTAGAGATTAGAAAGTTTATTTTGTCCAGCATAAGTTACAGATCAGTGACTCATACTCAGCAAAACATTTTCAATCAAATCTATTCTGACTGGGGAAGATACAATTACCACACTTTTCCACGCAGAACATTAGTGTAACGAGGCTTCACGTTAATAAATAAACGATTCTATAGAACTTGATTTAATATTTGATAAATAAATATTGTTCACACTCTCCTCTCGTTGTCTAAAATGTGGCAAGCGCAATAATTCAGGACAGGCAAATGCTTGAGAAATATTGTAAATAATAGAAGACAGGCCATAGTCTAGGAGGATCATGTAACATCAGAACACTTCCTGAAGGGGCAGATTGAGCGGTATTCCGCCTTTTAACTTCACATAGTCATTAAGTGGAGAAAGTCATTATAACAGGATTGTACTTTCCCGTTCAACATTTCTGTGTTTCAATTACCTGTTGAAATTGCATAACTGATAAATGTTAGGTGACAAAATGTCTGACTGAAAACAACAAAACATAAATTTCAGTTTCATTATTTTTAAGATCAATATATTTTTATGTATCGTGTTTCGCCTTATCTACAAAATCAAATAAATATTTGAATATGCTGTTCTTGCGCCTGAAGACGCCTGGAGAGGTATTAAATAAAACGTAGCACATTGTTATACAAATGTAGAAATATAAAGCTTGAGGCGTAATAGAACGGTCGATTCGACTTCATATTTATTTCTTTCATAGCAGTTTTTGTCCTTTCCACGTTTTATCAGCAAGTGTTCAGCTCTGTTCATTAAAACAAGAAAGTCTATGGAGAAAATTTAATTGGACGGTATAAAAGAAGATCGCTATATCGTATCAGTCGCGAATTATCCTTATTGTAAAGATCCAACAATACACTCTACATAAACACAATGCTAGCTTCTGACACTTGTTTCTTTTATTTGTCCATATTTTCTAAGCATGTCGGTTTTCATTCTGGCGGTGGGTTCCATCAACACCTCATACTTGGTCAAAAAAACTCGTTTTTATAGTTTTATTCCAATAACGTATTTTCTGCGTGTGGTACGTATCTTATAGCCTTTGGCCATTATTTGGCCATTTTCTTTCAGCTCTGCTTTTTTATATAATCCATAATCCGCTTCTACATATTGTATTGTTGTCACATGGTGATTAAACTGGTGCCTCTGCTGTTATGCTCAACATGCAGGATGGGATTCAAAAATGCGTGATCAATACAATCAGTCTTAAATTATCCTCCGGTTGGTAAAGTCCTTATCATCGTCGTAATGTTGCTTCCCTTTCTAACGTTCACGAGTATTATATTGGTACGCCTTTGTTATCCACACACTACCTTTTTCAGCGGTGCTTCAAGGCAATAGGACATCTGCCGTTACGAGTACAAATTGAGCACCGACTCTCTACGGGCCGATGCCGTCCACGCCCACGTGCTAGCTAAGCGCGCATCTAGGAAAAAGCCATCACGTATACCCCAAACAATCATTACTAACGAGCGCGCGTCGGAGAACCACACAATATTACCAACCCGGCACAAATGTCAGATGAGATAGCGTGGACAAGTCAAAACACAAATACGGCCTTGATTGCGTAATATCACCCATTTATTCATGTGTATTTGAATTCAGTAGTACACTCACGAACACTGATGGATCGCACCCCCGACGACCTCCATTTGAGGTTCTTGTTTGAGAAAATGATATTTCTAAGTGAAAATGTCCAGCAAAAGAAAAGTTACGAAATATTGACCTTTTAATGTATAGATCGAGTACGATGAGTTTTTTAGCATCGATAAATTTTAAACAGAAGATTTTCCAAATCCCGAATTCTATTTTCATAGCTTTACTAAATTGTTGCAAAAATATCAAATAAAGCATACACAAACTTCAGAACGTCATGAAAAGTACAATATAAAGGAGCTGGACAAACAGTCAGAATATTCGGAGAATAATATGAACAGATGATTCCTCGTTCCTTCAATTTTTCACAGATCTGAATAAATATTAGATTTTGCAGTAACATTTTTGTTTATTTTTAACCATAAAAATGATAGCATTGTGGATTTTGAAATTAGAATACAATTAAGCACAAGTATTTCAAATAACGGTGTGATCATGTAAAACCAATGCGCGTTGTTACAGTTCTCGCAATCAAATCTTAATGATAAATTATAATACAGTGCCATAATTAAAATTTCAAACTGTGAATAGAATTCCAGAACGCAAAATAATTGATCACAGAAAATTAGGTCAATTTTTTTGTATGGTCCATGATTTCTAAATCAGAGTATAGATTTCAAACAGAGGAATAGATAGGCTTTCTTTTACGGAGTTTGCATCTCTGTAGCTTATGCATGCCATAACTCAATTAATATTTGAGACCTTCTTATACTTTGTTACTAATGAATTTTTAGCCGAATTGTAAAACTCGTCCATCATTTGTTCCCATATTTTTTCAAATCTTTTAATAATGCTTAATGCAAAGTATATTTATGACACATGAGACGGTTCAAAACCGAGCTATATACTCACATGTTTAGTGTCTTTGTTTATGAGTAGAGATATTTGAGCCCCTCGTTGTGAAGGATGAGATGGAGTAAGAATTTGTAAACTCACATTTTCCTTGTTCAAAAATTTTAATTTCAACAATATTTCCAGATATCTTGAGTAACATATAAAAATAACTTCCATTCATTTTTTAGTATTATATCAATTAAAAGGAGGGATGCGCTGTCGCGACGCTGGTGTTTATCAATAACCATAAATAAATTTAAATTTACATTGTTTGGGTATCTCTCTAGTACCATTAGTGATCAAGTGACTGGATATAAATGACCAAAGATTCCATTTACTTCGCAATCAAAATTTTTATTCTGCTAACCGTCTGCCAGATAGGCCGCGAGAACATGTTCGGGTAGAAATGAGCAAAACATGATCAAATATTAACAATTTCGTTGCGCTGAAATGTTGGAACATTATTTAATTTATATACCCGTAGTGAGTTAGAAATCCTGACTACAAATTTATGCTCGTGATCATTCCGTTGCCGTGTGTCGTTTCCTGAGTTGTGAATGAATGCTTGATGCCCAGAAGAAGCATGACCCAACAACTAGGTAATCTTTAATCCCGCCAAATTTTTACTATTTTGCCAATGTTTTTTTAGTTTTTGTCGAAAATGATATATTTACTCATTCGTGTATAGATTCCTCTAAGCAAAACTGATTTGAGACACTTATAGGGTTAGAAATAATTATGCTTATCAGCCCATCGCGATTTGAATCTATATTAAATTTAAAAAATATGATACATAAATGATTTGCGTTCCTTTGCCTGCAGTTGAACAATTGCAAACATAACGACTTTCTATACAAAATTCGTCTCATACAGACAAACGTGAGCAAAGTTTAACGGTGAATTTAAAGTTTTGTCTATAACATGATGTTACTGCCCATTAGCTATAAAATTATCCACTCACCCGGTAAGAAGAATAGATTTATTTCGTACTTTCTTCATAGAAGTATTCTCAAAAATATCTAAACATGCTTTCACTTGAGCAATTTTTGTGGGAGGAATGTTTGATATCTTATATCCACTAATTCCGGGTGTTCTATCAAGTTCATTTGTCATTTCAAATCTTGTTGGCAACTTATGACTCCACCAACCTTCATAAAATACATTAAAAATGAACTGTGAGTTTTCAATTTATGAGAGATGGGATATTTTTATTTCGGAAGGATTCTTGATGTACAGAATTCTTACAGTAAAGTTAGTTTTTACTTTGTAAAATTAGGAAGTTCCAATTTTCCTATTTTTTTATAAAAATTCGACAGCAGTGCCTAAAAAGAATTAACTAATGTCTCTTTAAATGGCAAAGAGCTACTACAAAATATAGTACAAGTAACTGTACGCTCAGCGGCTGCACAGATAATTGCAAATACAAACCATTATGGAAATAAATTAGCAATATGCTCAGTACTTCCATCTTTCAATATATAGTTGGGACAAGTCTCAGGTCTGCAGAATTTCCTTTTCTTTTATGATATGGATTTGTCTCAGATTGCACTCTGATTAATCAAAGAGAAAAACTGCCAATTCTCCTGTAACAGCAGTGCTGATGTTTTTGAAGTCTTTTGTAAACTTCACCCCGGCTATATATCAAATTCAGTGTTTAATAAATTTTCTTCTGTTGCTGTCATTTTCGAAACTAAAATAGGAGATCGAATTCTGCCATAATTTATATTGCTTTCCTTCCCTTTCCGGTTAGAAAATCTTCGTCGGAATATATTTTGCTAAGTATGAGTCACTGATGGATCGCGCCGTTGAGGTTGACTTATGCTTAAAAAAAGAATTAATCTGATTGGTTTTGATTGTTTGCGATATTTTCAAATTACAATTACTAAAGATCCAATATTTGCCTGCAAATTTAGGAAAATCATTCCTTGAATGTTTTTCGTTGAGAAATGCGCATCCTATTGACGAAGTTCCAGCATTCAAGTATTTTCCTGTGTCCCAACATGCAAAATCAACGTTCCATTCATTGAGTTTTAATTCGATATTGCCAACGGCATCATCGAGTATAAATCCAACCTGGAGTTTATAAATAATTTATAGTCATCGTGGTGGTAAAGCTTTTTTTGATCTTCGGTCATTATAGATTTGCCGAACCCCGAAACTGTCCACATTGTAATCATTTATTTTTTAAAATATACTAGTTTGAGTTACTCTTATTCCTCCTAAAACGCATTATTCTTTTGCAATTAAATATTTCTACTATGCCCAAGGATGCACATGAATTAACAGATCATTATCATATTATATCACCATCTGAACATGGATAGCTGAAATAGCCGCTTAATCTCACGTGTTGGTTTTTGTGCCTTTGTATGTATGCATTGCATTGAGTAAAACGCAAAGATGAAATAAAACAAACAAATGAACACGCAACCATGTATTGAAGCCTTTAATAGATTTGCACTTGGTCGGGTTAAGGTGGAACTAATTACTTATCCTTCTATGACTTTGCGTAAGTGAGTCCGTATGCTAAAACCAAGGATTCTACAGAAAGAGAATAAGCTACTAGACAAGGGGTTCAAGTATCTTTCCATACACATGCAACGTTAGAGAAAAAAATTGTGTAAGTGTGTAGAAAGATTCCTGGATCCCTTATCTTAAATGGATTGTTTGCTTTTCAACAAAATATATTCAAGCTTTTTTAGTTATACTGAAATCCACTTGTTCTGCCCTTTCAGTTAATATCGGAAAAATTTACTTACCATACATCCTTTGGTATGTCCAATGGCTGTTATTTTTTCTATGTTAAGAAATTTTCCGGAAATTGGGGATATAGCTGGTAATAGAATAGTTGATATTGTATCGCCGTTCTCTTCAATCAACTCAACTATGTCTTCTAGTTCAACACATTGAGATTGCTGGATAATTATTGATTAATGATAGATAATAAACATAAGAATATTATTATCCTATAAATCAATCAACATGAATATAGTGAAAAGCGTTCTACGCATGCATCATTGGCGGCAATTAATAAATGAGGATTGCTAAAATAAATAAATATATAGATTCAGTATACTGGACATGTATGTTAGGGAATGAATGTTTCTGTTTTAACAGCATGTATAAAAATTTTGAATATTTAAATGGTATAGATTTCATAGAATATGCAAGTTCGAGTAAAACAGAGTTAATGACCTCAATGAATTTATTGACTTATATGAATAAATTGAACAATTGTTTGCTTATAATGAAAACGCATACATCCAATGCTTGGAATATAGGTGTGGAAAATAAAATAGGCGGTTGCAAACTTTTAACAAATATAAGAACATCTCAATAGTTTGAGCCAAATCGTGAAAAATTCTGCTGCTCTTTCGGCAACATTGTTCAATATTTGACGAAATTTACGGCTATAATTCTAATAGACTTTTGTCAACATTGTTCAATATTTGACGAAATTTACGGCTATAATTCTAATAGAAGTCGTTACAAAGTGATGTAAATCACCTTTTCAATAAAGATGGTGACTGGAAAGACCGTCTACAACCTGTTTGTCGACCTACTGACAATTCAAATGCGACCGTGTCGTTGTCAGCAGTCGCAAAAGCCATCGCCCATGCGTGATCAAGTGTGAATGAAAAAGGATATTGCTCACTTCTTTGTATGGCAGCATTAATAAACTATCTTGCACTTCAAGTCCATGTGAAGTTATTTGAGATTTCACAACATTGATACTCTGAGCTTTTTCATCGAATAATACTTTATATCTCTTCTCGTTTGGTTGGTAAAATGAAACCAACATTAAATGCAGATTGACATCGACGGAATTCATGGCAACAATCTTCGATAAAAGTTTAAAAAAAATGAACGAGAGGCCTCCATTAGCCGATCCAGAATTTTTTTGGCGGGAATGAATTAAATTTGTAATGTCATAATGTGCAACTCAGGCGAGTCATTTTCTATCCGTATATTCAATTTCATTATCGATGGAAGAAAGTCATACAGAAATCCAAATATCAATGCCAACGTATTTTCAGTAGATATTCGAATAAGCTTTTTTGAGGTACTAAAACTGAATAAAAAAAAATGAATAAACTCTTGAATATATTTCAATTTCTAGAATATAGAGACAATTACTCCGAATAAAATATTGATTTTGAATATTCACCCGATGATGATGAAAATAAGAAAGGATATCACACTAAAAATATTCAGCTTACAATCTTTTTCGCATATGATTTCACGACCACCGCATATATTCAGAAACTTCTCAAAAAAATAATCATTTTTTACTCGCCTCTTCTGGTTTACAACCAATTAACTTTGAGAGTTGTTCGGTAATATATTCCTCACAAGAAGCAGCTGGAAGCGGTTGAATAAAATGACATTCCGCTACTTTGTTCTTCCAACTTTCCAAAACCTTAAAAAATTGAAAAGCCAATAGGATGAATTTTCTCGCTAAACAAGTTTTGTCTAAATAATGACCAGCTGATACTACCTAACAGCAGTCTATCTGTGAAAATGCTTCGACAAAATGTTTAGAAATAAGGTCAACTACCTTATAAGGTGCTAGTAACAAAATACTTCAAAGAACTTCTATTCTATCTGCCTTTTGTCAAAACATATTATGATATTGGTTTTAAAAATAGGACAGTAGGACAGTCTATGTATATACTCCAAACGTTATAGGAAAAACATAATGGCACTGTTTTCGAGTTTAAAAATTTAAAAATACACGACGCTCCTCAACGTTTTCATCAAGCAAATATTCAAAAGATATTGAAAACTATCAAGCACGCAGCAGACCATTGCTATTTCTCGCTCTTCCACACGCTAAATTACGTTCCTTTAGCGAATCAGACATTGCGTAACCGAATCATTTATAATTCGAATCTTATTCGGAGTATTTGTTCGAAATTGACCTAAATCGATTATATTGTATCGTTAAAAATGAAAATTGTACTTTACTCAACAGGTTCGTGATGCTATGAAAGATTCATTCATTGATTCGAATAATTTGTGCTTCGGATCTATTCGAATCACCGAATTAAATTGCCCATGCCAAGAAAATAAATTATTTCACGCAAATGTATCTGCAGCATTGATATACCAATACATGAATTTTGACTTAATTCAAAGAAAATCAAGATTCCTACATTGGTTATAGAAATACCGATCTTCTCGTAATATAATGATCCTGCTTAAAGAACACCGTTAGTAGAATTTTTCCATGAAATAAAGTTGAAATAAATAAGTAAAAGATATTAATCAGAAACGTTTGCAAAAATATTTTGGCAAGTATGTGATACTGATGGATCGTGCTGCCCAGGCGCTGTCGATCTGTGACTCAGGTCTGACAAAATATAATTTTAGTGTGGGATTATACCGCATGGATCAGATGCTAACTAACGTGATTCATTCTTGTAAGAAACGTTTTCGCTTAATGTTGAGTTGCTTGTTCTCCGTTGATTTTTGGAAACTAGAAGGGACAAGTGGATACCTCCAATGCTACTTTCTTGCGTACGGGAATTTGAAAACAAAATATATGGTATATTGTGAATGCGTATACGAGTTCAAATTAACGATAATTTGAATTCAAGATAATTACCTCTGTTACCAGTTTCTTAGTTGATTTCGGTTGTAGACCAAGTCGGTTGCCGGACAAACAAACGTATTCCTTTTCTTTGCCTTCTCGTTTCCACATTTGTTCAAAACATAAAAATACATGAGATGGCGAGATGCATTACCGTAATAATTACTATCAGAGGTGCAAATACGACACACAATTTTTTTCACAAAATTTTTTTATATTGTCCGAATATATATATGGAGTCACGATGTAATTACAGGCGCAGATTTTGTATACCGAATGGCATATTTGCCAGGGAAGCGTCGGAAGGTAACGGCAGCTGAAAACTATTTAGTTATAAATATAATTTCCCATTTTGGGAAAAAATTCACAGAATGTAGGTAACTAAAATATATTGGTGCCGTAGGCACGCGAATATTTTGAAATAGTCGTGTCTGAAAAGCTGAAAATTTGAATCGCTATGTTGTGTGTAACTTGCTTTATTTGTTCATGCATTTTCTCAAATTTTGATCTAATAAAACCGATTTGAAAAGATTCTGTTCAAATAGGTTATCCGTAACATGCCCCATTGCGTAAGGTATGGTTTCATAGCAGGTACACTAAGTGTTACAATGTGGTATAAAATGAAATTTAACGTCCAAGTACGTCGATGGAAGGTACTCATTTTTCTTGCAATTCAAAGGTTCCTACAAATAAATTTATCTACCTTCTTTTGAAATGTAAGTCGGAAAGATAAACTCCTCTTTAAGATTTTTAATCTCATCATTGTCGTCCAAGAATGCCGCAAATTCTTGACTTTTAATATCGAATCCAGTGTCTCGCGCCAACTTTGTCCATACTGATTCCGGAGATTGTTCCGTAAAGCGATCAATTAAATTGTTAAACTTCAAGTCAATTGATTCCATCACACAATACTTTAGATACACTGGAAAAACAAACAAAAATATAGATCATAATATATAACTCTTCTTTATGAATATCTCATCTTCGCAAGTTAAAGTTGTATTTTCAACTATATACACTGTTCTCTTGTTCTGCATATCTTTTCTTACCCATTTTCATGTAATGAAAAATTTTCCGAAGTAACTATTTATTTTAATTTTAGTGGTACATATACCAGTTATAAATCTTAACTATACTTCACAAAATCTTATTTATGAAAACTTATTTTTTAATTAAAGTTTATTAGAATGAAGGCAGTTTTTTAGATTTTTCTCGAATTGTCAAATTTTGACTTGACAATTCTTTAAATGGCTGACGATATTCAACTATAGTGTGCTATTGATCTTGCTCTTTTCCAAAAATATACCCGCATTGTGAAAAAAACGGACTAAGCGTCACATTCGTCTCTACAGTGACACAATTTTAGAAATTATTGACCTCTTGGACCATTGTGTGCATTGAGCGGTTTGTAATTGTCAAATAGGCAGCCAAATATGGACATATGCTTCAGGATCGATAAACAATAACGACCACTCTCCGTCGGCTTGGATACTAAACATTTGTTGCGCTGAAAAACGTAAACAAACGCATGTGCAGCGTTGCGCTAGCATAAAACGTGATGTTTAGAACAAAGTAAACCTGGCAACGAGCTTTTCAGTATTCTTGTTGTCATAGTTGATACACTTGATACATGAACTTGCGCAATTGTTGGTACATTATGATGTTGCATAAGACCAATACCACGGTCGATTAGTTCTCTCTTTCTCGCAAGTAAACACCGTCATAGCAGCTGTTGCACTGTATTTTCTGTCTACGTCGTTATCACATTACTACTTACTACATTACTACTGTATTCTTTAAAATTGGGAAAATCTCGACCTAGTTTTTTAAGGCGAGGTAGTGATTTGGACAAGCAAAATTTTAGTTTGAGTGAAAGTATATTCTGAAACATGAAAACCTTTTAAATAACTGTCTAGGTTTCCAAACGGCTGACCCACAATATGACTAACGGTCCTCGTTTTGTAACGCACTAAATCAATCGAATGCAAGTACCGACTAAATACTTTATAATGAGAGCATAATATGCAGAAGACATTGTTTTCACAGTGTGTTGTATCAAAATCAATCGTGCATATCGACACAATTTGTCAAGTACTTTCTATGCGGCATCACTTCCTGAATAACGTGATCATAATATAATTAATTGGCACGTCAAATGAGTTTTCACCGGGAATGTTTTGTAAGTACGAGTCATTGATCGATCTTGCCGATTAGGCAGGATCCATCTGTGGCGTATGCTTGACAATATAAAATGTCTGATTGAGTCATTTCAGAAGTGACAAAATTTTTCCAACATAATTAATGTCTCAATATGTTATTTTTAAAAATATCATTGTAAGCTAAGTAAACTGTATTTTTGTATCATTTGCATCAATTTACGCTGAACGTTTGAAGATATTAGATAATCTACAGCAGCCCTCTGGTCGACGCTGCCCATAACTACCCCTCACATATATCAGCACTTCTGCTCATACCGTCGGTAACTTCGAAAAGAGTTCTAACATCTCAATCGGAAAATACTGCCCCCTGTGTTCACTTGAAATCGATTGCCGAATTCACAACTACACAATTTTGTAAAGATTTGATGAAGTCTACTGTACAAACTGTTACAACCTAGTGCACCATAACCGGATAGTTGTCAATAAGCGTACATCACAGAAAGAGTTGAAAAATAAAAAGCTCAAAGATGAAGATTTAAAAAGGGGAGAAATGAAATAACTAACGACGAACAAGAAATTATTTTATTTAGATACTTATACTTACATGAGGTGACAAACATAAGAAAAAACAATTCCATGAATTCTTTTCTTTCGAATTATAATTCATAAATTAATTTAATTCAAGAATAGAAACTAATGACCTCTTGGAGCATTGTGTGCATTGGGTGGTGTGTGATTGTCAAATAGGCAGCCAAATGTGGGCATATTCGAAAGAAATATTAAAAAACAATTACTAGAACTCACTAGTGTAGTTGGGAGGCACGGTGTTATGGCCCATTCGGCGGCTGAAAGAAATCCCAAAATGACGTTTTCAGGGCTTCGCAGTATAATTTCCAAGGAAAATTTTTTTTGCCAGTGGCGCCCGTTCTGACGTCATTGTCAACGAGTCTCAAGACAAGTAAGTCGGGTTTGGCAAATTTCAAGTAAATCGAATAAGTACACATTTGCAGCAATTCGCTTTACCAACCGAGTCCTAACAGTAAGTGCAGCGAAGACTTTGGATGGAGGGTAGGACAAGAAAAATTTGCAGTAGAAAACACTAACAGTCCTGATGTCACAAAATACACCGGTGCCAAATGGGTGAAAATAACGGATTCTAGCACAATTTCATAAGTACTCATCACGGTGCGTCACTGTTACTAGGCCTGGTGAGTGACTAGAAGCACGATTAAGTCCAGCAAAGGCATAAAGCGAATGGGCTTTTTTCTTCTTTGGTGAGTGACGCAAACGTAAAAACGAGTCTGCATTTTTTCAATATGACTCGCCTTAGGTCATTTATTTGAGTCTCCCCAACTCTGATGTTATTAATTACTTTTCAACCAAAACCTTCATAATCGCCTCACCAAATCATACTGAAATAGCTACTTCGACCTAACCCATAACGTCAAACATGTTTTTCGAAAGCGTATCCTGACACAAAAGTTTAAACAAACTTCAAGTAGATCTTCATATTTTTAACTTTATCGCATCTCAGGTGACCACATTGGTTATCGTCATTCTAATCGATTTGGATACATGTGCTATTCGAGTAATTTCGAGGTTCGATGGTTCGATGCTTGACCATTTCAATACCGAGCGTGACATATAGCAAGGCACTTCGCGCTTATCTGTAACATAGAACAGGTACACAATCACTACAAAGTTTGTGGTTAACAGTTGTTGGATATAATCCCCCCGGTAAGTTCACGGATGGGCCATAGCAATGTTCCGTTCAAGTTGCCTCTTACGACACGCAAGAAATGTGTTTGAGCAATTCTGAGGCTTGCATCTACATGACAACTATCAAAACTATATATTTATCCAGTACGTGGCATAGAAGGCCCGCAACTCGCCTGCACAATCAGTGACTTAAGATTGACAAATATCAAATAGAATATTAACCTTAATTTCAATATAATTAAATTCGGAAGAACTTTAATCGAAAACAAATTCATCTGAAAATGTCAACTCTAATCATTAGTAACGCCGAATCAGAATCAGAAAAGAAAACACTTTACAAAGTGTGAGTCATTTAAGGAAGGCGCCGCATACATTTTGATTTTCAAAGTTTTCAGTCCAGCAAATCAAAGTATATTTTTCCAACGAAACCACTGTGGGATATGGAAAAGAAACTACAACCTAAGCCGATAACATTCGATATGAACTAATTATGGTAGAGTCTCAGATATGCGACGTGTGGACCATATTTGGATTTTGACAAAGCTAATAAATAAGGTTTTAGTGTTGTCGACCAAGCCGTGTGTATGTTTTTATTGCCTTTGGCCTAGTTGGTAAAACCCAGTCAGTAAAATACTTTCGAAACTTGAATATTCAATGAAGTCACTGATTGGTCCATCTGTGGCTTTTACTTGATAGAATGTTTTTTTAATTGATAAATATTCTAGCCGGACTTCGGATATTATGGGACAAATCGAAATCACATTAAACTTTTTCTCTCCTTCCAAACCTCTGGATGCAACAATTAATAGTCATGGAGTGCGAATTAGTGAAAATAATAAAAGTTTAACGTAAATAATTTGGACGTATTTTTATCCAAGTTCCATCCACTTGACTCAAACGAGTCTTTTTATTTGAGTTTACGAGAGTTGTTGCTGACGTACTTCAAACTTGAAACCAATATTGTCATTGAGTAGGACAGCCTGTTGTGGAGTATTCATTTTGCGCGGTTTTGCGTATCCCCAACGACAGTATTGTCGAGGTAGTTATTAAGAGCAACATGTATCAAAAAAGTGTGGGAGAGAATAGCTTTTCTTATTTGTGAGCCTGTTAGTTTTAGTATTCAGTTGAATTTATAAACTTTTAAATGAAATAACGATATTTTTAAGTAGCGATAAAATTAGACAGTCGGTTGGAAAACAAATTTATAAATAAAATTAAAAATAAGATAGACTACAAATTATTTGCTAAATTTGTAAATTCGGCCAACTCAAAAATGCAAAAGATTCCAGCTCTCTTCGGTAAGATGAAGTTACACGATCTCAAAACGCCAAATGGAGAAAATTCACCACAGATTTTAAATAAAAGTTTTTTTTCTAGTGTACTAAAAGTACCAGATTATGATGAAATTTTGAGTGTGTTTAGACCTAATATATAGTACATAATCATTTTTCGGCGTTACTTATAATTTCACTTCAGGTTTGCGCAAGCCGAAAAATCTGACTATCGAACTTTTGTTAAGCATGAGTCACTGATGGATCGCGCCGCCGAGGCGCGGTCCAACTGTGACTTGCGTTTGACAAATTTAAATTTACGACTAAAAAATTTGTCCTTTGGTTAAATAGAATCGAATGTAGAAGCATCGTTTCTGGGCCATTCCTGAATCCATGCTGGTATTTGATTGGTGTGTGAGTGGAATGACGTTGGAGAGAGTGCAGCTTTAATGGGGGCGATACAACTTCGTAACAAACAATACCTTGGTTTCACTTCAAACGTTATAATTTATTAGGTTCAAGCACCTCTTCATTTCATGTTTCATTTCATAGTCACCAAAGTGGAGTGTGATAAACGTTACCGCGAATCGATATAAAATAATATGTATTCATTTGAAATTGAACTTCACAACAGTTGTATCGGTGATATTTTTGCCTTATTTGACAAAGTTTGTTTTCTATTTAGTGCTTTTATTGAAATTTAATATTACTTTATTTTCTAATCGTATTAAATACAGTATATGGAGTGAAATTTATTATGGCTGTCCAAGTTAAAAGTGAGATGGGTTGGAGATTTATATGTAGCAAAGGCAGCATAGATAAAGTCCAGCATTTCGATAAGATGCAGCTTTCTTAGGTGTTAGGCTGAATACGGTGTCTATTCTCTGTGTTGAAGCAGTGAAGATGTAGTAATATATAGCGAAACATATTTCTATCTCTTTCACGAAGGTGAATCATCATTAAATGAAATAGATAGAGCAAGGAGCAAAATTTGAATTAAAAATTCTGGTATCGAATTACTCCGTTCCGCATTGGTGAAAATTTCTCTATTACAACTTGTATTTTACGCTAAAACCGGGTTAAAACAAATTGCAAGAGTTGATGAGGATTTTCATTTTAGTAAATTGGGAAAAACGAGTATGAAATCGCGCCGAAAACTTGGAAAATTTTACACAAGAGATTTCAGGACTAACGGTCTATTGTAATTAACCACTGCATGCCGAAGGTACGCTAAAAGTTTCCGATTTCCTATACGTTTAGATATACACTCAAAAGAGTGCCATTCTTATTGTTATCGAGGGGGATCGTGGTATCATGCCTGCCCCTTCCCTCTAAATATCCTAATGAATGACCTTGATTCCTCTGTTTGCATTTTTATTTCATAATCATAGTATACATTTCAATAAAATTCAGGTCATATTATAAATGAATGATGTTCTTCAAATATATTTTATTCATAACTACGGGATTGTTTACGATCTTCTTACACCCAGCAGTTGCAAAATGTCCGAATGGATGCATATGTCAAGACAATGATCATGAATTGAAATGTCGACTTCCAGCTGCAAGAACAATTCCACAAAATATATTTCCGAAAAATGTTACCTCGCTAAATTTTTCAGGTGGGGAAATAAATGCAGATATAAAAAAGATACAAATATATATATTTATATATAGGATATAAATATAATTATAAACTGGTTGGTTTGATATTGTCAGCCGCTGAAATGAAAACTATGTTTTTATTTCACCGGTTGAGCATATCAAACCAATTATGAATATCCCTACCGCGACCACTCAATATATAATATATATTCTAATATATCATTATAATGATTCGGTTATGAATACCTTGTAAAATATTTTGAATTAAATGTAATATTCAAAAAAAATCAATATACAATTTAAAATATATTTATTTTTTTTTAAAATCCTTAGTTGCGCCTCAATGTTGTCGTAGTATTTTATGCGTTATTAAATTTTTTTCCTGCATTTGATTCACTGTTTCCTTCTAACGGGTTATTCTAATTTTGCAAATCACAAATTAACTTCAATATACCAATACCGTAAGAAGTCATTTAAAACATACAATACTAGCAATTTTACTTTTATCACATATTTTTGAGTCAACCTCGATTTTTTTATTAATATTTACGAACGATTATTATATTTCAGACAACAATATGTTGAATATACAACCTGGATGTCTGAGATCAACCACTAAACTGGAAGAATTAATTCTTGATGGCAACAAAGTATATTATCTTGAAAATGGAGCATTCAAGGTCAGAACACATATACAAAAACCAAATAAGCTGATAATTTAATTTATTCTTACTAAATATTCATCTCTGTATGAATGGGCTTTAGGGCAGTCCTAGCGTATTGTCTGCGTATAGAAGAAAATAAAGAATTGATAGATGGCTCTACCGTCACAGTTTTTTTTCCGTTTGGAAAGTTTTCCGCTTAAAGTGCAGCAGATGCTACATCTTGTATAACTCTTTGCCGTCGAGTGTCCGTTGGTTGGTTTCTTTTTGACTCTGCTTTCGACCTTGCTTAAAGTAAGTTTCAATAAAAAAAAATAACAAAAGATTAAATAATGGAACAATGCAATTTTCAAATTACAGTTTAATATAACTATATTTCTATACCATGTTCGTCTGTAAAAATATTTTTATATTTAGGGAGGGAAACAACTTCGTAAGGTTTCGTTGGAAGACAACAATATTCATTTCATCGAAAACGACGTGTTTTCCGTTTTGCCAGATCTAGAAGAATTGAATTTGTCTAAGAATCAACTGACGACGTTTCCCAACTTTGACAGCAATCACAATTTATTGATTTTATCTTTGTCTTACAATAATATTGATATGATCGCGAAAAACGCCCTCAGAGGTCAGTTCTAGCAAGTTATCCCAATCAGTAATCTTATTTTGTCTCATCGACGCGATCCATCAGTGACACACATACTTAACAAAAGAAAAAAAAGTTTTGACAATTTTTTTCTGACTTGGTGGAATGGAACTGCCAAATGCCTGCTATCTTTCGTTATTGGTATCGAAGATTTAATTCGAGACCGTCAGAGTGCTAAATTTAGCCAGTTTAAAACTGGCAAGATATTCTATCTATTCTCTGATCTATATATAAAGTAGCCACTTTGGGATGGTATAACGATGGAATGGGAAATTTGGACAGGTATTTCGATGTGTTCATCTTTTCAATTTACGACAGAAATGCATTTTTTTGTTGTCTTAAGATTTGTATACAATATTATTTCGTTTTAATGTGGTAACTAATATGTTGCTCTTTGTGTACCCATATACAAAATTCGCTGCGTTGTTTAAGGAAGGAGATCCTGTTTCCTTGTGTCATGATCTACATTTAAATATAGATTATTTATTATATCATCGTGTACAATCTCATCAATGTATAAAATTGTCTTCATCACTGTCATTTTTGATCAATAAAAGATTTGATTTATTCAGAAAACCACATGCTACGAGAGCTGAATTTGGAATCAAATAAAATTTCGAGTTTATCCAGAGATGTATTTCCAGAAGATGTGTCTAATTATACTGTGTTGAATCTCGTCAAAAATAATTTGCGAGACACACCAAGTGTTGTAAGAGAGATGATCAATCTTGAAACGCTGAATCTTTGCCACAATCCAATCAAGGTATGCTTTCATGGAATTGAGTTGATTTAACGAGTTTAAGACTCAGGGCAAGCCCGGAAAGAATAGTCTGTTCATGCGGATATTCGAAACGTTGGCAATTTATTCACACTGCTAATTTCATCTTCTGATGTGAATGAATATACTTACCAAAAAAAAACGCGCGATCGCGGTTGACGTAACTTGACAATTTTTCACATTAAATTTGGGAAATCCCTATTCCTATGCAGTGGGTATTTCTGATAGTTCGATAGATTCGGTGATCCGAATCGATTCAAAGCACACTTTATTCGAATCAATCGAGAATCGCTCATAGGTACAAAAACTCGCTAAATAAACTAGAATTTTCGATTTTATTTTGTTGTTAAAATATTAAAATTGTTGCTCTTGGACATGTGGTGTTAATTGAAAGTACGCTATAACCTATAAACCTATATAGAATTAGTGACTCGATCCGATTCGAAAAAAAATATTCGAATTTCTATGTTTCATGCTTCGCAAATAAGTTTTTCCTTTGGAATATTAGAAAATCACTTCGATCGTGAAATTAAAATTTTCTTTACTATAGAGCACGTTCACCCTAATAAAATCAACTTTGGACAGCGCTTTACAAAGCGGTACACATGGTTGCAATATTAAATGACTTACATGGCCCTGTTAAAAATTCCTAGTCGCCAAATTTACAATTTTGCACAAATAAGAGATTTTAATCGTATTCTTCGTGAATATGCAAGAAATCACTAAAACCTTTTGAGCTTCAAAAATTAGATGTATATGTGTTTGTGATTCAAATAAAGGAAGATATTTATCCATAATGGACTATATTGGGTAAGAAAATTTAAGTTAGAAAACAAACCGAGGACAGGGAGTGAAGTAGGCTGAATTCTCGGGAAAAACTGACCAACATCAGTTTGTTGGTGTTGCGTTCCAACCGGCAGAGAATATGAGTTAAGCACATGGATAGTGCCATCCATGGCCAATACGTCCAAGCACAAACCAATAATCATATCAATAGTTCTTTCAGTATTACGTGAAATTTTTATGTTAAAATTGAAACTCTGGTGGATTCAAAAGCAAATTATCGTTATTTCATTTTCTTCTACCTCTATATATTCTTTCAAGAGTACTTATTTTTTAATATAACTGCTTATAAGCAACTGTGCAAATATATATTAGCATCTTACCAGGATATTGAATAGAATTCAATTGTTTGTGCAGTAAATATTTAAGAAAGTTCTAATCATCTTCCCATTTAAAAGGTTACCCTCGAGTATTATGGCATAATAAAAAATAATCCCACAAGATTTGAATGTATCCTTCCTACATTATGAATGTTTTTTCTATATATTTTATAAGTTTCCTAACGTTTTGGATTTCAGATATTTCGATCCGACGACTTCAGGCCACTTTCCTCTCTCAAAACTCTCACGTTGACAGATGTCGGATTATCTGTATTTTCTGGGAATGTATTCTGGTTTCCTACACTTGAGTACTTGGATATTTCTAAAAATAAAATAACTGGTTCTAGTTTAAGCAGCATACGGTTTGAAAATCTGAAGACGTTGAAGCTGAGTGGGAACCCAATTGATGCAATAGGAGGTAGGAAAGTGATTTGTCTGAATCGGAATAATTTGTATCGAACATGTTTTGTTAGGCATGGAACACTGATGGATTGCGCCGCCTAGGCGCGGTCCATCAGTGGCTCATGCTTGAAAAACAAATTGTGACTAAGGTTTAACTATAAGTTTTTCCTATTACGTATTATGGTGTACTTTAAGATTAAATCTTGTCCACCTGGGTGAAAATCCACACAGAAACATTTGGTTGAAAAAATTTGGCTAAGTATCAGTCACCGATGAATCGCGTCATTGCGGCATGGGCCATATGGAGCTCGTGCCTGACAAAAATATAATTTCTGGTGAGGATGTTTTTGAGTTCATGCTACATTGTTCGAAATTGCTAAAATGGGTAAAAAAAAGTCCACTTCGTACCCTTGGCATCGACAAACATGTGTTCACGTTCTCGGTAATTAGAAAATGTTCACATGGGTTCTATTTTACTTACAGAATCTTCAGTTCAAAAAATTTTTCATGCAGTTTTTGTAATGTTTATTTTTGTAACGCTTTTTAAAGTCCAAAAATTGCCAATAACCATTAATCCGCAATATTCAGATTCAGAGCAAACTCAAAAACAGGCTACGTGCGAAGACGCAAATAGTTAGCACATTAGTTTCTACATACCTATGAGTAAGCACGCTACGTTGGGTATTTCTCAACAAGGCAAAAGAATACTTGCTGTCATCTAAGCTGACGCGTTAACCAATGCGCATGTGTAAAATAACCATTCAATTAAATCAATTATGTAAAAATGCGATTTAGAGCTATTTTTAAGAATAACACGTTTCCACACAAATCCGCGCGGTATTTTGTTCCTTACTATTAAAGATCATACTTTACAGGAAATTCTTTCAGAGGAATTCGAAAAGTTGAGAAGTTGTTTGCGAGTTCTTGTGGTATAACTGGTATTGATGATGAAGCTTTCTCGTCTTTAACAAAATTAAAGAAACTGGATTTGCAAAACAACAAGTAGGAATTTATACGGAAGTTGTTACCAACTCTGTCGAAATTATATTCCATGCTCAACAGCACCAAATACCCTGATGGCTAGGGCTGGGCAAAACCGAATCATATAGAATTTGAATCTGATTCGAATTTTTTTCTAATCTGATCGAATCACTTATTCTATATATGTAACAAATATCTCATTTTTATCACTATAACTTGTCTTCGTGAAAATGAAGAAATTCATAGTGTATTTTCAATTCACACTAAGAGCAACGATTTTCATATTTTAACCACGAAATATAATCGATTTTGACCAAATTCGACCAAAATCGATTACATTTCGTTGTTAAAAATAAAAATCCAAGTTCATTTATGAAGTTTTTGTTCCCATGAACGATTCGCGATCGATTCGAATAAACCGTGCTTCGAATCGATTCGAATCACCGATTCGAATTGCCCAGCCCTACTTATGGCATTGTGTTTTTATTTGCATATCTGTAACTTTAGTGGAAAAAATAAAATTATAAATCAAGTGACAAATTATAGAGTAACTTAAAATATACATATGTTATGCACCTTTATCTTAGATAAGATTTAAGGAAATATCGGAGTTTGCAGCATGAAAGGATGTGAGCCTATTTACCCAATCGGATTTTTTTTCAAAAATCGCGTCGATGAGACGCGGTCCATTTGTGGCGCAGGCTTGACAAAATAAAATTTCTGATTGCGGTAGGTGGGAACCATCAAGCTTATACTGATACTAGTACCAAACTTGCAGCCTTTTCAGAGTGTTTTAGAGTTTTTTTATATTAAAATGCTTTCTTAGCGAGGTTTGAGTTTGAAAAATAACTCAAAAAAAATTTCACAAATATGCAACCAACATCTTACAGATTTAATCGAACAATTTTAGGCTCAGCACATTGCCCAAGTTCCTCAAAAATACAAACCTCGAAGAAATCAATGTTAACAACAATCAGATATTTGCCTTCGCTCCTAATACATTCAGGTAATTGTGAACATGCTGGATTGGTTTTCATACAAATTTTAGTTCAACGCTGGAGTCAATGATGTTAATTCATTATTCAGAGGGAAATACTTTTATCACGCAATACCTCATTTGAAATTGTGAAATGTAATACAAGGACAATACACTGTTTGTAAATTTAAATCGTTGACGATTTGACACTGAAAACTGTGGGTTTTCTTTACTGAGCAAGGCCGGGAACAGTGCCTTGACGGAACCAACTAACGGCCACTTAATAGCAAAGAACTACTATGAGATGTAGTACGGTATCTGTACTCCAAGCGGAAAATACCTCAAATCAAACAGAACCGTCATGGTAAAGCGCAGCGAGTGGAATCTGCCTCGCACAATAGAAAAACCATCTACCACTTTTCGTTTCCATTTAGTCGCCTTTCGCTAAAAGAAAAGCATATTGTTTCAACATTTACTATAAACGAAATTGCCTATAGCATACCATATTTTGCCCAATTTTCATCAAATGATTTATGTCAATTTTTGCAACATAGCATTTCACATATGTCAGGATTTCGCTGCAAAAAAAATCAGTATAAGATTTAATCGGAATTTTCGAATATCTGACTATTCAAATGACTTACTATTTTCTTCGTTGGGCATATTTAATAAATAAGGGAATGCAAACAACAAATTCCATAAAAAAATAGTGTTATTCTACTATACATGGAGTGGTTTACATTTTATGAATGAAGACAGGACTGATAATTCGACACTAATTTTTTATATTTTCTTCAGCTCACTCAACCGCTTAGAAAAGTTGTTACTGGCAAATAACTCGTTGTCGGAGATCAGTTCTACAGCATTTGGAAGCCTTTTAACATCAGTTAACACTATTAATCTTTCTGGGAACAAGTTGACAAGAATACCAACTATTTTACCAACCAAATTAATTAATTTGGTGTCGTTGGATATTTCAAAAAATAGTTTGATCAATGTGTTCCGAGTTTCATCGATTTCAAGTAATAATATTGTTTTATGGCTTTATTGATACACTGAAAAAAATACTGGCAGAAGCGATAGTCCAATTTCATCCTAGAAAAAAGCAGTGATTTTCCTATAAGCAGGAGTAAAATTCCTGTTTATTTATAATCGCTTTTACGACTATTTAAAATACAATTGACGACTTTTTACCACCGTTTTTAGTGCCATACCTCGCTATAATTTCCTCTGATGACGTCTGATCCTGGTCAGACGAATGTTACAGAAATAATTTTGTGTATGTGCTTAGAAATAACACTCTTGAACCTCTTATCATGAGAGTATGGAGCATTGTAGCACTTTTACAATTCAGGCAAAGTGTGTTTTATGTAATTTGTTAAATGGTATGCCTCGTATTCGGGCCAATTTACATAATTTTTCAATCACATTCAGGAATGAAGAAGTTAGGAACACTCAACCTGAAGGAAAATCAATTAGAAGAAATAGTATCAGATGTTTCTTATGTTCTTCCAAATCTGAAGAATTTATATATGTGTGATAACAACCTTACTGAAATCGGGAATAGCACTTTGGGAAAGTCAGTAAAATTTTAACAATTTATTTGTCAATAGGATAGTAATATAATGTACCTTTGTTCTCTATCCCCATTGACGAATTATCACTTATTATTGAGTAGTATGCGATTTTGTTGAATATGATTATTTATGCACATTACTTTTTAAAGATAATTTGCTGATTATGCGCCACAAGCTTTAAAGTAAAATCTTGTTTGCTTCAGGTTCCCAAATCTTAAGGAGTTTACAGCAGATCGAAATAAAATTACAAAGTTGAATAAAAAGATCTTTGAGAACAACCTATTACTGAAAAAGATATCAATGAACAGAAACGGACTTGAAATTATTGAAGACGATACTTTCACATCGTTGACAGAGTTGTCAGATCTGATGCTCCTCTACAATAAATTGAAAGTAGGAAATTTTGGTTTAGTTATGCGTTCCATTAACAAACCCATAAATGAGTATTTTATTAGTGAAATGCTATACCGGTCATTTGTGTTTGCAGGTATTTTGTCATATCTACGTCACCATGGAAATGCAGGGCACTTCTATTTAGCAAATATATGATTCATTACCGCATAACAAAACTTTATCTTTTTCGATGAAATACTTCATATATTATGCATATATTTTACAGCATCATTTTATTATGCAAATTAAAAAGATCTTGATAATAAAAAGTATATACTAGGATACCATCGACCATAAGGCCACCGAAATTATTACACTTATGGTTGATGCTGAGGCTGGGCAAAACCGAATCATTTGGAATTGGAATTTGATTCGATATTTCTTTCGAATCGGACCGAATCGATGTAACTAACTAATATTCCATTTTCACAATTACAACTTGTCTATATTGTGAAATCAAGGAATTTATACTTTATAGTGTATATTCAATTCACAGCAACAATTTTCATATTTTAATAACAAAATATAATCGATTTTGGTCAAATTTGACCAAAATCGAATGCATTTGGTCGTTGAAAATGAAAATTTTAGTTCATTCCGTAAGTATTGTTCCTATGAACAATTCAGATTGATTCGAACAGATTGTGTTTCGAATCGATTCGAATTGCCCAGACCCAGTTGATGCTCAGCGCACTCATAGGTTGGTCAAATGAACTAAAATTTTGTAACTTGAATCTGAGATCATAAGAAAATGCAAACTCTAGTCAACATTCCCAATCAGTTTTTAATTTTATCCAGCATGGATCATATATGAACCGCGTCTCGTGAACGCAATCCATCAGTTTCTTTCGATTTGGTTCAATGTTGATATATCATTGTCCATCTTTTATTTTTATACGTTTATCGTCTCACAGAGCCTACCGAAATTGACTAACAATCCAAAGTTAACGAGATTTGGATTCTGCAATAACCAATTAGGAGATCTACCGGTTGATGCATTGAAAGGTCCAGAAGCATTGGAGATTGTTTTGCTAAGAAGTATTGGGATGACGTCACTCAACTCAAGCATGTTCGAAAACATTAGAGC
Source organism: Styela plicata (assembly GCA_963675895.2). Lineage (NCBI taxonomy): Eukaryota > Metazoa > Chordata > Ascidiacea > Stolidobranchia > Styelidae > Styela > Styela plicata. The sequence continues at coordinate 13,179,258 of OZ023138.1, forward strand.
TATCAAATATTTGAATCTTGCTTTTGAAAACAAAATAAAAAATGTTCCACCGCTGGTAAGTCTATTTTACTGATAAATGCCTAATGGTGCTGTCACTCAATGCGCATGGCGACCAAATTTTCAATGAGGATATTTTCCTGACTATTTTCTTTCTGTTCCATTACCCGACATCGTCCCCATATATCAATATGAAGTCCCATATTAACATATTCCGCAGAATAGGATATAGTACTTCATACCGTCGCGAAAAGAACATATTATATTGACAAACTTATTAATCACAACCAAATGTGCGCCCCAAGCAAAAACATACAGTTTTGTTGACGAATAAAGAGAGGTGTAACATTTTATAGTATGCTGTGTATTGCAGGTATGGGCCTGCAGGTATGGGCCTTAGAATAGTTTTAACGTATTTCCTGCGTGTCGTGAGAGGTGCCTAAAAGGAAACAAGGAAGTGTTAGAGGGTTTTATCATTGCACAGAGCAGATTCCATTCACTGCAATTTACCATGGAGATTTAGTTCTGTATAGGATTCATGATCCCCTTAGAGTGCACTTGCTGGCATTCCATTTTGCAGTAGATCTTTGTCACGTGGCTGCTTTCAGGCGCCGCTTTCGGTTATGCTTGGAGCGAACTCCTACAGAAAAAATGACGCATGCAAACTGTGCGCGTAAACTTTCAGCGTTTTTTTGGGGATTTTAAAGCCCTTTGAGGATTTTAGGCATTGCGATGCATCCCAACATGCACCAACCATTTTTCACTTGGCGGCTCGGCATATAATTGTTATTCTGGACGATTTTACCTAGGAAAAGAACCTTTCTAGTGTAGACAATTCTAGGTCAACCCAGCCTAATTTACCTAGTATACCTAGTTCACCGAGTTTTTTTCACAGTACTTTTACCTAGTTTAAGAATGCATAACTTACCTAAATTGGTAGAAGCTTTTAACCTTCAAATCTATTAAAAATACCCTTAATGCAGCCAAACGAAAATTACCTACTGGTTTTTGATCTAGGTACTACCTAGTTTTAAAAGTGATACTAGGTCACATAGTAATAATTTAGCAAGTTTTGGAGTATTTTCCTTTTACTTTACCTAGTTAAGGAGATAACTAGGTTGCCACCACTAAACTTTTCCATTTCTACAGATCAGAAATATGACTTCTCTACGAGTACTCAAGTTAACTGGCAATCCAATTGAACATCTAACATCAAGAGATTTCGAAGGTTTGAACAATTTGCGTGAATTATATCTTGACGACATGAAGATTAAATCAATGGATGTGACTGAATTATTTACTGTGCTTCCAGCTCTCAGGTGATTTTTCGGGTGTTTTGCCACTTGTATAGTAGTTTATAGAAGTACCACCCATTTTCATAATATAAAACTTTCCAATTTCATATCCTGATGCGAATTTTTACTTTGTCATGCATGCGCCCCTGATGGACCACGGCTTGCCAGCGTGATTAATCAGTGACTCATGCCTAACAAAGCAGGTTCGAACCAATGTTTATCGACTGAGATTTTTTATCGATGCGTCAAAAATCTTCTATCAATATTGCATTTAAATATTGACGTGAGAAAGGGTAAACTTTTATCTTAGAAATCATGAATTTTGAAAATTTAACTTTAAGCTATTCTTTCCAAGCCGAACAGAAGTCGTAGTAATCGAGTGCAAAACGTTTCGTTTCAAATCTATTGTTTTCTAGAACTCTGTATCTGGCTGGTAACCCTTGGATATGCGATTGTGAAATACAATGGTATGCTTTAGGAATAGATGGAAACAGAGCCAGAGTTATAACAAAAGATCGTGAAGATTTGAAATGTGCTGGCCCTGGAAGATTATATGGAAAGTCATTCGATTACCTTCGTATGGGAGACTTTGGGTAAGATTTCTGGTCAAATTTCTCATAACGAAAACAGTATTTTTCGAACAAAATAGAAAAAGACCTATTTTTCGTAGGCAAAATACCCACACTTTGTGGTATTCAACGGGCGCCTACTGCTTTCTTCTTTGATATCTACTTCGATATTTTTGAACATTTACCGTTATTTCGTGTAAATGTCACATCTAAATTGTCTTACATTTGTTAAAAATCATCTCAAGACTACGTTTGGATTTTATTTTTGTCTCATGAAATACTGAAATCAAACAATGATGTAAAAGTTTGCATATCAAATTTAAACTAGAATCTGATACACTGAGTTTAACAAAAAGCTTTTCAAAAGTATAATTCTTTGAGGGTGACTCCATATGCTCAGGGAGTTGGACCTTGGAGTAACACAGACAGAAATACCGTACTCAGTTATTGTTGAGAAGGACTAAACAAATCGATTTGTTGGTTCGAATCGATTCGAAGCACAGATTATGTAAATCAGCCCTGATGCATTCATGGGACCAAAAACTTGTGAAATAAAGTGTAATTATCATATTATTTCCACATAAAATTTTGAGTAAATTTGTTTGCGTGAAGTGATATCACATTGCCTCGGTAATGGAAAAAACGCGAAATAATTGTTATTTATGTGGAATTAGTGATTCGATCAGATTCAAAAAAAACATTCGAATCAGATCCGAACTATTCATGATTCGTTTTGGCCAACGCCTAGTTTTGATCATTATATCAAAATTATGATAATCTACGGTATTATTTATTGCCATTCGTGGCACAAAATAGTCGGTTCGATTTTGTTGAGTTTTCTAATTGTACAATTTTTTAAGGCAATGCGTTAGAACTAAAGTTGTAGAAGTTGATGAAACATCTGCTGTTGTATCGTTACCTCCAATACAAAGACCGGGAGGACAACGTGATAATGTTGTTCACAGAGTTTCATATGTTCCACTTGTAGGAGAACATGAAGAGAGTGTCATCACAGTGCAAAAGCCTCATAGGTAGTAATGGGAAGGATTAGAATAACAAAACTCAATGACTAATTTCCCATAGTAATAACTTCAACGAAGACTTTTTATAGTCATTTCTTAGAGCGGATCAACATGACCGAAACCCTGTAACAGAGGCCACATATAGACGGACAGGGTTACAATTGCTGGAAAGATATGATCTTTTCCTTTTCGGCAATCCTTACATTATTATTATTACACCCTGGGTTGGGTGGTGGGCATGGATTAGCGAGAGAGACTCGCTGGGACTCCAATCCGAGATTTAATTTAATCTTATTTAATTTTGTGCGCTGTTGTGTTACATTTTTTTTCTTTTTTGAAGAAATCGAAATAAATATGTCTATTCTCAACTTGCGATGCCAGCAGCTTAACCTCTAGGAAACCGCGCACACGATGTTAACTTATAATGGAAGAGATTTGAAAGAAAATTATTGCCAAAGCTTTACAATTTCAGTATAATATATCGAGTGAAGAATGAAAATATTCAAGTTATCGTAACTGGAACTGTATTGTAACTGCTGTGCTAACAAATAAACATATATAGTAAAAGGCAAAGAGGAAAATATCTCTTGCGTTTGCGGAGTCACTAATTAATCAACGATAGCAACAACAAACTTGAAACTCTTTTATTTTTGTTAGGGAAGTAAGATTATCAACTCTTATTCCCGATACTCCCTACGTTGTATGTACATCTACTTTTGTCACAATTCGACACACATTGATGCAGAAATCTGGCCCCAGAAGCAAAGCCCAGGTTGGAGGATATTCTCAAACTCCAATGGATAATGAATCATGCAGCAGAGTAAGTAAATTTAAAACTTGTATTTGCGAACAAAAATCAAATTAACAAAATTTGCAAATATTTTTCATTTCATGTAGGAAACCCAAGGTGACAAATGGAGAAAAGGTTAATATGGCATGGCAATGGTTTTGAAAATAGGGTGATGACTTATGGTTCTTTAATCCATGCTTATCACTCAGGATGTAACAGATTGGGTGGGCTGAGCCGAACAGGAAAGGTCATAGTTATTGAAAAGCTTTAACCCTGTTCTTCTATAAGTGGCCGGCGGTGCAGGGGGCCTTGGTCTGGTTGATATTCTCTGTTCTATTCTCTTTGGTCTGCTTCGTGTATCAAGGCATTTGGTCAGAGACGGCGTGAATATACAGTCTAACATAAAATATTTTTACCACACTCGCGCTGTTAAGTATGGGGCAATCATGGCTCATGCTTGACAAAATATGATTTCTGATTGGGAAATGCTGTCCCAGCCAGTAACATTGTGTGCTAACATGTATTGTTAAGCGGGGGTTACGGATGGATCGTGTCGACGACGCACGGTCTGGCTCATGCTTGACAAAATAATGCCCATTCTCAAAATAATTTCAGTGGATCTCTTAGCATTATTTGCTTTTCATAATATTTGTTGAATTTTACAATTTACAGTTTCGAACGAAAGAGCCAAAAATCAAGACACCATGGAGTAATTTAGGAAAAGCTGGTTTGGATGAAAATCCTAAATATCTAATCATAGTAATCGGTGGGTTGGCTGGTGCTCTCGCCATTGTCCTCGTTGCAACATTAGCTTCAGTCACTGTTTGGTGTAAAAGGTGAGTTGGTATTATGTTTGATAAGACTTTGAAACCCTGTTCTATTGATATGGAAATCTTACCATGTTTTATATTAACTAAGTAAAATATTATGGAAGCGGTCATAAAACAGAATTAACTTTCAAGATCATGTAGAAATCTGAAGTAAAGTTTTAATAATTCTGATTTTTTCATATATTTTTATATAAGGCCCTGCACTAACGGTCACTTAGGCTGAAGGATTGGTGTTGCCGGAAAGATACCCAAGCTATTACACCCTAGTTGAGCGGGGAATATAGATTAACAATCTAGACTCTCCGGTACTCGAACCCGGGATATTCAACTTGCAACGCCGATATGATAACCACCAGACCGTCGAGCCCATCCTCTTCCAGTGACAATAAGTTAAATTACACTGGTGTATTTTTAGTTGAATTAGTTCTGCGACTACCTATGGAATTTCTTAAATACAGGCAGATAAATTAATAGATACTGCTTGTCTAACAAACAACTATCCTCGAATTGTCTTGCTGAAGGGCAAGTACGATTTTGTTATTCAATTGAACTGAATATAATACCAACCGGGGACTAAGAGAAAAGGAATAAATATCAAAGGTATTATATGCCAAACGAATTTGTCTATTTTACTGCAATGTAAATGATTCCTAAAATAAAATTTCTCAACCCGAAACAATTTTATTTTTTAAAATGTATTTACATGACGTAGAGTGAAAGCAAAATCGCCGAAGACGATAAATCATTTTGATGACCCTTCAGAGGAAATAAGAACGGTTGACAATGGACTAACATCAGGACAAAAATCCCAGAGTAAGAAGAAAATAAGAAATGGCAAAACAAAACAACGCAGCACCGAGAATTCGAGTAAAGATAAAAATGGAGAAGTTGTAGAAATGAATACAAACTCTGGTAACGATAATCGAGCGTTTGACGTCAATATAGAAGCCCAACGCACAAAGTTGTGAAGAAATATTAAAAATGCTGCTGCATTTTACTTTTCTATTTCGTGAATGTTGGAATCAATTTTACCTTGATCCAACAAACTCCAGCAGAAATGATTACTGGCTAATTGTAAAGTTTTAATGTTATTTTCCCTTTTTTTACTTTTCCTAAAAATACTTTCCTAATCAAGAGTAAAGGTTGAAATTTTTGTAGTTGGCCGATGGTTATCCCACAAAACAGAGGGATCTGGTTCATATAAAAATTAGCTGATTCAAATTTGGATTCGGGATTGTACTGTTTCGACCTAGACCTATTGGAAGAATGCTGAAAACAGAGACGGTATAAGAAGCAAGATCATCAACGATGGTGAAGACTTGATCATAACAATTGATATAATTATTAATGATACGTATTATTACGTGACTGAAAGCATCTCATTCCTCGAAAAAGTAAGTTTATTGTGAGCTTTCGTCAAGGCATATATTCGTTATAGTTATCACTCGTCGTCTGATTAAGCTAAGTTATGCCCTGACGAAAGCTCACAATAAACTCACTTTATCGTTGAATGAGATGTTGTCCGTCTGTTTTATTACTCTTAGACTACCTTTTTCAAGCATCTTTGTCGAGTTATCTACATACGGATCCGAAATTGCAACAAAACGAGGAAAAGGGACCGTCAGTTCACTGCAGTTACCTTTGTTTTCTAAAATCCGACGCTTTAAAGTTTCAGCATTCAGTTATGATTATATTGTGAAGCATATATGCTTATCAAATCTTTTTACCTTGCACATAATCAACATCAAATTCAAATAGTCACAAACCTTATTTTTTAATTTTGTATATAATGTTATGACTGGTCGATGAGACTACTTGTTGAGTAAGTTGCAAAAGAACTCAAATCGGATCGATTATCGATCGACTTGGCCTCCACTAAAGAGACGCTGACGTGGATAAAATAAATGTAATTACTAAGCATCAAAACATAAATACCAGTGACTATTTTATATGTATTTTATTTAGTGAAGAACCAATACCAAAATTTTTGCGGATACCGATACAAGTATAATATCCTTAACTTATGTTATTTGTGTTCCTATACTTATAATTTCGATATCGAATATTTTAAATAAGTGTCGACGACTTTATACCCGTAGATATATTCACCCATTCTACGCACCCAAAAGCATTTATAATCACATACATTTACCGCCATGTGGGGAATATTCCGTGCAGAATCGAGCTGCTATAGTGTAGAGCAGTGAATGAGACCTTCTCTTAGCAGCATCTGCACTGTTATTGAAGACAAAAATTATCTGATGTACATACAAATACTGATATTTTAAAAATCGCCGATAGCAACAATACATCAGCGCGTCTCTATTCCACTCACAGGCGGAAAAACTTGACACCTATTTTAAAATCTGAAGCAACACGTCCAGAAACCGCTGAAGGCGCGTCGATGTCACTGGCGTCAATTTTTGTCACAATCTTTGCTTAGATCCATTTCTAAGATTTTACGGGTTACATCATACCATATTAGTTTATCAGTGAACTTTTTATCAATCCTAATATATTATCGAGACATTGTCAGCACAAATTGACCACATATTTGGGTTAGGTTGACAGAAATGAGTCACAGGCAAATGATATTCTCAAAAAATCTTTTTCTTTTTATAAGAGAGTCGAGGAAATATATATTTCGGTAAAAAACTTAAAATACAATATTACATATAGGCTTAATACTTAATTGAAGCATTTCAAATTAATTTTATTCTTGGCATATGGTAGCATATTTGCCATATATGGTCTTGCAAACCTCAAATTATTGTCTTCAATGTTTACACTTTTCTCGAACTTGGAACATGGCAGGGCTGCACATTAACATTCTTTACGGTGACGTAGCGTAGTAAACAACTTGCCAGAAATTTGTGACATTAATAATGGAATTTTATCAACAATGAGATAGTCACAGATATTAAATCGTGATAATTATATCGCATAACCAATCACTTAACGACACCTGGGATTTCGTAGCCAAACGTCAAATATGATTGATCACTTGTTTTCGGTAGTTGGCCACCCAATATATTTGTTTACAAGTCAACGTCATACATAAACTATAATAGCTCTTATGTATTTCACCATTACTTTTATTTTGTCAAACATGACCCACGTATGACCCTTAGTGGCGCGATCGATCCTTCAATCATATCAAACAAAACCTGTTTTAGCGGGGTAACAAAGGCAGGGGCGTAAAAACTTCAAATAACAGAAACTTTGCTTCTTTTCATGTACAAATATTATTCGTTTTACTGTTTCTTATATATTTCTCATTTTTTCTGTTTGTTTTGATTTGTTCGGACAAGTATAAGCTAGTTATTCAGTTCAATATTGCGTCATTTTGAATATTGTTGCCGCTACGCGCAGTGGCGTATTTAGAAGCTCGAAAAGTGTGTGTGGTGATATGGTTATATTTCGAAAAAATTCGTAATCAAATTGTGACGTTATTATTATCGATTTTCTACTTTCTTAAAATGGCACCCTGGAACTTTTTCCTAGGCCAAAGTGGCCATGGTACCGCTCCCCCAAAATACACTAGTGTGTAAGTACTCAGAGTCACAATTTGTACTCTGTTAAACATTATTCTATTGAAACGGTACAGTTTATGAAAAAAATCTACAAATGGTTATCAGTGTGATTATTTTTTCTGCTATGTATAATCAAACACTTTCTATTATTGTAGTTTTGTGAAATTAAGACTCCAGTTTTAGTTTGAAAAAAAAAGAAATTTTTGTAACACATTTTCTCCATTCTTTATTTTACTTGTTCTACTGCGTGTATGCAATGTTTATATCTGATCCGCTACTAGGAGCTAGAGATCAAAATTTCTGTAAACCTGTCGTTCAAAATTGTGGCAGGTACAGTTCAAGGTTGTAACAGTAGAAGTAACGTATTTTCATTTTCAAACATAACGACAGATAAACAAAAAAGAAATAAATAAACAATAACATATAAAACAAAAGAAGGAGAATCAGGATAAAGGTCAGATCCTAAAGTGGAGTTCACAAAGTGCTACATGGGGTTATTCAATTCCCCTTGATAAAATAGGTAGCTGAGAAAGCTTTTACTAAACTATATGCTGCTGGATGATTTATTGATTTTTTATTGAAATTCACTCAAAGCAAGATCGGAATCAGAGTCTAATAGAAAACAATTACCGGTCACTTGCAAAGATAGCAAAAACCTATTAAAAGACGTAGTACCAGCAACTGCACTCTAAGCGGAAAGCATTCGAAACGGAACTGCTACTATTGCTATAGTGAAGTGCAATGAGTGGTATCTGCCTTGAGTGATAATAAAACTATCTACCACTTCTTTGCTTTCTCTTATTCGCCTCTTACGATAAGCAGGAAATATGTTAGGACTACTCTAAAGCACGTATACAGACGACTTAAAATAATATTTCTTCACGTGGAAAAGACTTTGACCTTTCCAGAGTATCAAAGGGGACTGGCATCTCGAGCAGTGGATGTGTGAAGTCACGTGCGTGGTGTTTTTCATTTCTAAACGAAAAGCAATTCAGATGTGTTCAAGGAACCGACTTAAGCTTAACGTTAACGTTAGAGCAATAAAACTGGCAAGATGTTTTGTGCCGTACCCCGTTTTCGACTGTTTTGTTCAATTAAAGGACAGAATGCATATATATAATATAAAATTAGGTTGAAGAAGCAATATATGAGTGAAACTTTTAAAATGGATATAATTGAAAAAATAATCGTATTTCATTGTTCCGATATTCAATATTAACCTCGAGAGAACTGTATGTAAAAGATAACTTTACGTTTGCCTAGCTTGGAGACAACATAAAACTGTTCAACATAATTATTTTTTCTATCGCGAATCAAGTAAGGCTCAATGCCGTACACGAAAAATGAAAACTCGTCATTTCCATTTAAAATTTTGTCTGTCTTTCAAGAGCCACAAACGAACCGCTTCTCCGTGGGACGGCTCGAAATAGCTTTTTAATTTTTCTCTGGTTTTCAACGGACTGACTGAGAGAAATAGTTCGTATGTTAAATTATCAGACAAAATCCCACGAGAGATGATCAAAACATTCCGTCCGTACATTTTACAAAATGGACGAAAAAAAATGTTCAAACTTCTTTTGTTAAGTATGTTGGATGAAATAAATATTCTGATTGAGGAGGGATAAACAGAAACCGGTATAAAGATGTATGTTCTTTTCTTGTAGGATTTAGAATAAATTTAGAGTTTTTGATTTTAAAAACGTTTATTTTGGAATCGAAAAAAAATCAAAAAAATCTAAAAATTATTTCTTATTATATTGGTAAAATATGTGAAATACCTGCAAAATGAATTTTTGCACAAAATCGTAGTCAAATCCCACCAAATTTGGGAAAATAAATATTCGAATTATCGGAACCAAACATTTTTTCGAATCAAATCGAATCTTTGATCCAGCATGAAAGTGTCTCTCCTGACTATCATCAATATCTGGTGTATTTCAACATGATTTCTGTACATATTTACTAGGCCTACACAGTTCGTAACTTCTGTTTATATTACATTAATGTAAATCTTATTCTTCTTGTTCGAATCGGAGCCAAAAATCTTTATTGTGTATAAATTATAACTTTTCAAATTTAATATTTAACCTCTTTCATTCATACTATTTGAATTAACAAAATTAGAAAGCTATGAAACAATAAAACTGTTTTGTCATGCATAAACCACAGATGGACCGCGCCTCGGCGGCGCGATCCATGAGTGGTTTATACTTGACAAAGTGTGCACGCGAAAACCATGTATATATGAAATACTTTAACGTACAATTTTTGTAATTGGTGTATGGGATTTATACAAAAAAATGTTATCATACAAAAATCGATGAAATAGAGTATATTCTTCTACTCTATGTGGCCTATTAGTGATTCTATTTTGATTAGTTTCCTTACTAATTAAATAGCTATATTTGAATATAATTTGTTAGGTCAAATAATTACCGGTAGCTACCGTGAAAAGTCGAAGTATAAGATCCAAGGCCTAAGGTCTGGAAGTAGAATCTGGAGATCTATACATCTCAGGCGTGCCGTGTAACGCACCGTAAAATTAAACATAAACTTCGTGGTGCCAAACCAAGCCCTGGAGCCACAATATGATCCCATGCACCTGTAAAAACAGCTTTCATTCACGCCTTTGGTTGGTTGTGTTGAATCAAGTGTTTATATTCAATTGGTCACCGGTCTGAATACGCGCAAGCTGCGCTGCGTCGATTTAAAATAACGAATCCAGCTACACAAACAAGTTGTGATAAATTTGTAGATTAAGATGATCCGACGTTTATTCTGATCCGTTAGTAATTTAATGGATTTAAGTTGAAAATGATAATTTAAACATGATTTTATATAAAGAAAGAGTATTTGTTAATTAAAAAAACTATGAATATGTATTTGAAAAATTTTATATCTGAAACTTGATTAATCAATGAAAAAAATATTTTTACAAAAATGTTAATTTCTGAAATACTAACAGTATTGATTAGGTTTATAATTCATAATCGATTTAAAACAAAAGTTAATTTTTGAAATCATGTAAATGATATTTTAAAAAAATATTATAGTAATGATATTGTTTAATTCCGAAATGTAACTTTTTCTGTGTCAGCTTTTTATATAAAAACGATTTAAAAGAGACAGACATATATATTTGAAACAAAAAGTATATTGGGAGGAAAATGATACCTTCAAATATCTTCTTGTGCACGAATATATTTGTGAAAAGATGCCCGACATCACTACTTTACTACTCGAAAAGCAAATAGGGTAAAATACTTCTTTTATTTTTATCTATATTTTTAAATTTTATTACTTACATTAGAATAACGCTAGTGTTATAATACTCAAAATAATATTTCATCAAACTCTTAGCTGGACTGCGCCGTGTGATTAAAACAACTGTGTAACATTAATAAATATACCAATACAGAACGTAAAAAATAAACACTCTCAAAACAGAAGTGGTACAAGAAGTAGTAACAACCTGTTGTTGTTGCCTTCATAAAAGATGGAACAGTGATACCCATTTAACAATTGGACATGGAGATGCTAATGTTCTCGCTTCTCGTATGTTATTCATTTCATAATTCCTCACCAGTTATAAAAAAGATTAATTGATGTTCACACAGGCGCGGTCTATCTGTAACTCATGTTTAAATTGAATGACTTGCTTTGTATACATCTTTTAATAGTTCAGAAAGCAAAGTCATAAATTGAAATATATAAAAAAAAAAATTTTGAATAAATTAAATTCCATTTCAAGGCAATTCTTTTGTCAGCAATTCTGAAAATTTTCTGTCATTGGAATTTGTTAAATTTGGACTACTGTTTTGATCTTTTATAAATATAAAGTAAATAGTAGAAACAAGATTATATTTTACAGAATATTGTAGCCTATATTACATGTACGACAGCTGTTTGGATTTGATTTCCAAGTCGTCATTCGGAAGCATCATCTACACCGTGTCGCATCAAATTTCACGCCAGGTTTTCCGCTCCAAACGGCCTCTCTGTGGTCGCACTTTATAATAAAATAGAAATAATCCGAGATAAAATAAAATCTGGGTTAAATATATATTTTATTTTGTATATAACAAACGCTGGAATTTAATTCAACAAACGACACAATACACAAGTCTAGTTCTTTTGATTTCGTCGGAAGAATACGTTTGATCACACATTGGCGGTCGGTACGAGTCTTTGATTTCTTGAGAAACAATCAATTGGATGTCTCTCACTCCCAACGACATTAACACCGTGTTGACCCTGCTGACTGTTTTCTCTAATCCGAATCAGAAAACCAATCGACATTAGACTATTAAAAATTTATTATTAAGTTTTCGCCATTAATGGGCCATGGATTGTATTATAACACTTATCTCAGGGATTGATGCTAAATGAAACTGTCGAAAGGCACAGTTCGTTGTACTTATATTATTCCTAGAACATGTATAAATCGAGTGTTGTTATTTTAATACTATGAGCAGCGAACAACAATGAACCATAATTTATTATAAATAAAGATGATTCAGAAAACTGAGTTTTTGTATGTTTTTATTTTTACCTCAATTTTTCGTTTAGGAAACTTTTTCGCATGCCCTTAGGAATGTGACCATCATCTTATGCTGCGAGAGATTATATAAAAATATAGATAATTTGAGACTTCTGCCCATAGCCTGAAATGTTTCGTTGAAATCATTGCTTGGTCTGGCGAGTTTTCCAGTTGGTTAGGAATGAATGCATGTCACTGATAGTATCGGTGATATCTAAAAAGAGAAAAGATCCATCGTCAAAATAGCAGTACCACAAAAGAAAAAAGACAAGGACGTTGTGAAATAAAATGTTGAAATTAAATTTAAAATAACGATTTGAAAGAAGTAATGGAAGAATATTTACTGCCACCTTAACAAACAAGTAGTGTGGTAAGAATATTTAGTCCGGTACCACAATAGAGTAAAAAATGAAGCTCTCAAATGAACATCTTCTCGTTGCAGATTTAAAAAAATACAATAAAAAAAAATAACGTACAGCGTAGAGTGAGGAACGATTGATTGTACGTGGCATGGTCTAAATATTTTTTGATCCCTTACTTGCAAAGAAATAAAAACATCGGTACTTTTTTTATTGAAGTTCGCTCAAATCAAGACAGGAAGCCGCTCTAGCAGAGAGTTACTTTTAAGTGTAGAGCCAGCAACTACACTCTAAGATAAAAACATACGATTTTTAAACTTACAATTTTTTTAAAATTAAATATCGCGAATGCAACGGAAATAGCTGTAAATGTTAATATCATTTTGCCTAATTCACATGCTCCATCTTCATTGCATTTATAGAGTAAAATCGTTGATTTGTTTTAAACAAACTGCAGACGGACCAAACCTTGACGGCGCGATCCATTAGTAATTTTTTCCTAACAAAACTAATATATGTTGTCAGATTAGCCTTTGCAATTAAAAGGTTTTGATCTCTCAGTGTCAAAATATCTGAGAAACCTGCCGCATAGTAATATGAGTTTGTGCCATCCCAGAGCATATCGGCATAAAAGCTCGATATTATTTCGACGGATCCATAAAGTTATGATTATTCCTAGTGCACCAGGACGATAATTAGCGGCGCACTAAAATTTTCAAATACATACAAGAACACCAAGTTCAGTCGTCTTCGATAAACAAATCCACGCGACTGCTGCCTTACGCTTTAATTGATTCGTTTCGTTAATAACCTGGTATCGATTTTTAATAACGCATCAGTTCTTTCAACGCCTAATTCCCTCGCGACGCTCTGAAATGTGCAAAGTCTGGTAAACATATCGACAGAAACTCTCAAACAATGTTTTTGTTATCGACTGGTATAGGTGACAGATAGACTTTCACAAAATCGATATAGATTAGCGATTAGTATTTTCGTTCCCTACCTAGTGAGTTTTTTTTTTTTAATTAAGAAATTAGCTCATCCATCAGTGACTCAAGCTTAACAAAAACTATTTGAGGTTTATTTCGGAACTTTTACCACTGTCATGAAAAAAATGGCCCTTTGTTAAAATTATATCAAAATTCTTCAGATTTATTTAATTTATAAATTTTCTTCCTTGTCACTGCTGCTACAAAATCAACTTCAAATTATCTAGCGGATTATATCTTTAAGAATGGAACAATTCAAATCTAAATATCAGAAGAAAAACTTTGACCTTATTTGACAATTTTGTAGGTGTGGGCATTTTTGTAGGTTCAGAATTGTCCTAACGCATTTCCTGCATGTCGTGCTGGAAAAAAAACCAAAGGACTGGTGTATGGTTTTGAAGGAAGATACCGCACACACTGCACTTTATCACAGTGACTTAGTTCACTCTAAGATGTTGTACACTTAAAGTGCAGTTACTGATACTTGCTTCATGTTATACCAACTTTTTGCCACCCGAGTGGCCATTAGTTGGTTTGGTTTCTTTCCCACGCTGCTCTTGGCGAATTGAAATAAAAAATGCTTTGTTCAGGGTTGACAAAGTTGTTGAAAGCTATTTGCTCGCCAAAGGCGCGATCAAACGCTGACCCATACTCAACAAAAGTATATCAGATCCGCCCATTGTATCGCATACTGTGGATTTCTTTAAATGACTGTAAATTGTCTTGAAGAAGAAAAACATCAGATATTCTAATACCATTGTCCTTCAAGACAGTTTACACAGTTATTTGCAAACCTGAGAGATCCGTAATATGACGAAGTATTACCCCATCAGAAAATATATTTTGTTAATTCATTGTCGAAACAATGTGCGAGTTGAGCATAAAACTATTATAGCACGAGTGTATTTTTAACATATTGTTTGAGTATTCAGCAAATTTGCACATCTTTTTTCACCTGCCCTCTTCCACCTATCGATTCACATTTGCTAATATTATCCAATTTTAATGACTATACCGATTAATCAAAGTGACATTTTACAAAAATGGGTCGCTTTAATGTGCCCTGCAGGTAGTGGTCGACGATAAAATATGTTTTCGTTTTTTAATATATTTCAATAGTTTTTACGTGGAATTTTCACAACTTTTTTTACTTTATCTAGGTTATGGTATAGTAAAAGGTTACACGCAACAATGTCGTTTCAACAAAAAAATATGAAGTTCCGTAAATTCTTGAACTTAAATACAGCCTTAAGATTTTCTAATAAAAAAACTCATTTATTTTCTGAAACGAATCGTGGATTTATGAATACTTGGAAAGATGTTATGCTAATAGAAATAACATGTTGAAAGGTTTTGGCATGTATGAAATGCTGAAAATATTTGTATTACTTAGAAGAAATTCAATGATATGATAGAACGTTTTATTTTTTTTTCACTGACCACTTTAAAAAAATGAGAACAAAAAGGAACAAGAAGTCTATAAATCTTGAAACAAAATACTAAAAAGAATACGGAAAAGGCTTGTGGGATCGATCGTGGGTGCGATACAAAACGTTCTAGGCGGTGAATCGTTTGCAGCCCTTCAATCAATTTGTTTTGGTAATTCCATTCTTTAACCCCTTAGTGTGCTGGGGAAAATTTCTGCGAATTATTCTTGTATAATCAATAAAAGAAAGAGGGAAAACGTTAATACTTTTCAATAAAGATTGAGTAGAATACTTAAAGACGAATGTGCGTCAGAAAGCTAAGACTTTTCGCTACAAAATTAAAAAAGGGTGAAAAATTATGAATAAAGATCATTTAAAAGAAATTCATATATAACTGATATCTAGCGATCGAGATAAAACGGATCATATTGAGCATGATTTCAGATCCAGTAATGTAAATAATGCGAAGTTAAAACGCCGTACTGCGTTCATATCACTTTTAGACACACTTTTTTTAGACACGAATGTGCGTTAGAAAGCTAAGACTTTTCGCTACAAAATTAAAATAAGGGAGAAAAATTACGAATAAAGATCATTTAAAAGAAATTCATATATAACTGATATCTAGCGAACGAGATAAAACGGATCATATTGAGCATGATTTCAGATCCAGTAATGTAAATAATGCGGAGTTAAAACGCCGTACTGCGTTCATATCACTTTTAGCCACACTTTTACCCTAAATGAATATAATAAAAAGTACATTAACCATTCGATATAACAAAATTGATTCACAAACATTCCTATATATCTTCAATATTTCTCAAGAGATTTTTATCACTAAAATTACCACGCAACAATGAAACATGCGAGGCTTGACCACGCCTTACCTACCAATAAAAAATAAAATATTACATCCTTTATAATAAAAATTTGTTGTTGTGTTGCTGCTACGTATGATTTTGAAAAAATATGCCAAATTGAAAAATAGAATAAACGTCATTTTGGGGTATTTCATGTAAATATTTGGGCTAGTGTCATTACGAACTTCACTATAAATGGTGGTCGAAACTTTTAAGGAGATCGAATGCTATGTACATGTATATATTTACTTGAACTATAGTTTGGTACTATAGCTAGCAAATAATGTATTGTAAAACGAACAGGCTCTACTACCCAGCCAGTTCGACTAAGCATGCTTTGTTAAGCATGGGTCACCGATAGATCCCGCCGACAAGGCGCGGTCCTGCTGTGGCAAGTGCTTGACAAAATAAAACGTTTCATAGGGATAGTTACGCATATCAAAAAATATGAACCATAGTTCTTAAAATTGTAAGGATGTTAGCAAATAAACAAACTATTTTAAAATGAGAAAATTGAATGGAAAAAGGGAAGTATTGGCATTGAACTGCAAGATTCTGTGATTTTGCTATGGCAAATTACGATATTATTTGCATAGTATCGGTCGAGGCTAACCCTACAACTTTCAATTTGAAAAATAAATAAGAAATAAATGCCGCAAACTTGGAAATATTTTCTATCTTCTTGTTGTGTAGTTTCCGTAGGCTACAGTTACCATTACAAACAAATGCTTTACAGTTGAGTTCATTTTGGGGCACTTATTAATTAGCTTTCAATAATTAATAAAGCTTCAAGGTGTCAAAAATGGGAACTCACAATCAGCACATAAACAGTTTTCTTACGATTCAAATACAAAATGGCGCGTTGGATTCGTCTGCGTTTTCAGCAGGTGTTATATGACTGCAAAATTTCTTTATATGTTCAGGAAAAGTGAAATGTATCAGGAGATAAATTTGTGTTTGTTGCGTTTAATGCTTTTAGATTTGTCTTAAAATATATATATTTGTAAAAAAGTAAAGTATCATAAGTTTAGTTTGAACATGTACGCTTTAAACTGGTTTTGGGAGGTGTAAAAAAGCAGCTGTGAGTTTATTTTAACAATGGTCTTATCTTAATTTTCTAGTTAGACAGGAATGAACAGGAAAAAGTGTTTACAGATTTTATCATTATTTCCAACTCCTTTGAAATATCAAATACAATGTTTTTTATTTAAAAAAAATAGAGATTTATGTGTATCATGTACTTGTGTATCATGTACTTATTGACAGGTGTTTAAGGCATATTGATGTTATTCAGTCTTGGAATAGTGTGGTACCAGGCTGTTTTCTTTAGAAGTACCGAATTTATGTTTTAATTAAGATTCAATCGTCACGCTATCTGTGTGTTCGTGACAAAAAAGAGTAATTTAAAAGCATTTAGTCAGTTTTTTCTTCTTATTTTTCAACGAAACAATTTTCTCTTTTTACCCTGTTGTGCACTCAGCCATTTTGATCATTTTTTTTTTTTGTATTTAGTATTCAAATTTTAAAATGTATTATCGAATCTTATAACTATATATCTTTTGTGTTTTTCCTCGCTATCTTCGGTTAAATGAACTTTGCTGATCGAGATTTTTAACTCAATAAATAACTTTTATACATTTGACAACTTTTATACATTTTAGTCAAGAAATCTTTGATTCATAAACTTGTCTCATCGAATTGAAATAAAAATCATTTTGAGTATGCTTTATTTTTATAACAATTTAGCTCAAAATTTTATACTTTTTTGTTATTTTATTCTCTTCTTATATATTTAATAGAATATGGATCTAATACCCTTTTATTTTATTGAAACAAAATTAAAACAAGCATTCTCAGCTAAAAACAATGATACAATGACCTTATGAAATATGGTAAGACCAAGAGAATGAAAACAAAAAATGATTAAGAATTAACTAAATCATCATCATAAGCATACAAATAAACCATATGTGATTATTATATTTGGTACTCTCTTAGCATTTTATCAGTACAGTATATTTGCATTATATCAAACCTGCATGCTTATAGTCATTGTTTTATTTATTAAATTCTGTTCTTTTGATGTTAGTGTCATATTTAATATAACAATATAGATAGATAAATTTGAAATAAGTTATTCCAAATTTATATATGTTTCATAGGTGTGATGGAAAATGAAAAATTAATAATTGTTTTTAAGCAGTATGGCACAATCAGCTCATGCATACCATATATCACAAAATCACAGTATACATACTTATTTTTGCAATAATAAATACGAACTGTCCGATAATGATTCCAAAAAGTGGGAAGGAGAATCTGAATTTACTGTTACTCCCATAATAGGTTATGATTACTTGGTTTGAAAATCGTGATAAATAAAATATAGAAAATATTATAAAGCAATATATTATTATAAAAATAGGAAAATGTGAAAAAATATTTATAAAACAAAACATACTCTTTATTTTTTATCTGACAACTGCAGAATAATTTGCTTGACCAAGATCCTGTATAACAAGAATGGATAATGACCGTCAGGTGGGATTCGAATAGGTAGCGTTATCCAGGCTATTTATAACACGTTTTACGGACGGGTGGCGAGAGTGACCGATAGGCACCGATTTCACGAATTCTTGTCGTAAAGGCCATTATTTTTCAATCTTTATTTTTATGTTAGAATTTCAAATTGCCGAGATAATTCATGAGTGATTTTGTAGTAATCGAACCAACACAGTGTGGTGGAAATTTAGGTTGTAGAATATTTGCTGCAAAATATGGTCAAATATCAAGAATACCTTTCGTCTGAAATGTTATATTTATTATTTATAATTAAACCATATCCTATTTTATAGTCAAATTGGAATACAGCTAAAACTACTATAAGAACAATCCTAGTTTATCCAAATAAAATATAGAACTGTATGCAATATCCGAGGCAGCTGATATGAGGAGTCCAATTTGTACAAATGATTCGGATTGAGTGGAATTAATTGAATCAAATGAAGCAAAACTTTTCATTTTTCACAGTCTTAATATATGCAAAATCTGCCAATAAGAACGGTATGTGTAAAATATAACCTTCAATTTGTGCATTATCTTTTTAAAATCGCAAATTTTCGAACCCTTTTCCAACCCACACATTAATAATCTTTTTACAAAACTATGTAAAAATTAGAAAAAGCCAAGAAATGGTTAAATTGGATGTCATTAAATTGCCGATAGTTTGGACTATCGTCACACCCATTAGTGCGTTCGCACTGATAAGCGATCCAACGACACCTTTGCCTTTTTCAAGTTGTGCTACATAAAACACAGTCAGAATAAATAGCCGGGGGCGTTACCAGAAAATATCAATCCTTCCTAACTCGTTGTTGTCAATTCTGTATTATCCTTACTTTATATATTTCATTTATTTAAAAACATTTTTTGTCTGATTTATTGTATAATACATCAAATCAAATGTATATACTTTTCATATAAATATATCACATATTTCATAAAATATGGTTTTGTAAACTTAATGCCAATTAAAGATTTAATTATACTAAGCTTATAATATTAGTTTTTACTTTGAAATATGAGAAAAATTGATTCAGATTTAATTTGGTGAAAACAAATGTTATAACATATCTTATACAACAAATGTAAAACAATTTATTATTTCAATATTCATTGAAAATATACTGATTACTAACCCTGCAATGTCAGATTCTGTTTCGAAATATGTACAACTTCATATAGTACACTCAATGTTAAAAATATTAGACTGTAACTTAAATATATTTCACAAATATATCTTCGCTATATTTTTAACGAAACACTATTACCTTATAGGTATTATACTTGGAAGTTGCACCGAAATATTACAATGTCAATCAAAATCGTTTGGAAAAGGTTTTGGCTAGCATTTTTATTTTTAATAAGAGCCCAGTTTTAATATTGTTTTTAGTTTGTAATTTATAATAATAAAATAGTAAGTATATTTTACAAATAAAAAGAAATCATATGCCTTTGAATATATGGGTATAAAACTATCAAATTGAAAAATTTAAAATAGAAATACATGAGCCTAAAAAGTTTCCAAATTTTGTCTACAAAATATTTCATTTTCAGTATTATAATTTTTCAAATATAATTACGATCTTATGTAAAAATTGAAACTATATGTCCGAATAATATTTTTGTTTGAAGCATCCAGTTAAATTGAAGTTGTTGCCATTATTAGCATTTGTAAGTAAATTAAATACAGTAAAAAACAAAATATATGGAATATACAACTCAGCTACAGGTCGCTCTATCAGTCCTATCTTCTATGCGCTGATAACATCAAACTGAAAAACATTTCGCTGCTAATTTACAAAATATGTAGCATATTAAACTGAGAGTCCTAAAAACAAAAATATCCCACACAAAATAACTGTGTCTAACTTAAAAACATTATTAAAATTATTACTCTAACAGTAATCTAACATCCATCAAACTATCGTTTGGTAAGTATGAGTCACTGATGGATCGCGCGGCCGAGGCTTCTACTAATTTACTTCGTAGGCCTATAAACCACTCCTAGTTTTCTTGAAATCCTTCTGGGAATGTTACTTAAACAGACGATGACTTTTTTACCATTTTTATGATATTATTTGTTCAAAGAAGAGAAAAAATACTTAAATCAATTTTTGTGTTTGGATATTGGATTACTCAAGAAATATATATTTTTCGTTAAGGTTTTTATGATATAATATCACTAGTTATGGTTTGAGTAAGTTAGTTATAATGGTACCGTGAAATTGTTTCGCCACAGTAGGTAAGGTACTTTGTGCCGACCGGTAAACAATACAGATGCAAGAATGTAACAATTTTAACTTTGCCCTTTCCCAGAGTTTTTATCTAATTTCTTGCATAAATTTGTCAACAATAGGATTTGGATTTGCGTATATTTTAGTAATTTATCCATGGTCCATAGTTGGTAATTAAAAAAAAAAAAATTATTTTGCAAGCTGTTGATAAGATTTATGAACACATGTCCGGAAGTTTTGGATTGAACTTTATCAGATATCAGTTATTTACAATAAGTCAGTTTTGTTGCTCATTTTCCTTGATTTTTAGTTGAATTTTAGGATTTATATTAACAATAATAAAAAAAACTCCCGCAGTGAGTAATAAGAAAGAAAGTATGGATATAATAATAGACCGGATTTAGCCATTAGATCGCACTGGATAAATTGGATATGCTATGATATAGTTTACACCTGCTGGCGTGTTATAAAATCTGTATCATAGTCCTCTATGTGAGAGTTTAAGAATTTCGTATTGCTTGCGCGTGTAGGAGGCAACTAAAACAAAACAAATAAACAGTTACATGATCTTACTATCGACTAGGACAAATGCCACACCCTACACTTTGTTATAGTGGTCCACTCAGAGTGCATTACTGATATGGTATTGACTAGCTCTTTTCCGCATGGAATGTCCGTTATTTGGTACATTTTATAAGCTTATTTCGGACTTACTTGGACTCAATTTCATTGAAAAAATATTTTTATCAAGCATGTGCGTTGAGAGACACTGATAGATCGTACCGACAAGGTGAATTTGTGCGTCATTCTTGACGAAATGAAATTTCTGATCTGCATACGTTGAAAATATAGGTTGTATAATAATCAACAACTCCTTGGTTACATTTTGTTAGATACGAAAATAGTCTTGATGACGGTGATACTGTACTATCATCAGCATGTCGCGATGGCCTGGTAGTTATCATGTTGGTATCGCATGTTTACGATCTCCCGATTCCAGCTCGTTAATCAATGCCCAGCACTCAACTCAGGGTGCAATAACTTGGGTAAGCTAGGCAGAACTGAAAAGATGATATTTTTTCAACAACACTAACCCTGCCTGTTTTATAATTGGATGTTGCTAAGTGAACGTTGCACGGCTTAGGTGATCCACTCCAAAGAGAATAGAATAATCAACCAAACTGAATAAATTAAAGCCCACTAATATGGCAACTAATATGGCAGTGTTATTAATGCGCCCTAAGCGAAGACATAGCACATAACTGAACAATTATAAGAGTATGATTGCTAATCTCTCAGGAAGGAGGATACACTATTCACCATTTATCTACTAAAAATAATCACATAGACTTCTCTGTTTTATATTTTATATGACTAAATATGATGCATACTTGTCATGTTCTCGTTCCATCAAATCGTTAATTTTATACAGGTATCTAAACAATGTCTATCTTCCTCAGACAATTAAGGAGTAGTAGTAGATAGAATTATATTTGATATGCTCAACAGGTGAAATTCAAACGATGTATTCTGCCTACGTTTCGAATATCTGTTCAGACAATCTTCACGAGGGCAGTGAATATTAAAATAAAAGGCTACTGTACATAGTCGAAAAACTTCCTGAAACATACTTTTTTCGGTTTTCATTCTTACCTAGTA
This sequence comes from Styela plicata, assembly GCA_963675895.2. Taxonomy (NCBI): domain Eukaryota; kingdom Metazoa; phylum Chordata; class Ascidiacea; order Stolidobranchia; family Styelidae; genus Styela; species Styela plicata. The sequence goes on from OZ023138.1 coordinate 13,201,927, forward strand.
TAAGAATACTCAAAAAAAGATTATAGTCGTTAGGTAAGACAATAGTTTCCGTAAAAAATACCTTACTTTTAATTGTGTAAATAATTGTGTTTTAGTCTCCAAGTTTTGCTAATTCGACTCACTTAGCAATAATTTATTTTGTTGGATCAGTTTTGTTGAAAATAATATTTGCATTTAATGCCTTCTTGTGTGTCCTTGCGACAATTGTAACACATGCTGGTGGGATAAGCGTGAAATGATTATTATCGAACAGCAAAGATTTAACTAAACACCCACAAAATTAGGCTAATTATTTCTTACTTTACTTTTTTGTGGAAGATAAACTCATTTTATATCAGTTAGAAGAATATTTCACAAATTTTCATATTTGTCGTATGAACAATAACTTTTCATTATAAAAATACACATGTGGCATGTGACAAGTTTTCCCTGGTTCCATAACAATGAAATCGTTTGATGAAAATTAATAGATTTTTCATCCTGCAGATAGCAACGATTGCCCACTTCAAGCCCCATTAGTACTTATCTCCCCGCTAATCTAAGTCCAAATAACAAAATATATTTATATACTCTGCAAAAGTCTATTTTCGTATCATTATTAGCTCACATACAAATAAGGACTTTGAACTTATTTGTATATTGCAAAAATGTGCACTATAATGGTAGCTACTGATTGTATGTGTAATAATTAAATTTTGTATGTCAACTGATTTTAGACATTTCTATATATTTCTATATAGGTCAAATTAAATCAAAAGTTGGAGTGTTTGCTTCATTTCTCATATTCTAATAGATTTTGCATAGGTTAATATTTACAAGATATTCACGATTCTTTCTACAGACATACACAAATTTATTTTTGTAACGTTTCGTCTTAATATAGATTACATTAATAGCACTACCTTTGCCAAAACTTCTTGAATAATATAATATATACTCAGGATGTTCAGGGTGAATAGTAGAGGTACATGGTGCATGTTTTAGGTTTATACTATGCTTTTCAATATCTTGCAAGTTTCAGGTTCTAAAATCTCATTAAAAAATTATGATTTACAATAAAAATACTATTTTAAGCATTTTTCGCTTTTGACACTTATTATGACGTCACAAATTGTTAGCCAGGCATTCTCAAATTTTTTCAGGGTGTGAGGAGGTCTGGATTATTTTTCATTGCTTATGCTTATGATGCTTACATCGTATGCCTTATCTGTCCAAAAAAAGCTTTAGTGGTACATAATGTTGGAACGAGTATTTCTATGACGCTAGGTGATAAACTGAATGCTTATCTAAAGCAAATTTCGGATTTTTCTACCTGTAGTGCATGGTTCTGTATTTTCATTCAATACTATTAATGTAAGAAGGACACATGCTCATTTCCTGACCACACAGAAAAACGTTTCAAACCTATATTTTGAGTTGAGAATATCCCACTGATAGACCGCACCGAAAGATGTGGTCCATCTGTGGTTCATGCTCGACAAGGTTAAATTTTCTTTTCCATTAGTGAGGCGCGATGGCCTAGTGGTAAAACATGTTGGCATCGCAAGTTGAAGAACTCGGGTTCGAGCCCCAGCGAGTACGGCTCGCCCATCCATGCCCACCACTCAACCCAGGGTGTGATAACTTGGGTAGGCTAAGCCGAACAGGAAAACATGATATCTTTCCAGTAATTGTAACCCTGTTCGTCTAAAAGTGGCTGCTGTTACGGGGCCTTGGACGGGGTGATCCACTCTAAGAAGTGGCTATAAAAAAAATAAAAATTTCGGGGCAAGAAAAGTTACTGATGACGTCGTGGTAGCTTTTGGCAATATTTTCGAATATATCATGTTATACCCTAGAAATTCTCTGTCAAATTTTGCAATTTTTTTAGTCTTATGATGTATTTTTACTGCTTTAGCCCTAAAAGCAACATTGAGTATATCACGTGAATATTCATAAAGGGATTAAAAGTGAGCAAAACCAAAAGAACGTAAAGTTGCAGTCCAGACGCGACGGTTACAACAGCGGTCAAAAACGATAGAGACTTCGTACAGATAAAGTATCACTAAGATGTGTGATGCAAACCTCCTGATATACTAATGTTTTGCGGATAGACAATTTAAAAGACTTTAAAAGATTAACATTTTTGGTTGTCGTAAAAAGCGCGAGGTTTCTTCAGTTCAAGTTCACTATTATCGCGCGCCATCAGGCGGACGCTTGCTTATATCATATAAAATAAAAATATGAAATTATTTTGACGTTGATTTGATACACGAATACTAAAAATTCCACGTACTATATCTATGCCAAGGTTATTTTGACAGCGTATTTTGAAGGTCAAAGTTTAGCACGTTCATCATACTTTACGTATTCACATGGTTGACAAAACAACGACAATCCATTACCAAAATGCAATGGGAAAAACGCCAAATTTCATGCATTGACTTTGGTCCACGCAATATTTTTGGTTAAATCGTGTGAATTAAAAAATTTTCAAACAAGATTTGAATGTAGATCATATATATCAGATACCTAAATGAACCAATATTTAGAGGTTAAAGTCGAAATCCTAGGAAATGCTTTTGGCATGGCGTGAGTGATTTGCCCTCTCGAGTCTCGATGAAGCTTCGATCCCAAACGATACTTATATGTTCTATACGAATACAGAATATATTGTGGTTTTACTGTTGAGCTGTCACAATCGCAAGTAACGTTTATCTTAATCTGCTTTTTTGTTATTTTTAGCAAAAAATTCTTTCGATGACGTCATATACTGTTGAATTGAACATGTTGAAATGTTAAAGTTAAGCTCAGAGTTTACAGATTTAAGACTTTGCATTAACTTTAATATATTATACAAAAAGGATGCGCTTACAGAAAAAAAACTATGTGTAGTTGGAAAACATTCGATAACAGAAGAATACTCTGATCGACGTGCTACAAAAATTAAAAATATTGTGAAAATACATTTATAAATTATATCTCTTGAGAACAAATGGTGAACCTATAACATTATAGCAAACAGAATGCTAGCCAGAATCCGCAGCTTACAACTTTAAGCTGTTTGTGTTTCAGGCTTAAGGTGTTATCATTGACAACTTTCTTTTGTGCAATCAGGCTTAACTGTTGACGGTAAACATCAAGTTCACATTTTGAACGCATTGTAAACCTGTATCCCTCTCAGAAAAAACAGCCACATTATATAAAAACAATTGTCAAGTATGTACCACAGATGAAACGCGCCATAAATCTGTGGTTTCGTCTGTGGTACATACTTGACAATAGAAGATTTGTGACCTTGGCTTTTAATGTATTTCTGAAACAACTGCGGAAACGGCTTTATTTGCCTATTTCGGCCTGCGTCTATTGCGACAACGTATGTGACGTTTAGTTACATTCCATGTTTTGTGTGTTCTAAATAAAGCTGAGAATTTAACAAATGCTAAAATACTCGTGTCATCGAGGTAGCTATCTTTTTTTATTTGTAAAAACGTGGAGCAAAGCCAAAAACATAGGTCATAATTATGACCAAATACGGTAATATATTATGCCGTTTTTAGGAGCGGCAATATTTCCCGCCAAATTATTAGTAGTTTTGAACATGTGGTTCCGTACAAGATATGCACAATGTGGTAGATGGTTTTACCATGGTAGGTCCTTTGTAACAAAGGGCCAGTTATGTTAGAGATGTTTTCCGTTAAGAGTGCAGTTTCTGGTATTACATTTTGGAACAGTTGTGCCATTTTAGTGACCGTCGGCTGGTTCTATTTAGGGTCCATTTAGGGGCTGAAAAAATTTAGCAAATTCCAACACGTTTTACACGTCGTATTGAACTATGTTTCGTAGGATGAAAAAAACGTCAAGAAGTTTTACATCGGTTATGTCGCATTCTCTTTCAAAGGCTTTTCGCCGTGGCAGTCTGTTTTTGTTTTTGTACATGTGTGTGAGTATTATGATGGGGTTTGAAAATTATTAATTGTAAGATTTTGGCATAAGGAAAGAATTTTTTGCTCAAGACCGTTGTCGATTTATACCGAACCACAGACATTAGTACTTGCATCATTCGAATTAGACATGTAATGAATCAAATCAAAAAGTGACAAGCCCAGTTTGAACATGATTTTTGCACTGCTTAATAAAAAGAAAAAAATATAAAATAATACACAAACTAGGCCATCATCTCTCGGAAGCAATATCTTCCGGTCAGTGGCAAATTTCCGCGTGAAGTTTTGATTTGGATTTCACTACCGGTAGACAATAGAACTTGACCCCAATGCTGGAATTTTATTCCAATCTGCGCAACTTTGAAACAATTTAATCTCATTATTTTGAAATGTGTTTTCTGTTATTAAAAAATTGCAATTTCTGCTTCACGAAACAATATTATTTTTGAAATGTTAACTTTGTTATTTCTCACTACTTTTCTTACCTAAGTTGATTAGCAATATTGGATCAAGAGATTAAAATTCATTGCAAAGTTATAAACTTCGCCTTTATCCTCTGGGAAATCTCTTAATTCGTTCTATCGTTTTTTTCCGTTCAAAAACTTTCATAAAAAAGTAGTTTATTCCAGTCATATATGGGCCACCTATAACACATGCTTATCTGCATAAGTAGTTTAATTACACTATTGAGAGTGAATGAGTAATGCAAGACTTTCATGTGATGAAATAAAATCGTTTGCAAAGCATTTGTTTTTCAGCAAAAATGGCTAGATGATTCGTCATGAAAATATTGAAATACTTTACGTGGATTGAAATAAAAATCGAAGGCGCGCAAAAATATTTCAAATCCTAAATCAAAATTAGGATTCTGAAATGCATCGAGAGGCTGGGAATTTTACCCCCAATTCATGAGCGATTTACGGTTAACAAAATTTGTTTCAATAAAAAACTGACTGTGTTAACTTGGTAAATTAGTACCTATTTTATTTCCAACATATTTATTATATATTCACTGATTGACCCATTGTTGAAAAAAAAGAATACCAAATTTTATCCACGGATATGGTCTACAATGAAAGCAATACACTACAAAATACCCATTCCTGGGCACAAAAAGTACAAAAATAATTTTCATTGGATGATAACATACAGCTGTATCCTCTTGCAATGGAATAAAATATATTTCAATAAACTTTCATTTTGTTCAGCATGAACCCCGGATGGACCGCGACTCGTCGGCGCGATCCATCAATAGCTCAGGCCCAACAAAAGATAATAAATCAAAATATTGTCTGACAGCCATATTCGAAACGCTCATACAAATTTCTAAATCTTCACCATAATTGGCCACAAACGAAGCATAAAAATTCAGTCCAAATTCGCCAAATATCCGAATGTGTCCAATCGTATGGGGAGTTCATTGGGGCATTGAATCTAGCATTATCATTAGTCTATCAAAAAAATTAATATACAAAAATATCATGTTCTCATTCCACAGAAATATAAGTTTATTGTAAGCTTTCGTTAGAACTTAGTCTAACTTCTTCAGACAAGATTAAAGTTTAATCTTGTCTGAAGAAGTTAGATTATGTTCTAACGAAAGCTTACAATAAACTTATATTTCTGTGGAATGAGAACATGATATTTTTCTATATTAGCTTGATATTATCTCATTCGTGTATCCTTGTGAATTCTCTCACACACGGATCCAGGATTGTAAGGAAACAAGGAGGAGGGATAGGTAGTTCATTGCAAGATATCAACGAATCACGTAAAAAAATTAATAATGAATTTTTATCTGTAAAGCGAGGCCAAAACTTGATATCCAAATTTCCCACGCTATTTTCAACTTTTCCTTTGAAATGCATACAAACCGTTTCGAAGATGCTAAATTGGCCCTTAATCATATGTGATATGGTGACTAATGATAATATTATTTGAGTATTTATTTCACCGTGAATATTAATTGGCTCATGAATAAGATCATTAATTCAAGAACAACATGTTTATTTGACTTTGAACGTGGGGTCAAAAAGGTCAAACGATACAACCGCGGTTTTGTATCACTATTAATAGTTTAAACACGAATCAAGGATGATACACAGCTGAAAACATTTAATTGTGTACACAATGCGCATGGCCAAGTGTGGCGTGGCGTATCTAACCAAACTTTTGTTACTTGTAAGTCGCTGGGGTCAATTGCGCCATTAACAAGCGATGCTGATCGCGCCCAATTACCCGTATATAATTCCATCGCACGCGTCTGGCAAACGCTTACAAAGTCAGTTTATGGCTTAATTATGTTGAAATATGACATCCCTAATTATATCATCATATTTCGATCATCATTACAGATACAAGAATAGAGAAAACCCTTTTTTAAAATTAAAAATCATATCCCTGAAAATTTCCAGAAGTGTATATGTTGAATTTAGGTCCATGATGGATCGAATCTATGAAGAACGCTGTATAAATAGACTAGGCGAAACCGAATTTTATTTTTCAAGATTCTATTCTTTAAGCCGGTTAACTTATAGTTTGTGCTTAGAATCATCAAATAGAGTCACCAGCACTGTCTAATCCTCGTGCTTGGCAAAAATAAAATTCCTGTCTTGGGACCGGCCTCGTTTGTTTTTTAAAATATAAAAAACATTTATTTTTCAATAAATTATCAATGCTATGGAATATTAATATTGTGCTAAAAGTTCTGATTATATTCTTAGAAGATTAGTCACATCATAAGTACGCACCAACGTGTCGAGAATGACGTCAGAAGCATAAAATTTATATATTTTTAGGTAATTTACGATGAAGGGTGATGAAAACGCGGAAAAAAGTTGTTCAAGCATCTTTTGTTAAGTGTGACCCACTGATGGATCGCGCTCGGTAGACGAGAAATAAATTATAAAAATGCTATAATATTTTGTGTTGCAATTTTGACTTTCGGCTATTGACTTTTAATTGAGGTGTAGCATCTGATTTTGGCAAAACGTAATCAGGCATTCAATATTATACTATACCATAAGATTTGGTACACACAGCAATGTAATTTAATCTGTTGAAACCTGAAATATATTCACTTCAATTTCGTTTACTTACTTATACGTATTTAAAAGTGTGCATTCTTTAATATTTCACAAGATTCAAATTGAGAGAACAATGTTGATGTTATTAATCTTAATGACCAGCAGAAAAAGTTTATTGAAACTCGATTTATCAAGTGTGGGGCACTGATGGGTTGCGCCACCGAAGCATGGTTCGTCCTGTGGCTCATGCTTGGCAATATAAATTTTAAAAAGTGGTGATGGTATTTTTTAAAAAAAAAAGAAAGAAAAAAAAACAATTACCACTACAGATTAACACAAATTGAATGGGAGCATGGAATCGAAATTATATGGCCTCATTTTATGAATGTTCAACCAACATGATAACCATTTACATATTATTATATTGTTTTTTTGGAGTGAATAATTTTTCTAATAATCGAAGTAAATTTATATATATAAAGACATGTTACAAAATATAATATACCCAATTATGCGGATTGGTCAATAGGTTCGGATATACGCCTGGATAGGCTCTAACCCATCGCTCGATATTTCTAACTTTTTTTTAAAGTATCGTTCTGTCGATTAAACGCATCTATGTGAAACGCAATTGGAGTGAACGTCCTCGTTTGCCGTGAAAAAAACGGCGAGTGACGGTAGCGATTCAATATTGATTTTAAAAACAGAGCGGATACGAAGATACGGATGCGACTCCGCGGGTTTTCAGATGTTTATCAGAGTATGAGTAATGTTCTGAAAACATCTGGATATCACATCTTTTCGGCGTACATACGCCGTGGCAAAATGAAAGTAAATCTACTGTTCATTAACAGCAAATTTAAGCCATTTTCAAAATTAAAAACCGCCTTTTTATGAGATTTATGCAAAGTATGTGGTGTTAATGGACCGCGACCCACGCGTCGCCATGTTTTTTACTGTCCACGCTTGGCCTAATATTTGTTTAAATGGTGAAATATTAGCTCTCGCATCTACACATATGTAAAATAATGAAAAACCAAAAAAATAAGAATATAATAGATAATATATTCACCATCGTTTTATTACATTTCCTTCTTAAAATTGACCCCCCGATATAAATTAGGTCTGTAAAAGAAACAAGTTTTTTGCCAAATATTGTCAAATATTCAATTCTAATATATATTCATATATATATATATATATATATTCAATATATTCAAATTTATTATAAAATTTCAAAAAAGATAATAAAATTAAAAAAAATAACTAAAGTGAGAGCAGTAGACTTCTTTTTTGCAAAAAATCCATTGATATAAATTTTCACTGAAATATAGGTATGTATAATATATGCTAAGTTGAAACCAGTCTTTACTTAAAGGAACCAGCTAGTGACCACTAATATATAAAATAAATAAATATAGTAAACTATTGAAATAAAATAAATTGAATTATTTTGATATCGGTTTTTGGCCCACAAAGGTAAATTGACTTCAGTATAAACCTTTTCTGGCAGTTCAAAACAGCTGCAAATACCCAAAAATGTAGTCGCGGGAAATGCGACAAAGGAAATATTGGGAGCTCAGATCTATAGGATATATTCACTATTCTTTGTGTATATTCACTTTTGTGTTTAATCTGCCCCCCATGGCGAGAGGATGTCATTTGTGTTACTCGATATCGTCAATTTTGAATAATTTTAGCTCAGCGACTTGGCCGCATCAGGTGCCCCAAACTGAAATTTCATTTTGACAAGCATGCGCCACAAATGGAACGCGACTGATGAACGCGGTCGATCAGTGACACATACTTAACAAAAGATGCTTTGACAATTTTTTTTCCCAATAGGGTGGAGAAAGTACAAATTTTGGATTCATCTATTCCAATCAGAAAAATATCTTGAAATATGTTCTGTATGCGTCATCTGTGGCCGATGCTTGACAAAACAAAACTTTGGTTGGGTTTTTGTCGTATTTTTCAAGCTCGGGTTAAAAACATAGTTTTGTCAAGCTTAAGCCATGATTGAACCGCATCTAGGCTATTTGGCATTTTGGTGGTTTGTATTCAACAAAGCAACAGAAACTAATAGTGTTCGAGCTCTCGACCGAGCACAATCTTACAAAAAGGATCGGTATTACATTTGTCGACCTTTTTAAGCTCGCAATCAGAACTATACATATGAAATGTTTTTAGTGAATCCTAATGAAATTCGCTAAGAAAATGATTTCGTCACGTCTACGACTCGTACTGTTGCAATATTCCTAGATTACGCAAATAGCCTAATGCACGCAAGATGCAGTTCATGTTGTGGAATGATTACCTGTACTTTACCTGACCTGCAAAAATATCATTATTATTTTATTACCTTTAATTTCTACGAACATGTTCATAGATAAATTTCTTCGTCAGCAGCGTTGATTAAATTCTTTCCACACCATTCCGATATTCCGTTGCAAGGCTTAGAAAATATTTCCATTCCAGTTTTGCTGATAACATTATGCTGAACTGCGATGTTTCATCGCTCTAAAATATTCTGAACGAATCTAACATCGGAAAATAGGTTTTTATAAGCTTTGGCGATAACTGTCGTGATTCAGGCTAAAGCCATTTGATTTTGGTATCTGATTCCACGCACCCGGATGCAGATTGTGAACGTTTTATAAAGAAAATGTCATTATATTGCATGAGGAAACAGCAGCCCCGGGAGTACAAAATTACGGTGTGACAACAATCTACGCGGCGTAAAATCATCGCGAAATTAGCGATTCCATGGTGCCTCACACGAGTTGGGAATTAATGCTATAACACCCATGCTTTCCAAACGCCTCCTCCCTAATTTTTTGTTTCTTTTTGTCTCGTTTGAATATTATCTTGATCGAGTGCGTCTGTTGATTTTCCGAATATATTTTGTGCAATTTTAATCACTTTATTTTATGTCATATTCTCGTATTTTGAGTGTCGTAGTGTAACATAGAGCAAAGTCAATAAAATATTTTTGATGTTATCTTTTTATTTTACCTATCGATGATTTATAAGTTAACTTTCAAGAAGAAATTTTGATGTAACAAGAATCTACACATTTCACGCCTAATTTCCTCAAGGCCAAAAGTCACGCTAAATCGCCGCCAGGGTCGATGTGACATCCGTTTTGAAATCGACCTGACACAAAATCGGAAATATTTTACCCTTTGGGTAAATGTTCATCCTAGTAAAAAACCTGGTTTATCATATTTAATGGTAATTTAATATTCAAAAAAATTGAAATTTGAGCTCTTTTAGGCAGTATCGTTCGCACAAGCACATACCGTACAAAGCAACGTGAAACTGACAAAAGGTAATCTCGGGAATGCAATTTTATTTTACTTTTTAGTTGCCGACCCAATCAGGGAGTTAATTTTTCAAACGCGAGTCACAGATGGATCGCACCTTGGCCCTGCAACAACACGCTCAAAAAATATTCTTGTTTAACGTTTGGTCGTTTAAAAACCATGCATCTTGAACTGGAAGTTATTCCAATCATAAATTTTATTTGGTGAAAAATAAGCCACCGCGTCTCATCGCGCTATCTATCAGTGGCACATACTCACCAGAACTTGATTGGTTAAAATTTTTCTGACTTGGATATACATAATATCATGTCAGACAGGTAATTCACACCCAAAATGAGCAGCAACGTGAGTCACAATAGATCAAGCTTGTATCAGACAGTCTGATCCCTATACCCGGTCATTACTGGTCTGGATATAGTAAACACACCGGTACGGAAGCCCTATGCCTAGGTAACAAAGCCGAGGTACATCCGATTTCAATCAAAAACGCAGTCCGGTAATTTACGAAGAGAAAGATGGTGGTTCAGACAAGACCTTGCGTACGACACGCCGCTAGACGCGCTTTGTCAGATGCTTATCATTGATATGCTTAATTATACGCAATAAAGGTATCATTATAAAGAATATCTCAATAATTGATTTTTAATAAATATGAAATGTTAGTATAAAATAATTTTATCATGTATATTATAATATGCTTTATATGCAAGTAATTATAACATATATTTGGTTTGTAGATTATTATTCAAACTCGTTTTTTCGCCATTTTGCTACTACGCATCGGGCTATTTGAACTCATTCGCCGTTCCGCAAACCTCTGCGATCGGCAATCTATTAACAGCCATTGGGGAAAGAAAAATCTTACCAACGGTCACAATTGGTTTCAATGAAGTATAAATTTTTAGCTTTGTCTTGGAAAATAATATGTATAGAAAATTGAACACCACTCCCCGATAAAGTACTTAACGCACGAACCGGAATACAGCGAGAATTAACATAAATATTAAAATGTGTACAAATGAATAGGAGTTTTTAAAAATTACTAATGCAAATTACGCGTAATTGGCAAAACCACGAAAACGTTACTTGGCGGACAACGTCAAAGTCATTCGGGACTGGTCTGAATGCAGGAGTGACCGCAAAATGCATTAAATGCGAAGGCAGAGAGAGTTTTGAGTAGCCTGACAGAAAAGTTTGACATGGACGACGAGAGTACCGCACAACAAACGTAAAACGTACGATGAGATCAAGTGCACGGGAGAGAGAGAGAAAAGATAGCGTCGAAAGACATTCATTTGGTGATTCCCGGCAGTAGCTAATAAGTGTGGTTAATGAGCGATAATGGACTCGTTCAAGCTGAAGCGTTGGGCTGGATCAACCATCACAATGAAATCAGGCCAGGAGAAAAAAGGCTCGAGACGGGGCGCGCTTATAATAAAGAAGAAACTTGGTTTTATAATTAGAATGCATTGGTTAGCCACGCCGTATTATGATTTGCATGGCTGACACACAGTAGCTGATATTTTTCATCAGGTGTCGATGTCTCACAATCTCATAATCGATGTGACGGTGTATTAGGATAGGATCTTATGTGCCACCGTATCAAATTGAAAATCAGAGGTTCCGGTGATTATTTCGCGCAGTCCACTACAGCTACGGTGCAGGTATAGGTAATGTTATTAAGGATGAATGTAATGAAGATCGAATCTCCTCATATCAATTTGCTCCTAATTTGAACTTGAATTTTTAATCAGCCTGTAGTCCGTGTCAGGTGGAGTTTAATCAGATAGGAATATGAACGGCATCCCATTCAGGAGATCACATTGATCTTTAGTAACCCAGGGAATGTAATTTTGACACCAAGTGGATAAATTGCACCAGTTTACGTTTAAAGACTTGTAGCGAGACAGTCGAAGCATAGTGAGAGTATGACAACATCGTGGGCATAATATGGCTCCCACTTTACACCTATCGTGTTGCCACCAAAATGGCAGTTTTTTATCCTTATTATTTATTACCCTTTTTTCGCTACGAACATGGAATACGGAAATTGAAGCCCATGAATAAAAATATTCCTAGGCAGGACGTATTTAACGAGTCTCACGCAATATATATACGTAGCCTATATATATGAATCAAAAATGTCTTCCGTTCAGAAAAGTATTAGAATGAAGTAAAAAAATTCACCAGAACAAGGAATTAAAACGCAACTACCCCTCTCGAAAGTTAATTCCTATGAAGTTCTGTTGTCGTAAGGAACAGAGTTAATAATGCTAACAGTTGAGACCACTGTGTCAGTCAGTAATATAAGATGAAATGCGAACAGTACGAAATCAAAGTGAACTTCAGAATTCCAATAATGATAGCGGATGCCGAAAATATGAAAGAAATATTTCAGATTACGTTATTCCCTACAATTTCGATCATTGCGCTTGATTACAAATCTTATCATTGCAAATTCAATAGTTCAGTTCTGTTCATTGCTGTGTGTTCTTTTACAATTTTCAAACCAGAATGAAACGATATTTTGTAGAATACATGCTACTGATATATTGGACGATGGGTTCTATCAGTGCCTTTATGTCAAAGTCAAATGGACAAATATAGTTCCAAGACTGGTTTCGAGTATTTGAACTTTCTCAATATTTCATGATATGAACTGTTTTTTTTTCGTTTATCGAAATCAAAATGGCGGCCGTATTCAACGCATGGGTGCGCTGGACAAACGTTAAGTACACCGCAAAATAGTCAGGCGACATTTAACTGCTTACATGTATCGACTCAAATCTGGTTATAAGTTTGCAATATTCAACCTTAAAAACACATTTCTCTTCAGCAAATAACGTAGATTGTAAAGAATACTTATAAAGTTAAGTTGATATTTCGTGTGGATCGAAAGTCAATATTGCAAAAAGTTTGAGCCGAATATCGGAAAAGATTTACAAGAACAGCACATCACTATGATGCACAGGCCAGGAACGTTTCGACCAGCCTTTCCACTTGAAGGTTTGTGATATTATTATGCCACTGCTTGTTTGTTGACGTATTGTGGGCATATGAATGTATTTACTAGGACGTTTTTGTTTCTATAATCGAATGGAACCTGGCAAAAAAGGCAGTTTACTTTTTGTGACGCCTGTCGGTCTAATTTCGGTCTGAAAACACGAAAACCGACGGAGGTAACTTTGTACGAAATTTAAGTTCACTTAAGCTACAATAACAGCGTCTAGGCGCCCATCGACCTAACAATACGGACATATTGGATAGAACATGTTGATGAACACTGATTTGTGTCTTGATTAATATGATATTGACAGATAAGTTTTGCAGCAATCAAGCTTATTATATGGGTCAAGTAACACGTTTTTGCCTTTGAATTTATCATATTGCATGGCAACGTTCTGTGCCCTACCTCTCAAGAAATATTTTCCGAAAATTTGTAATATTGCTAGTAATTACGAGCGTACGCCTGTTTTTGTTGTTGAGTGTATATTTTTGTTTACTACTAGATGAGATAGTCTACCGCATGTAAGATTTTATTTCGTCGTCTGACTTTTTAGGTTTAACTAAGTGCTTAAATGGTTTTTCCTGGGCTAAGGCACACGGCAAAGTGACGCCGGTAGGTCATGTAAAATAGTCGTCTTTTGATTATCACCAAACAAACACATGGCACATGTTTTGAGCCATCACTTAACCACGTTTAGAGCAAAGTAGTTAAATCTGTGAACTTTTATGTTTAATTTGTCGTCCGGCAAATGCCTTAGAACGATTAACGCATAAAAGCAAGCCACTTTTGCGCTTTTTGTCGAAAAGTCCTCGATAGATCAAAAGAGCAGCCAATGAACAAAATAAATTCAAGGCGTCGTTTCCACAAGACTTATAAGCCGAGGATTATTGTCAGTTTTGGCAACAAAATAACAATCGGAGAAGCTCATTGATACCTTTAAGTATTTTTCGTTGTTTCCTCAAAACGATCATTCATAACCTTTCGTTATTCTCAAGCATAAAATCGCTGATGGTATGTCAAAAATTTCAGCAAATATAAGATGGCTTTTTTATTTTTTTAACTTTCAAGGGATTATCCCCTATTAAAACTTGACCATTTAATATGTATGTTGTTCCTATAAACGACGAAATATTTCTTTAATATACTATGTTTTATATGGAATAAAATTGGATAGAAAGGCAAAAACATTGTTTGTCTCTAATTTCCGAACTTAATATTTTGTTATTTGAATATTAACGGAAAATTAAACCTACTTAATCGAAAAATTTAATATTCATCACTTCTCCAGTTTAGCCAACACAAAATAGCGGTCGATATCACCCCTTTCCAACCAATAATCGATAATTGTCGCCTTTTGATCGTAGAACGATTTGGAATTTGCCTCAGACGTCTAGATATACCCAAATGCCGATTCGTTAGTTAATTACTGCCCTCGACTGGACCCATCCTAATGTTATTAACAGTATTTGCAAAAACGTGAGAAACTGCGCAACGTAAGAGTGAACAGTTATTACCCATTTGTTACGGTCTTTAGTCCCAGTCCCATACCAGTATACTGTCTAATTCGTCTATCCAAAATTGATCACTGTCCAGAGATAAAATGTGCCTTGAATGTACGATTTATCTGTGAATCTGCCTTCGAATATAAAATAAACAGTTGAAAATATATTACTTCATATTAGATTATAAATGAACACTTGTTATTTATTGTCTGTCGAATTACCGACAAATAAATATATACGATAAAATTTTGGTGATAATTTTTTATTAAATATAATTTACATGTTACATTCGAAACTTGTAAAATATATCTAAATTAAGTACATTCTTGCTTCAATGCCCATTTTTGTGATTTCAACAAAATTGAAATTCTGTGCATTTCTCGTTTTTCACTGTGGAATATGCGCAAAATGTGTTTGCATACATTGGATGGTCGTAGGTCGTTTGATTAAGTAAGTTCCCACGATTCGAAGAGAACAAATGTCCGGATGTTTATTCAAAAATTGTCATTTATTTCCGTAACTGTTTGCTAATATATAAACTTGGTCGTGTGGATAAACATACTTCACACCTCTAGAATAAACATTGTCATTATTAGTCAGTTCGTCTACTTTCTCCTAAATATTAACTCGTGTATCGCTATAGATTAGAAATATATCATTTCTATGTCGAAAAGTAAAACTTCGTTTTTGTGTGAGGGTTAATACAAGTCCAAAAATGTCGATGACAAAAATAAAAACAAATTGCTTACGTGACAGAATGACCGATGGTCGATTCAAAATTTGAGCATTTGTAGCACTGACGAAGATCACGTTTGGTTTAGGGTACGCTATATTCGTCGTAAAACAACTAGATTCATGTCTAACAGCCAGCGGCAAACGGCGTTTTTAAATGATATATAGGGACCTTTCACTCTGAATTATGCAATATAATAAATAAACAGGAAAGATTTATGTTTACTATTTTGTGACGGTTGATTGTTTGTCTAGTATCAACTTTCACTTAAATACCTTTGTAGTACAAGGTTCGTCTGTACCTTTAAATTCGTTTTAAAATTGTTTTGAATCCGTTTTTAATTAGTAGCTTTATCTTAGTCTAGATAAAGCGATAGATTAAACGATGTATACGATAATTATTAAGGCGTGGTACATTAGTTTTGTAGTTTAAGTGCGTTTCATATTCAGAAATTCTCCTTACGAACACATTTTGTCACGTATGAGTCACTGATAGATCGCGCCTCCGAGGCGCGGTCTATCTCTGGCGCATTTTTGACACAATAAAATATTTGACTGGATTGTAAGCGACCAAAAATAATACTCGAATACTTTATCACGATAAAAATCGAATTTGACAACACCTATTTACTGAGTTTCATTGATATGTAGATAAATAGTCGAAGATATCAACACATGACATTAAATTTCAATGACCTAAGAACCAAATTTATAAATTGATTTATAAATTTATAAATATATTAAAATATGTCATCGTATTTGATTGTTCGGTATTTGATTGGGAATATTCCCAAAATTTATTTAAAAATATAAATATATTTAAAATATTTGGAATAATTATTTTTCATATTTTTAGGACAAGGTCGTGTCAACCAACTGGGAGGAGTTTTTATCAATGGTCGACCTCTACCAAATCACATTCGTCATAAAATCGTGGAAATGGCGGCTCATGGAATCAGACCCTGTGTTATTAGCAGACAACTAAGGGTCTCACACGGATGCGTAAGCAAAATTTTATGCAGGTAAAAAAAGAATAACAACACTACTTGTATTGCAGTTGTATTGGCAACACATCCGTGGTCGAATGTCAAGTATTCGGCCTTTTTATCCTCTAATCGGTATACTAAAAGAGTCACAAGTTACAATGAAGAACTTAGTAAGTTCTTTTTTGTCTTCAACGTTGGTTTTCTAATATTCCAATATAGACAAAACTTCAACGGTAAATGTTATGATATGTATTTGTGACATTTTAAAATTTATGAAACTTTAACTATTACAATGTATTGCAAACTTGAGCACGGAAATACTGGCAGACTTCGCCTGGAAGAGCAATGGCGCTGTCTATCTATGTGACTATGGTCGAAAGTCCAAAACATTTATTATATTAGAAAACTAAAGGCTGAATAAGACGCCATTTTGATATCAAACTTGTTTCACTCCCATCACGCTATTTCGATAATTGATTCCGTAACAAATTCAGCAATATCTGCAATACTCATCTTCGCACGTTCTACACCGCATATGGATAGCACATTTCATGTCATACAGACATAAGGACATATTCCTTTCAGATATCGAGACGTTTTTCGTCCTTAAAAGGGAGTTTGATTGATGAAAATGAAATGACCTTTGCCATTAGCGGTTAGAAAACGGTTTTTTTATTTTATTCTCAAAAGATTTTTCTTTTTCCTTAAAGATAATATAATATGTGGTTTAGCAGGAACAAGTCTTAAAATCTTTATGGATTTTGGGTGGTCCATTTTTAGTTCCGAGATTGAATTAAATTTTTTTTAAATTTATTTAATTATATAAATGTTCAATAGATGTGTTATCATTATCTTTTAATAAATATTTCACACTACAAACATAGGGGACTTAAAAATAATTATAAAAATGAGAAAGTTCATTTGGAATAGCAAACATGAAACACTTTTCCACCTTTAACTAGAGTGCCACGACTAGTCAAACAGAATTTACACTTGTGATATCAGAACTCAAAAGTAGCGTCTGTACTTTACTAAATTGGGACCGGAATCTATATTTAATTTTCTACTCATAACATAATATTTCACCTTAAACCATCATCACCAGCTCTCATACACGACAGTTTGTTAACTTTTATTTCATTTTAATAGGTATTATTCTAAATCCATTATATGAAAATATCCATCCATTTTGTTACAGATACCAGGAGACCGGATCTATTAAACCAGGCGCAATTGGTGGTAGTAAACCAAAGGTGACAAACGCGGAAATTGAGTCAAAAGTTGAGCAATATAAGAAAGACAATCCTTCCATGTTTAGTTGGGAGATCAGAGATCAATTGATAAAGGTATGATCTGGGGTTGAACCCAAATAATGTGATAATGTGGTGATCCGATACAATTTTTTCGGACTTCTGGTTTTAAATGAGCAGCATATTAGACGCGTTCCATCTGTAGAACGAAACAAGAAAAATATTGTCGAAACCTCGTTTGTCAAGTATAAGTCACTGATGGATCATGCCGACGAGGCACGGTCCATCTGTGATTTGTGCTTGACAAAATAAAACTTCTAATTGGGAGCGTATCACAAAAATTGTTCAGATAGTGAAATAATGAGCCTAAACTAAATTGGCTGAGCTTTTGTAGTAGTGATAATTATTTTCGTATTAAAAAAGAAGTAATTCTATTTATTTGTTAAATTTAGTTTTAGTTGATAAATACGAGTAAAATTTTTACTATGGAATAATTGTCATTATGTAATAATTGAGGTTCTAAATGAAATAATTTTTTTTTCATTTATTGAATTTCAGGAAGGGCTTTGTGATCGTAGTTCTGCACCGACGGTGAGCGCCATCAGCAGAATCTTAAGAGCTAAAGGATGTGACACATCAAATGAATCTTTAGAAGATGGAGAAAATGAAGGTACGTTTTATGTGTGTATTTATAAAAACTATGTGAAAAGATACAGGAACATATACATTTTTGAATAAAATATAAAGGTTCGAATAAAGTCGTCAATTTAAACAAGATATTTGTAAATTGAATGAATCTGTTTCCATGAAGAAATAATAAACCGTTACTCATAACAATGATTCAGCAAAATACAAATCAATGCAAGGCTTCTGCGTTTGAAACGACTTATATTGAAGCGAAGATTGTATTCGTTACGCAACTAATCTCCCGCAAAACAAACTATTTCAAAAGCCAAGTGGAATCAAAATTAGTTTCCATATTCCCAGCACCAGTCAGATTCCCAAACTTGGTGAAATTGGGAACAAATGTAGCGTGATATTGGTTTTTCATAAACCTGACATTGTCTAAATCTGTTTTAATAACTCAACACAATGGGGTAGCTCTGCGGTGCTCTCCCTAAACTAATTAACTACCACGCAGGGTGCTGAGCGTGAGCTTTGTTCCGTTTTGACTCGTTCTCATTGATAGAATTCAACATTTAAATATGTATTACATTCAATGTGTAATAAGCTAAGGTATTATTTGCAATTGGAAATTAATCAAGAACCATAATAACTGATAAGTTAGATCTAATATAAAATATAGATCAGCTTGTGTGTTAAGAGTAGTTTATTTAAAATTCTCATTTTGAATGTAATGCTTGAACAAATAGAAAAATTGCACTTGAAAATACAAACAAATACATCATTCACTCACAAAAAATTTAACGTCTGGCAAAATATTTGATTTGAGTTAGAATAAAAATCCGCTGAAATATTCCTGAAATGTAGCTGTCTTGTCACAGGCAGACCACTACTTGGCAGCGCGATTCATTAGGGGCCCACAATAAACAAAACAAGCTCCGGCAAAATGTTTTAGCTTGAGAAGTCATAAAAAGCTACGATGCAACAAACTTGTTTATTAAATCAATGTGTATCGTGGCACAATTTCGAAATTTTCAAACAATCTGATTATTTCAAAAACTTTTACAGTTTCAACACTTTTAAGCAATTTTCATCATTCATCATCCAGCCACCTTATTTTTTACATTTCATTCTTATTTCTTATGATCTATATTTCATATTTTCAAACAATCTGGTTATTTCAAAAACTTTTACAGTTTCAACACTTTTCAGCAATTTTCATCATTTATTATCCAGCGACCTTACTTTCTACATTTCATTCTTATTTCTTATGATCTATATTTCATATATCGCGTGGTCCAGCATTTTACAAATCCCTTTGTACCTCACAAAAATAATATTCACGAATTCCCAAGCCACTGCCTGTCCAATCTATGCGTACAACTTGTCCGTGACTCACGTACTCTGCGGACATATTGGATTTTCGTGACATTACTTCTCTTTAAAAAAATGGTGGGAGAGGGTAATATACAACAAATGGATATAGAGGAAAAACAACGCTTTTTTATGTATATACCAATCAAGTCAGAACTTATATTTTGTTAAACTTGAGTCACAGTTGTATCGCGCCTTCACGTCGCAATCCATCAGTAACCCAAGCTTAACAAAACATACGGGATCAATATTCCCTGACTGGGTGATAGTTAAAGCCTACTAAAGAGATGTAAGTCCAGTCAGATCAAATGTATTCATCAGGGGTTTATATTTTCGAATTGACTCAGAAGCAAAATCATTTTACAATTGTTCAATATGAATTCTTTCATTCCTATGCCTTTAGTATTTTGTATTTAGCTAGTTTTATCGTGTGCAATTCGCGTTTCATATAAAGCTCATGCGTGATATATAGTGACTACGGATCAATATTGTCTACTTGGCAGAGAACACTATCGTATCAGCGCCATGTCATCTGCATCGCTTTCGTAGAAGAAACACTTTGCCAATCATTCGCCCGCCATTTTGTATTTTACGTAAACTATAGAAGCAGCTTCTGATAAATTAATTATCTAGATTATAGTTATACTTGAAAAAAATATCAATACAAGTTTAAGATAAGCTATGTACATAGTAACAAACTCACTGGATGAGTGAATAAAATAAAAATAGGCCAAGTAGTGTCTACATAAATTAATTTTAGGAATTTTTGGACTTTTTTTAAATTTTACCCTTTATCTATGATTAATCACAAAATTTCCGTTAAACATACTAATTATGAACATAACACTACACATGGAATCGAAATAGTGATTGAACTTTCAAAATGACAGACAAAGCATGGACTTCTGATTAGGCATTTGTAATTTGTCTTTAAATGTTACTGATTTATACGACGATTTTCGTCAAATAATGGGTACATTTGCAAATCATGAAGTTTTTGATTTTGAAAACGAAAAAAGAGTAACACTGAAATTCTGTTAAATTTTCTCTTTTTTCGATCATTGATATCTTCAAACACCAAAAATATCAAAGCAAAAAAGACCACAAATCTAATTTTTCCGTTGATGTCGGAAATAACTTCAGCTGCTTTGTGGCAAAAGGTTAAAACGAAAAGCGAGTGGAATGTACTTCGCCACAAAATAGTATTGTTCTGCCCCAAAATATCAGACCGGTCCTTTTGATCTAAACAAATCTCATGCTGTGTCGGGGCCCAGCTGCAACCGTGTTTTCACACCGGCTAACGTTAACGGTTATGTCAAAATCGCTATCACACTGAGTCGGCTTTTCATCTCTTTTGTGTTGTAGGTATGAAACTTTTAGACCAAAAATGCTTTATAGAAATGGCTTGTCAACTATGGACTGGTGGCGAATCGCGTTTCCCAGCGCGATTCGTCATCAGGCCATTGTTGCCAAACGGATTTGGTATTGCAAAAAAGTTTTTCTCATCTACACTCAAATTCTGTATAAAATTTTTTGTTTTTTCTTCGGGGACATAGATTTTAATCATGAGTAAGATTCTAAAAGAAAACTTTTGAGAGGATTATCCCTCATAAAGTGTCCTGAGTGCCAAAACGCCTGCTGTGTTTTCCACAGAACGGAAGATCTTTACAATTCACACTTTAAGCAAAAAAGGCCAGAGATTAACCAATGCGCGCGCCTTTTTAGTGGTGTAATCAAGGCATACGCAAATATTTATTTTTGTTTTAAATTTTGTTTTGTATTGGCGTTAAGCTTTAAATCCGGTAAATATTTATGGTACCAAGCGTCATAAAATTAGAT
Organism: Styela plicata; assembly: GCA_963675895.2. Taxonomy (NCBI): domain Eukaryota; kingdom Metazoa; phylum Chordata; class Ascidiacea; order Stolidobranchia; family Styelidae; genus Styela; species Styela plicata. The sequence continues at coordinate 13,223,516 of OZ023138.1, forward strand.
AGTTATTATTATTCTGTGTATAAAGTTTTTGTGCTTCTGATACTTTTTGATTTTCATTGGTATATCGGAGAAATTGTACATCTTCATAAACACATGTAAGAGGATAAAGTAAAATACAGTCACTGAGAGCTTCTTCAAGGCCTATTTTATTTTTGCTTGTCTATTTTTTATTCTCTAACATGAATATACCTAGTGGTAAAAACTCGTTGTTCATAAAATATTTTGTTATATTAATTATTTAAAAAAAAAATTTAATTTGGTTTGATAATTTAGGCTGTGAGTAAGGCAAAAAACCTTTTCGTTTACAAAAGCTTTTTTAGATTTAATAGCGTTCAAGGTTGGGGAATTTTGTTGCTTTTTGAGTATTTGGCACTGATAAAGATGTGGTCTATCTTTGGCCCATGTATATCCAAACGAAATTTTAGCCTGGAAAGATTTTAAAGCTACACAGATGTGCATGAAATTGCAATTCCATTATTTCGTCGGTAATCGCACGGGAATAGGTCAAGTGCGCCAACCCCTGCAACTGTTTTCCATTTTAAGATTTGGCAGTAATTACTTCTATACCAAATTTTCCACATTTGAAATTAAGGATCGAATTTGAAAAAGAAAAAACATAGATTAGGTAATAACTACAAAAGTTTGACAATAGATATTTGAACTTGTAACTTCATTTCAAAATTTTAAATGTACGAAGTTTGCAACGTAAAATTTGGATCGAAATTTGTCTAATTGAGAATAGTGGTTTAATCATGTGATCAATATCGATGGAAACGAATAATAAAAGCCCAAGACAATGAATGAAAGAATTAATCATTTTTTAATATCCGCGTTCATGAAACATCGCTTCAAAATTCCTTCTTTTTTAATTCATCACTTAGACGACATTTAGACAAAGATTTCAGACAATATGCGTCATCTAAATTCCTAACTCCAGGCACTCAATTTTTATTTGATGACGCCAAGAGCGTTGATCTGTTTTGTCCGCTTTTGACCGCCCAGTCACTTTGTGGGCGACATTGTTACTCTTTATGTGACCATGTATTGCCATATGATACCTCGAGCTTTGTTGCTTAAAATATCATATGTCCATACATGGTCTGATTTTAGTAGTATCAGGTAAACACAACCTTCCGTTCTGAAGGCCAAGTTTGTTTTAACCTGTCATAATAATGTATACAGATCAAAAATGACCCCCCGAGATTATTGTTGTTTATTATCTATTTGCCAAGCGTGGCGTGACTATTCTATTTACTACATTTCCGGGCAAACAACGAAATTTGTTTTGTAAAGATCGCCACACACGAAAAACAAGTTTTGGCTGTCCGACAAATCACGTCTAATTAGTCGTTTTAAATTGTTGATGTGAATTGTTCTATATCAATTCCTCAAGTTTCAAAAAACTCATTTAAACAGCAAAAAATATAAGATACAAATGAGCTTTTGTAATTTTGATTTGGAATTATTAAACTCCAAATTATTAATAGTTCCGAAATAAACGTACTTTTATAAAACTTTCAGTCAGTAGAACAGCATTCATAATCAAAGGATAATTTGTCCGAAACTATTCTACAGCACATCTTAGAAGTGGCAGAAGGTTAGATACCACTCGTTGTATCCTGCAATTGCACTGCAGTGTTTTTTTTATTATTCAATCCCATAAAATGTGTCTGCTTGGGGAGCAGTTGATGATTCAGACTTCCCATTTTAGTAGCTCCACTTCTGTAGCTCAACTGGTTCGTGATATATTCTTATAAGGTTATTGAAAGCTTAGAAGCAAAGTAATTTCTCAAAAATACGATTTCTCAAGAAAAATGATAAAATCTAGATTTTTCTTGATGTAAGCAAACAAACAAGCAAATAGACTTTAATATGGTTGCATTCATAACGGATTATATTTAAATACTAGGACACGACTTTCAAGTTTACCGCTCCCACATTTTTCTTCAGGAAGGCTGTTTGTTGTTAACTCAACTCTATCCAGAAGTGCAAGAGCAAATTCGAAATTATACACAGATTCTGCGCATCTTGTCCACGTTTTTATCGTTTTAAAAATCATGTTTTTTCAAAAAAGCTTACGGTGCTTTCAACACAAATCAACAAGAACGCGGATGTTTCTTTTGATCCAGTCGGCGCCAAAACATGATCACGGCACTGAACCGCAGACAGCTTTTCGGAATGAAAAGGCTGTTTCGTTGAACTATACTTTGTCGACCATGGGCCGATGATGGATATCGCCGTCAAGGCACGATCCATCTATGGCGAATTATTGACAAAGTAAGTTCATACTTAGAAATAATGCGAAGGGTGGCGCTGTTTCACCAAAAAAACCAATGCCAAATTTGCGGGCTTTCTGGCGTCGATCCTTCATTGAAAGACATTACGAAACTCAGTTTTGCAAAATTTAATTAAAGATAAAAGATTTAAGGTTCAGATAAAATTCTAAAAATTGAAATGTGTGTAAGTTATACACACAAACAGTGTACTTGATGTGAACTTGAAAAAAAAAACTTTGGATTTTGTTGAATGTCGTTGTGCTGTCAATAGGAATTCTGAAAGATTTGTGGTCTGACACCTATCTCTGAGCAGCAGGTGTATGAAGTAAACTTGTGTGTGGTCTTCACCGTGACCAGAATATGACTATAACACTATTCAAGTCTGCGCGTTGGTGAACGCTTTCTATGTATCGCAGAAGTAAAATACTGAACAGTTATAGAAAGACTTTTACAACAAAACGCAAATACCACAAATACAGTTTTTTCATTTGCACGCGCAAGTTCCCGCTGTCCACCCTGTACTCACATAAATCTAACATTGACCAAGATTTAACCTGTGTTAACTAAACGAAACAAAATCTTTTCATTAATAGTTCATGAATAGTCATTGCATTAACAGCTAAAACGTGTCGTTGTCGAGTTCAATGTAAATAAAACTCATGTACGTTCAGCACGAACTTTGCCGATAGCTGAAAAACTAAAAATAGATAGACATAACTGACGAAACCCGTTTTCATATTTGACAATAAACCCAAAACAACAAAGGACACAGATGAATACGTATCATCACAGCTGTTTCCAAATTTATAGCTCACTCGGACACAAGTAGCAATGGTCAAGGGAGAGAGCGGAACGGCAGCGGAGAGGGTGGCGATTCAGATTGTGATTCCGAACCAGATTTACCGCTTAAAAGAAAACAGCGTCGAAGCAGAACGACTTTCAACGCAGATCAACTCGAAGAATTAGAGAGATGTTTTGAGAGAACTCATTATCCAGATATTTATACGAGAGAAGAATTAGCACAGAGAACTCATCTCACCGAAGCAAGAGTACAGGTGAGCTATGCCACTAAAATAATCGCCTTAATTCAGTCGTCTTATCGCTTTTTGAGTAATCTTTATTCGTTTCGATTCAATAAGCCAGTTTTTATAATAAAATATTCCTTATTATGCATTATTTTCAACAGTATAAAATTTCGTGATGTAATGATTCGAAAAAGTTACGGCCTGCATTTGATTTTGACAGCCGTTGTCAATGTATGTCAAATGTTCCAAAATAGACACAGGCCCAATATCGAAAGAAAATGTCACCTGAATCAGAAAAATGTCACCGAAATGCAGAAAAATAAATACCAGGTGTATATTTCTCACTATGTAGAATATCTTAAAAATAGAACCATGGAAGCGATAAGCACATTATCTCCGGGAAAAAATCTGAGGTTTTCTTTTTCAATATTGCTTTATGTCGCATTTTACACAAACCTTATCTTTAATCTAACGATCTATTTGTGCTCATTAACCTCCCGGTAGTTAACTGCCGTGTCCAAATTAATGTTTTATATACATTAAACCTACCTGGCTTACGCTCCGGGTGAAAATAAAAAAAAGATTAAGTTGATTGTATAATTTGTGGTATGTCATTTTCCGAGTTCATGTCCTGCTCGGACACTCTAGTCATCTGTGGCTCATGCTTGACGAAGTACGTTTTATTAGATTTTTTGATTGGTATAATATGTGAAAATATAACGGATATTAGATACGGCTCATTAACGTGTTGTACGTATGTGAAAAGCAAAAACAATGTGGTCAGTGGTCTAGCTACCGTCAAGGTGTGTGGTGTTCGATTAGCCGGTGTGCAATTTGAATGTTATTTATGTTAGAAAAAAAACCTGAGCCCTCCAACATTGGATCAGGCATCATTTTGCGTGCAACTGCGTTACATAGCACACGGACATGAACGCTTTTCGGTTGTAATAAAAAGCATTCACAGCCCATTTCTGCAAGGGCCGTTAATTTTGCTAAATACTTTCAGTAAATCAAGCTTCATAATAATTCGTTAAAACCTTTTTGGCGACTTTACAGTAATTTTTCATTTTCCCTTTCATGGTCCTTTTGTTTAAATTTATAGAATATCGATATCATTGTCGGATCACAACAAAGTTTGCTGCGTTTATTTATTGTTTTGTTTGTCCCCATACATTGCTACCGGACGAACTTTTAGTTGGCTTGCGGAAGCTACATATACGAAATTTCTAGATAGAATTTGCTGCGCCCAAAGGCGTAAACAAATTAATATTTTTATAAATTGTGGGCGTGATTCCTTTGTAAATCGACAAAAAAATATAATTAGTGTTAAAACAATGGGACGGGTGGTCTGGTTGTAAATGAAACCAAATTTAAAGAAATAGGGATTTATAAATCGACTTTAGTAAAACTTGATACTGGTAGTACTGCATGGTTGACACAGTTTCATAGCTCAGGCCATATATCTACAGACGGTGAAAGCAAAGCAAAATAATTTACCGAAACGTCGTCGAATTTTTCGTTTTACTTTAATCGTCTATATATGCTATATCACAACAATAAATTTTGAATTCTTCAAAAAAAAAAACTATTTTATTTTACCTTAAAAAATTTCTTCGAAAGGTAGAATCTAATAAAATTATAAGAATTTAGATTTTCTTTTTATGCAAGTTCCCAGTAAATAAATTAAACGCTTATTCGTCCTGTTCTATGATCTAGTCTATTGTTCAATGCTACTAACGATATTCTTGCCTATTTTGAACAATTCATTTTTGATGTGAAGATCCGGATACTTTGAAATATATATATATATATATTCATTTTAATATTATTAATATCTATTACGCTTCTATGTAGTTCACAATAGTATTGAATTTCCTCATACAAGTCGGCTTATATGTCTCACAAAAATAGGGGAAATGAATTTAGTTTCATGTAATTTTTCACAGATAATTGGCAAAGTTACAAAAATTTTACACCCAATTATCCAAGCATGTAATTCACCACTTTTTCTTAATTTTTTGCATGTTTTTATGATTTTGAATAATTTGCACCGTATTTTCTAAGATCGGCAGCTTTTGTTCATATTGTCCCATGTTGAATAAATAATGACGTTTTGATGACGTCATAATATTTGTAATTCAACCGCAAACAAGGATGAATGCGGTTTTGCATTCGCCACAATTAGGATCTCGTTTCACACAATTTCAAAATCTTGTGAAATGGAATAATTGGAAACATAACATCGTTATATAAGTGAAACACTTATATAACGAACGTCCAAATATAACGTTATCATTTAAATGCTTATTTATGAAAGATTACCAGCCAAGCGTATGCCACAGATGTTACGTGAATGCGAGCCATCTATATGGTTTGTACCTGGCCAATCATCCTTTAGAAATGTTGAGTTAATCATTGTATGTCTATCAAATATGGCCCGTATATAGGAAAGCTGTGTGTATACTATTATAGGGCTCCTTTCATAATCAGGCATTTTCTTTTGTCAGGTAAGAGCCACAGATGAACCGCCTAAGCGACGCGATCCATCAGTAGGCCATACTTGACAAAACACTTTTATCGCAATATAAATTTCTTTGGTTGACCCATCGTAGATTAATATCAGAAATAATAAATATTCCCTCATAAAGTGCACTTTTCTATTTTCCTCAATAAAATATTTCTAATCAAAAACATAATCGCGTGCCTGAGATGGATTGGAACGACCGCAATGACGAGAATTATTGGTATTAGATATAACATACCACGAAACTTTATTAAAATTTTACGCAATTGCACGCAAAAAGCAAAACAACAGCACTTTTTATTTTGAACGATAGAATTCTGCAAAGCCTAATTTATAACATTGGATAATAAATAATACCACACTTCTTATATTCTCAAGCAAAGTGTAATTACCATAGTTAGTGCAGTTATCCTTCAAACAAAGATTCCCCAAATCAAAGATATTTTTGTCAAACATAGGCATGTGCCCACCCTCATCACTAATCAAGACTTACTTAATGATGAAGTTGTCTACTTTTAATAATATCGACCAAACAGTATTCCTATTTTAATGTCAAATTTCAAAGAAAATGGTCACTGCCATGCCCTATGTGACACATGAACAAATTATTATTAATTAGCCTTCTTGGGAGGTATTTTACTATTGAATATGATGTGTAATGTTGTTTGTTGATGAAATTTTGATCTACACGTTTTACGCGAATTAAGTATTTTCTTTGTTCGTAATGTCATTAATCATTGTCATTTGAGCGGTTGTCCGGGATGGTTAACAAACAGTAGTCATCTGTGTGGATATAGTGGTAGCAGTTTACCTCACTTACAAGCGTGGGTCAAACATCACCCATGCTCCAATAAACGTGGATAATGTATTGCGCATGTTTGTTCAAGGATACCACGTCCATAAGCCTTTTCGTTATCTCTTAAAATGGCGCTGGCAAGAAGTATTTTCACTATTCAGAAAATACCTAATCTAAACTATTTTGTCTCAAAAATCTCATACTTGTTGACGTACTAGATGACTCAAATTATTTTGATTTCATAACCAGATAAGTTTAATATTCTAGTTAACATTGTTTATAGTGTACGATTGTTGAACTTTTCTGTGCGTGGTTGTGACCCATAACCGATTATGGCGGTTTCTTCCGGGCGCTAAAATATTTGGACGCCGGGCAAAATACAGCGAATGATTCAGTATTGTTGGCGCTTTAGGGGCTTGGACTTTAAATCTGACATTTTTAACTGAATGAGTATAATATGATCGAGGCCATAAGTTGAAAACCTCGAATGGGCAATTTTGATTCCAAATAAATTTGCTCATGTGAGTTTTCTAAGGATAAGCACGTGTTATAATTTCATATGGATTCAAACTTTCATTGACGGTAACTACTATATACAAAAAATGAGGCAATGTGGCAATTATTTTCTTGTTTCCGTATTCTGCTACCGTAATGCAACTGCGAAAATTTACAATATCCTTCATTCATAGGTCTGGTTCAGTAATCGACGAGCTCGATGGAGGAAGCAGATGGCCGCACAGCAGTTACCGCCAATCCACCCACATCACGCCCACCCACATTTGCCGCATCACCTCGGAGCATATCACCCCTCAATTGCCGCCGCGGCTGCCGCAGGTGCGGGAATGTCAGCACATAACTACATGCTGCAAGCAGCAGCCGCAGCTCAACATCAACAACACCAGCCAACAGCAGCGTCCTCACATCCTCTTTCTCACCACTCGCAATCATCTCATTATCCTCATCATCCTGTTCACGGACATTCATCTATGCCAACTTCTAACTCAGTAACAGGATCATCCAGTATTGGAACCATAGAATCATCATTCACACCACCGACAGCTCATGGTGAGTAGATTTGCGCTTTCTGATAAAAGATTTGAGTTTTTAACTCTTTTCGAATCAATGCTGACTGGAGAGCAAACTCTAGCTGCTGCTTGTTAGATCATTGATAAAAATTCGGATCTAAAGAGAATATTCTATATTTTTAGTCTGTTCATCTCTCTTAATAACAACAATACAGTACGCTTAGATTTAGTTGGAAATTCCTGTTGGAATAAGCTTTGTCAAGCATAGGTCACTGGAACTTATAACAAAATAAAATTCCTTATTAAGAAACTTACAAACCTATATTCATTATTCCACTCTTTTAGATTTAAGTTCAATGCACCGACATGCTCATCATCCACTCTCATCTCCCTTGCATCATGCTCATCCGTACTCTCAAACAGGGATGAGATATGATGGAGGAGCTCACGACGTTGCACTCAACGCAGCAGCCGCGGCTGCAGGATATGGACTCGTTGGAGCCTCAGCTGCTGCGGCAGCAGCCGCCAGATATCAGTTTTCTTCATCTGCGTTTGGAGATACCTATCAACACCCAACTCTCAGTCAAGAAAATTCGGTGAGTTTGAGTCTCGTTTTAAACAATTGATCCGGAGCTCAAAGCTAAGGCCAAAAGCGTATGGTAAGTATTCAATACAAACTGGTGTGAATCTTGCGAACGATAAAATAAAATTACGTGACAGCCGCTGCAAAGCGATCCACCTTCATCATCATTTTTAATTATTATTTTTCCACAGGGTCTAAAAAACATTAACATATTTAAATGAAATGTCTTTTTTTAGTTATTCGGCGTAAACGGAGCGACTGAAAGTCAAGGTTCCAGATCAGATCTCACACCTATCGACTACGGAAGACATTCTTCTGACTCACACACAGGGCAAAGAGGCATGTCATCGTCTGCTGCAATGGGAGGCTCAAATCAACCAGAAGAACATTCACCATCAGCTTCATCGCCGACTGGCTGCCACCAACAACGACTTGGACAATCTAGCATGCAGCATAGAGAAGGAAGGTCGACTTCATCAAATGGTACGAATGACAATATGTCAAGAAATACTGTCAACAACGTAGCCGGTTCTCCAACGCCAAATTCTGAAAGAGTGACAGGTGAATATTAAATGAACATTGGCAGTCTGCGGTAAATATTAAAGAATTGGGTTGTGAGCGTCTTTGAATCTGATTACTTTCGTATTTCGTTTGTTTCATATTCAGGCAAAAATATTGTATTGTTTAATCAACAGGCGGGAAGGCAGTATTTATCAGGAATTGGATAGCAAAAAATTTAGATAATGATTTTTGTCAGTTTTTATCTCTATAATTGAGATTTCATTGATTTGGTGATGATAAAAAAAACTCTTATTCACAACAAATTTAGTTATTAAATTTGAAGCTCATAAACTTTATTTTTCAGATTTAACAGAATCGACATATGGCGGCAATGGCGGTATGCATCATCACCAGCAATCGGCAGGTAACCACATTCGTCACATGGGATCAAATCACGGTGGTGATCACGTCACAAACAACCCAGCACAACAATCTTTGACGAGCAACACGGAAGCCCAACAAATGCATACGCCCTTTTCACATAGAACGCCTAGCGGATCAGACCACCCTGCAGCGGGAACTGCGGCGTACTCGGCGGTAAATGGATTCGGAGCATCACATGACCCAATGACTGCTGCAGCAGCTCATCAATATGCATCACAAAACCCATTCGCATCTTGTCAATACTCAGGATATGGCCAAGGTAATTATTTTTAAATATCGTTAGAATCGTCATTTAACACACCAGATTTTTTGAACTACGAATATAGTAGCCTATACCCGTGGAAAAATCGCCAACTGTACGTACATTTGAAGGCCTCTGAATCACATTCGAATATATTGATTTCGTTTTCGAATTCAAATGGTGAAGTTATAGGCCTGGTTTAACTTGCATAGTAATACAGTATGGTATGTCCAGCTTCCAAACAGATACCTTATCAATGTTAAATTGATTGTCATTCCAAACTTTTAGTGCATAACATAAAAAAGCCTAATAGAACGTTGTGTTTACCAGAAGATGTTTTCATGACAAAATTTTGCCCAAATGGTAATTCAGCTGCATTGTTCCCATGTAATAATTATAAATATAGCATCAATATTCCGCTAATAAATTCATTAGGTCGTTCTTTTTCTTTTCCCGAACCATCAACTCTTCATTGAATGAACCATTAACATCATCAGCAGCAGTATCAGGAGTCGATTATGAAAATCCCGGAATCACTGCTCTTAGGATGAAGTCACGAGAGCATAGCGCAGCTTTGGGTTTGATTTCTGTCGGAGGCTCCAACACCAGTATGCAGTCAGCTTATTGAGAGACGACTACACGGAAAAGATTTAAAAGTTGGTGCGAGAGAGGCTGGTGACGTAATTGGCGGAGGCTAACAGCACAGGCAAACACACAGAAGGGTGAAATGCGCAGAGCAAAAAAAAATGAACGAAAATTTAATCCGAGTGAAAAAAAAAGTGCCAATTCAAATTTTGTTGAGTATAGGCCACTGATGGATCGCGCCGCCGAGGCGCGGACCATTTGTGACCTATACTCAACAAAATGAAATTTCCGATATTAATAGCATTCAATGGAATGTCTGAATTTTAATATACAGAATTAATATTACGCTTAATAAGTTGTGGTACGAACATGATATGATAAGCTTTGGATCACTTTGGCCAATAATTGATGTCAATCGAGATATTAACTGAAATTTTGAATCGGTCTTACTGGAGTAATCTCGTGTTTGCCATCAAAGTTGCTTGTTGCTTGAAATGCGGCACACTACTAGATTGTTACATATTAAATAAATATGAATGACGTTTAGTAACACAGAGTTATACTCACAAGGATGAAATTGATATATATAGTGTAACGAATCAGTCACTTTTTTATAAAATCTTTCGACTGAATTTGTGATCTTTTTAATACAGATTACTATCATTTAATAAACTGACTGTTCATAGACCCCATGAAGTCAATAATCATATCAAATGTGATAAAGGTGTATTGCGTTGTGCTTTCCATAATCAAAATATATCAATGGAGCAATAAGGCATGGTTTAGAATTAAACTCTGTTAAAAAAATATTTTTTTTAACTTCTACAATTTCAATATTAAATCAATCGAAATTTTCATTGTTACTTTTCAGTTATTATTATTATAATTTACGTAAAATTGTGTCATTCGCTTGCCATGTAGTATTTTTTGTACAATATTTCCTCGATATTTTTATTATCAACTTTAAACTATTTGCAACAACATCGCACTATATTATTATAATCGTACTGCCATTCCTTATTATCTTCTATGTTACGTATAGGCAAAATTCTTTGTGCCAATTTCGTACTATTTGGGCCTAGTTACTTACTTTTCTTCTCGCATTTTTTATTATTATCTCCGTTTTTGTTGAATCGCGATTTATTCCCCATTTTGGCAACGTTTTATTTTTGGGGTATTATTTTTGTGCGTACATTTTTTCTGATTATTAAACATTCGTCAGGTTCACGGAATATGTTGTATTTTCTTTTAACTGGTTTGTGCAATTTGTTTATATATTGAATCGGGGGGTCATCATCACTCAAAAAGAATGGTGCTAAAAACTCCAGAACCTAGGCCCTGAACACGGATACCGATACATTGTAGGTAGGGCTAGGCAATTTGCTTCGAAGCCCAATTCCTTCGAACCAATCGTGAATCGGTCATAGGAACAAAAACTTGCTAAACCAAAGTGGAAAAAATAAAAATACATTATTTTTGAGTCTGTTTATATGCTAATATTTGTAATTCGTAAATCTATTTCTTCTAATTATCATAATGGGGACAATGCAAAATAACATATTTGTTATTTTTATGGAATTATGCATTCGATTCGATAAAGTTATCCGAATCATATTAGAATTTCAAGTGATTCGGTTTTGCCCAGCCCTAATTACAGGTAGTCTTCCTAAAGTAGTAAATGTTCTATATTGAAAAACAGTATTGCTTAATGAGCAAAATAGGATGTATCAAGTAGATATACATAAGCAATATATTACTGATCTAAAATGAGTCCAAGGAAAAATTTTGACATTTTTGAATACTTTATGATTTTGTGAACGTGCATGGAAGATCGCATCAAAAGTAACCGAAACAGCAATATTGGAACAACAAATAGTTAGCCTATGCCGAAGGGAGGATTATTCAAGATAGCATACGAGAACAAATGCTGCTCTACGAAGGTTGACAATCTGTTTCTTCAACAACTGTAAAATGTCCGCCTATAAATTACTTACTTATAAATTACTTCGGTGATTTACTCAAATATGTGATGGTAAAACAAAAATTGGAGGCATACATTCAAATGAGACTAGCAAGAAAAACATCCCTGAGTGTTGCAAAAAACACACAATTTAAGAAAAAAATATATTTAGCAACTATGTAATATACTAGAAAATGGTACAAATTTGTACGAACAGTGAAATTATATATGCAAAAATAAATATACATTTTGGTGAGTAATCAAATGAAAAATAGTACCATGTGATTGTTGCAATATCAATATACAATGTGTTGTATGTTCGCAAACAAAAATCTACTAAAGTAATGACATTCAAAAGATATTTCATTTAAATACAGTACCTGATTCAAACTTGGGAAAAGGCAAATCAAATACTTACCGAACAGGTTCCTACGCCATCGGAAAATTTTTGTCAAAACAACAACGCGCTCCATCTGTGGCTCATGCTTGACAAAATGAATATTCGGATTAGGTATTAGCATTTTTAGTGATATGCCAAGCAAAAAGATTGTTTTATCAGAATGACTTTCTTTCAATTAAAACAAAAATGCTCTGCTATGAAGCGCTGTTTAATTATTTCAAATAACTCATCTAGCTCCACACAGTGAAATATAGATTTTGATAAAACATTTCGCTGATTTACAGTAAAATAAGGGGCATGAACGATTGTCGCCCGCGTCGGTCAATGTGTTTTTATAATAAGTCATCGAATCTTTTCAAGTTTCTACGTAGGGACTACCAGTTCAATGCACCATATCCGTATCCCAATATCAAAGTGTAAAGTTTGATTGCCACCCAAGGTTTTGCTACAAAATCAAGAATATTTTCTAAATAGCTGTCGATTGAGGGGCGAAACGAGCCACAAAATCGTAATATTTTACAAGATAAAATCCGACTGAGATCTATTAGAGCGTGTTTTTGAAAAGGTACCTATTTTAGTAAACTTCAATTCGAAATTAGATTATGTAAATCACAAATAAACCTCAAAAGTACATTATTCTTATTTATATCTCCTCAATATTTTTTTAATTTTCTCTTAAATTATATCAAATTTTCGAAAAAATGCCTTCAAGAATTCTCTGGATCAAATTTACGGATTATTATTATTATTAATATTAACATCATCGTTGTTATTATGTCCATCTCCGCTGTTTTTTTGACTTTGCTGACTCGGACGTCTTGATCCAGTCTGGCTCTTTCTTGGATCACTAGTGTTTGAAGGTACGCGAGGTGTCATTTGAGATCTTGTAAGGTGTTTTACTGGCACGGGATGTAGGTTTGCCGGAGTTTGAGACTTGAGATGGCGATTGCCTTGAATTTGGCTGCTGAAGACTTTGTTTTGAACCTGCAGTTGTAATCACATTATGAATATTGAATTGTCTCTATCAGAAATTTGTTTTGTTGAGCATGAGCCAAATGAACATCGCCATTTTAATAAAAATATAGCAACTAGAACTCACCTAAACTCCGGCGATTCCCTTACGTTAATGCAATGACAAACCTGGCTGGTAGTTCAGATGCATCTTAGCGGACAAGGCATCGCAGATATAAATAAGGTCAAAACAGAATATTTAGTTTGCAAAGTAGGAACATACATTTACGTTTTATCTTTAACGTGACAGTTACACTCAGGTCCACACACATCCCTATACCTGAACCAGCCTCCCCCACTGACGCATTTCTCCGTACCCTGCGTCTCCATACATCTACGTAAAATTCATCAACCTTGCCCGAGACAGGTAATCTACTTTATGGTATTGACCATGCTTACCCAAACTACCTATGTAACAGGAGCTAAAAATAAACATCTCCAAACTCCCAACAACCATAGCATAGCACCGAAAGACCCGGTAACATCAGAGGTTTATATACGACGCATTTGTGCCAAGGTGCCTTTTAAACCTGTCCAGCTCATTACGTTGGTCCTCTCTTTTCATTTTGTACAAAATTAGTAAGAAAAAAAAGAGAGGGAACGAACGTTTGGCTGAATACATTTAAAAGTTGCCTCGGCATAAATGCACGCATATCAACTCCAGATCTGGGATTTTAACCCAGTTGATTCAGAATTTAGTTGTTCAGCGTTGCTATGCAGCTGAATTTGGAATCAGAATGTGTTAAGGGAACGGAAGGAAGGCTTAGATTAGTTAGGCGAGGCAGAGGCAGGTGGGCCATGTATTGGACAGCCAATTATGAGCATGTGGGCTGGGATAAGGAGGCGAGGCAGGAGAGTTTGTCGAGATAGAAGCGGGTGGGCTGGGATAGGAAGGCGAGTGAAGGGGGGCTGGGATAGGTAGCTGGGTTGGGATGGCAAGGTGGGATAGGAGCGGACAGGCTAGGAAAAGGCGAGGTGGATTGGAAATAGGAAGGCTAGACAGAGGAAAGTGCCAAGCCGGACTTGCTGGGTCTCGAACCCGATATCTTCAACCTGCGCTGCCACATGTATAACCACCAGGACATTGAGGAGAGGTAGGTATGGGGATAGAAAGGCGAGCAAGAGGTGTGGGTTGGATATTACAGAGTATTTAATTTGGAAGGAACATACATGTCTGTTTCACCTTTAGCGTGATTATTTGACTTGGGTACCAGCAATGAAAAGATAAAAGGAGCTCCCGCATATTCAGTTGCCTGTTCTGTCACTTGATGAATGTAAATTATGCATTTCACACAGTGGTTAAAACCAACAGGTATTTATATACACTGTCGCCGTTAGAAATACGTTTCCTGTATCAAAATAATGGAAATTTTGGCCCGTCTTCTTTTTTAATAAAAAATATTATGCTTCCAATGGGAAATCATATTTTGGTAAACTTTCCTAATGGAAACAAACATACCTGTCACCGATTTATTAGGCGTCGCATCTGCTGGTGTAGCACTGCCCAACACTGGCGGTCGCGGAGGAGTGTCGATACGTTGAGTGAGATCCAGAGGAGTTCCTTGATGTCTACCTTCTTCTTGCGGTTGTTGCTGGTTATCCATTTCTGTCGGAACCTTATCCTGGTTGAACCATGCTGTCGGATCGACGGAATCTACTTCTTCGTCTTCGTCTCCCAGTCTAACGGAAGTAGGACTCAATCCTCCATCGTATAATTCAGGAGAATGTTCAACATCTCCGTGTAAACCGTAACCATCGTAATCATCATCTCGATCGCTTTGACGTGAACCCTGGGTATTTTTTTTTTTTTTTGATGAGTTTGATAAAAGTAAGGACGAGTATAGTATAGTAGAGACGAGTGTATACTTTCATCGAAGTAAAACTAAAATAGTACTTGTTCTTCAATTCAGACATGATAATCATAACACGAGATTTGAAACTGTTAAGATCAATGCAATCAGGCAAACAAAGATTTTTTTATAGAAATTCGCTCTAAGGCCGAAGGCAGAACATAAAAGCCCTGGATGACGGTGAAACCATCTTCCGATTTTTGGTTTCCTCTTAGTTTCTTCTTACGACACGCAAGAAGTACGTTAGGGCAAATCTAAAGCCCGCAATTTTTTATAGCCACTTCTTGGCGTGGATCACCCTGGCCAAGGCCCTGTACCAACGGCAACTAATAGACGGACATGGTTAGAGTTGTAGGAAAGATGTGATATTTCCTGTTCGGGTGATGCCTACCCAAATTATTTCACCCTGGGTTGATTGGCGGGCATGGAATAATAAGCAAAAATCGTTCCATTATTTTTGAACAATTCCTTTTACCCATGACAAAAAAGTGGTTGAAGTTTATATTAACCCCACGTTTATATTTCCCTAACTCCGGCGAGAAATGAACTGTTTTCCCTTTGATCACGATGAAATATTTAGAAAACCGAGCCCATTATAATGTCGTAAATTGATCACTGAAAATTTGCAAATTGTGGCCTCAAATTACCAAATACAACATAGAATACGGGAGTAAGATCAATTTAAATTCACATTAGGTGGAGGAGAAAATCAAATAACAAGTAAAAAATAATCAATTGTGAATATAATCAGTCGAAAGAAGAAAACCGAGCCCATTATAATGTCGTAAATTGATCACTGAAAATTTGCAAATTGTGGCCTCAAATTACCAAATACAACATAGAATACGGGAGTAAGATCAATTTAAATTCATATTAGGTGGAGGAGAAAATCAAATAACAAGTAAAAAATAATCAATTGTGAATATAATCAGTCGAAAGAAGCACTTTTATCAAAGTCAACTAACTGTGTATGGACCTAAAAATTGCGTCCTCGAGGCACCCTGTCGCTTTACTTAAAGTAACAATACTTCAAAATATAAAAACGCGTGTAAAATTTTGATTTTTGCACTAGATATACTTACCGCGTGCATTTGATCAAAACTGGCTGGTGTTGTGTGCTGAGATCTCCATGCTTGTCGACCTGAAAAAATAGCATTTTTATTTCATCCACAATCATAACTATTAATATCACTAGTCTACGCAGGTTTTTTGCTGAGGCGCGGTCCATTTATGACTCATGTTTGGCAAAATAAAATTTCTGATAGGGCAAGCCACAGTCCTGTAAGCTAATAAATCTTTGCGGTAAATTTCGACTCACTTTTTTATTTTCGTCATGAGCATATTATGGGGAAAAAAATAATTAAATCAAATATATTGTCGGTTTGGTCGGATTTAGTGTTATATCTCTGTTACCAATAGTATCGTAGTACTAAAATTCCCCACATTCCAATACACTACTAATCAAATATGGATTGGAGCGACAACAAAAAAACTTGTGCAGAATTGTCAAACAAACAGTGACATATGCGTTTATCCTTCTCATGTTCATACCTTGTCCAGCACTAGGCTGCGGAGATTCATCAAACCCGTTACCAAGACCAGGGGACGGTGTTCTAACATGTTCATTCGCAATTCGTTCTTGTCGTTTGCGTCTTCTTGCTCGTTGTAACAAACGAAACCAGCGCATTTTGATATCGTACCACCTGTAATGAAACCACACGAAAGTGAAAATAGGAATACCAATACCATTTGTGTGAACTGTGGGGCTTTTTAGCCAAAATAATTTTGAAACAGGAGCTTAATCATGTTTGAACTATATATATATATGTTTCACTTTTTCTATTGAAATCCACTTTGAGGTTGGGAGCGGTTAGATGAGCATAAGCATTGTTGCAATCATAAATATGGCAGCAGATCAAAGTAACTAAAAAGTTATGGACAAGTATGTTTTGTTTTCTTAAGTAAAGTACACTGTTAGATCGTCGTCAGCTCAGCGCGGTCCATTAGTTGCTTATGTTCCACAGAAAAAGCGGTGATCTGCATGAAACAGTGTAGTCGAGTTCATAAATAATTTTCTCGGACAAATCAGCCCAGCGATACCAATCTGCTACATCGCACGTTTCGCGAGTAGTTGTCATTGATTATAATTATATTCACGAAATACCATAACTCAACTATTTTACACTACACCATATAAACAACGTTTTCGGTGAATGGTATATTGTTAAGCATGAGCCTCGGATGAATTGCAACCACGAGATGCGGCCCAACAATGACGCATGCTTAACATAACAAAAACACAGTGACAAAATATTTGCTATAAACATAGAGTTAGCCTTCACAGACAAGATACTTATAAATACCTTGCACATTGGTATACACCCCACTCGTTGAGAATCGATTTTCCTTTTTTGACAAAAAGTCTCGAACCAGCCGTTTCCTTCCACAACAAAGGCTGAACTTCCATTCTTAGTCTGGCTAATTCCTTCTTTATAGCACTAGCTTCTTCCAACCTCATTTTTGTTTCAGAATTCAACCTTACGTTGTGAGATGTCCGAACGTCTGTTATTGTTCGTGTTAGCTAAAATGTGAACGAATAAAGATATTTTTATCTGTACCCAGCACCCAACAGACATTATTAGGATACTCTTGGTACGTTCGTATGCGATCAATAAAATGACTAGGGATACGAATACCTTCATTTCAGACTACTAGGTCCGAATAGTTTGGAATTCTAAAATTATAATTGAATGTATTACGTTTTCCGATTATTCCCAGATGTATTGTAGTAAAATAATAATGTATGACGAATTCGACGTTTCAAAATTTGATATAAATCACCCTTGCTGCAAAATGAGCAAAATATTATCAAATATAAGCAATTTCGTTCATCTAGAATACTGAAACATTATTCTATTTAATCGCTTCAAACCAAACTATTATAATAAAAAAATCAACATTATAATCAAAAATGGCGCAATTGGTGACATGGTATTACCCCTTCCCAGATTTATTTTTTGATATATTATGCTATTATACAGTGACATTCTACAACTTTTCACTACTATTTTGCATTAACACAAAACTATAAAATCGAATTTTTTGGCCAAATATGGACTGTTGATGGAACGCACCGCTGAGGTGCGGTCCATCAACATTCCATACTTGGCAAAAATCTCATCAACAGAGTTGTTTTGAATTTTTGCAATATTCAATCACTGCAAATGATTGTAAATTTACTAGGCTTTTATCACAGTGTAATGTACCTGATTTAGTGTTCCTTGAGCAATCGCAAGTTGTTGTTGTAAATCATCTACCCTTGTGTGATCGTCTTTTGATATGGCATCAAGTGTATCAGTGCGTTGTGATAACATTCTTATTTTACTCTCTACAGCTTCTGCGTCAATTCTTCTCGCTTCGTTCTCGATTTCAACTCGTGTGTCTGCGTCGTCTTTTAACCTGTTCACCCTTTCTTGCGTTTCTTTGATTTCTTGAGGTAGTTCTGTTGAATTTTAAAAATGTCATAAAACTAAACGAAAAACCCACGATAAAAATTTGAAAACAGCATTCCGGCCAGTACTTCTGACGTCAAAAAAACTCTTTTTATTCAAATGATAAGGCTGTGTAATTTTGAATTACAGAATGATTTGGAGCGATGCCGGTAGTTTGAAATTTTCAGTTTCAAAAAAATCTTGCAACAGCAAAATTTCCCGGCTTTCTCAAGTTTTTGTTATTTCCAAGTATTCCAAATTCAAGTCTTTGACTGTGAAACCCTCATTTCAATTTCTCGAACCATTTTTCTCAACGTCTTTTTTGGATTCAAATTGATCAATAAGCAATTGAATGTCCTAAAAGACAAGAAGAGCGCTTTTTGTGAGAATTTTGGATGCCCATGATCCGTTTCGCATTTTGCGTTCAAAATGGACTTGAAGGATAGTTGAAACAGAACAAACTAATTCACAATTAATGTACAATATATTAAAACTTTATTCGTATATTATCTTCACTATCTATGGTCGTACATCTATCAGAAACTTAATAGTAAGAAACTTCATAGTTACGTCGTGCCTTCTATCACAAAGAATCAGTGCGGAGAACAGAAGAGAAACAATATCTAAAATATTTATTCGGAATTTCCATGCTATCTCATTACAATCAAAATCCCCCGAAAAAACATCTATGAACACGCGTGAATGCTATATAGCGTTATCAAGTAAAATGTGCAATGTATATATTACATTCGTCACACAGTCCATAGAACAGTGG
Source organism: Styela plicata (assembly GCA_963675895.2). Taxonomy (NCBI): domain Eukaryota; kingdom Metazoa; phylum Chordata; class Ascidiacea; order Stolidobranchia; family Styelidae; genus Styela; species Styela plicata. The sequence goes on from OZ023138.1 coordinate 13,243,003, forward strand.
TTCTAACCCCTTTTGTTTTCAACAAATATTTTGTATCATAAATTGGCTACGATTTCAGATATAGTAGTCATTAATGTGCCTAACGTTTGTTGCTTCTACGTTCACAGACATATCGTGGAAAATAGTTCGAAGTACCCTAAATTCTTCAAGTAACATTCAAATTATATGTAGGTACGGGCTTTAGAATAGACCAAACGTATTACCTGCACGTCGTAAGAGGCGACTAAAAAAGGGAAGTGGAAAACAATTTTACAATCGCCCAAAACAGATACAACTCACTGCAATTTACCATAACGGTTCAGTTCTGTATGGAATGTTTCCGCTTAGAGGGCAGTTGCTGGTACTAAATCTTGTAGTAGCTCCTGGCGATTAAGTAGCCGTTGGTTCGTTCCTCTTGGGTACTGCTTCCAATCTTGCTTAAAGTGAATTTTCTTCAAAAAATAAGATTTAGGCCAAATATGGTCTATTGATGGACCGCACCTCGGCGGTGCGTTCCATTAACATCCCATATATGACTTGGAGGCGATTTTAGTTTTATTTCAATATCACAAATTAAATTTACTATTAAAGAGCAGCAATTTTACTGCATTTTTATTAAAATGTACAGTAAGAACCGAATTTATGTGTAATAAAAGAGAATTTAGTTACTAGAAAAGAATCTAACGAAACATCAGGGAACTTGGGCTGGGAAACACAAGCGTAGTAGAAAATATCCACATGCAATATATTGAGGACAAAACATAAGATCTAAAACAACGATTTTCTGCAAGTTACCAATTCCTCTCGGAAGTGTGCTGAATACAATACGATCTTAACAAAGTGCAAAGTTGATTATTAAGTTGGGGGAAGAGTTGCCAGAGTTATAGATTCATATAAATCAGACGTCGTTAAAGCGTGTGTCGCCAGTCAAATATGTCATCTTATTACAAAATGTAACATATACTGATCGTTTCAGTTTACATATCACGTCGGTAGGAGACAAAGCAAAATAGTATTTTTTCTTTTATTGTTGTGTTTAAGATCGTACGACATATTTCCTTGTCTAAAGGAGAGAAGAGTGAACACGACAAGGCGATGACACGTGCATGGTTGGCCGTTGGTGATAGGGTCATTCACTTGAGTGATATAAAAATAAGATAAAAAAAAAACGTGAATCGGTAATCGTTTTGAAAGTTATTCCAATAAATCGAACTTATTAGATTCGATTCGATAAAGCCATGGGTTAAATATCAAAATCCCAAATTATTCAAACTCATGATTTTTATTATTATATATTGAGTAAATAAGCCGAGCCAACATCTTAAACAATTTTACTGTCAGAAATAAAATTTTCTTGCTAACCTTTTAAAATTTCTTGAATATTTGCAACATCCTTATTAGTGTCTTCTCTCCATTCTTGAAAATCATGGAGTAACTCAGTCTGTTTATCTCTCAATGATGTTGCCATCTCGTTAATCTTTACATCATATGTTTCATCCTATTTATTAAAAATTATATTTCTGGTTCCGGGCACAAGAAAACATGAATAATTATAACAACAGGAAAATTCGAAAACTGTATATTGATTCCATCCTACAGTGAAGATAGGGCGTTATTACAGCATCTCAGTGACAATTTTCTTTGGTCAAGCACGATCCACAGATGGACCGTGCTAGAGCGGGACGCTCCATCTGTGAATCATTTCAACAAATTATTTCAACACAAAATTTCCGACCAAGTGTTCTGCAAAAATATACAATAAGAAATTGTATTTCAATCGAACTTAAACTCCAGAGAGTGAAACAAAAGAATTTAAAGGAAAATAAGGAAAACACGTAACCTGCTGTGTTATTCTGGCTGATAATGCAGTCAATCTTGAATCTGAATCGGTTATAGCTCTGCTGACTCTCGAATGTTCTTCTGATAATTTGGTTTTAATCTAAAATTGAAAGCATTAGGCAATATGGCATAGAAGAAACATAGAAACATATAAGGTATGTTTTCGAAAGAATGGAATTTGACATTGGACTGTTTTGCGAATCATTGTTTAAATATGCAGGTAGTAGATTTTTATACGTCGTCACATCATTATGATTTATAAACGTTTCATATCCATGTGCTAAATGGCGAATTTAACATAATCGGAAAGAAGATCGCTGCGTAATATTCTGACTTTTTTCGTTAACGAAGGGCGGTTTCTAAACACAGACCATCTGGCTTTTTATTTGTTGTCAAAAATTTACCGAAATATTTGTTCAGAACTCTCGCCGAATAAATACCTGATCATCGAAATAAATATTCGAACAACTCGAATCGGATATCCGAAACTAACATCTCTAATTCTTTATAGAGATGAAGTGACAAAATTTTCTGATAGAGAATAAGATCGCATTTTAATTCATATTAATTCTTACCTCATTGGAGAATTGTTCTCGGTCACGCGTCACTTGGAATTGTACACCTCCTATAGCTTGTTGTAATGAAGACAATGCTACTCTCAGTTGTTCCTGTAAAGAATCTATCTGAGATATTATATTTGTTGATTGTGCTTCTCGTTTCTGTATCTCCGCCAGCAGGACTTTTTCTAATGCTTTCCTGGTAAAATAAAAATATGGATCAATACTGAAATCTACTTCTAAAAATTTCTCAGGAATCCAAAGTAGGGATGGGATGTTCGAGAAAATTTAGTAATTACTTCATTTCAAGGATATCTGACATAGTATGTAACAAGGTAAAGTTTGTGATAAAATTTCTACTGCAATTTCCATTTTATGTAGCTCTTTGACCATCACTGATCTATGCAGAAGTTGCTCTCAACCTTTCAACAAAAAGTAAGGCAATTTAGAACAACCGTGATAAAAAACAACATTTTGAACAAGTATAGTATTTCTAATGCGGAAGATGCCTACAATGACCATCTAACCAGAAAAAATTTTCATTGTGTCTGGGGCGCAAAAATCGATATTTTTATTACTTTTCTCTTTGTAATTTTCTGTCCAGAAGATGAACTAATTCTTCAGCTCGTTTTATACTTGCTTCGTGTTTAGTACGTTCGGATCTCCGCGATTCCTTCATTGCTTTTAATTCATCTTGCATTAGTTTCTGTTGAAGACCCCATCTGTACGACGACATGTGCATGAATATTGCTAAAGATGTTTAATACTTTGATATTGAGATCCTATTTAGTAATTGACACTTACAAGATCACACATAGACGTACTTCTCCAAGTTAATAAGGAAACTGATAAACGTGAAATTGAAAATATACTACTACATCCAGTTCAATAGTAATTTACATTTTCCTCGAATAAATATGCTAAAGTGAGTTTTTGTGAACTTTTTATTGCCCTCTAAACAACCCGAACTATCACTACACAAAGGGTACTACAAAAAGTAGTACCAGCATCAGGACTTTGCTGCAAACAAAGGTGGGCCGCCATAAAGCAGTGTGGGGGTGTAGTATCAGGCTTAACGACTATGGTATAATAATATACTACATTGTTTTCCTTTAGTCTCCTCTAACGACACCCGGGAAAGACGCAGAGCATTCTAAAGCCTATGTCCACACTAAAATCAACAATTAAATCTCAGCCTTCTCAATTCACAAATTTACCGATGTAAAAAGAAGTGGCGAAAAGTGCAAACTAGGCCAGTCTATTCTTGGCTTAGGATTAACCGAGAAAAAATTTACAGAAGCTTGAAACATGCGAACCTAATCAGCCATTGAGCGCACAAAAAAAAGTATTTAAACACAAAACATACTTGGTATCGTTATCTTCTCGTAATTGTTTCTCAAATTGCAATCTTGAAGTTGCTTCTCTCTGCACTTGCTTCTCAACTTCAATAAATTTTTGTAACGCTTCTTCACGTAAACGAACTTCTTTGCTGAGTAATTTGTCGCTCATTTCTTCAACTGCCTCCTGTATAGTCATAGTACAATACAACACAGTAATTTTTTCGAAATCGCTCATTCAAATAAAAGGGCCAAAGAACACTAGCCCTCCGTGTAACTATGTGCTCGAAAAAAACAATAGCCGATATCGAACTGCATGCAACGAGTTAAACACAAATTCAAACAAAATTTCAATAAAAAAAAATATTCTCTGGGCCGGGTTCACGTGGGACTATTATCCTTCTTAACTGTCTTTGTGGAAGTGGATCCGTATGCTTTACGAAAGGTGGTTATAAAAAGAATTCGAACCAACCAGACAAGATGTTCGAGAGTCTCACTACACACATACACAAATTAATTTCTGCAACCTTTCCTCGTTTTTTCGTGTATGTGTGTATGAAGACTCTTGAACTTCTTTTCTAAAAAAATACTAGTGAAATGAAATTTGCAATAAAAATCTTCTGTATCAATATTAGAGATATTCCTAAGTTCGCAACACGATTTTTTTTTGGCAAATAGTTTGCGCCGATGAGACGAGGCCATTACCGACTCATGCTTGACAAATATGTAAAATGAAAATACTATAATTCAAAAACGTGTCACGTGCGCTCTATGTCTCCTCCTCTCTCCTCTCTGAATTTGCACTGACACGCTGTACAAGCTAATACAAATAATAATACAATACAAATAATTCAGTAAATTTATGATAAACTTGACAAACCTTTATTCTTCCTTGTAATTTCATCCTTTCACTTTCTTCAACGTGACCTTGTTCTTGTCTATTTCTCTCCAATGCTTGAATGTCTTCCTGTCTTTTATGAGATTGATCGTTGATGGAAGATTGTAGTTCGTTGAGTTTAGCGCTTGTCTAAATTAGTTTAAATTATTTGCAATGAAAAAACTTTCGAAATTGAATATCATGAAGTATGCGTTTTATTTATTACACCGGGTTGTGTTGTTTGCAACTAATGCGAAAGATCATGAAATCATTTCGTAGAAATAAAGTATAGCGAGAGAGGATCGCCACACTTTTCTTTTGGTTTAAATATTAAAATGGAAAAAAAAGTGATAATCATATATCTAAATAAACACTCTCAAGAAAAATCTCACATGTTGTGACTGAGAATGAGCTTCCGCTTCTGCTCTTCCGACTCGATTTCGAAGTTCTGTGATGACGTCACGAAGCTCGTTTATACGCACTTCAAAAAATTGTCTAAAAATATAAAATCACAATCTGATTTTAAAAAAATCTTTTATTCAATACTAAATGCCCAATGCATGCTTATATTTTTAGGCTTTCTGTTGAAATATTGGATTCGAAAAAAAATTTGTGAAAAAATAAAATTGAAAAAAAAAATGAATAAAATTATTTGGTATAAGTTATTAATACATACCTCGTTTGTAAACTATTTTGTTCAGATTGACTGTTATTTTCTTTCTGAAACCTTGTCTCTAGCATAGCTTGTTTTGTGTCTTCCTCTAATCGTTTGGAACGTTGTCGCAGCTCGGTTTGTAAATGGGTGAAATCCATGGCCTATATTACATATAGCCGAGACAATAAAAATATATTGTACACTTATATTGTACGACCGTCACGGGCACCATTACCAACAACGTGATTTTTTATTATAGCTTGACGGGCATTAAATATAATATTATAAGTGGCTGAGATGCATTTTCGAATCGCCGTCACTATACATATTGTCACAACAGCTCAATTCTACAAAATGGGTTATCACTTTGGGTTTCACAAGAAAATGTAGCTTCGACAACAGGATTGTTCTTTAGTTTAACTAGAATGGTATTCAAAATTTGCTATATAAATGGGAGGAATAATCAATAGAATTGAATAAGGTTGACCATATTTGCACATTTTGCAGCGAATTCATGATATATGTCATATTTTACAACGTAAAATATGGCATATATCATGATGTTACTGCAAAATGGATAAATTTAAGACTAATTGAAAAATGAAATTACTTTTAATCAGTACTAATCTAGAGCAGTTGATATTCGCGATTAAGACTACTAGGAAGGGAAATATTGGCGCCTATGCTGCGACATCCACCAATGATTTATGTTCAACAAACGCTCTTTCGGGTCACGTATTTGTTTTACAATAAATACTAATTTTTCTTGACAAACGACCAACAAGACAGAACAAGTCTAGACTTGACCTTGTTGGTCATGTTTATTTATTACTATTTGACAATAAAATTCGATGGTATGAGTACAATCTTATCGTGACAGAACAGAACGTCCCTCCATATCCGAATTCCTCCATATTATAGCTAGCATTTTTTAACTCACTGCAACTAACTATATTTCAAATGAACTAAAAACTCGAGGAGCAAAAATAAACTTGCTAAATTTTCCGCAGTAAAATGTGACATCACATGTTGTCATCGAATCAATATTGGAAAAAAAAGAACTCCATTTGACTAATTCAAATATGAAAATTTCATCAGATGCGTAAAATTAAGAATGTTAAGGATAATATAATGAATGAAACATCTTCTTTAAATTACCTGTATTTCCAATTTGGTTTTCATTTGCCTGAATTCGTCGACCAACGTAGATGAAGTTCTCTCACTTCTGTCATATTTTCTCGCCAAATCATCTAAGTGATGACGTAATTCACCAAGTTGCGCTTTTTGTTTGTCTCGTTGAGAGCCATGCTCTTGTTGTGTGTTGAGAAGTGCCTTGGAATAAAATACATAATCAATGGTCAGAAATTAAATTGCTGGAAGTTTCAGGATAAACATTAATAACACTATACCAGATGATAAATTTCAAGAAAATTTGTAACTCAGGCTTCGTAACCTCTAATAACAGTCAATATTATTTTTGCACAAGCTGTCGCATCGTCGCAACTTGCGCCGCTTTTTTTATTCTGCAGATATTATCATGGACTTTGTTCAAAGAAGCTTTCCGCTCTTGTTCCTGCAATAAATTCTTCGACAGACATACGTGTTTGGCTGCCATTCACTCCGGAAGTTATACAGTGTCACAAACATTTTTATGTCAAAAGCTTTTTCCTCGAACCTCTAAACTTTGGAATTCATTACCTTCATATTGCTTTCCTGATTGTGTTGAGCTAAATTACCTAAAAACTCATGTCAGTAAATATCTTTTAGTGATGAAGATCATTTAATCTTCCTTCATTCCTGTATTTACGTAGCTCTTTGCACACTAGTGTTTTTAGGATACTTTCGTGTATGATACTTCTCGTGCAACCTTGCTTAGAGCGAAGTTTTGATAAAAAAGATGTATTTTGGAACCACATCATATTGTTAGAATTAGCACGTGATATATATATATACAATGGTAAAATAAACCAACTACACTTCAACAAAAATGCATTATCATCACCGCTCTTTATGATTATATGCGAGAGGTCTGTTGAGCGCCTCGCCAGTGTGCGGTGGTTCACGTAAGCACTGCTTACGGCTTCCTCAAAAATCAGGTCCGTGGACAGGTAAAAATGTCGAATATTACAAGACAAAAAACCCCCATCTCGATTCGGGACTGGTATCTGCACGAGAGGCAGATTGGTTGATTGGTTGATGGTTGATCATGCGATCAGGCTGTATTCTTTACTTTCCTCATCCTCCAAGTAATTTCACTCGTTGATGTTGAAACAAAATTATAAAACCTATTTTTTGTACAATTATGGTCTGTTGATAAAGTTTGAATTTTTGAATAAACAATTACTGCTAATGAAAAGTAAATTTACTGCATTTTTGCCACAATGTATTCAGAGATTATCCTTTTTTTTTCAACATTTCTCAATTACCTGTTCAAATTGTTTTGTTTGCGCCGCCATATTTTTTCTCGTTTCTTTATCAATGTGCAATTTCTCTTCTGCTCGTCTCATCCGTGATGTCAACTCACTGATGACGTCATTACTTGCTCTAATCGTTTGCATCAATTCGTGCTGCATCCTCTTTTCATCTGCCTTATCCCCTTTCTTCTCCAGCTGAGTAGCACGGACGGAAGTTTGGAGTCTGTACACCTAAATACACCCAAATACAGTTCTTACGCAAAACTCAACAGAGAGAAAAATTCTATCAGTACCGATACTGTTTAAAAATGACTATGAATGGTTCAGACAGGCGAAATTACTACGGTATATTCTGGAGATTATGGGGGAAAATTGAGTGTTTTTATTACTCCAAGCAAAGACCGGAAACAGAAACCCGAAGGAACCAAATGATGAGTGATGATCACTTATATGACAGAGAGATACTACAAAATGTAGTGCTAGTAGTATATGCAAACCCGTTGTTGTCTCTGTGCATAATTCAAAGATACAGCAAAAATTGTTTTGTAAGGATGAAACACCTATCATGATCGAGTCGTGGTGTGGTGGCTTAGGGGTAATCATGTTAGCATAAATTACTAAGATCTTGCATCGTACAGGCGTTAACAGTCAACTCACGGTCGGTCCACTAAAATGCAGAAGTTCTCGCATAATTAATCCGACTGTTATCACATAGTGTTTATTTATCACGCGGTTATTTTCGCATTTCCTTTGATATGCACAAATACTGATTATTTGATGATGGAATTTATTACTTTATCATACCATGATATATTTACCTCTTCCAATATTGCTTTATTTGCTTCCTCGATAACAGATATTTTATTGACGACATTACGTAGTTCTGACATAGTAAATCCATCACGACCACTCGACCTACGTGAAAGAACACGAGAAAATATTAACTAGTCGGTAAACTTTCAGAGGCGTTAACTTGTTTAAAAATATGGCAATAAAATTATACAGTAATTGATTCGATCGCTCCGTCAGAATCCACCACACATATGATCTCCCAAGTCAGGAAAACAGCATATAAACTTTTTTTGCCAAGCACGGGTCCATCTGTGGCTCACACTAAATGAAAAATTATAGCAACATAAAAAATTGGCATCAATTTTTAATGTACATTAAACCGCTACGCGGTGAGTACGATAATCCGAAATGTTAATATTTCAAAGTGCAATTTTCAAGTGCAATTAGCTCTAAATCGTCAAGTAATTTTACAGAGTTTTTCATTATTTTATTTTAATAGTGATTTTCGAATACCGTATTACTAACCTAAATTCTGAAGTAGCCGATTCATTCCATGTTCCAAGATTTTTCGATTTAATTGGCACGAGTTGATTATTATGATTCGCTTCTAACTCTGGAAGTGGTGACCGAATACCCCCTCCAGTACCATAGTTTGCTGAACTTGATGAAGTACCGGGAAGACCTGGAAGTACGCCAACTCGGTGTCGCTGACTTGCGCCTCCCGCCATCACTCCACTGGAAAGCATTTGTTAAATGTAAAAATACCAGCCTACTACTAGTTAATATTGTCGAATACGATATTCTATAGAGAGAATGTTGAATACATTTTTCTCGATAATAAGAAAAACTCAAGCTTGATTCGTTGTATATAAAAAGCTAAGTTGAAGTTAAGAATGTAGATTCCAGACAATAATGTTAGAATCGTCCATACTCGGATAGTAGTGATGTTTATTGTAAATTTGGTGGCGAAATTCATTCACTAGGATTTTTTTGTCTGTACGTACAATTATTCGGTGGTAATCTTTTGTGTAGCAAAATCGTTATTTCAGTATCGGGGTGGAAATGCGTGAAAAATTGTTTGAGCGTTCGGAGTTTTGGTGTAAATAGCTAAGATATTGTCAAAATATTTACAGAAATTCATTCGAACGAGTCATCCTTAACAACGCCGTAGATGAGATACCTCTCATGTGCACAGAGTTAATGTTGCAGTAAAAAAAAGAACTTTCCTTCCAGTATTCGATCTTATTCCGTGACATAGAAATTGCTGGTTTCGACATCCAGGGCACATTTCAATGAATAAACGATGCAATTACAATTCTCACAGCGGGAAAACTTAGAACTAAATTCAATTCTGCCCAATTTTATATATTGTTTAGAGCAAACTGCAATGCGACACGAACATGACCCCGTTGGCGACCAATAAACATAGCTAGTAGCAACAAAATATAATTTGTTGAGCATGGGTGAGTAATGAAACGCTCCGTCAAGCGTCCGGGGTGGCGCATGCTTGACAAAATAGAAATTCTGATTGGGAACGATAATCTGTACTAAAGAAATGATTTGATGACGACTAATATTTCTTTCAGAATGCCAACTATCTTTCGGTTCCTTAATAGTCTAATAAAATTATGAATCGATAAACAATAAAGGTATATTCTTTGTCGTCAAATGCCACATATAAATACAGATGGACATGGTATTGTCCATTTACGTTACAAATGGACATAAAACGCCCTACTCCAAACTGGACTATCAGAACAATAAACGTATTAACGCTTCAATATAAATTATTCAACACAAATAATTGGTACAACATTCATTTACTTCAATCGACTCTCGATGCCGTTGTGACCGCAACATATCATCTAAAAAGCAATTTCGATTTTCGAACAGTACACTCTGACAAAATGTTCGAGCGAAAAAAAAATTTTGGTGAAATGCGAAACTTTATGCCATAAATTGATAAATTCATGATGTTGCTGACACTCTGTGGACATTTCTATGCAGAGCAATGAATATATTAAGTTCAGGAATAGTTTTTGAATTACTAGGTAATATCTTTCCTCGCTAGTCCACAAAACCTAACTGATGCTGTTCCTGAGACTTTTTTTTAATTATATTCCAAAATTTCTTTGCTGATAGTGAGCTCATTCGTACTTTTAAAACAGTATATGCCCATTACATTATTGTCATTCGACAACTTAAGCAATATTATGACATTAGAACCGTTAACTTCTCGAAGGCAATTAAAAAACTGGGATGTCGCGAAATGACACGATCTTCCTCACAATATGCTTCATAAAGTACGAACCATTATTGGATCTCGATATCAAAGTGAGGTCCAGCTCAGTACATGCTCGAAAAAAGTATAAGCTATTGAGTTTGGTCAAGTGGCAACAGCTTTCAACACTCTATAGCCAGAATTTATCTATGGGGCTCGATTAACAAAGTGTTCGTACTCTGAATTGATCCAAAATTGTTTTCTATAGTTGATGACACTTCTGTGCGTTTCGAATTGGTACTGAATGCTTCAAGGGTTTGCGAAGAGCAAGTAAGCTGGCCACAACACATTCACCCTGGAGATATAGTTTCAGAAAACGGACCAAGGTATTAGGTACTGAGAGTGTGGGCCAAAGTAGTTACATGACCCACACATAGTCGTTTCATGCACATATCACGGCCGAGATTATTCCTATACGAATGCATAATTTTGGATTTAAATGTTTTAGAATCCTATACGAATGTATAATTTTGGATTTCAAATCTTTCAAAATCTTAAGTGTCTAAGAACCTATTTTGGAATTCATAAAATTGTGCGTCTCCGGCATCAGAACATTTCTGAAGATGGCAACACAGAAAATCATGACGTGTATTCGCTTCCCGATGAGAAGAATCAGGCCGAAGAGCGATTGTAACAGTTAAAACTACATCTTAGTTACTCAGCGGACAATACAATCTATTTAAAATTGATATTTTAAGCTATCAGTCTTCATCGATATCAATATCCGCCTCATCAAAAATTTATTTCTAAAGCGGAAGAAACTCAAGGCAACACATTCTCGTACCAACATATCTTCAATATTGCTTAAATTCGAAATTTTCCCCTATCATGTTCGCGGAATATGAACCAATATTGAAGCCAACTTTTATAGCTATCTCGCGTCAGTCGTAAAATACGTATCGAATAGTTACAGAAATCAAACAAGGTAACAAGCTCAGTTTAAATAATTATGGTAATCGTTTAAACAAAGACAAGTTTTGTAGTAAGAATAAAACGACGAATCCCTATTCGAGAAATAAAACTGATATAGTTGATTAGATAAACAACCTATATTAACATATGTTTTAATAAATCTTTAGTATACAATAATTTTTAGTGAGTACTAATATACAAAACGTACAAATCACAAACGATGATTTAAAATCTTAAACGAAAACGCTCCTATTTCACTGCTGATTAAGTCGTACTGATTTCAGCCAAGTCAGTTTGAATTGAATTACGTGAACTGATCATTGTAATGCGATATTCTGTTTACAAAATCTCCTTATATTCATTCAACAATGGAGGTACGTAGGGCGATTGGATTGGTTGAATCACTGAAATGTCCGTAAGACACATTGTGATCGAATATCCATTCCAATCCCAATATAAAACATTTAATTTCAAGTAAACGATACAAAATGTTGTCCGACTTCGGCACAAAAGTCGCTCCATTTGAATCCCCGCTCTATTTGAATCAATTTGACCAGTCTGCAAACATTGGTAGGTATGCAGTGAAAAATACTAGATCGTACAGAACCCATGCAAGAATCAAATCAAGGACTCTAAATCTATGCACCATACCCCAAACAATATCAAATTGAACGAGACAGAAATATTGCATCATTTATGCATGGAAATTTTACTTTCAAATGACTATCTCTTCCTTGACAATCTCTTTCCTACACCTACTGATCACTAGAATGGTATATTTAGCATATCTCAATCCGGTGTAAGATTTCATGATATAACTTTAAAAGTACAGTATAGACAGGACATGGGTCCACAAATACTTTTATCGATATGTTATTAGAGTAGCGAAAATTCCGAAGCGTCGTGTAACCCCGTGAAGACCATATTACAATAACAATAGAACGCGGTCTATCTTCAATTTAATCTTTGTCACAACGCTTCCATCTGTCCATATCTTAATTGTCAGGTAAACAGACAAACTTTCATTGCACGTTTAACAATATTTGCTGGACGCAGACGACGAACATCTTGTACTATGACATGAACAAACAAATGTTCTTTTGTTAAATAATGCTTGTGGAAAAGTATGTTTAATTTACTATTATTTCAAAGAGTTAGAAAAAGTTAATGTTGCAATGTTTTAACACAAAAAATGGCTAAATCTGCAATGATTGAACTAACGTTAATTACCATGCGTTATCTCGTATAATCGTTGAATAACATTGAACTTAAGCCGTGGGTTTAAGTTGAGCCTAACCTGCAAAAATCTAATTTAAACCTAAAGTTGACATTGAAAAAGCGTGGGCTAGTATCACAAACCTCTTAACCTTCACATCCTCCGAGATTGTAGATCCTTCCATGCCTCTGCACTGTTTGTTAAAAATTAAGTTAAGCAACAAAACAGATCTATGTACTATGACATATAATTTGATACATATGCCATGGACTACGCTATGGCTACCTGACAAGATCAGCCAAAAAGTCTTTTGATTGAAAAAAAATAACTTTCTGATTGAGGAGGCTCACGCAAATGATAGAGCGAGCGAGCACCGAGCTAACAGCGCCGTCATACGTACGTCGGCATTTTTTCATGACAATTTTAATGCCCTGTGACGACACAGTAGGGGAAACAAATTTAGCTGATCAGCACCCGACCCTTCAAACGAATGCGCCCTCGAAATAATTTGCCTCTTGAATATCTGATATTTTAACGTTAGCGAAGTAATGGGACGAGGCGGCGATTCGGTTAGGAATGGGTGAATTTAGTATATAGGCTACCGCGCCGAAGATACCGAAGGCTACCATGCCATCTTTCTTCTCTGTACGCAACAAAGCATCTTCCTGATCTCCGTTGTAAGTGCACAGATCATCTGATAACACTGTAAATTGACCCATAAGTGCAGCAATACTAGCTTTTTGTCGCATGCGTTACAAAATAAAATTCCTGATTGGGTATTAAACAAAAATTGCAAGTCTGCAAAAGTTCCAGTGGTTCAGACTATACTGTTCTCTATACTGTTTGATAGCCAATCAGGAATTTTATTTTGCCACGCATGCGCCAAAAAAGTCTGCAAAAGCTAGAATTTTTACTCGAGTCTGTCGCCTAGGCGATGCAGTCCATCGATGACTTATAAAATTGCCATGTTCTATTCTGATATGGCCTCGCCACCACCCTCTCAAACCCCAAAAAATTTTTGAAGTCATACGCCAAAGATTGAAGAACGCCAAAAATTTACCGCTTGCCTTCGAGGCGCGTTATTAAGTCTTCACTTTGTCACGATTAATCAGTGACCCACGTATGACAAAGCATGTTTGATCGAAATATATCTGATAAGGTGAAAATGATCTCTACACAAAGAACTAGTCACAGTTGGATTGGGATGCAGGAACAGGCTTATTGCTAATAGCCCTAGCTTAGGCATTCAAATATCATAATTGTACTTGTAGAAACACTCGTGACACTCAAGGCGTTCTGACCGAATGTTGGATAATGAACGTTCATGCTTTAACAATATTTTTCTTTGGGCCAAACTCAGATAGGTATTGTAGTTTAAATTTGAATAAGCCTGGGTGAGCCATCGTAAGTTCTTTATTATATCCAATACACTTTACGTCCTCTCGAGTTTCAATATTATTCTTTATTCGGTAATGTGTAGGGTAGGTAAGGACAGTAACATTTTTGTTTTCACGGCGCAAAGCTTCTCTTTGTTTGACGATAGACTGCTGTGGTTTAATGAAGCTTTGATAAACAGACCGGCGCTATTTGATAAGGCCATATTACGTGTTGAACTTAATGAAGATGTCGGTTAAAAGCTATAAAAGCACCGTATATATACAGTAGCAATACTTTTTGACATATTGTTTATAAATGATTTTCGCTGTATTAAGGCTAGTTACTTCGTTGAGAATTATGTCAGATTATTAAAAGTTCGTTATATCATGATACTTTTTGCTGATTTTGTGAGAATAAATGCAATTGTAAAACGAGCTATAATGATTCATACTTTTGAAATTGGAAAATTTGTCATGCCGAGGACTATTGAAGGAAAGAGGCTTCGAAGCGCGATTTTAAATTTTTTGATTAAAAATTATCATTTCCTTTCTATTGGTGAAGCTACTTTGGACCCAAATAAATATATTACTAACGAGGATATGCCATTGCTGTTTAAGCAGAAAAATTAGACGGACAACTTGTTTTTACTATAATTTTCGGGTAAATGCGATTATGTCGCCACTTCACCCAATTTTATCTGTTTTAATCTGTTCTCTACGAAAAGGCAATTTTCAGTTATAGAATTCTTACTAGTGTAGCACATTGTGACGCCATAACTTAACCTCCAGAAAGTTTCAGTTTTGTAAATGAGCGTTTCTGTGTATGAGTTTTCTATGTAGAATATTTAAATGCTTTTTAACGTGTTAAGTATACTACCTTATCCTCCATTATGACCTAGTCTACACATAGAAAATAAAAATAAGAAAATTAAATATCCATGATTTCAAAAAACAAGAAATAGGTATGTCAATAAACTCAAGTCGGAGAAATCCAACTGAACAAAATGTAACCGTTTTGAAAAGCAGGATCAAAGATTTGGAAGGAGAAGTCGGAACGTTAAAAGCTGTAAGTTGTATGAAATTATTGAAGATGTGTTTGATGTCAGGGTGAAATATCGAAAGATGACGGTTTTGTGTTCTGCCTATTTATGACGAGTTAAAATATTAGTTTGTAGATCATAAGCATCTACATCACAATCAATTTTTAGCTTACGTGGAAATGAACCTAATTTCTAGGATGTCAATTTTTACTTTTGATGCGTTAGCAACAGAAAGAAAAAAGTTTATTCAATAACGTTTCAAATACTTATTATGTATTATTAATATTATGTACTGTTCATTTTATGAAATGGAAAAGGGTGCAATTAAAAACAATATTAACACGAAACTATATAAATAGTTAGTTAGTTAATCTAAATATTAGAAAGCTATTTGCAATGATGACAAAGCAGGATAAAATGTAAGGCTTATTGTCATTAATAATATTTGTGATTTCAGCGTCTTGGTGAACTTCGCAAAGCAAAAAATAATACAGTTCTTAAACGAGAAAGAGAAGTTATTCATGTCGGTGAGCCAACTCTTGGAAGACCTGTTGGAGTTGAGACAAGTAAATACAAGGAACTCGAGAAAAAATTTTCGGATTCTGAAGCAAAAAATGACACATTGAAGAAAGAATTATCCGACCTAGAGGAAGAAGTGAGAAAAAAAAATCTTGCTAAAAGTAAATCAGAAGAACAGGAAACTTTATGGAAAAAGAAATATGAAGAGTAAGACTAATATTTTTGTGTATAAATTTCGGTTTGGTTTTTTTCGTGATGGGTAAACAATAGATGCCAACGCGCGTAGACATGGAAATGTCTGTGCAATTCTGTGCACGCAATGTCGAACACTTGTCATCGATGCAAGAAGAAATAGAATTTCTGTGACGGCTACAGAAAATAAGAAATCTGACTTCTTGCGTCCAGAACACAATATGGTACCAGCAAGCTTTGTTTGTTAATCTGTATTTTTTCTTTAAATATGACGATGTTGTTGTTTACTAGGGACACCCACCCACTAATATATGCATTGTATTTTATAATACCAAATACCACAGTTCAGTGCCGAATTAAACAATCCTTTTTTCACGTTTATAAAGTGTTGAACCTAATTGTACAACATTTTCACAATTTTGAAGTTAACAAAATAAAAGTGAATTTTTAAGTATGCACGCAATCTTTTCTTTTTTACGCTCATTGTGTTTTTATTGCAATTGAATTACGTCGTAATTAACAATATTAAATGTTTCAATGTTTATGTTTGAAAGTTCAATCGAAGATTCGGATATTACGATAGGTGCGAAGTGTTGAATTCTGGGGGGCTGATCGAATAGAAAAAAATGGTTTATGCTTAATTTTATTTTCAGATTGGAAGCTGATGTCAATGCGCTTCAGATGAATCATGAAATTGAACTTGGAAAAATCAAAGCAAAAGTTCGTGAAAAAACAGCAGAAGTTGAAGATTTATCAACAGAACTCGACAGACTGAGAGAACGATTAGAAGTGAAAGCAACGCAGGAAGAAAGTAAAGGCAGAGAAAATACGTGAGTTTCTGGAACATTTTTATCCATATTTGTAAAATCAAAACAAACAAAATAAGAACCGTTAAATGTGTTTTAGAACAATGGCTGTATATTCCATTCTGTTATATCTTTATGATGGTATGGTGATACTTAAATAAAATTATAAAACATATTTTGTGGCCAAATATGGAATGTTGATGGAACGCATCGCCAAGGTGCGGTCCATCAACAGCTTATACTTGGCTTAAACCTCTGCAACAAAGCAGTTTCGAATCTTAAAATTTATAATATGGCAAATGGTAGGCGAATTTACTGAACTTTTATATCCATAATATTCTAAATATCGGATATATAAAATGATTTTAGACATCGTGAAGGACATATTACAGAACTTACAAATGACAATGCATTTCTTCGTGAAAAGATTGAAACATTGTATATGGAATTGAGTGTAAAAGAAGCTCAATGGACGGAAAGAGAAGAAAAATACAAATTAGAGGTAAGTAAAAGCAATATCATGCCATTTTTAATCAAATGTCTATTAATGATAACAACTCTAGCAAAATGATTTTGAATGAAAAACATTTATAAAGTATCATATATAAGATACTATATGTAATGCTCGGGACACACCACGGAGGGAATTTGAAGGTAAGGCGCGGGCTATCTGTGGTACATGCTCGTAGAACAAAAATGTAACTGGCGCCCAACAATAGGTTATTGACTGGACACAAATATTCATATCATGTTTGTTGTTTTCCATCTTTATTTAACACAATATTATGTTAATAACAGATCAAAAAAGAATGGGGCGAGCGGTACGGAGCTCGGATGAAAAAAACTGAAAAAAGACTCGCAGAATTACATGAAGCGAACGAAATGTTGAAAAGTTGTTTATATAAAGGAGAGAGAAAACATAAAGATAATTTGAAAGGTTTTGATGAGAATGACGAGAAAGGAGGAGACGGCGCAAGTTCAGCGACAACATGAAATTTGCTAATATTATTATAAAGATATCATATCATCGACAATCGTCATCAACGCTTCAGAGATATGCGCAGAATTATTTCCAATTCAGACAATCCATTTTAAACGAAAATGAGGATGTGTAAATGCTTCATTTTTAAAAGAGAATGCCCGGTGGCGCAGCTATATTAGGTTGTAAAAAAGTGTTTATTTCAACAAGCACAATTATATTGTAACTAACATGGCACTAACCACGGCCTCGGAGATAGGTTGTCGGTGCATCGTACGCTTATTTTGCACTAAAGTGTCAATTTTTTTAGCGGGATAGAAAACGAAGCAAAAAGTCGGCGTGCAAACATTTTCTTTTGTATTAGGAGAATTCATCATCTTTAGAGGCAAAAATTATAAAAACCTATAGCGCGCTGAAGGCTTGCACCACAATTTTCCTCTGTGGATCCTTTGAAACTGTTCAGCGGATCCTATTTTGGGAACCTGCTGTAGGAAATAGCTGTATTCAATCCTCGGTAATTGAATGATTTTTTTCCTTCTCACAATCTTCTTGTGATGTTATGAGTGGCGTTTTGACTAGTGTCGACAAATTTAGATGTAAGAGTACCAGGCTCACTTAGTTTTTTACCTAAAATTTATTTTCAAGATACTTCAACCTACATTCTTCAACTGACATTTTATTTATCTACGTTAACCAATTTTCTATTTCAAGGTTTACCTATACTAAATTCACCTAATTTTCAATCAAGTACCTGGTTGAAAAACTAGTTTCTTGGAATAAAAAATCGGTTAATTATATTTTCATTATAAAAAGCTTTTAAAATAAACTTTAAATCTACTTAAAATGCAGTCAAACAGCGATTACCCAGTTTTTAATCAAAGTAGGCATACTACCTACTTTTGAAATTGTAACTAGTTTGCCTAGTCTTTTTGCACCATACCTAGTTTGACTTTGTCCAGTCTTGTGTTAATTCGTCTTACTTTACATAGCACGCAGTATGCACTGTGCACCACATTTAAAGTCTGAAAACCCAATTTTCAACATTTGCTTCGACAGTAAATATCAATTTCCTACGGCTCAACTTATCTGTAGCGGTGAAATCGAACTGGATTTCGAGAGTGGCGTCTTCTACAAATATAGTACAGCATACAGAAAACAAGTCGAAATTATTGCATAATTATTGAAAACTAGAATGGCGTGCGGAGGAATAAGTATCATTCCCCCGGATATCGTCGAAATCCTAATACCAGTAAAATAAATAACTTAGAGAAGGCCAGGAATGATTGCACAAGATATTCAATTGTGCTAAATTGATGTAAGCGAACTCGACAAGAACAAAAAATTTGAAGCAGAATTTCGGTTCCAAAGGTTTTGTGGGGATAGCAGCCAATGTCCTGAACAGTGGCAAATCAAGCACCTCCTTTTATTCAATGGTACCAAAATTTTAAATTCCTCTAGAGACAAAGCGGAATTGTTTTCAAAAATGTTTTCCAAAAACTGCAACTCCGTACCAAACGCTAATAAACCTTCATCTAATTTTTCCTAAACGTTCTGATGTAGTATTAAACAAAATGACAATAATTCCGCTTCTTGTCTCTAGATCATTTCCTAAACTGAATTCTCATAACGTTTCCTTCGGTCCCGACAACATTCCCTCGGTAATTTTGAAAACTCTATCTCCAGAAATATCTCCTAGTTTGGAAAAATTATTCAACAAGTGCCTGGAAGTATGCACTTATCCTGGTGCCTGGAATCGTTTAAAAACTTTGGCGATCTAACAGACCCTAACAAGCATCGCCCATCTCTTGCCCAATAATTAGTACGTTATGAATAATAAAATTTCCGGTCACCTAGAGTCGCTGTGTCTCCACACTCACAAGCAGTACGATTTTCACCGTTCTCGATCTACTGCCGACTTGTTGACAGAAATAACTGATAAATCGCTTGAATCTGATTTTGTCAGAATATCTGATTGAGGTAACACTTACGTGTCACTTAACTCGACGAAAACCATAGATAGTATTGACAAATATCACATCACCAATCCGCAGGAAACACAAATTCCACTATCCGGTACAACTCTTTGAGGAATCTTCAAATATTCGGCCAGTTGGTCTCTCGCTTTTAAAGGATATGACTTGGAACGACTATGGCAAAAGTATTGCTAGGAAGGTTCTATGAAAGTCGGTTCTGCATATTGTGCAGTCGTTATCTTGCACCAGAAATTACGCTGCCCATTCACTGCGGAATTTCCAGTGTGCAGACAATTTTATGCATTTTTTTCCACGAACTTTTGTAATTCATTGCCGTCGCAGTGCTTTCCTGATGGTGTGGATTTGCAAGCTTTCGAAACTGAAACCAATAAGGGTCTTTTGTGAATGAAGGTTCTTCAGCATTCGCTTCTGCTCTTATGTAGCTCTTTGCACAACAGTGGTTTTTAAGGACTCTTTTTATTTGAAAGTCTCTTAAAACCTTGTCCTTCAATGTCAGAAGTATTTTGACCAAACACGATTCATCTGTAACTCGTACATAACAAAAAAAAAGCCTGTGGCTCTGATTAGCAGAATAAAATTCCTGATTGGGTTTGGCAGAATAGAAAATAGCCACACCCTGATTTCATTCTTGCATTTATTTAGAAGTTTGGACTTCGCTCCCTCTCAATTCGGACCCATTTTCCCCATACTAATTACCCATGAACAATATTAATTCACGAGATAAATATAAAAATATATAAATAAATGTATTTTGATATCAACAAATCTGCAAATATGTTTCATTTATTAGTTTAGGCATCTATATTAAGAGAATAAACTTTTAACAAATTGTTGACTAAATAAATAAACAAAATTGTGTGTTGAAAAGAACTACAGGTTGTGAGAAAATTGATGAAGTTCAGCTTGAAGCGCAAGACAGAAGACTATTTTTGCATGGTAAAGTGGTGCAGAATCAGAATTGTCTTCCATCAAGCATGGTCTCGTTACAACCCTGCTGTAAAATGCAAATCAAACTCCGAGGACCATGCATGATCGATAACACAATCATCAACAAAAAAAAATAAATCAAACTACAAAAATTGTCCTTAAAAAATATTTACATAATCAACAAAAAGCACACAGTTCCGTCTTTTATAAAAATGAAAAGAATATTTACAAATGAAAAAAAAGTTGAAAAAGCACAAAAAATCTTTTCACATTCACACATATTAACGAATAATTGAGCAATGCGATAACGAATTTTGAACGGAGATTGAAGTAGGGCACTAAGCGATATACAAGAGACGTCAACAATATTTTATATGTATGCTATGGTTTTATACTATATAGATTATATACATATGCTTCATAACAAAAGGGTAAACAGAATAAATTACGCCCTAGCACTTATCAGTATTAGCATATTAATTGAATTTACAAAATATACAAAATAAAAAGCGTTTCGTTGATATACAATAGAAATACTTCAAAATGATCTATTAAATCTGGCAACTACCCTACATACAATTCCTTTTCCGTAGTTGGTGTCCCAGGATTCAAAATCAATTTCTTTTTCAGAGAAATTATAGTACGAAGGATGAATATTTTCGCTGTACTATGTGAAATTTGATAAAACCTCATCTGAAATTCATTTTGCCAAGCCTGTGCCACAGATGGACTGCGTCTCATCGACGTGATCCACAGTGACCTAAACTTAACAAAAGATGGTTTGACAATTTTTTTTTAGATATTGGGTCTACTGCCGAAGCGGAAAGTACTAGCTTATATTCTTAGATTTTCAAACCTCAATCAATATTTTTTGAGCAAACCTAAGAATATATTATATCTTAATCAATAGGAGAGCACTATTTACATGCTACTTAGCAAATATTAACTCCACCTGCCTCGATACTGTGTGGGCAATTGTTTCAATTTCAGTATTGTTTTCGATTTCCTGCTCCACGCGCCTGCTTTATTTCACAGTGTGAAGGAGAATTTTCACTACAGGAAAAATCATAAATGGATATTATAGCATTTGATCAGCGTCTACCACACCTTGCTCCATCAACACATACTATATCTAAGTGAAGTTATTTTTATCCTCCATTATGCTAAATTTTAGGATGTATATTTTGTCACACAAGCCATAACTTTGTTAGACGATAGAAATATATGGCAAAGAAAGAGGAAGCATTTGAAATTTCACAACTTTGAATAGGGTTTGAATTAAACTCTGGAAACATTCCCATCAGCTATCTCAATCAAAAATTTTGTAATCAAAAACTATGCATCAGTAAAAATTTAGCAAAGCGTGAATCAGCACAAATTTTTCATTGATGATAAACTCAATCTTATATAATATATTCAACTCTTTGGTTATCAAACATTGGATAACCACATATCACATTTTGATAATGCGAAAATCTTATCACGTTGAATATGATTGCTAGCATTACTGCAAAGTACTCGTTGACATACTATCTGATTTCCTCTTTTAAGTATGGCCAAAATCACACATAGGCAGTCACATTCATGAATGTGCCATTACTTTGTCAAAAGGTCTTAGATTATCTTTGATATCGATGAGGGTTTTGTTCTAATCTGTGATGTAAATTCTCTAACTTTTGAATATATTCGTTCAAAGATGGGTCTGATTCTCCCGGTTGAGTTCTGAAAGAAATTTTAAGTTAGATTATTCAAGTATTTTATATGGTCACCATATATAACATATTTTAATATTGGTAGAAACTAGAAAAACGAATTGTTTAAAAAATGATGAAAAACATGTTTTAAGACATCATAAAACACGAGTCAAACTTTTCAAAAAGTGTGTCAATCTTCTAATCAAAGATTCATGATAAAATATTGTCCCTGTGGTAAAATTTCTTGTTACTAACTGAATAAATTTTTTTTGGTAACTATGTAGCAAAGTGACTCCTTTTCTAATTAAGAAGTTGGAAAGTTTTACTGTACCTATACAACTCAACTTGGGGCAACTTTCTAAACATGGATATGAAAGCTATACCAACCTTGAATAAGATAATGAAGACATATCTGAAGTTCTGTGGTCCGTGTGATACGACCTAGGCCTTGATCGTGTGGTAGTAGGTCTATCTGTTCCATTTAGATATCGTAACGCTGTAGCAGAAGGTTGATCCCCATACGAATTCAGATAGGGAGAAGTTGTTGAACGATTGTAGGCATTTCTTGGTCTCGTAATGCTAGACGAAGGAGCACCGTAAGAAGCACCGACGGGTGAAAGTGGTGATTTTCTGAGTTTGGTCGGAGTTGTATCCATGTGTTGAGCAGCTTCTCTTAAGGTTTGCTGAAATAAAAAAAAATGGGTTCAGGATTGAAGATAGTGTTAGATATTGACAGGATGTTGCGAAACCAGAACCCTCATCGTGTCACCAGACAACTTAGTGGGGTTTTCCCGAAGTTCAATGGTAATAGTATTCTAAATTCATTATATGAAAATAATAATGTTTCGACATTTGATACAAACTAAATTGCTGATATTTGAGCATGTTATTTCCATTTTGAAGCAAAATCATGATTTATGTCAAATTTTACATCGTAAAATTTGGCATATATCATGATTTCACTGCAAGATGATTCAATATGAATCAATTTGAGAATAATCAAAAAACGAGAAAACTTTTCATAAAAAATTCTAGAGTACCCCAAAAACAGTTATTTTTTTTTATTGAAATCACATAAAAAAAATGCTCCACAGATCTTGCATTTAGTTTTTAAAAAGTGATTTGTTAAAAGGAAAAAATATTTAAATTCTATTTGTTCTGGCATAATGTCACAAGAATAAACTGACAAAAAAGTGAGTTCTTACCCTATACGGTTCATAAGAATGTACATGAGTATCATAACTTTCTCCTCTGTATCTCGGTAATGGTGTAGGGCTGGGAGATTTTTCACCCAATGTATGGGCCGAGGTAGAGGATGTAGGACGTAAATGTTGATGTGGTGAAGTTGAGCGACTTGGTCGTCGATGTGAAGATGAGTGTGGTGCACGATGACCTACAAAAAGTGATTAATTAGTTCAATAATTTTAGTTTGACAAGTAGGTGTCACAGATGGACCACACGTTGACACAGTCAATTAAGAACCCATTTCTGGAAACACCATGGCAAAAGTCAGCTGACAAACTAAAGGGAAGTTTAGTAGAAGATCAATAAGCAAAAACTTCAAAACACTTGGTAAATCTGATAAGAATTCAAATAATGTAATATGACACATTCGACATATAAATAGCAAGATATTGACTTGAATAATACTACATACCATTCGTTATTGGAGCAGTCCCATGTTTTTCTTGAATTGAAGCAGAAATAGATGTACTCGTACGGTTCCATTTTCGGACCAGGAACTTTAACCTAAAGAGGTAGAAAATGCAATAAATCTCTACAAAAATTGCCAAGAAAATATTTTTCACGAAAAATCATGAATGATAGTGCCAGATAAAACATCAAAAACGAAATTATATAAACGAAAAATAATAATTAGAAAAAACAAAAGAACAATTCAAATAATAGCACAAATAAATGAAATGTAGCTATGTACCTGGACACTGCCATAACAACGCGGGCAGCACTACGGAACCGTTTGAAAAGCCATAGATCTGTGTGTTGGTCGAGAATATGAATCATCGTTCGGATAAGCTCCCATTTTTGCAACCAAAGCCAGAGTAGCCTCTTCACAATCCTATTGAGAAAGTGAACAAATTAGCACATAAAAAGAAATTGGAAAGAACTTCTTCAAATGATAATATTTCAATTACATAGTTTCATTTTCTACAAAATAGAATTTAATACCATTTTGTAATTTTTATCTTTTGTAGTCGCAAAGAGAAATATAGTCATCTTTCTCTTTATAAAAATCTATTTTTAGTAAAAAGTTCCAACACTAAACATATAAAGCCTATTGGAATTACGCAAGACACAGCATGATTTAATACAAACTTTCTTTCCACTTTGAAGAAGGGATAATTAAAAAAATTATTTCAAACTAACAGATATTCAAGATTCATTTTAGTTATTTGGGCAAAAAAAGCTACTTGAGTTTATAGAATATATATTCAAAATTTCAGTAGTGTTAGTTATTAGCGAAATTAGTGTTTTCAGTATATTTTGCAGCATATTGATTCATGTCAATTTCACAAGCGTAAAAAAGTTTCTCTTCATTAAAGTATCGTACCTGAAATCCTCCGATAAGTAATAGAAGATATTTTTTCTGATAAACAAGTGCTTTTCTGTAACTTTCCGCTCTCAAATATCTGACGTACAAACGATGCATTCTACTTGCCATCTCTTGTACTTGTTGTTGATGTTGTTTCTAAATATAAAGATAACACAGATTAGAGATGAATGTACTCGATTAGTAGAATATTCCAGAACTTCAATAATTTAGTTTTTAATTATACAAGATTGAGATATTTTGTAAAAAAATCATAATTTCGCTGCTATTGAAAAGCTATTGTCGATATCTGAATTTTTATCCCAATCCACACATAATCATCAATGAACCATAAAAAAGGTAAAAAATTGTTTACTCAGTCTGCACAAAATGTTATTATTTCTTCAACTACCTGAGGTTTACATAAAACCCTAATGTCCTAGGAACCCCTAAGAACCCTATGTCATGCTAAAGTGCTTGCCTCTAGTTATAGATACACTGAACAACATCCATACACACACAATATTTTTCAGAAGTGGCAATGGTACATTTCGGAACTGAGATAATTAGAAAATACATACATGTAAAGAAAACATAAAAGTATTTATCATAGTATTGTGCATTTTCCTGCTTGTATTTATAGAAAAATACTCTGTCCTGGTCATTTTATCCATTGTACAATAATATGACTTACCGAATCATCAGCATTTCTGGTGTTATCTTCAGAACTAACTCTTGCTTTCCAAACTTCTTCTTCTAATCTACGTAATGCATCTCTCAATGCAATCTTTTCATCAGTATGTTTTGTATTCAACATTACTAATTCAGCGTTCTGTTCCATTAATCTATCGTTGAAAGGTGTGGAATCTGCAAGAATTCCTGATTTTTCCTGTAAAAAACAATGGCAAAAATTAGTTTTGCCCAAATAGGGATAAATATGATGAAATTTGTATCTGAAAGCTGAATTTTGTATGTCGTTTAAACTGACTAATTAAAAAAAGTAATACAGTTGTGATTTGCTAATAAATTAGATTATAATATAATAATGTTTCTACCAATGCCAATTAAAATCCATTTCAGTGCGCTGAATTCTCTGAAAATGGGAGAATTTTATTCAAATTGCAGACTACTCAGGATTCGACAATTTAACACACATTCTGTTGTTTGAATATGCACCTGATCAAAACAGTTTTGCAAAAAATGATAACGATTGGCTGAGAAACCCATACTACGGTATATTCATTTCTTTTCATGTTTAGATTGTGTGTAACAGAATGTTCAGCAAAGATATAATATGCAGGTACTGTAATTTTGACAGACTCGTAATTAAACAAAAAGAATTCATATTTTGAACAATGCAAAAACATTATTCTTCAAAATAAAATAAATGAAATATACATACTCTCTGTGGCATGGACAACTCTGTATACATTTCTCTTAATTCTTGCTGCATTTCAGCCAATGATCTTTTCACTGAATCAACTTGTTCTATTTCAGCAGCTAATTCTCGTGCAGCATCATCAGGTTGACTAAAACTATCAGTAGGTAAAGTTACAGGCAGACGTTGTGCTGTCTTCGACATTAAATCCTAGAAAATGTAAAAAATAGTTGAACAGTTGTGTTTTATAATTGGTAAACGTACTTTGAAATCAACCTATCTTTTCAAAATGCATAAAAGAACAAGAACATATAAACCTCTGCATGTTTTTGACTGTTATCAGTTGTATTTTATAATTGGCAAACATACTTTAAAATCAACTTATCTTTTCAAAATATATAGAGGGAACAAGAACGTATAAATCTCCACATGCTTGGACTGGACAACAGTCCAAGCATGTGGAGATTTATACGTTTTAGTTCTTATATATATTTTGAAAAGGTAAGTTGATTTCAAAGTACGTTTACGAATTATAAAACACAACTGTTCAGCCAGTGTACCAAGTCAAATTGGAAGAATGTCAGCTGTTCTGCTACCCAGACACCTGAAGCAAATGACAGCCATCTTGAAAAAAATTTAGCAAATGGGGAACAATTCCTGGTAAATATTTTTCTAAATAATTAAAATATTTCTTTTTGAGACTTTTTTTAAAATATTTCTTTTTTGAACAAACTCGAGAAAAGGGTCCAAAATCATCAATACATCATAATTCCGACACCTTGTATAAGGCGATTAAATAGCCAATGACATAGCATCAAAATTTGATCTAAGTTTTTAATATTTGAAAATCATCAAACCTACTCATTTGTAATACCATTTGATCTGGCATACCTGTAATTTGGTAGACTCCATTTGCAATCTTTGTCTCAGAGATTCAAGTTGTCTTCTATTTGTCATCAATCCTTCTGGGGTGGAGGAAGACCCAGGTACTCCCGCATTGGTAATGAGATTCTCAAGATTCTGTCTTCTCATTTGATCCTCCATGCTGTGCAGCTTCATCAAAGCATCTTGTTTTTGCTCCTGGATGAAAACAAAATATAGAGACAGTATTAATATATACCGATACTATACTATTCTTTGTTAAAAGTATAGGAACACATCAGAGATGCATATTACATAAACGTTGGAATTCACACTAATCGAGATTGGAAGCATAGAACAGCACCTTTAACAATATTTATTCTATGCAACCTGGATAGTTATGGTAAAAGCGTAGTGAGTGGCATCAACCAGGATGCCACTGATTCATAATATTTTTTTGCCTTCTTTTAGTAAACACTTCCATCACGATGTTGGGACAGTCCACAGGAATTTCGCAAAAAATTTTCTATATTGGGGCAATACTGTGATCAATTCACATATTCACAGATGTTTTTACCCTTCCCCAGTCCCCCACCAAATACTGTGCCGTATTTAGAAACTTCCTCTCAGTGTTAGCAATTTGTTTTTTTTTTCCACAAAATTTTTACTAATCAGTCAGAACGTCCATTCAATGATTGGGCATGTTTCGTTAGAAGACAAAGTTTCCTCACCTGGACATTATCCAGTGCAGATTGTAGTTGATCTCTAACTGCTCTCTCTGCCTCAATAGAATCATGATGTATTGCTTGAGCATCTTCTAATTGTTGTTTTGCTACTCTAGCATCTCTCTCTGCAATATCCATTTTCTTTTGCAATCTTTCAGTTTCTGTTTTTGCATCATCTAAAATGGAGGATTATTTGTTTAGCAATATTAAAAAGTTAAGCGAATATATTTAATATATAACTTGTTTTGACTTGTTGGTCACATATGAGGTGGGTATTAGTATTAAAATTTTTACTTTCAAATTGTGAAAGATGTGAATTCTATAATATATGCATGTTTTGGTGCATGAATCACTACAGGAAGTGCACAAGCATAACATGACCCCAAATTATACCTATTCTCTTTGTACAAGATGCACTCGTGTTTCATGCAGTAAATATCGAGGTAATGAGTTCTACGAGACTTTTGCAATCACACAATCACTTGTTGAAAAACATTTAATAAAGGACAATTCGAGAGACGCTGCTCATCTTCGTTTCCTACCAATTATATTGCTGGGGCAACACTGAATGAAATAGCTAAGATAAACAATTTTATGAAAATTGGAAAAGGACCAAAATTACAAACAAATTAAAAGCAGCACACATATCTTAGAAATGCCAGGAGGAAATTAGCTTTTCAGAATCAAATATAATTAAATTAATTCTAACATTTAATAACAAAAAGTATGTAGAGTTATATATTACCTAATATTCTTTGTAAATCATTAACTGTGGCTCGATCATGTTGTCTTCCTTCATTAGCCAGTGTTCTCTCATCTTCCAATGTTTCCCTTAATCGTTCACTGGTTTCCTGCTCTCTCTGCAAAGCCAAGTTTAAATCATCACATTTTCTCTTTTCAGCTGCGACAGTATCTTCCAGATCAGCCAATCTGAGAAAACAAATACAGAAAAGATAATTATTCATTTTGAGAGAAATTTGGTAAAACATGAAAAGATCTGTCAAAAATGAATTCAAAATTATATGTTTCGTTATTTCTATATTTCCAGTACCCATACAGCACATCTCAGTATATCGCAAAGATAGTAAAAATTTTAAAGTAGTAGGACATCTGCTTTCGAAAGAAATGACAAATACTTATATACAGAATATTATCTATATGTAACCCAAAAGTCACAAATTTTGTGTTACCAACCATAAGCCACAGATGTAATGTCCATGCTAGGTTTAATATACTTCTGTTAAATACGACCATTGCATTTGGGTATAATAAAAATTCAGTAAATTACACAAACCTGATTTTCTGACTTTCTATTTCTTGATGAGAATCTGCTCTTAGTGTTGCCAACTCCTCGTGTAATTGAGCGACATTATTCCTCTCAGCTTCAAGTGATTTTACCAAGTTCTCTCGTCTGTTTTCTTCAGCAAGCAAAGCATGTTTCAGATTTTGCATTGTTTTGGCGTCTTCTGCTCGACTTTTGTCATTGTCATGTTTTACTTGTTTGGCTTCGTCTTCAGCTTCAGTTAATTTTTCGCGAGTCTCAGCAAGTTTCTTTTGTAAATCTTCTAAATGTCCACGATTCTCGTCAACTTCAGCTCTGCGAAATAATAATTAACAATTTTTATTTATAAAATCTAACAGAAGCCAAATAAAATACATGTTTTCGGAGTTTCATGGGTTGATATTATGCCAAAATCTGAAGAGATCCGCCATATTTTTAAAACTCTTCCAGAAACAGAATTGGGATGATAATGGATAAACTAGATTAATGAAGCCATTAAACAAACAATTTGACAATAATAGTTTCATATGAAAACTACAATGTCACTCACTGCAATGCCACAATCCTTTCCCTCGTGTTTTCAGCATCTTCCGCTAATTTTTTTTGTAAACGACCAATTTCATTATCAAGTTCTACAGAGCGATCTCTTTCTCTCTGTAATGCCGGAAGATGATCTGTCGCACGAACTCTCTCAGCTTCGAGTGATGATCTTGCATCAGCAGCTAAAGCTCTCTCTTGCTGAAGTTTGTACTCAAGTCTCTCAACTAGGAAAATGAAGCATGAAGAAAAATTTGATAAAACAAAAAAAAACTCAATGTCTATTAATGAGTATTAATATTCGACATAGTAGTTAAGAATAACTTTTTTAATATATTTTGAGAACAAAATGTTTTTGTCATTAGTAGATAAGTTTCAATATGAAGTTTCAGATTCCCAGTCAATTTTTGCCTGTCGTCCATAGACTACGAAAGCAAATATTTCCATAAGACATCCACTACTTAATAAAACCAGAAAAAATCTCAACATTTGTAATTTTGGTAATATTACCAAATACGTTTGAAGCTAAGAAAAAAATTCTTAAAAAAATTAAATTTCAAACCTACTTTGATTTTGAAGCATTTGTACATTCTGAGAATTTTCAGAATTTGAGTTTCCCATTGTTACTGAGTTGAGATTCGAGATGTTGTATTCTTTCTTCAGCCTATACGATGAATATAACATATGAAGGTTGTTGATATATAAAGTAGGATTGTGTAGAATATATTCCAAGATTTATTATTTTGCTCTATTTTTTAGAATAAACCGATCAACTCAATCAAGCGTAGCCAAGTAATTGAAATACACCGAATTTCACATTGAAAAATTAGAAATTAAACATGGTTTTCAACAGAAGTGCAAAATTTTAATCGAAAAACTACAATATTCAAAATATATTAAAGTTTGAAGTATGTAAAAAACTTACCTGTTTTAGATTTTGTTTTCTGTCGTTTCTTAAATCTTTAATTTCATTTACAAGTGAATCTCTATCAACATTCAACAATCTTTGCAATGCTTCAGTATGTTGAGCACTCTGGAAGATCAACAGAATCAACCAGTTAAACAACAATTTAAATAAATATTAACGAATATTTTGTACAATTTTTTCAAAATCTTTTGAGTGAAAAACCAATAAATAGAGTGATGGATTTCAAACTCTCAAAACAAAAAAGGCCTCTTGTTCAAATATATCCTTTTTAGACAACAAAAAGTATCCCGTTCTCTCAGGCGATATATGTCATGCTTTTTGACATCAAATTTTTTCTCAAGGGCAGTAATTTTCATGTTTAAGTACAGAAAAAATTTACCCTCATCGATTTGAAGCTTTTCGCTCAATTTTAATACTCTCATAAATTTGAAAGAAATTATATTTTAGCTTTCGTACTTTATTTTAGATTTATTTTATTTAGATCTTTGTACTGAACAATTCTTCTTCTTTTTTGAAAGGGTTGTCCCTATGGTTTAGCTTGAAACTATTTTCGAAAGTCGCTACATAAATGGGAAGTTTTCACATTTCATATAAACAAAATTGCTGATAATTGACAATATTTTGCCAATTTTGCAGCGAAGTCACGATTTATGTCAAATTTTACAACGTAAAATTTGGCATATATCATGATTTCACTGCAAAATATAGTATTCGAAGAATAATCAAAAAACGAGATTACATTTAATCAAAATTCTGTTCAGATACGGTCATATCCTAGCCTTTGGGTGTCAGATACATTTTTTTACAACGATTACACAACGTTTAATGTTCAACAAACCATATTATTATTGATTGATATGATAGTAGTCAGATGACGTATTTCATATCTTAATAATTCATATTCCATCTTCATATTATAACCATCACATTTATGACATCTCGTCATCTTTATTCACAAAGAAGCAAAATAGAACAAAATAGCTTTTTTATTTGGGGAACTTAAATTGGTATTTTCTACAAGAAACTTTTAATAAATATAAATGCTTGATAGTATAGTAATGCTATTTGCATTCAATGCTATTAATTATATATGGAGCACTATGCAGTTCTCAACAAGTATGAAAAAAGGGAGATTAGTCCTATGTAGAGCCCGATTATTATATCGGCATAAATTTGCTGTATACCTGATTTTTCGGCAGATAACAAAAGCAGTCGATAACATCGGCCAACCGAAATACAAATGGACATGTACAATTCTTTTTAGAATTAAGAGTTTTTTTTTGTTCAAAGGGAAAAATTGCACAATATTTTTCGCTTTTACCTAGGAAATCCCCAGCAGATGTTATTTGCATGAGATGAAAGTTTATTTCCTCCGCAAAAAATTGTCTAGTAAGGCATAAAAATGTTAGAAATATGGGAGATTTTTTAATGAGTTTCATGTAAGATAAAATATCGGTTATCGGTGGTTAAAAAATGTTAAAATATTGGTATCGATTGCAAAAAAGCAATATTGGTCGGGCTCTAGTCTTATGGCATATGCGGATATATAGAAATCTATCTCCTGTTAAATTATGCGGATATGGCATATGCGGATATATAGAAATCTATCTCCTGTTAAATTATGCGAAAGTGGTATTGATATTTATTTTTTGAAGAACAATACAGAGAATAGGCCATATTGGGAACACAGAATAAACAAAACAATGAGCAATCATCAATAATCTTTTTGACAGTGTTTTATTGTGGTTAAAGTAGTTTTTGCCAAAATGTATAATTTTTCATTTCAATTATTCTGAAAGGGCAGTTATATTAATTTTGTCAATATCCTGCTTCTTAGGTAGCCATTAGTTCAGCCTTTTTAAGTGAATTAAGTGATAAAAAAAATATCAATTTCATACCTGTTGTTTAATTTTCTTTTCCAAATCCTCTAATTTCTCTTTTGCAACATTGACTTCCTCTTCCTCAAAATCAGGATCGTTTCTGGCATTCTGTTGTTGCTGTGCTTCCAATACACTTGTTTGTAACTCGGCAATGAGTGCATCTCGTTCTTTCTCAAATACATCAGAAACTGCATGCAACAAATCTCCGCGAGGATCCTCGCTCTCTGGTAGAGCTTCATTCTGAGTGAGTGGAAAATATTATTCATTCAAAATTTGAGTATGATTTTAGTAAAATGTTGGGAAAGCTTGAGAAAGTGCCTCAATACTGATACTATTTTGCCATGTATCGAGTTGGAAATTCTACTCAAACTCAAGTTTTGCTGAGTGCGAGTCGTCATTCCAATCAATTTTGTCAAGCATGAGCCACTGATGGACCGCGCCTTGACAGCGTGATCCATCAGTATCTCATACTTAACAAAACCTGTTTGAACAAAAGACAATTGTGACCAATTCAAGCTCATTTATAACAAAGACATAGTGCAACAGACAAAAAACAACTTACTGAACTATCAGCATTTGTCTGCGCTACTAACTCTCTCAATGCTTGAATTGCATTCAACAAAGCGAGTTTTTCATTCTCCCATGATTTTCTTAGTTGATTCATGTCTTCTTCTAATCTCATTGATGTCTGAAAGGAAGTAATAATTGGAATATTTTCTCAGATGTTTTTTATACATGAACTCCAACTATAAGATTAACAAAAACATTTCATTTCATTTTTTTTTTTTGAAATACTTCACTCTGAGCAAGGCCCAAATCAGTGCCTAAAACAAACCAAACCAATTGCCACTTAACAACAAGGATCAACTACAAAATGGAGTAGCAGGAAACAACACTTTAAGCGGAAAACATTTTAAACTGAACCACTATAGAGAGGTGCAGTAAGTAGTGTCTGCCTGGCTGATGACATAACCATCTACCACTCATTTCCTTTTAGTCGCTCCTTATGACACACAGATGATACGTTTAGAGCTATTCAAGCTTGGTGGTTTTCTAGTAGGCATTTAAATGTTAGAGCTCTTAGGTTCGATTCCCAACAGTAATTGTGATTACTAGGAAAGGATTAGCTTAACCAAAAGGCCCAACACCAGCTCTATGTTTTTTAAGAGTAAGCTTTTCACCTAAATGAGTGACTGCAAAAAAGTTATATTTACATCACACAGAATGAAGCAATTTGAAAATGGGCGATTATTGAAAACAGAGCAGATGGAATTCATCATAAAAACAAACCTGTTGTGCTTCTTCAACAGTGGCTGGAAGTGGAGGCGGTGTCGTACTACTTGTTGTTGTTGTTGGTTGGTGATGTTGATGATATTTTAGAAATTGTAATTCAGATAATGATAAAACTTGAACTCCTTCATTATGAACTCGATCAAGAAGAGCCTGAAGATGACAAATAATTTGGTAATTTCGAACTCTCATCGAACATTTTCGATACAGTAATTACATTTTCCCGATATGCAATCAGGTATATATACGAAAGACTAACTGGTTCACATCACATCCTTATCAGAAACTATATCTTTGTCAAGCATGCAACACAGATAGACCAACGCACCTTAGCCTGACCCACTAGTCTCTTGCTTAACAAAAAACAAGCATCGTGATAGAGATATTCTTGACTGGGATACTACAGCATATTTACTTTTTTAACGAAATTTTTAAGACTTTAAGGCAATACTTCTTTAACAAAATTTTCAAGACTGGATACAGGCCATTATTCCTGGATATTACAGTAATACAGGCTGAGGAAATCAACACTTTAAATACAGTACGCACATTACTAATGACGAATTTCAAAATAAATACAAGTTCGAATGCAAAACATACATTTGTCACATTTGTCAATTTTATATAGTAAGACAAGCGGTCCAATTCAAAATTATATAAAAAAAAAAAAAACAATACATTTCCATAATACGGAAAGATTTTGTATAAATAAATACAATATCAATATAAACAGATCTCAAAATTTTCACAATACAATCGAGGTACATCCTTGATACCAAACAACTCTCATTCAAGCATCCTTGTGGTATTTATCCGATATTACCTTTATGCTTGATTTCACCTGTAATTTAGATGAGATATCGGTATCATCATCGTCATTATCATCAGGTGTACCACCAGAAGCGAGATGTCCCATTAAATTTTGATCAAGTTGGTCAGCAAGATCTAATTCTTCTCTCAGTTTCTTAGCAAGATCACTTTCACCTGCGTTAAAGATTGAATGAACGAATGAATTCATAAGGTATCCCATAAGGTAATATGCATACATTTAAAGATAGTATCTGCCAAACTCAGTACAAAGTTCAAAGTTCATTATGGGCAAAATTTATTCAAATATATGTAATATCACACCACACAGCTGAAAATGTTCT
Organism: Styela plicata; assembly: GCA_963675895.2. Taxonomy (NCBI): domain Eukaryota; kingdom Metazoa; phylum Chordata; class Ascidiacea; order Stolidobranchia; family Styelidae; genus Styela; species Styela plicata. The sequence continues at coordinate 13,277,969 of OZ023138.1, forward strand.
GCTCAAAACCTTTGTTGAATCATGCCGAATCGGAACTGCATCCCTATCCAATATAACGTTAAAAAATCCTCAAATTTAATTTTTATTTTCTTTCCCACCTTTTCAAAATATACTCTAGCATTCAGCATTTTTCATATGCAAATGTTTTTTTCATAAAAAAATCATTAGAAAAATTTTATTAAGAGCTAAAAAAAACTATTCAATTCAACTATAAAACTAAAAAAACTATTCAATATGCATCTAATGAAAATACTGGTACATACTAAAAAATTATATTAATTACCATTAAAAGATTCAGACAAAATCTCTGTGATTTCTTTCTTATGTTTGTCTTGCATCTCACTCATCTCCTTCTCATGTTCATCCTCAAGTTGTTTTCTAGTCTCCTCGACCACTCTTGCGAGTGCTTGAGAGTATTTATTCTGAAGAAAATAATATACAAATTTATAATTCCAGTGAACAAGATTGTCCTATTGATTTCAGGAGTTTTATCAAATATTTTTATTCAATGTCATGATTTTTACTAATAAACCATTCAGACCCATAGTTATATGATAAACAAACAAAAAGGTATTTTTGAAAGTCAAACAAAAATTTCCCTCGCAATTTGAATATATGTACATATTTGATTCTACTAACGATATTAAAAAATGTAAAAATCAAACAGAGTAATGATTCAATGAATTCAACGAAATGACGGTTCGATTAGATGGCTCTCAACCTTAAATAGTACAAAGAACAATAAAATCGTCCACTTTGGTCAATTATGGGTTGTTGATGGAACGCACCGTCGAGGTGCGGCCCATCAACAGCCCATACTTGACCAAAATCTCATCAATGCGGTTTAGAATTTTGTAAATACACGTTTTTACTGCAAAATAAACAGTAAATTTACTGTACTTTTGTCGCAGTGCTTTTCAAGTAAAAATGTCCGGTGTTCACATTGTTATTATTATTATTTATTAATAAGAATATTGTTATATTACCCTTTAAATGAGTAAGATAAATTTCTTACACCATGGCTCCGTGCCACGATCACAATAATAAAGTTGATTACAACCATGACCATGCCTGACAATAAATAGCATATTTACGTTGTCCCATAAATGTCAAAACAAAAGTTCTGACAGAGCAAAATATTCTATTCAACTTTCCAGTGAGAAAAATGCTGGTTTTTCTCAAGGTATGTTTGAAAATAATGCGAAACATTTATAAAGTGATTAAATAAAAGCGGTGATGAACTCACTTTCAATTCTTCCATTTCAGCTTCATGTTTCTGGGTAATTTCCTCAATAGAATGAGAAGACGCTTCTAATTTCATCTCAAGTTCCCCTTCATCTTCAGACGACGAAGATGATTTAGAAACATCTTCTTCCTGAAGGGAGTAAGCCAAACATGAATTATTAGAAGTTTTCAAGGTGATTCAGCCGAATCATTTTATCTGGCAGAAACAAAATACTTAAACATGCTCATCCCCAACTATTGCTATTTGTTATTTTGTTTATCAGGTTGAAAGAAAAATTTTACAAAAATATATCAGGCAATTAGGAAAATTAAGTAAGTCTACTCATAATAACCCAAAAATATATCAATAGTTATTTATTATAATTATATTCTTCTGCAAACCAATTTCTTATTTATAGAACTTAATCGACAATGAATGTACAAAAAAGGCCTGAGCAGAAATAGAGGCAAAAAATAAAAGAAATATAAGGCAAGTAAAATACACAAAACGTCTTGTACCTCAAGTGATCCTTCTTCGAGAAGCATTGCAGACTGAGGTTCAATGAATCTTTCTTTTTTGATAACAGCAATTTCTTTTTCTTTGTTTTTAATCTCCTGTTATACAAATACAATTTAGAATAAGTGATTGAAAATACAAATTTCTTTTCCTTATTTGTTATTTATTTCCTGTGAAACAAATGCAATTTAGAATCCCATTGAAGTTTTATACAAAAATTTGTACAAATGAAATTCCCCAGGAAAGATTACTCTTGGGCCAGGTTGAAAAAAAATCATGTCAAAAGTGTTGGCTTAACTAAATTTGTCAAGCATGGGCTACTGATGGATCGCGTCGCCAAGACGCGATCCATCTGTGACCCATACTTGACAAAATGAAATTTTCTGGCTGGGCTTGTAAGTACATGTCACTGATGGATTGCACCGTCAAGGTGTGGCCCATCGGCAACTTATGCTTGACAAAATAAAATTTCTCACTGGGAATGGGAGTTGAAAACTTTTAATCCCCAGTTGGCTGACATCCGACATTCAGCTAGTTAGAAATAAATCTATTTTATCGAAACGATCATTTTCCTACACAGACAAGATGGGTTTTTTTCCACAATAAAAAAAATATACCATTTCTTTTTCAGAAACCATTTTTTCTAATTCTTCAACTTTTGATTTCAATTGTTCAGATTCTTGTTGAATTTTCTCATTCTCTGAATTTAAAATTTGTTGTTCATTTTGTAGAAGATCAATTTCATCTTCATGAGCCTGGAAAATAAATTAGGTTAGTACGGTATCCTCTACATTACAAAAGAAAAGAACATTGGATTTCATTCAAAGGGTAGTTATACCTCTGATATGTATGTTGTATGAAACAAAATTTTCAGACATCGGATTCATTTGGATATAAACAACCCTATCAAAAAATTGAGTTTTGTCAAGCATGATCCTCAGATGGATCGTGTCTCATCGAAAATGTTTCGACAAAGTAAGGTACATGCATATGGTTTTTCTATACCATATATTTTTATATGTAGTTAATTTAAAAATGAAAATGCAAATACATTTGCAACCTAGTCCCAAGACATTTTCTGATACTTGAAGAAATAGTATTGTGTACAGCGGGTACGGTATATAACATTTGACACATATCATGATCTTTCTGCAGAATGTAAAAAAATAACAAAAATCAAAACCAAATAAATTTTAATCCGAATTCTAAAACTCCTCACTAAAAGAAGTATTAACCACATTTTTAGTGACCAAAAGGAATATTTCATTCAAATCAAGATATATTTCAATAACTAAATTATCTTAAAGAATACAAAATATACCTTCGATTGTTGATTTGAGTTTTCAATTTGTTGTTCTAATACTTCAACAGTTTCTTCCTTCTGTTGTAATTCTTGTAATAATCTATTATATTCCGATAATTTTGTTTGTAATGTTTCTTGTAATTCTTTCACTTTTTCATCCTGGAAACAACATACCAGTAAATGAACAAATAGATGTAATACGATTTTTGATGTTGGAAAAACCTTAATGCTAAAAGGTGAATAAACGAAGGAATGCGATTCAATATTTGAGAGACAATCTGAGCACTCTGGACAAACCGCAGAATAGTGGACGAATCGATGACCACAGCTAAATGAGAGAGTAAGACTCATTTGATCTGAGCCATGTCTTTCCATCAACACTGACACTGTGTATCTAAGTACATATTGGTATTAAACTTTACTCACAGGTATTACCCATGAAAAACTACAAATTCTAAACTAAAACAGCTTTCCAGAAAAACAGTCACTTTAGCTGCGAGAAATTCAAATGTACTATCGTAACGTCTTCACATCGAAAAGTCACTTTATAACTATAACTGTCGTCTTTTCACCACCTCTATTGACATGTATACGGCCTAACTAATCCTTCTCAAATATTAGTAGCGTCCGACCGCAGCAATAATCATAACATAAAGCACTTGACGGCACTTCAAAAAATTCTGGAGGACATATAAATAAGTCGTAGCTTAAATATAATGAAAACAATAAAATAACTTCTGTTGCTTACTAATATTCTCATCATGTTTTGATCGAGCACGGGACAAAGAAAAACCCCACTTTACAAGTGGGGTTTTTCTTTGGCACATGTACGATTAAATATGATAATGAGTAAGAAAAGAATAAAGGGTGAAGAACTTTAAAAAGAACTAGTTAATTAGTAACCTAATTTATAACGGTCAGGATTTGGAAATTGTTAAATGTTATGGCAGATTTATACAAATTTATGTCAATGAATCCATTCTTATTGTCTGTTTTATACTTTTTATTATAAAAAAAAAGTTTTTAAAGATTATATAAAATAGTGCAAATAATCTCAAATCTGTAGTGGTAAGTGTAAAACTCCGGATCAAACTCTGATCAAACATAATTTACATGTGCAAAATGAATTTGAAAGTTTTAAGGGAGCAGAAATAAAATCTATTGATAATGGATTGGTCTACAAGAAAATTGATCAGATTAGATTTTTTTGTTGTTGCAAATTTAAACAAAATATGATCTTGACTGAAATTTAATTTCTGGATGAAAATACGACTTTTCAAATGCATGGTTTATTTGAGATAGTTCATAGAGCATAGAGCATTTTTATGTAATTTTTCTGCAAAATATGACTTTAATCGATTTTACGTACCGGTAGTAAAATTGGCAAATATCATGATTTTAAATGAATACGAAAAAAATTTTCTGGTCAGAATTGCCGTAATTTTCATGAATAAATTTGATGATTCAACCAATCAGATCAGTTTACCTTATCGTCCTCTGGATCTTGTTGTTTTAATATTTCAATATCTTGCAATAATTGATGATTATGACTCTGTAATTCATCATATTCTTGCTGTGTTTGTTGTAACTCAGATTCTCTTTCTGCCACAAGATCTTCCAAGTCTTTAATTTTATCCTGAAATTTCATATTAAGGTAATTGTGAACTGATCAGAAGCTTTGTCTAAAAAAGGATAACACGATGAAAATTTGAATTTGTCAATTTCATGAAAGACATTTTTGAAGGTTTTCCTGTAAATTGTTCAAAATAAATCATTCAATACTTTCACAGGGGGATTCTATGACACAAAGCTTAAATACTTTTTTTTAATTACCCTTACAAAGATTTAGTCAGTCTTATATATTTAAACCAGGTGATAAATCACAAAGAAACAAGTAGTTTTCTGGGCAATTACAGATTAATACCCTAATTTAATATAAAAAGCTATATTCACATACCTGTAGAATAATCTGATTTTCTTGCATTTCCTGAAGACTTTGACTTTCACTTAGTAGAGCCATATATTCTCGTTGCACATCACCAAGTTCAGTAACCAATCTCTCTTTCTCCTTTTAATGAAATAAAGAAAATACATGAATATGATCAGAGTAAATCAGTCATACTCAATACCGGTAATATATTTTTGTATCAAAATAGTACTTTTGGCTCCCATCTTCATTGCAAAGTTTTCTCAGTTGATCTCAATATATCCTCAACAAAAGGATAGGAGACACTAATTCGAAAAAAAATGTACAAAATAATAACACAATCTATAAACAAATTGTGATGGATGACTCAAACAGCATTCCCCTCACAAATTATTTTCAACAAGCACGAGTTCCTCATGGATCGCGCCTTATTCTTAAAAGAATGCAAGAAACTCACTTCTTTTGCCGAAGCTATCTCATTCTCTGTGGATTTCAATGCTTGTTCTAATTCTTGAGTAACTTTGCCCAAAACATCTTGCACTGCTGGTACTTTGAGAATATCTTCATCAGTCATTTCAACAAAAGATGGAATTCCGGCTTCTCCTTCAGGTTGAGTTTCATTGATTCTGTTCAAAAATTATGTTTCTATTAGCAATATTTGGCCATGAATAGTGAATATGCATGGTCTATCATGGGTCTCAACAAATATTTCTAATAGTTGTTTGTTGATTAATATTTTTTGTTTAAATGCATTGGATCAGAATGACAGTTTTGTGTTTCATTGCACTGCGCGAGTGCACGTATCAAACTTTGCAGTGTAGTCCTCAACCATAAAACAGTGAACAGTGATCAATTTATCATTATAAACAAGGATTTGGGTTGGAGCTTTCATAAATCAGTAAGAATCTAACCCACTCGAGGTCCCAGACTTAACAGAAAGTTCATGTTGTTTCAAAAACAAATCATGTCCATTACTGGTCGCTGGCCAGAGTGACAATAATCATCAAAAAGGTTACTATAAAAAATACCTTTGCTCTATTTCACTCTGAAGTTCTTTACATTTTACTTCCATTTCACCGACCTTGTTTAACAATTCTGTGCACTCCCTACAAAACATATGAAAATGAATCACATACAAAACTACACATGCAAGTATATGGATATATCATCAATATCACCCCACACTATATTAATGTCCTTATACGAATAGTCAGGTATTCCATAATTCCGGTTTAAATTTGTTAAATTGAATTATTCTGCTGCGAAATTAAACATAAATCATGACTTTACAGCAAAATGGGCATAATATGGTCTGGTATCAGCAATTTCTTTAAAATCCGACAGGTTGAAACATAATATTCCCTCAATTTATTTAAAAACTGTTGAAACTAGCTTATTAAGACAGCCATAATTGAGGCATCACATTAAATTGATTTTTAGAAAGATTCATTAAATGAATTTCTTACTCTTGCTTGTCTGCAAGTAATTTTGCATGATTTTCTAACAAGTCATCTTTGTATTTAAGATCTTTCTCCTGTTGATCAATGAGAATCTTCAATTCTTCTGGCAATGATTCAACGACATCATGAGATTCTTCCTCTTGATGCGTTTCTCCTAATGGGTCATCAACAACATTTTGCATCTCGATAGATGAAGTAGAATCTCCGTCTGAAGATGATGCATCTGATGATTGAGAATCCTGAATAAGAATCAATGATTGTTTAATAACTTGTGAAATTTTAGCACCAGTATATTTTCAGGGAGATAAATAGTCTTTCATAATTGCTTGAATACATAACGTAAATTTATTGAATTTTGAAAATAAAAATTTTTTTTTGTTACCACAACAGGTAATGTATATTTTGTTTGAACCACCTAGATAACGAATTGAGTGGGTTTTAACATAATTGAAATCATTTTGCCCACTTCAAACAGTTCATATGCGCACCATTTCAATAAACAGAAATATGGCGCGTAACATTCAAATATTGTCACATGAGACTATATGCCCCAAGGCCGTCTGTGTTAAATGGAGCGTAACAATTACAGAGCCGCAGTCCAACTGTATATTCTCGTCAAAGATTTTTCGCGAAGACTGCAGGCGATACACGATTCCAGATATACGAAAATACAGTGTTCCCTATCATAAAAAACTATAAAGAAATACAGCGTTCCCCAAATAAATAAATAAAAACCATGTCCCTACTGCCTTGCTCTTGCATTCATACTGTGAAATGCATACTATCTACCTAGTAGCAATATATTTATGATATTAGGACAAAAACTTGATGATGTATTTGTAAAAATGATGAAAAATAATTCTAAGTCTTATAAAAAAAATTCAATATGTGTATATGGTTGTCAACTGGAAGGTTAAAGCCATGTAAAGGTAAGGTCTTGGATGGTGAGGAAAATCCAAACAAAATTTGCAGGGCAGTGCGGTTGACAGATCCAAATCATAAACTTATGTGGAAAACTGGGAATGAATTTTTTGAGTGAGAATACAGACCCAACAACAAGTCAGCATTCACATTTGATATACCCAACCAAAAACTTTTTTTGTCAAGTATGAGCCACAGATGAGCGCACCTCAGTACCACGCTCTTGGTGAATGAGCCAAAACAGTTTGGACAAAATTTTCATAGCTTGGGCAAGCTTGAAATTGGGCCAAGAAGAAGAGGAAAACAAAGAATAAGAATTTATTTTATTATTTTTTGTGAAGTCACAGTGATGAGTATAGAAAAGATGTGTAAAGACTTGTATAGGGTGCTTATTTAATTCTTTTTAGTTTCAAAACACATATTTCTGCATTTCGATAATCCGACCAAGAATGACGAATCAAAAATATATCGCCACTTTGTTGCATCGAACAGTGCAAGCTGTCTTCGTGATTACCGGCGTTCCTCGAACAATCTTCACACGTTTAACGACAGTGGAAATTTCCTTGATGTTTTCCGGTCTCACCTTTTCTATATCAATGTCTTTCTGTTCTCCTTCTTTGCCTTTCGGACATTTTCCTTTGGATTTCATGTGAACTTTGACATCAGGTTCGATCAAATTTTGTTCCAAATCTGAAATCTACAAACAAATGCAAACAATCAGTGATATAGAGAAATTCCAAAAGCCTGAAATATTAAAGAATGGAAAGCATAAATGTTAACTGAATTCGTATAAGATAATACTGACCAGCTTTCTAAACGGTACGATTGTAAAAATTTAGGTTTAAATCTTCAGGCTGATAATACTAATTTCCAGATTATATTTAGCTTTTTTGTAGCAAATTCCTGAAATATATCAGTTTTTACAACGTAAAATTTGGCATATATCAGAATTTTACTGCGAAATGAGTCTTTTCATTAAATTCGAAAAAATAATTTTTTTTTTTATTGAATTAGAGCTTCAAAATTCCTGATATTGGAACAAGGGCACCACCAATAGTCTTGCTACCTTATCTTGTAGTTTAGTAACATTATCCATTTGTTCAGTGATTTCGTCTTCTGCTTTTTTTATTTGAGAATCTTGTTTAGTTATTTTGTCATCTTTTTGAGACAAAATTCTTCCAAGAATGCTGTCAGGTTGAGATTTCAACTCATTTTCCAGTTCGTGAAGTTTTTCTGTAAAAATTGGGAAGAATTAAATAGACAATGTGAACAAAATTCTAAGATATAGTCATGACAACCGGCCAAAACCGAATCAATCTTACAATCTAAGAATGAAACCGAACACTTTTGCAAACTTAAATTTCTGAATTAAAGTTTAAATTTTTATTTTATTGAGATTCACTCTGAGCAAGGATGGAGGGAAGCAGTGCCTAAAAGGAACCCGCTAACTGCCCATTAATAGCAAAAACCTATTAAAAGGTGTAGTCCCAGCAACTGCACTCTAAACAGAAAACATCCTAAATGTAACTGAACCACCATGGTAAAGTGCAGTTAGTGGTGTCTGCTCTGAACGATGGTAAAACTATCTACCACTTCTTGAAAATGAAGCAAATATACTATGTCGCATTTATAGAAATTTGTCAAACACGTTAAAATTCAATTCTATTTTAAGGGAAGTTTACAAAAATTTGATTTCGAATAGTCATTTCAAAATTGTATCTAATAATTCAAATTCGCGAATCTCAATCAAATATTTCAGACAGCTACAGCCATGAATGAAAAATGTGTAACTAGTTAAAACAGCAATGCAACTGAGTGTATTTGCAAAAATCTCCCTTCTGTCTATTTTTGCATTTTGCTAGTTGCTTTAAAATAATCCAGTGAGCAGAGCAATGGTTTTTCGATAGGATGCTGGACAAATATTAAACCTCAGGGTTTTGTTTGGAATGATCTCACGAGAAAGACTTGTTTCTTTTGTTTTATGGATTTTTTGTGTTGTAAAACATTCATTCCTAACCTTGTATCATTTCTGAGTTTGTCTTGATCTCTTCATCAGATTTGGATTCATCCAAACTAGAATCCAATGATTCTGCAATCCCTTTTTCCTCTTGCTTTTCTGGAGTTTTCTCTTTCATGAGCAATTCTTCCAACTGCCTTATTTTATCTTCTGTACCTTGAGTTACACCAAGCAGAGGAATAGTGGATTCTTGAACCTTTTTCATTTCATCAATTTCTTCTTTCAGTTTTTGATTCTCTTGTTTCAATTGTTCAAATGCTTCTAGAGGGAGTGATTTTTTTTCAATATCAGTTTGGGATTCTTCAACATCCTTATCAGGATCCAATTGTTGGACAACAAGAACATCTTCATCCAGTTGCTGAGAAGATTTTCTGAATGTCAACTTTTCCTCTGCTACCTGCAGTTGAGATTTGAGATGAAGATTCTCTTCCTTCAATTTTTCAACAAAAGAATCCTAAAACAGAAAAGAAAATAATATAATGTCACCCAAGATCAGAAATTTTATTTCGTCAAGCATGGGTCACAGATAGACAATGTTTCATTGACACGATACCTACTCAACTAAAGAAGCTTTCAAGAAAATATTTTTGCGAAAGCCATCCTCACTCACTCTCAGTATCAATGAACACCGTGATCTAGCTATTGTTTAGTCTCACACCAAAAATCTACCTCTATTTCATCTTTTGAAGATTCTGATGAAGAATCATCATCTTTCTTTTGTTTCTTTTCCAACATTTCAACTTTGTTTTGTAGTTCATCAATTTCTGCATTCTTCTCATCAAGAAGTTGTTGTGAGAGAGCCTCAAGCTCCTCTGCACGACTAGGAGCAACTGTAGAGAAGGCTGTATCTTCTTTGCCCCTCAATTCCTCCTGTGAAAAGTTAAGATTTGTTAAATCACTGCATTCTGAAAAAACTTTTTTGAAATTAGTAACTGAAAGTTTGGGATTATAATAAGGAAGTATTGAAGCTTCGCATAAAAGAAAAGACTCCGAAAATTTCATAGATTTTTATAAATTAAATACCTAATTTAAAATTCTTTATTCTTAGAATTGGGTTAAAATGAGATAAATTATTTTGCATAATATCGAAATACAACTACAACAAATCGCTTTCCGGAATATACCTTCAGCTTGATATTTTCAGCTTCTAATTCTTTGTAAGATTCAATCTCATGCAACAAACGTTCTACTTCATCTTCTTTCTCAATTATTTCAGCTCTTAGTTGAGAATGAATTCCTACAAGATGCTCAATCTGTAAAATGAGTAATTCGCAGGTTTCAAAATACTGTGAAATTGGAGAGAACTGCGGTCAAGTCAACTTAAATCTAGAGACAGCAAAATGGAGTAAATTCAATCAGTCAGATTTTCATTTTTTTAAGAAACACAATATTTACACAAAACAAGTATATTAGGCATAGCTTACAGCTTACATTAAAATGAAAGTAGATTTAAGGACTTAAAAAAAGGATACAGACAGATACATACAAAAGAAAAGATAGAAGTTAAAGTTTATCTTAATGAAGAGGGAAATCCAAGAATATTGCCTAACCGAAAGGAAAACTAAACTATAACATCTCGTGCTATACCAGTTCCAAGTCAGGTGTAGAAGTTTTTGCCTGATCATTTACTAATTTCTCTGTGCATGGACATAATTGCAGCATGCCGCAATCTGTGGTTGCATGAACCACTACAAGGGGTCCAGCAATCATCCGGCATATATGATTATACCCCAAAAAGATCCGAATCTGCATGCAGGAAGATTAGAGATACGTAACTTGAAGGGTATCCTCAACACTTTAACCCAACTGAGCTAACCGGGCACTCAATATTGCTACAGACATATATCTAGAGATGCGGGGTGTGTAGTGAGAAGGAATAGAAAGAAGAAAGATGAAGATGATAAAGCAACAATAATAGATTGCTTGTACTTCATTATCTTTGGATTCATGAGCTTCCCTTTCTTGATCCAAGTTCATTCTCAACCTCTCAACTTGACTTTGATCCCCAGAACCATTGCTAGGCATATCACCATTATGCTTGTATTGATCAAGTTTTGCTTCGAGAGCAGAAACCTGGATCGATTTGAAACAACTTTTCATAATTCTAGTCTATTTACAAGGCATTGATCTACCGATGTCTAGCCCATCAGTGTGAATTTTTTCATTAGACATATGACGGGAATTATATTGTGTGTGATGATAAATTCATCATTGAATTGAAAAAAAAACTTCAATCTTTGAATTATAATAATTGTTTCCTGCAAACAAGATGTGTCATTAACTTCTTTAAATAGGTATTGCGAAAATTCTGGGAAAAAATATTTTGTTCTTTCAAGTTATTAGAGTTTATCATTTTTTTTTGAAATCCCTCTATGCTATGACTTAGTCGTAAATTAATTCACATATGCTCAAAATATTAATCTTTTAAATTGAATTTTGAAACATAAATTCACAAGTTTGACTGCTATACCTTGAGAAGATTGTCATACAATTCTTGTTGAATAACCTCTCTCTCAGCTGTCATATCTTGAAGTTGTTGCTTTACTACATCAAGCTGTCGAAAAACCATAAAGATTAATTAAAATATCAGAGTTATTAAAATATCAGAGTTATTAAAATTTAGCAAACCAGCAATTGCAATAACATACCTCGGATTGTTCCGAACCGTTTCTTAATTCTTGAAGATTTTCTTCCTGCTCTTGAATAACTCTTTTCATTTTCTCTTCCTCTTCCATCATCTTGGAAACCTGCTCCTGATGAGCAAGCTCCCTTGCTTCCATCTCTTCCTCAAGACGAGAAACCTGAAAATGATTGCATAATTACAATCAAAATTAGCAGCAAAATATGAAAAATATTATCGAAAGACTTTATTCAGATTTTCCCTCTTTGCCATAGCATGACTAATACTGGCAGAATTACAGTTACTCTGCTACTTACGACACCCGAAGAAAATTGGTTTAACCGGTAGAAAATTTAACAAATTGGAAATGTTTCCAGATATATCTTTTGTAAAATATTAAAATGTCTCTTTTCGAGTGTCTTGTAGCAAAAATATGCACAGGAAGGTTTGAAATCATCACTTCTGCTATGAAATAGTAATGTTGATAGTTTCACAGCCTTATTGTTCATCCAAAGAGTTATAATTAAAAGCTTGTCACAAAGGAGTGAAATGTGTTCCACCAATAGCTCCTACTTTAATATTCAGCAAACTATTTCCCCATCTTCAGCAAAAACTAAGAGATTATAATGCAAACAAACTCCAAATTGTGAAATATCCACACATGAAAAAAAATTCTGTATTTCAATGTGTCATATTTTTAAACACATATAAATGAATTAATGGCTATTATTCTAATAAATTTTAAACAAATCATCATTTTGTTAAAATGTCAGATCAGAGAATAAATTCATAACTGTTAAAGCTTTTAGGTAAGAATCAATATATTCTTTATAAGCTTTGCGTTAATTAATGTAATCTTTTTTTTTAAACTTATTACAAGTTTGGTGACGATTTTCTAATTGATATCTAAATTTAAGCAGTTCATAATTTCAAATGGGAAGTTTAAAAGCCTAATGTACAAGGACTAGTGTGTAGCGTAAAGATAATGCATACGACCAGAATCAGGACTTTGCAATTACTGTATGTACAATTGTCTGTTGCGTACTTGTGTTGTTTGTTTGGGTAACAGGCCACATTTTGACCAAACATGTTTTGTTGACATGTTTTGTTGAGTGTGAGTCACTTATGGATCATGCTGTTTAGGCTTGATCCATATGTGGCTCATGCTTGACAAAATAAATTTCTAATCAGTATGGATGGTTGGCGCTCAATAAACAAGCAACCACTATTCTTATTTTAACACTTACAGCATTTAACATAGAACATGCTCCCAATCCTACTTGACCACTTGTTCCAGATCTCGTTAGTTTGTATATTCCGACTGGAGTACTAGACCTGACTGCAGCTTGAGTAAAACAATGTCCCTCACTCAAATCTCCAGCCTCTTTTGATAACTTCTCATATTGCTCGAGTATTTTCGACATATCTGCGCACTATGTAGTAAATATTGAACAAAAAGGACACATAAGTTACTGCTTGCTCCTATACCAGAATATTACACTATCAATAAGTACCATTTTAAATGTTGTAACTCGCCACAAACCAGCACTATCTGTAGACTGATATCTGTTATGCAAATTTGTACTACTGCTCTCGCTAATATCCAGTCTAACATTCAAATTCACCATTCCAAAAATCCATATGAGTAAGAAGTGAGTAAATGACTATGCTCAAAATTTAAAAAAAATGGGCAATGAATTGGTGACCAACTACAATATTAAATATCAATACAAAATCAAAATAATATTATTGTCATAATTTCATTTTTGATTTCTTTTTTTTTTTAGATTTGGTATATACCCAACCTGAAGTCCTTATTGCATGCCTCAGCGCTATCATACATACTTCCATAAAGCACAAAAAATCCTGAGATAACAATAAAATATAACACATAATGTAAGTCGGCGTAAGTCATTAGGTCTACTACAAATATTTAATTTGACACAATAACGCCTCACTAACCCTTTTTCAATTTTTTAAATCCTTTTTTGAAATAACCTCATTATACTCATATTTACCAATGTCAACAACACTCCACTATACTCAAATATTGTTATCTCGACTTAGCCTGCTTTACTGAGGCTGTAGACAGAATCCAAGTTTTATCATGCTTAGACCTGAAATAAATTGAGCCATTAGGCTCAATTAGTCTTAGGTCTATGTATGATCGAACATGTGTTACGCTCTCAAGACCTTGGTCATATTGATACTTATGTTAACTAAAGAGTCTTCTTCCATCTTGACCTATCTTATATATATTAAATCTGCAACTCAAAATGTGCTAAATCAGAAGTGTATAATTTTGCACTTTACATCTTCGCATGATATCACACTATTTAGTAGACTTGGAATATTTTTCTATTGTTATCTAAGAGCAGATGCCTCACGTTAGCACGTCGGTTAGGCCTTGGCTCTTCTATTGTTGAAACATAGTTGATTGTATAATTCAATGTACCAATGTATGAGAAAGTTTTTGCATATATATTTTGAATATTATTGTCTGTGTGTCTTATTTCTTGTCTCTTGTAGAATTTTCCTTTATTGTAATAGCCTTATATTATATTTCATAAAATCGGAATTCAATTCGACGCTATATAAACAGCAAAGCCACATCCTGGAATCTCATTCCACTCAAGTGAACATAATATCTTCGCAAATTCGTGAGATTATGGGCTATGATACTTAAAACGCTTAAAAATTTACTTTAAAATTTGTTCATAAAAATTATTTATTTTATGAATACTATTGATCTCCCCCTGAATGAAAGTCTCACAAATTGCCAGGGAACTCCACTTTAAATGACAATTGACTTGGCATCTTGTTCGAACTTTCGAATGTTTTAACAGTAAATTATTTTATATGGATATAAAACGAATACATTTGAATATAAAACATTTCCCGATATCAAAACCTTCGCTCAATATGCCCAAATTTCCAAATGTGATATTTAGGGCTAAAATAGCTTGAGTATTGATACCGTTTATTTTTTAACAATAAGTTATGGTTATTATAATGCCATGCAATATTTATGACTATGTTATCACCATTACAACAGTGAAATAAAAACTTGTTTATTTCAAATCTGTTATATAAGTATTGTCAGTATTTAAACATTAGAACTACATAATATGTTGAAGTAGTTGTTCACCTATCATCCTATCGAAGTATGCAACCTAACCAGATGATGAATTAAATCGTACTTCAAAACAACCCCATAAAAATGGAAGAGTAAGATGGAAATGTCAATTAAAATGGAATGATTGTAAAGCAAACATCCATGCAGTGCATGCATACTCATGAAGCTGTATTCATCCATGCGCTAACCCAACTAATTATTTGTATTCCGTCAAGCATGAATCACTGGTGGACCACACCTTTACCATCAGTGACTCATGATTGTCATAATTTCCACCAATATCCCACAGAGGTTATGCAATAGATGAATAATAGCAGCAAGGTGAAAGTCTGTACCCTAAGATCCTATTTAATTATAATTAGTGAAGTTTATTTAACATCCAATATTGACATTTTCTCTATTCCTATACAATATGCGACTGCAATATGCAAATATGCGACAATATACAATAGAGCGAGCGACTAGGAGGAAATTAGGGAGTTAAAACTAATATATTACATCTATCCAATGTAGCAAATTGCTCTTGTGAATGATTAAGATGCAAAGAGGGATGTCCATAAGAATATTGTATCCGTTCGAAATTGATATTCTATGTTGATCATTCTGGTGAGCAAAATCATGACGTGTCCAATTTTCCCTTTGTTAAATTTGACATTTATCATGATTGTGCACCATCAAAATACTCCATAGTTCCCTAGTCACAAAATAGCTAAATCTGATACTGCAAACTTGTTGCAAATCCAGATTCTGAGATTTGCAACAAGTTTGCAATAGCAGCAAAACCAATTATTTGGACATCCCTAGAAATGAATGTTGAATCTGCACACTGGCAACGTTACCTGAGATGCATCAGTGGTCGAAGTGTCACTGCTTTTGTCATGAAGCTAGTAAAGTAAGATTAAAAAGCAAATATGAAAACCAGACACAATTCAGCAACACGAAGACACCAGCCAGCAAACAATTAAGTTTTCATCTGATTGCATAAATATTTGGCAAGATTAACCGGCCATGAACATTTTAAACTAGTGCACCAAAAAATTAGTCACCAAGAGATTGCAACATTGCGGTGTGCTTAGTCACCAAATGTCTCAACGTATTTCCAGCACACCAGGTGTCACCACATTACAATCGAGTGGAGTTGGTATAGCATAATAAGTTTTTTGTTTAGTTTAATTCTTACAATAAGATGTGACACTGCACAATTTGCGAAATTACTTAAGTCTTCAAGAACCATACTTACCACACCCCATTATCTATGAATTACGAAGAGCGTTCATTTTCATCGATAGATTTTATAATTAATAGATCTTCAAGTTTTAGGGTCATAATTAGACACGACGCCCAAGTTGTGAGACGCTTGAATATAACAAGTTTTACCAAACTTCCTTTAAAGTGATTGCAAAAATTTTTTTTCCTTCACCTTACATCCTTTGAAATTTATCAAGATATAATATAGAAAAATTAAGCTGAACATGGAATTTAATGACATCCAATACGTCAATTGAATATTTCATATTTGTGTCGATTCAAATACAGACCTCTTGAGCTAATTTGGAATCAGATCGGTGTAACTCATGCTTTTTATTCAATTCGTCCTGAAGATCTTCGATCTCTTGCTGGAATTGTTCTCTCTCAAGTTCTCGTTCATTTGTTTGTTCCTCGGAAAATTTGGAATTTGACGAAACTTGTTTCTGTAGAGCTTCAATCTTAACACAATGAATTTGTTTTGGTACGAAGTAATCCCAATTGGAAATTTTATTTTGCCACTCATGAGCCACAGATGGCTAATCGGACAGATCCATCAGTGATTCATGTTTGACAAAATATATTCGTAGAAAAATATAGAACTACATTTACAGTTAGGTGAATAAATTTTATATACCAAAAAGAATAAACTAATCAATTCTACTAATATTTTCTTCATCAAATTATTATCATTTATTTATCAATGAGCCATGCTTGATCAGACATAAATACACCACTTCTGGCTTCTCACTTGTGTAATGAGATCCTCAACTTCAATTTTATGTTCAGTCTCTATATCTTCTGTTTTCTTTGTTTCTGCTTCTAATGAAGCTTCTAATTGTTGAGCCTGTTTTTCAAAATGTATTCTTGATGCTTCGTATTGATCAGAAATTGCCTGCTTTTCAGCTCCAAGCTCTTCTGTTAACCTTATGAGACCTGATTGAAGAAGATGGATGATTCTAGTTGGCCAAAACTCAACTATTATGATGAATGGTAAATTGAACCATTAAACTCCTTCATAATTAAATATTTTTAGGTGGTCTAAACGTGTTATGTCAAAGAGTTCAAAGAATTAAAGTTCGGGTCACCGGGCCGCAGTTAATCAGCCTCCTCAAAAAAATTTTATTTTGAGAAGCCTGAATCCCAGATGGACCGCATCTAGTCCACAAGATCCATTAGTGAGTCATACTTAACATAACATACTTGGAAAATTTTTCTGGCTGGGATACAACATAAATTACAAGTCAGTTGATCAGAAATCTTATATAGTATATGAACCCTCTAGGTGTGGACAGAATTAACCTGACTTTTTCTTGCGTGTCGTAAGAGAAGACTGAAAGGAAATGATGAAGCGGTAGAAGCTTTTGCTGTCAACCAGGACGGATATCATTTATAGCACTTTTCTATGTTGGTCCAGTCTTCATTAGAATGTTTTCCACATAGAGCTGCCACTTGCTAGTATTTGATTTTGTATTAGATCTTTGTGATAAGAGAGGCCTTTAATGGGTTCCATTTGGGGAATTTCCTAGGAGTATGATTGATAAATAAAAAAAAAAAAACTGAAAGAATTTTTTTATAGCCACTTCTTAGAGTGGATCACCCTGTTCAAGGCCTTGTAACAGCAGCCACTTATAGACGAACACAGTCACAATTTCTAGAAAAATATATCTTTTTTCCTGTTCGGCTTAGCCTACTCAAGTTATTACACCCTAGGTTGAGTGGTGGGCATGGATAAGCAAGCCGAACTCGAACCCGAGATCTTCAACCTTTGAGCCAACATGTTCAACCACTAGACTTTTGCGGCCGACGAAATTTCCAGTATGTTTGCTAAGAAAAACTTTTACTAGTCACAGGATATTGCATACTCAGTTCAGATTCATCTCCTTGTTTCATGAACGCTTCTTTTTGTTTTTGTAACAACAAGATTTCTTCTTGTAATTTATGATTCTCAGCTCTCAATTTCTCAATCTCGGATGTGAGATTCTCAGCTTCCGATTCTTGATCATGGATCCTGGATTCCAATTCCATCTGTTGATTCATGTAATCTGCAAGAATACCTGACAAAAGAGAGAAATAAAACCTTATACTGGAGTATAACCTGAAAATTCCAAACATGGTTATGTCTGCAACAACCTAATTGAAATCAATTCAAAGGAAAAATATATTTTAACAAAGGAAAGTGGAATAAAAAAAATCAAGATATATATTACATTTCAAATAATGAAATTGCTGATATTTGAACGAATTTAGCCCATTTTGCAGCAAAAACACTGCAAATTGAATCAATTTAGGAATAATTGAAAAAACGAAATTATTTTCTATTAGAATTATATATTACCAAACTATTTGGATAACGACATCCGTATACAAAATATCATCTTTTTTGATAATAGACGATGCATTAATACAATTTAAAAAAATAATTCTCAAATTACTCTCGACATTCTTTGGATCGTCTGATTCAGATGCTTTACTGGAAGAATCATCATCACTTTCGTCTTCCTCTTTGTCCCCTTTCTTCTTCCTCTTACTGGATTGCTTGTGATCTTGAGAATCAAACTCATCTCCAAGCAGAAGCTGAGCTTGTTGTGCTCCACTCAACTAAAAAATAGATTCATTGTTACAATCAGAAAACTATCATCAATACCACATCCAAAACAGGATAGAAAATACAGATTGACTCATAAAACAAGAGAATATAAATATATTCAAAAAATAGATTTATCATTCACAAAGTAAATACACAAAAAACACACGGATGGTAATAGAATACAAAATTGTGGATGCGGTAAATGATGAAAAATAGAATTCATGCTCAATACTTCATGTAAAAAGGCTTGATTAAAGAATAAGAACTAAAATCCTAGTTTAATACTAGAAGTATCGAGGTAGAGCAATGCATTAAATTTTTTTTTTCTTAATCCATAATATCCCTTCATATTGATCAGAAAATTTTTGTTCATGCATGCTTTGTTCAAGAATCAGTCACTGATGCTTCACAGAATAAAATATCTGATCTTCATCTGAAATGTTAAAACGAAAAAGTCAATTTCCACTTATCCTAACCACACAGCAAAGAGACAACATAAAGATCTTCTTCAAACCTTTTGTACAAACTCTGTTATCCAATCTCCATTAGCATGCCAATATACAGAATTCATAGAACCTTCAGCTCTTACTTTAACTTCATAATTTTTATCAGAGTAACACATAAAATCCATGACACTATGCTATACAGAGTAAACAAACCGAATGTCAAAACAGATAATATTGGGAAAATTTATTACACTCCATTTTATAAAAATTTAATAATTCATCGTGACTATAAGTCACATTAAAACAAAAATTTAATATTTATCACTAGTCAATACCACCATGAATCATTTCGCTGTTTCCCTCATTAACTTTTTCAGACATCAATTGAAACACACACATTCTGATCAGAGAACTACAAGCAAATGCATGTACACAAGTAGCCAATAAAAACTCAAATTTACCAAAATAGCACACAATGAAATTCAAATTGCAAAAAATCTAATTAAAATAAACGCATATCACAGGTAGGTACATTCCTAAATAGGAATTTTTATTTGCAGTTAAACATGTTATTAAATCAGTTCCTCTATATAATTTTACATGTGATACTAGATATCGCATGCCAAGAAAATTCGAGATAATTTGATCGCAAAATTTGAAGTTCAAGACGTTCTCAAAAAGCCCTGGGCTATTTACTCAAGTAAAGGCAACGTAGGTGTTGTGTCAAACTAGTTCATAAAAGTGTTCCCATGTAATTTTTATCAAATCGATCATTTGCGATAAAAAAAACTTTACACAATACGCTCAATTTTTTTTTCTAGCATGGCCAAAACTGGACAAGTGGTCATGAAAAAAAAATATAATTTTGAAGAAACCACGATTTTTAACATGAAAAGATCATTTTTTTTTTAAAAAAATCCCTGGATACAACTTTGTAATGACTGAAGTATTTTAACTTAATACACCATGTTCCATATATAATTTATTTTCTACTTTCCATGACATTGTATTCAAAATTGTAATCCTAATGATATCACAGAGACAACAAACTTGGTAAATTACTATCCGCCGAGTTTCCATCTAATTAAAATTTTTGAAAACATTCTCTACATTTTCCAGTAAAATTATGATAATTTATTTCATAGATGTCAAAGATATTATTCGGTATGTTCCATGTTAGAATAATCAAAAAACAAACAGCACAACGATTATGTAATCAACCTTTTGATTCCAAAATTATAGTGATTCATTCCTGCGCAATCAAAAATGAAACAAAAATATTTATTTTTAAAAACTAATATCATATGTAATACATTAACATTCGAGGGAATATCAACCTAGTGAACATTATTCTTCCTAAAAAGGAGAGAAACAGTGACCTCACAACCCAGGTCTCGTCTTCAATTTCAAATATTCAAATTGACGTAAAATGCGGGAAGATTGGGAGGATTAAAACTGTGGTTTAGGTTACTAAATTATTAAATCATAATTTAGTCAACAAACAACTTTAATAGAAAAGAGAAAATACATGAAAGATATGTCAAATATAATTAATAACAAATAATGGTAAGTTCATTCAAACGAGCAGATATAAACTTTTATAAATATGTTATTTAAAACATTTCTTTGAAATTGAAGTTCATAAATACATAAATATAGCAATTTTTTGTTTCAGTAATATAAAATATATGAGAATATGTCATGAAGATACACACTATGCACTATGCATAGTGTGTATCTACATGGCATTTTCCCATATATATTTGAATACCGCTGCTGAAATAAAAAATTGACATAAATGCGACAGCGTGTATTTCATGTATCAATAATAATGTGTACCAATAGAAACAATCATCAATAAGACTCTCCCTAATTTTTCAGAATGAAAAATCTCGAGCTCATCGAAATTATGTCTGACCTAATGTGAACACGCACAAACCTGAATGTGAATTTAATTTAATAAACTTAACCAATCTTTCATTTTTTAACACGTCTTTTCTAAACACATTTGCTAAAACTTCCCATCAAGGGGCTGTGCCTAATTGATCCATTTTATATTTACGCAAAACCTACAACCACATTTATACCACCAAGAATTAGTACCTGAACGATATTGCTTTTTTGCAACTGATGTCGATACTGATATTTTGACATTTGAACCACCGATAACCGATATTTCATCTTAAGCGAAACTCATTGAAAAATCCCCCAAAGAAAAGCAACAAATCAAAAAATATTATGATAGAACATGTCTGTCTAAATTAAAGCATATGAAACTGTTCAAAAGCATACGAGTCCAGCCTGACTGGCTACTAATCACCAAATCACTGTTACCTCTTCACTCCCTCTCCAAAACATATTTCTAATATTTTGATGTGGTACTAAGCAATTTTTGCAGAGTTAGGGTGGAATAAAATTTTATTTCACACATCTGCTTGGGAGTTCCCTAGATGGAAGAAAAATATTGTGCATTTTTTTGTCGTTTCAAACAAAAAATGCACCATTTTAGAAAAATTGTGTGTGCCTTTATGTGTATGCTGGTTGACTGATATTATCGGCGACTTTTGTGATCAACCATTATATCGATAAACAGCAGAATTAGGCCGATATATCGGTTGAGATCTACCAAGAATTCTTCCATGATTAATGGTATACATTATTAATAATGTATAACATGGTATAACGAAATTTGGCAGTGTACTTCGGGCATTAAATAGACATAACCACAATTCAGCTTGAAAATCATAATACCAGGTACTTTCAATTTACTCTAGTTGGTTGTATCACTGTCCCTCACTTAACCCTCCACATAGCAAAAGGCACTTAGAATGAGATACAACATTTGGTAACTACTGCCAACCACATTAATATAATTTAAAAATAATGAAATTTGATAAACTCCTATATTTAACTTAATAATATAGCACTAGAAGGCCTCGGTATGTACAAGCTTGGTCTTTTTAAAACAATTCAGTATATTTTAAACGAAGCTAAATGGATAAAAAATCCCTAATCTATGTTACTAGGATTACTCACTTGAATGCATGGAAATTTAACTTTTTGAAATAAAACAAAATCCACAAAAACTCGAACAACTTTGATTCAACTTAATCAGAAAGAATCATAAATCCGTTGCGAAAAATATTTGCACAGCATTAATAGAACTGTACTACTACTAATACTTCAATTGCTGCCTAACCTGACCAAACATTGCTTATCATTGTACAGGCCGGCAGAAAATCAGACACCCTGGCTACTCCTTGTACAAAAAGGAAAATACATGCACACGGCAGAAGACAGTAAGAGCATGATATTTGCCTAACATTTTATGTAAAACATGAGATTACTGTACAACATACTGAAACAAGTTGATTTTATGAAATTATGAAACATAATTATTTCAGATAAATTACACCTTTTTTTATTTAGCCACTTTTTCTTAGAGTGGATCACCCTGACCAAGGCACAAAAAATGAAAAAAACTTTCTTCAGAGTTTCATGGTTAACGAAAATGTAACGTTTTACTTTGAGTATTCAAGAGAATTAAATTAAAAAATTCTTACCTGCTTAACATTGGATTGAAGAACGTCAAGCAACCTTTCAACAGCTTGTGATAACCTTGTTCCTGATCCTACAGCAACATCTCTCGCAGATGTGTCTAGTTCAGGTCCAGCAAACATGGATTCCGCTAATCTTTGTGACAAATCAAGCCCTTCATCCACAAAACTACCAGTGCCAGTACTTGATTCTAGTTTTGGAGATGATGGTGTGGGAGTAGAACGGTCAGAATCTGTATACAAAAAGAACAAAATTATCAATTGTATTTTAAAAATAAATTCGCGCTCAGAAGGTCAGGCTTGTTCAGGTTTAATCTTTTTAAAAGATAATTGCTTTATATTCGGAATTAAAATTGTCTTAATAGAAAAAAAAATTATATGAGATGACATACACCACATCGATAAAAAGAATATTGCTTGTTTAGGGTGTGCTGAATGTTTATGTCATTTTTTGTTTATGAAGAAAAACTTCAAAACCCTCAACACTTCTATTTCATAGCAGTATTGAGGATTTCGAACATTTTTCGACAGTTTGGTTGCTACCAGACACTGGAATTTAGACATTTTTATCTTGCCTGTAAACCAGGATTCCGCCAGTCCGCACCATGTACTTTAACAAGATTTTCAAAAAAGGCTCAGAAAGACAGAAAGAAATTGATTACGCTATAATGACTGTGAATTACTTACCACTACTAGATGAAGAAGTATCATCCTGTTTTTCAGTCTCTTTTTTGGATTTTTCAGGTTTCAAGTCAGAACGAGACAATCTTGATGAATCTGCACTTCTTGCTACAGGCAAAGACTAAAAAAAAAAACAAGTAATAATGAGAAACTATGAAAAAAGAACAACCATTGTGCCGATAACCAAACTACATAGGTCAGCCAATAAACATGATTTAATTTATCCTTTTAAAAACTAGCTCACAAAACAATATAATATGTATCACAAGAGATGGCCACTGATACATTAAAAAATGGTCAGCGATATCAACAGAAGAACGAACCCCTTATCTAAAAGTTTTCAATATTATTTAATATAGATCGATTACAACAGATAAAAACACTAACAATAAAGCACCATGCTCCAGAATCACAGTTTCAGAAGACCCATTTCCAGAACAGGTTTCTGCAGGGTCAGAGGTCGTAATTATGGAAGCCATAAATAAGAATGGCACAGAGGAGTTTAACAATGGAAAGAAAGTGTTCAACAAAAAAATTGTAACCTAATAATAATAAGATAATTACTAATGTCAATGAACAGAATATTAACATTATCTGTTACCTGAGAACTCAAAGAAAATGGCGTTTGCTATGAGCAAATTTTTGAAAAAGGCAATTATAGTAATTAAATTGTACAAAATCCTTGAAAACCATCTACAATTTGCAAGAGTGTAAACTACTTTGAAGCCTCTGACTTTCTATATAATCTTAAGATACCCCCACCCCAAGGAGACGAAACCTGTCACATTCACACATCAACGAAATTTCCAAAATCCATATACAACATTGGCAAACATATAATTAGTACATACCTAATCAGAAAAATTTCGACAAAACATCTTTTGTTAAGCATGTGCCGCTTATGGACCGCGTCGATGAGACGCGGTCCATCTGTGGTACACGCTCGACAAAATAAGACGTCTGACTGGGTAATCAGACTTCCTAATCAAGCCTTCCATACTAACTAACATTACCTGCAAGCATCTAGTTATAATATCTTCACATTTATGATTCGCTTGAACTAACTCGGTCAATGTTGAAAGAAGTTGCTGATTTGCATTGCTCAATTGATCCCTGAAAAATTTTAATACCAATTGAATACAAATAAAGCTGTGCATTCCATTTCAGAATAAACTGATTTATCAAATCTCGACATTAGTTGTTTGGCAAAAAATCGATATAAATGTATGGTAGTAGCCCAAACCCAGATGATGTTATTTGTAACTTCAAAATCCTAATGTCCAGCAATCTAAGATTCCCCATCGTTAGTATGGGAACAAAAAGAAAAATCAGCTGCCTAATCCAATGAAGCTTGGGGACAAAATATAGCAATATTCGAAAATTAAGATATATACGATTCAAATCCACCAGGATTTGGTATTGTGAATTACCCATTTTCAATGCCATAAACAAAAACGAATACCTCTCTTCATTTATCCTGTCCAAGTCATCTCTTAACATATGAATAAGATTATCTTCTTCTCTTCCCTCTCTATCTCTTCTTGATGATATTGTGTCAAATTTTTCATTCATTTTATCAAGGGCTGATTTATTCTTGGCCAACTCACTTTCAAGTTCCTAAAATGAAAATTTTCAGTTGCAGGAAACGAAAATGACAGCTACTCAGACAGAAAGAAAATGAATTAGAACTATTAAAAAATTTTTTTGAAAAAATTAAAAATTTTTAAAAATGAAATCAACCGCAGACTCTCATCAGAGTGATGGGGAATAGGAGGAAGTAGAGAAAATTAATAGGGAAGCAGAAGATGGGCCAGAAAACTATTCTTCAGGAGGCATTGAAAAAAGAAGGATGGATGATGAGGATTCTTGCTCGAGTGGAGAAGAGGAAATTGGGGTTGATGATGGTATTGACGCACATTGTGAAAAAAAAAATTTCAAACTGAAATACTCAAAGTAGAAAACATCTCCAACAGAACTGAACGCTACAATAACACTACAATAAAGTGCAGTGAATGCTATTTGAAATTGCAACTTCTGCCAATTAAGGTCACTATAGATAACATTAGTTTGCTTTTACACACCTTGTAATTTTCTTCCTTTATTCTGATTTCTTCTTGCAATTGATCAATCTCAGATTCATATTCAGCTCGTTCGAATCCAATCTTCAAATTCATCGATTCGATTTCTTCATTTGCTTTATCCAGAGATTCTGTGAGCTGTTGATGAAGAATTGTTTAGCTCAATGGGATATATTAAGAAAAAAATCATTGAGAAATTTTGTTTTGTCATTATCATAATTATCATTAAGATTACTTTTCTCTTGTTTTTTGAATTTATTTTTTCAATTTCATTTCATTTTTGACATTTAAATTTTGACCTATATAATGAATTTCAAATTTTAAACTTAAACATCCATGAATACATGAATAACATATTCAAATATGATAGGCTCACTGACGATAAGTTTAGCCTATTAACGGTAAATATTAATGGTAAATCCAAGCATTCATATTATTTTTCGTGCCAAATATAAAAATAGAACCATGTGCCAAAATGTACGACACACAAGAAGGATAAAACAATAATAATGTAACACACAGGTCTAAAAGACCATCGATACTGCTTTTGGCTTCATTACCGTGAACATATGACAAGATTCCACCAACCAACTATTATTTATTAATTAAGATTATATTTGCATTTTGCAAGGACGTCTTCAGAATCTATCATTATTCATCTTTATTAATAATATATATATATATATATAAATGTCATTTCTGCTGATATGAAACTTAAAACAATACACTTGTTGATAGTTTGAGAGTGGTATGATAGTCAGTCATATAATAAAATTAAACAACCTCTTGAATCTCATTCTGGTGTTCTTCTTGTTGTTTCTCATCTTTCTGTTTTGTAACTTCATTTTCATCCTCCAGACTCTCAATGTCTGATTTAGCTTGTTCAAGATCCCTCTGAAGATTTGTTGATTCTTGCATCTGACTTTCAAGTTGCTGCACTTTTTCTTGCAATGCCTATATTGAAGAAATAAAGTTCTCGCCAAACAATCAATACCAGTGTGAGGAAAATATTACTTGTAAACAATAAACATAATATATTGTGAGTTCAAGTGAGATATCCTTATCTATAAGGTCTAGACATCAGAATTAAAAGTAATCTCCTTTCACAAATATAATTGATTCATTTTGCAGAAAAATCACGATTTTGCTGTAAAATTGACTGTTTAAATTATATTATAAGAGCAATAAGCTTGACATAATAAAATTAAGTTTTCGGTTGTAAATTTCTATTGGCAGCCCTGCGTGTCAGCTACTTTGCTTCACAAATACAAAAAGGAAATTGTTTCTTTCAGATATAAATTATTGGAAAAGCAATACTTCTAGATAGACCTTCATGAGCATCTGACAAATCACTGCAAAAGACTTTATGAGATAGAAATGATTGCAAGTTTTCAACCCATGTGATCCATAAAAAAATTGGCATGGGAAGTACAAGCACCAAATTAAAGAGAAAATTTTTCATCACGTCAATACATCATACTGCTAAGATGTACTATTTGCTTTCCCGTTCACAAGAATGATTTTGGTTTCTTGCAACTTTTTAATATTACGTATTATGATTTACCTCAACGGTTTGTTGTCCTTCAGCTTTAGTTGCATTCAACGCAATATCAAACTGCTTTTGTAATTCGGCAAGTTTTGATGCTTGGGATTGTAAAATATTATTCAACGCCTCTCTATGATTCCTGTCTTGACTTGAAATTTCCTGAAAATAATTTTTACTCAATTTGTATTATCAAACTATGAATAAAAAAAACTTTAACATAATCATAACATGTTGTTTCTTCAAATACAAAACACAGATGGGTTGTGTCTTGGCAGAAAGACCATCTGTGAACTCAAAAAACTTCAATAACGCAATTAAGATTATCAACATTTGAAGGTAAGGAACCACCACATAACATGATTTCCAATGAAACAAATTAGCAAATACTAAAACCACAAAGACTTTTGAAAAATTAGCTTTAATAGCGACAATGCATGCTATTCAAAGAGTATATGGGTAAGTATGTATAAAACTTATAGCGAATCTTTTCATTTTTGTCATATGCTGCCTTATGCAGCAAAGTCATCATATATACCAATATTCGAATGGAAATATTTCTGATATATATAGATAATTCTCTTATTACCTCTTCAATCAATCTCAGTTGGGCATCGTGTTCTTCCTGGATCGCAATCATTTGTGCTTCGTGAGCTTCTCTCATCGACGTGATTGCTGATCCATGTTCCATTTTTTCCTCTTCAAACTTTTCTCTGTATTCTTGCTTGAGATTTTCAACTGATGATTCTTTGTCTTCTTTCAAAGATGCAACACTGGATTTATATTCTTCTTCCAAGTCTTTCATCTTCTGGATAAGATCTTCGGCGACTTTTTTATATTGATCAGTCTCCTGGTCATGTTCTTGCCTCATCTTTTCCATTTCTTCTAAATGATGTTGATCAAGTTCAGTAATAGCTGCCTGAAAATAGAAAGCACGATGTTATTCGCATTTACAAACAATATACAAAAAAAATTCATTGGAAATTCTCACTTAGCAAGGTCGAAAACTGAATCACTGCAAGCAAGGCCTGATAACAGGTTTGTATAAACGATAAACTTGAAAACTAAGATTTTCAATAATCTCTTTTTTATTTTGAAGCTGTTCGATTGCAGACTGGCAACTACTGTGCTACTTGGACACACTAGAGAAAATGGATTTCATCAGAAAAAAATGATATATTTTTTCATATATCTCTTGCTAGAAAAATAAAATGTCTCTTTTTGAGCGTCTAGTAGCCAACAGCAAACTGCACAGAAAGATGGTTTTGAAGTCTGCTGACCTATTGAAAAAAAAAACGAGATTCTGTCACCCAGTTTGATTAATCAGTAAAAAATAACGTGATAGATAACTTCAGACATGAAAAAAAAATTCAACATCGCGCGAACATACTTGGAATTTTTCCATATGATGAGCAATAAGAGCTGCTTTCAATTCAGCTTGTGCTTGTTCGTGTTCTGATTCAATGTGTTGTAATTGAGATTGAAGTTGATCTCTCAAACTTACTAATTCATCTCTTTCTTCTTGAACTTCAACTAGCTTTATTGCAACTACTTTCAACTGTCGAGATGTAAAAAAAATAAAAGGTAAAATTGAATGAAAACCTTGTATTATTTCGATTTCGAAAACTTCAGATTGGATTAAAAATGTTTTGAGAAATTTTAAATTTTACCGATATCAAAACCTTTCACAGAATTTTCAAAATTTTTATAGCAAGGGTAGTACACGACACTATCTTAGTATAAAGTTGTCCTATAGAAAGAGATTTTTTTCGATGCCCCGGATTTTTCTTAAAGACCCACCCCCTCATGTTACAGTTCTAAATTGATGCAGCATCTTTATTTTTTCCCCTTTTTAATATATTTTTGTGTTGGAACTCGCCACAGGCTTCCAAAAAAGCTAAATACACACTAATCACATTGGTTTATTTTTTTGTTGCGAAGAATAACTTATCTCACTTCTTCATTATGTTCTTCCTGCAACTTTCTTTTTTCTTCAGTAAAATTCTCTTCAATTTCGGATTGTTCCGTTAATTTTCCTTCTTCTAATTTTGACTGAAGTTTTTTGATTTCTTCCTGATATTTTTGATCAAGTTCATCTAACTCTTTTTGTTTTGTTTCTTCAACTTGACGAATATCTTCTTCTCTCTCGTTCAGAAATTTATCTAATTGTTGTTGATGTTGATTTACATATTCAGTTTGAGACTGGAAAATAGAAAAAGCAATGATGGGGTTTGTTATTCTCATTAAATGATTCATTTTGAAGTGAAATCATGAAATATGCCAAACTTTGACATAAATCATTACCATACTTCAAAGCAAAATGAGCAGAATATGATTAAATATTAACAATTTTGTTTATTCAAAATGTTGAAACAATACTTTCTATTTGAATATGAATTTCAAAATATTGTAAGGAGAATTGTATTACAATAGTATCAAAAGTTGATCCTATCCTATTGCTCCAAGCAAGGCCAAAAGCAGTGCCTTATAGGACTAAATTACCATGGTAAAGCGCAGTGAGTGGTATCAGCCCTGAGCGATGATATGTTTTTAGAATACCACTATCTATTAATGTATTAGTACATTTGCGATATATCGTGATATTACTAAGAATTAACCATATTGGAACAATTAGTAAAAAAAAGCATTCGATTTTCATATGGGTACTACAATTTGACATATTGAGCTTTTTCAGTTCAAATCAAAATGCGTAGCAATAATATATATTCTGAACTATTTATATGACATTGTTCAACAACAAAAACACACTTAAATACTCTCCAACACATGCCAACTAAACCGAAAAATTGAAAATCTGGTTCTGAATACGAAATGATTGCTTAATAAACTGGCCTAGATGTTACTACTTCACTACATGACATTTAAAAATATGGTTGTCATAAATATGGTATATCTCAATACTTTCGCAATCTATCACATGCACTTCGTCGAGGAGGTCTTGGAATACAGCCATCATTATATTAACAAATATCTATCCATAACTAAATATATACTGATCACAACAGTATGATTTATATGTAAAACATATGAACTCTTCTACCTAATTCCTGGCTTTTTTGTGACAATACATTAGTTATTAATATATATACATAAAATAAAACATTTTACGGACATTCTCAAAAGATCTATGATAATTCCTAATGTCCACGATAGTAAATAAAAATGCAACTTTCCTTAGCACATTACATTACCGGTACTGTATTTTAATAATAATATTAAATTTTCAATAGAAATTATATTTTGTGAGCAAAGCATGAGCCACAGATGAAACGTGCCTCATCGTTTCGATCCATCAGTGTTTCGGGCTTACCAAAACAAATTTGATAAAAATTTTTAAACTCTGCATTATAATTCATACAAGAATTTGAAAAATTTTGAAATCAATCGTACGGCTAGAAAAAAACAAGATACCAATGCATGGATGAGTAAACATGTAATGAAAAAGTATCGGCTGCTTATCGATGTATGAAAAATATTCAAAGAATCAACATTTCAAATCAAAAAATACAATAAAAAAAGGTAATTCGAGTTCAGAATCTACATATATCATCAACGAATCCACTGGTTATGCAGCAGAATCAACAAATTTGGATAAAAATTTCAGATAATCAGTACTCAGTACTCAATTATTTGAATACGGACATACTAAAGACAAGTGTAGTTTGTCTAAACTCATCAGTTTATTAAAAGGAGGGCAAGTGGCATGACCCTCCCACCATCATCATCAACAACAGAATAAACGCGAAACGCCATTTTAAGTGGTGTAAAATGCCAAATTTTTACACGCCCTTATATACAAAGATAATATTGTAATAATGCTGGTAATTAGCAAGTGTTTTGGTGAGTAATAGCCTTTACGACATCCGAAAGTGATCATCAAAATTTTGCATATTGAGCCCTCCCAAATTTGTTCTAAATACAAAGGAGGCTCTAAATACAATATTTCTTATACTAGTAACATTGTTAATAAACACTAATACTTTCTATGCCACAATCAGTTCACTACAACATCATTAACAAAAGCATCAAATAACCAAAACTATTCCATATCTGAACAACCTTATAAAAATATCAACTTCAATCATTTACTTCTACCGATCTATCATTCAAAACAAAAACTATTCCAATATTTTAACTATCTATCTACCATAAATCTATATTTGAATAATAACAGATCCCAGACATTCTCCATTGTCTGTATACCCAGCACTCAGAAAATAATATACTAAATATCTAGCAATACAAAACAAACCGTTAGACGGGTGTGAGGGGATATAAAACGGTTTAGCGCAGACAATTGAATGCCTGTGTAAATAAAGTAAAGTGGAATATTACAGGTACAGATCAAACATTAACCAAAGTTAATTCTTGCATTGATTATATTATATTCACGTTTCAGCCAATGAGGGCACATTGGTTAGGAAATTCATCAAACTTGAAAAATTACTTCAGATATTCTACAGGCTATTACAAAATTACATATCATGATTTACCCTGATCGCTAGACTACATCAAAAATCAAAGACTGCAAATGAAGATTGCCTGATGTGAATATTTCAACATATTGCCCATGCAATAACATGTGCTTTTTCATTTTTATTTGGCGTGAATTGACCCAAATAAATTCTAGAGCGAGGGGCACTGCATTCTAGTGTTGATAATAAAACAATAGATCGTGGTGACGTGACCCGGTTCGTCTGCGGCTCATTTTTGTGAAAATATAATCTTGGATTGAGATATGACAAATTATCATACGCATGTACTAGGTTCATTCACCTGTTTCAACAGTGAGTGATCTACCAAGTCATTCAAAACCATCTACTTTTGACACCGACCGTGTATTTGTACTCAAGTACACAGAAATGAAATATGATGATTTCAAATGATTTAGTCACTTGGCTAAGAATTGAGATTATTTTCTCTGCAAAAAATCTGATATCAGATATTCTAGAAAAATCTTAAAAATTTGTTTTGTAACTTTGATTTTGATTTCTTTCAAAACTGCTTGTATTCAATTCTGTACAAAACAGCCATAATAGTTAAAAACAAATAAAACAAAAACTAGTAAAACCCAAGATTTTTTTCAGTCGCCATATTTCGCTTGAAACAAAAAAATTTCAAATAACCGACACGATCCAAATCTTTTTCAAATGGGCTAACATTTTTGTATGTTTCTTTCACTCAACCGCTTCTTTTGAGGGGGTACTAGCAATGTTTTTCCAAAATTTCATTTTTTAAAACCATTTAACGAGCCTGTGAAGTATTGGTAGTAAACCTCAGCCTAGCTAGTCGTGTTTCAATATTGAATAGTGTTTCCCTGAATTACATACGCAGTCAAAGGTATAAATACATAAACAATGATTGCTCAAGTTTTAATCAGAGCAACACAGATCGCTTAAAAATGCTCAAGTACCTGTTCAAATTCTTCTGCCTGCTTTTTCAATTTGATTTCATAATCTTCAGCACAATTTTTCCTTATATTCTCAATTTCATTTCTGTGTTGATCTTCAATCATCCTGCAAGTTAAATAAAGTTTTTTCAAGACAAGCACAGATAAAGGCAACTGTGAAATCCAATAACCAGGGTAACAGAGTTTTGTTTTTGTTTAGTTTTTCGACACTGTCATGTCACATATTTTGGATGAACAAAAAGCTTCAAAACCATCAACACCGCTATTTCATAAAATTTGGATGATGATATTTAAAGCTTCATTGCAATTTTATATCTATCCCAGACTCTAAAACCATCTAATTAACTTTAATTTATTCATTAAATTTCTCCATTAGTAAAGTTTCTTCATATGAGAACCTTTTTCTTCAAGTGTCTGCGATAAGAGAGAAAATGGTATTTTGCCATTTTGTCAATCTGCCAAGAACAACAAAATATCCATTGAAAAAATTGAAGAAAATCAACCTACTTTATATGATCATTATCACCATCCTCCAAGCTACCAACTAATTTTTGGTATTCTTCTTTTGCATGTTGTACATCGGCTGTTAATCTGCGGATACAAAATCAATAATTAAAAAGGTTGTATATGAGATGAAACTTCAATTAATTAAGCCAGTTTTAGAGTACCAGCACTCCTGATTGCCTCATGTATAGCTTGAATAGTAAAATCGCCAAACTTTGTTGTAAAATTTGTCCCACTGAACAAGAGGCCAAATACAATAAATGAAATAAAAAAAAAAAAAAAAAAAAACATTTTTACTGACATTTGATTTTAACAACAAAAATACAGCCACTAAGCATTACACCTCTGGATAGCTATTTTCATGGTAAAAAGCTTTAAAGAGTTAATAAGCTGGCCATTGACCAAACAAATACCTTCTATCCATAAGACACACATACACCTAACATAACATATTTTTCTGATGCAAGTAACCAAATTTATGTGTCCCCAATTTCAAAGCTTTGCATGAAATAGTATAGGTTCGGTTCAAATACGGAAAAAAGTCACAATTGAATGTATGACCACCACATAATAATAATTTCAACTGCTTCCGACTTTGCTCAAAAGTAATAAAAAAAACATCAAAAAAGGAATCTCAAACATGCCTTTCAATTTCTTTTTGATAATGAGATTTATTTTCATCATTCAATTTATTGTTCTCATCGTGAATTTTCTTTAGTTCCTCGTTATGTTGATCTGTGAGTTTTTGTAAACTTTCTTGTTTCTGTTCGTACAATTCGGACATGAGAACTGATATCTTCTCCTGCATACTGTTTGAGTGTTCTTCACTAAGCTTTGAAAGAGCTGGAAAATGCAATTTCAAATAGGGAGGGTGTTAAAAAACAAGATATCTGAAAATATTGTTTTGAAATACATTTATTTCTCCAATTAAATATTGAGTCACATAATTACGAAACAAATTCTTCCAAACCGGATTCGATAAAAAAGATTCAGTTAAAAATTCATTAATTGCCCAAATTATGCTAGGTGACCACACTTATTCCATTACGGTAGTTGCTTATGTTTGATGAACAAAATGACAATTTCTTGATAGAATTTTTCAAAAAAATGTAGTACTGCTCATAAATTAACAAAAATTTGCTCAAAACCATTATTAAATCATAATTTAATAAGTATTTAAATAATGCTAATCGGACATGTACATTCAAATCCAAAATTCATAGTAAGAGGCATCCGCAAAAATAGCATCTTATAATTTTTTTTCTGTTTGCACATATGATTACACTGCTGAAGTTGACTTCAAGATAAAATATCAACTCAATTTTCTGTTTTGAGTGAATTTGAAATTTGCGATTTGAATGTAAAATTTGGCATAAATGTAAACACAAATGAAAATACAAAACAAAAATTAAAAGAAAATTCAACCACTTCGAAAAAAAGCATCCGCTCCACTGTCCCCTCTCCACAACCAATCAATAATATACCTTCTGCCTTTTCATTATCCTTTTCCTGCATTCTTTCTTCCAGCGATGATTCTTTTTCATTCATTTGACTTTCCATTGATAATTTCAAACTTTCAATTTCATCTTTGTGTGAACTTTCAAGTTCAGATCTAAGCTTGTTCAATTCATCTTCAACCTGAAATAAGATCTTATATATTTAGCCAATGTAAATGGATTTAAATATATCGACAAAGAAAAGACATAAATATTTTTAGCCGATCATAAAAATTAGTCACATTAAATAGACCCCGATGATATTGAAACAGAATCAGAAATGCTGATGGCAAATAAGACTGCAAGTACATTATGTTGGTTGGGGAACATGACTTTAAGAAGTCATGAGGGATCAAACCAAACTGAGAGCTACTCTGCTAAGATAACCGAAGAAAATGGCTACCAATATGAAAAGTCCCAAATATTTCATTATAAATCTCTTGCTAAAAGATTAAAATTTTTCTTTCAGAGTTGTCTGATAACAAACAAGCTGCAGAAAAAGGTTAAAGATCATCAATACTGCTATGAAATAGCAGTGTTGATGATTTTAAAGCTTTTTTCTCTATCTGACGAAAATAACATGAACATTTTCGGACACTCAGTCGCCTTGGATCAAACAATATATCTTCATTTTTTAAACACAAAATACCCTCAAATTAACCCAACAACATTATACCCTAGTCATCATCACAGAAAAATTAATTAACTGAGGATTTTAATGGCACCGAAGACAAATTTGGATTACTATAAAAAATATATACGGGAGGTTGCAAGTTACGGACTATTGGGAATTTGTTCACCTCATAAATACATCTATTAATAGGCTAAATCAAAAAAAAAAATTTTTATATTCATTTTTGACATAAAAAAGTGTAAATAAAATATCAAATCAAAAATAGAAGTGCGTACAAACCTGGCTAGCAGTTTCCGATGCACATTTTAATCTCAATTGCATAATCTCATTATCATGATGTTGTTGAGCTGTTTGAATCTCTTCAGCGTGTTTTTGCATAATTTCATCTTTTTCTGGAAAGAAAATAAAGAGATTTGTAGCACAATTTAAAAAAGAAAAGGAAATAGGAGTTAGTTAATTGAAACAGAGGTGTGAAAGATTCTTACTTGTTAAAGTCTCTA
This sequence comes from Styela plicata, assembly GCA_963675895.2. Lineage (NCBI taxonomy): Eukaryota > Metazoa > Chordata > Ascidiacea > Stolidobranchia > Styelidae > Styela > Styela plicata. Next base: position 13,313,799 of record OZ023138.1, read on the forward strand.
CCAGATACAGACATCCCTATATATTCCACACTATATTTTCCACAAACAGTCAGAAAAGCATGAGAGATTAACATGAAACGCTCATGCCTCCATTATTATTTGACACCATTGCCATATTCTTTGAATAGACAAAAAAAGTTTCAAAACCATCAACGCTGATATTTCATAGACAAGTTGATGGTTTTGCAACATTTTCTACAGTTTCGTGCCTACCAGACACTCGAAAAAAATTTAATCCTCAAGCAAGGAAATCATGAAATATTGCTCATTCGCCAAACTGTCTCCTGCTGACAGCCATTCGCCAAAGTAGCAGTTCCCTGCTGCCAAATTGCCATCATGTTTTTAGGTGTGTTCTTAACCCATGATTGACTAAAATATCATTGGCTAGTTGCTATCGTTGCTTATTGGTTTCTTGTCAGAAGAATTTGAAATTAATACTAACCAGTCAAGTATTTCTCTTCCAATTCTTTCAAAGTTTGATCATTAACGTCCTCGTATTCTTTTGACTTTTCTTGCAATATATTTTCATATTTTTGTGATAAATCGTGCATTTCTGATTGATGGCATTCTTTGATGCTAGGATGTGAAAAACATCAAAAAAATTATTCACTTTTTTTATTTCACTTATGTTATTGGAGGATAAAAATTGAACACTGTATTTCTTATTTCAGAATCGAACTTTTCTTTGTAAAATCAAATAGAATACTCTAAACAAGCACATCTGTCCATAAAAAGTCTAGTAAATCGAAAATGACATTTATTTTCTGAGAATATAACTGCTTTCAAATCTGTAGGTTTTGAATAACTGGAAGAACCGAATCAACTATCTTATGATATTGTAAATCAGAAATCAAATCAAATATTTTGGACAGCCCACGATAGCATAATATAGACAGATATTCCTAATATTATATATCTAAAAATACAGAAGTGAAAGTTTGGTTTAAAGTACTTAATTGTATAATTCATCAATTTATTTTATTAAATATAAATGACGAATACTGTTGCTCATGAAAATATCATTTATTTTTCGATAGAATATGAAAAAAAGATTGACAATTCAATAGAACAGGAAAAATATGTCATATTTGTTATAAAAAAGTACTCTGATAATATATGACATTCTGGAAGTAAATTTTATTAGATATAGCTATTTCAAAAATAGACCAAACCCTTGCATCATTCTATTTCACCAAATTTTGCAAAACTTACTGGAGTAACTCTTTTTTCAGTTTCTCCACTTCAGCTGTTAAATGCTCAACTTCATTATCAATATTAACACTTCCAACTTCTGCTGCTTCCTCTAGTTGAGAAATCTCTTCAATTTTCTCCTCATGATGAGAATCATCACCCGACGAGGATGAGGAAGACGATGAAGATGAAGAAGATTCTTTGTCGTCCTCATCTTTCTCATGCTCTGTAATTTGACTCTCTTTGCTCTCAATTAGATCCCCCTCTTCTAAAGTAGGAAGTTCTCCTTCCTCAAGCATCTCCTCATCCTCAGTTGTCATATGAAGAGCTCCTTCTTCGAGTTCATCTCCAATTCCAGAAACGTCGGATATGTGAGTGAATGTCAAAGCACTATAACAGATTAAGATAAGTAAATCGACAATATTGCACAATCAGAAACATAATTTGGTATGAGTCACTGATGGAGCACATCGTTAACATATATATAAATACATTTTTTCTAATAGCCACTTCTTAGAGTGGATCACCCTGTCCAAGGCCCTGTAACAGCGGCTACTTAAATATAAGAAAATATAATGAATCTGAATCTCTCATTAACACTGGCAAAGAGCCTAAGAATTGCAGTCCACATTATTCCCTCAGTGCCCAATATATTATTTTTCTTTTTATCCTATTCCATTCCAACATGTATTAGTCCAAAAACTATTCTAAAAATAAAAATAAACATGTTGTTAGAATGTTGGTCAACGGATTGCACAATCTAATAAAAAATATAACGGCAAACCATTCGAGAATGAAAATGAAGCACAGCTAGCATGATTCAGACTGACAGAATATCAAATAAAAAATAACTGCAACCAAAAAAAAATTTTAGCAAACGGGTAAATTATTTCAAGATATACATCCTGCTAGAAGATAAAAATGGCAGCAACTGTAGAAAAAGGTTCAAAATCATCAATACTGCTATGAAATATTGAACTTTTGAAGCTTTTCGTTTTTTTCAAAATAAAATAGTATAGATGGTGATGAAGTATTGATTAGAATGCTAAATTACTAACATGAGCCCAAATCCACATACTTTCTTATATCTTTATTCATTGCAGATATGTTAGCAGGGTCATAATCAGAAGCAGATGATATTGGTCTCATGGGTGATGATGCTGATAAGGATGCAAGATTAGCTTGTGCCGCAGCAAGTTTTTCTTTATATTCGATCAATTCTCTCTCAAGATCACTTCGAGATTGTTCGGATTCAGATGCAGAAGATTCAGTGATTGATTGTGATTCGAGTTGTTTTCTGATCAGGAGCAAAAATTATTGGATTTACATGAAGGAATTACCAAAGCAATATTTTTTACTTGAATAGATGAAACATAGAAATGAACTTTATTTCACAGTATCGAAATAATGTTCACAATTGTTATTTGTTTATGAAATTTATTTTTGTCTTGCTATTCCATCTAGTGTGGGACTGACCAACCAATCAGCAATTTATTTTGCCAAATATGCATCACAGATGGACCGCTTCTAATCGACCAACCCATTAGTGACACATACTTGACAAAAAACTTATTGAAATTTTTTCGATTGGGAATGGCAAAAGGCCGAGGGGGACAGTAGTTTAGAAATATTTAAATGAACTGAATTCAAAACATGACCCCTTTACTTATTCTTGTCAGCATTTGCACTTGCGTTAAATGATAGATTATTTCAACAAGTCAAATGTTATTAGTGGGAGATGCTCGACATAATATTATATATGTAAGAATCATCAATACATCATTCAGGTTTCATGTAAACGCAAATTCATTGCATGAATTATCTTGTCAAATTATTATTGATGATATTAAATCTGATGATTCTATCAGACAATGCAAAATGAATTATATAACAATACAAAAACCCATTTTAATTTCTCTCAAAAGGAAGCCTCACAGTGCCGAAAAAAGTTGACATATCACATGCATTTCCAACCTTTACAAATTCAAACCAACCTCAATTCAGATAATTCAGCTTCATGATTTTCTTTTAATTTTTCAACCAATTCTTGATGTTCAGATATCAATATTTTTTCTTTTTCTCCGAACTCTGACCGTAATAATTCAACTTGTTCAACAGTCGCATTTCTTGCAACGAGTTCTTCTTTCAATTCCTTGAAATTAGAATGTTCGATTGGAAAGAGGGAAAAAATTTGTGATACAATAAAATATGTGGTTGAAAAATATTCCATATTCCAATCAGAAAATTTGTCGAGCATGTGTCAGAGATGGATTGCTCCTATTTCAAATTCAAATAGATTCTCCCACATGCCAATGCAGACTGGCAGATCGTCAGCTACTCAGACACTCGAAGAAAATACCGCAAATCGAAAAAAATTCAGCAAATGGGCAAAGTTTTATGATATATTTGTGAAAAGCAGTAATACTGCTTTGAAATAGCAGTGATGATGATTTTGAAGCTTTTCTGCTCACCCAAAAAAATGACATGAACATTTCGAACACCTGCGGCCAAACCCCACTTTCGTCATCAACTCACACAAAACAAAATTGAGAAGGCGTGGTCTTTCATTGAATTTTATAATCAATTTTTGTGAACCGAATCAAAAGATTCCGAAAAAGGTAATTCGAAATAGTACGATTTGAGCCCGACCAACACACAACACAAACTCGTTGAAAATTTTTCTCAAGAAAAGCAACGAATCGAATAACGTAATGGAAGAACATGTCTATTGCATGCTCGGGCTCTACTGAAGTCTAGTTATGGTTCATGATCACAACTAAATTCTAGTAGGTTCAACAATTCAACTATGCCAGCAACAGACAAAGTCAATTCAGTTATGCCAACAACAGAAAAAGGCAATTCAGCTATGCCAACAACAGACAAAGGTGTTACATAAGGTGTTCTGATATAAACAGAAAATAATTACCTGCAATTGAGATCTGGAAGCTCGAGTGGATTCCATTTCAACCTGCATTCTCTTTATCTTTTCTTTATATTCTTGAACATGATTGTCTAACTGTTCTCTCAATTCCAACATTTCTTCATGATGGAGTGATTCCAATCTTTTTCTACTCTCTGAAATGATATAAATTTTTTTAAATATATAATGATATAAGTTTTTCATTTCTGCCATATATCATTTTAGATATCTTCGTTTGAATTCACTCAAAGGTCGGTTTAGCGGGGCCTAAAAGAAGCTAACTAACAGCCACTCAATGTCAAATAGCTACTACAAAATGTATTACTAGCAACTGAACTCCTAGTGGAAAACACCCCAAATGGAACTGAACAGAATCTGATAACGTTTGAAAATATTGACTTGGTAAATACAGAGTGAGCTAATCAATCAACTTTTATTTAAAATATTCCAGATTAAAGAGAAAAACCACCTTCAGCTTGATTCAATATCACATCCTTTTCTTTGTTTATTTCATCCAAAGATTCCTTCAATTGATTACATTCATCTTCCAACTTTTGTTTTTCATCTTTGTGATCCGTTTCCAACGCTGAGAATTTTTCAGCATATTCTTCTTCTAGTTTTTCTGTAGCTTCATTCATTTGATGTTGCAAGGTCTCCATCTCAATTTAAAATATTAATAATAATATATATAGGGCTGGACAATTCTAATTACAGATTGAATCATTCAATAGCCATCATAATCAATTGATCAGCAGAAGTAAACATCTTATACAGTTGAAAGTATGCAATTCATCAGTTACTTGTAATCTCTTGAAATATTCCCATTTTCTCTGAAGTATTACATAGCATTATTAATGATTTTGAAACCCCATGTGCAACATTACTATTCCAATTCAGACCAGTCATATTTAATTATATATAGAAGTGGATATCTTGAAGTATTGACTCTTTAAGTGAACTTTCTTCAGATTGGTGTCCTTCTTATTGGGTATGTGAGAAGCAAAATGATTTATTTTTTTGCAGTGTGCTCGGCTTCCCTGTATATCATCAAATATTATCCTACTCTATAACTTACTTACTAACCTGCTCAGCAACTTGTTGCTCATTCTGTTGACGAGCATAATGTTCATCCTTGATTATTTGCAATGCTGACTCTTGCTCGTCTCTTTGTTCTTGCAATAAGTTTCTCATTTCTTCTTCTCTTTCTTCCATCCTTGTTTTATGATCGCTCTTTGGTAAATAAAATAAAAAGTAAGATATTGCACTCTGGAATCAAATTTAAATACTTATTTTGGCCAGAAAAATTCATAAAAAATTTTAAATATTGTTATTGTCACTTAAAAGCAGAGAGCTTTTAAAAAATGTAGTACTAGCAACTGCACTCTACACGAAAAACATCCCAAACAGAATTGAACCGACATGGTAAAGTGCAGTGAGCGATATCTGCCCTGGATAGTACTAAAACCATCATGACACTTCTCTCTGCTTCCTTTCAGTTGCCTCTTATGACGCGCAGGATATGGATCTTGTACTAGCAACTTCACTCTGAACGAAAAACATCCCTAACAGAACTGAACCGGCATGGTAAAGTGCAGTCATCGATATCTGCCCTGGGCAGTAGTAAAATCATCTACCACTTCTCTGCTTCCTTTTAGTTGCCACTTACGACGCGCAGAAAATACATTGACGCTATTCTAAAGCCCATACCTACATCTCTGATATTACAACGGATTTCAGAAGCCTTTGAACCTACATTTCTAGTCATTGTTGAAGTACATAAAATATCATACTTTTCAAATTGGAGAAACAAACTGAGGAATCATATACATTTGTTGGCTTCGACCATGAAAAAAGTTAGGCAATATCCTAATCCACATAAATATACCTCAAGTTTATCTAATTCTACTTGATGTCCCTGTTGCGTAGACTTTAGCTTTTCTTCAAATTCTTTGGTCAAATCATCCAATTCTTTCTTATGTATTTCTGCTTGCTCTATAAGTTTATTTTTCCAAGAAATTTGCTCTTCTTGAAGAGCTCCAACTTGTAATTCTGCAAGATAATCAAGATTCATGTTAGGGGTTAAAAGAAAACCACTGCCATTTGCATAAAAACAATCGATGGAATGAGAAAACAAAAGTTCCAAAAGATTTTTTTATTTATCAAGTACCAAAGTACCATCTGTGAGTAAGCGTCAATAAACAGGATGCTAGGTTATATTTATGAGAAAAAAATAAAGCTATTATCATTTGAGCATTCAAATAAATAGAAAGTTCCGATGACTGAGATTTAACGACTTCTACTCTCATAGCTTAATCCATATCAATTTTCACAGCCAATAGCCTATATTTTGTTATAAAGAAAAAATTTACCAAAGAAAGTGATATGGTAGATATAAAAATTTCAAACTAAATTGTCTTGTGGCAATACAATGATGTTTCAAATACTATTAAAGAGTGGGTTTCTGAAACTTCTGGACTGACTTGGATGCGGCAGATGCCCAAAAAAAAACAAAAATCTCCACAATGACTACAGCATGTTTGCAGGCCAACTCAAATTGTCTGGCAAAATTTTTACACATGAGGATAACAATAGAGTTGAAAAACACACATCGTCCAAAGACTAATAAGGTGCACGTCAATGATAGAGCAATTTCACAGCTTTTTATTGAATGCACTATTTGGGGAATTGATATTAAAATGATTTTATCCTCTAAAAGACATAAAATCACAACAAAAACTAAGGAAAGAAGTTGAACCTTTTATTCTTGCAGCATGTTCTTCTTCCAAGTGCTTAATTTCTTCTGCATGATTGTCCTGCATATCGACACGCAATTTCTCAATATCTTTATCTTTCTGCCTTTCGTTTTCTTCTTGAAGCTTTTGCATTTGGGAAACAAAGTCTTCCTATATATAGAGGAAAGGTGCATAGTTCAGGACATCCTTAGGAAAAGATATTCTTTATAGAAATTTGCTCTAAGCAAGACCGAAAATGTGACCCTAAAAGGAGCCAACCAACGGCCATTCAAAGAGCAAAGAAATAACAAGGTGCCAACAAGGTGGTAAAACTAAAGCCTTTACATCCAAATATTTCAAATTTTCAGGTGATCAAAACATCATTTTCATTCCATTATATTTTACTCCATCATTTGTGTTGAATTTTACAATGTAAAACGATAAAACATCCCATACAGAACTAAATCACTATGGTAAAAAAAAAATGCAGTAAGTGGTATCTGTCCCGGGCGATGATAAAACTAAAGCTCATACATAATGTATCAAATTTTTAGGTTAAAAGAACACCACTCATCAGCGACCCATGCCTAACAAAACCTATTTTTGGACATATTTTCTGTCTGGGATATTAAAACGTAACACCAACCTCTACTTCTCTACGAACTCTGTTTTCTTCAACAATTTTTTCTTCATTGTGCCGATCTTCCGATTCTTGTAAGAATTTCTGGTGTTCTTGTTTCAAGGATTCGGATTACTTCCTCATGTTTCTGTTGTATCCTTGCAATCTCCTCTTCATGAGCTTGTTTGATTTGATCAAACTCCCTCTCGCGAGTTCTTTCATGAACCTAAAAATCCATGAATTCAGATATTTATTTTATTTTGTACAGATTAGCAAAATGTTAACTCAGCTACTAACTATCCCAACAAAAATTCCATATTCTGTGCCAGATTGAATTACCAACAATCCATCAATCATGTAACCATTATTTTTCCATACAGAACACAACACCTTCAAAAAAACTTATGTTATTATTGTACATGCAATCAATAAAAAATGCTGTCCTGTAGGTGCTGGCTTTAAAATAGTCCTAGTGTATTTCCTGTGTGTCATTATAGAGCTGTCCAAAATATTAAATTAGATTCGAAATATTCGAATCATAAATTAATCAATTTCTGCAACAATCCGAAATCAACAAAATATTAATTCAAAACTTTATTCATAAATAAGTAGGAATATTTATGTAAATTATAAGATGATAAAAGAAAGTCTTTGTTTATTATATCACTTCTGATTCGAATATTCGATTCGATTCAAGAAAATTATTCGGTTCGATTCTGAAACCATAAGATATTCAATTTTGGCCACACCTAGTGTCTTAGGAGTCAACTAAACGGAAACAGAAGTAGTGGCACATGGTTTTACCATTGTTCAGGGCAGATACCACACACTGCACTTTAACATGGTGGTTCCGCTTTGTGCAGTTGCTGGCACAACATCTTATATTAGCTCTTTACCATTTAGGTGGTAGTCACTTAGTTGGTTTCTTACAGACACTGCTTTCAGTCTTTGCTTTGAACGAACTTCAATAAAAAAAAAAATTTTTTGTTCAATCAGTCAATAGAAAATTATAAAAAATGCAGGTTCTGACAGGACTAAAAGGTAAGATAAGGTTTATGGGTGAGATGACCTGGTGGTTGCCACCGGAAAGATAAAATCTTTTCAGCAACACCAGCTGTGTCCCTCTATAAGTGACCACTGGTACAGGGCATTGATCAGGTTGATCAAACCCGAAGAGTGGCTAAAAAAAGATGAAGCGACTCACATCTTTAACTGTTCCCAGTTGTTTCTTCTTTTCATCTTCAAGTGAGTCTTTGACAGATTGTAATTTATGTTCCATGTCTTTCTTCAGTTCTTCCATCTGAAAAATGGATTTAAAACTTCAATCAGAAGAGAATAATGAGATATATTGTTTAAGACTAGGAACTTTAACTATATGAATCGTGCACGTTCTGTGTGCACATAGGAAGTTCTTCATCCGAATATTCAGTTAGTCTGCATATCGACCAAAAGTAATTCAGTTTATCGAATATTCTTACATTTATTAATTTTGCAGCAAAATGAGCAACATAGATGAATATCAGCAATTTTTTTTTATCTCAAATATTTAAACATTTTTTGAATGATATTGTTTTACCTAAACTATATAGACTAGACAATCCTAGGTATATGGATATATGTACTGGATATAAAATCCAAAAAGCGCTAATGAACTGCAGTGTTAAACTTAGTATTGAATCGCTTCACAGAAAAGCAATACTAGAAATGAATAATCTGAACTAAATAATCAGTGAGTACTCTAATTATCGTTATTGTATTGAAAATCATATGCTTTTACAAGGTACAAGCAACCCTCTAACAAATCTGACCAGCAGAATGAAAGAATATTAAGACACGTTGAAGAAATAGATTTGAAAAATTACTTTAACAGAAAAATTATGTGTCCTAATGCAAATTTGATCCCAGTTAATTATGTGAAAAAAAAAAATTTGATTGAAATGATTTAAACATTTCAAAAAATCATGGAACATCTTAGATAAATGATACAAATATTTTATTTCGTCAAGCATGACCCAAAGATGGACCATGCCTAGGAGGTTCAATCCATCAATAGACCATGCTTGGGAAAACAAACTTCGAAAGAAACTTTTCTGATTGTAATATAATCCAACTTATAAAATCAGGAACATTATTACTCTTTCAAATAAACCCACTTTTTCAAGAAATAATTTGCAAGTTTTTCTGCATCTTCTACAATTGCTACTACTACTACTCTCAGATGATTTCGTATTTGATGAACTTGTGACTTCTTTAACGACTATTTGACCATGACATACACAACTAGTGGTACTACCATCACAAGATGAAACGGAAGAAACCGGGCTTGGGGCATAGGGTGTCGACAACTCATTCGGCTTTTGAGATTCTGATTCACACATTGTTCCATATTTAACGAGCTGTAATTCGCTTTTGTATGTTCGTGAGATAACTTTATAACAACCACATAATGTGCAATGATGAACTGAAGTAGTTGTTTCACTTGACCGATCAGTCTCAAGAAATGATGAGACTAATTCTGATGTATCCATTACTATGTGTCACTAACGGTACAAAACATTAGGCAAGAAATACGAAGAAATCAGACTTATTGCAGACATTGGCACAATGAACTAAATACGCTGAAAAAATTCATGTTCGTACTTATTTAATTAAAGAATACAGTTGGATCTAAACACTTGTGTCAACAGACGTCTGTCATGTAGCTCTTTGCGCATTAATCGTCTCAGGACTTTTTTCAAATATGATGTCTCTTGCGGCCTTGCTCTAATTGAATTTTGATGCGAAAAAGTAGTCCATATTCCATATTAACGAAAAGAATATTATTCACAATAAAAATCTAAAAATCACAATTATGTCTGCTGGCAGAGCAGAAAACAGCAACTAAACGCAATGCACAAGCTACAACAGTCAGAACTGAAATGAGCCTGCATAATAAATTTATCCAAGTAATCAATTATTTAAAAGAAGTTGGCCTAAGATATTGTGACGGAATTTAAGATCATAAATATTGTATTTTTAATGAAGATATATATTTCACAAATAATCATAAAACATTTGAGAGAATAACACGAAACAAATTTATTCATTTCCTTATTTTAGAATAATTTGTATTATTTTTAAGCAACCACAAATTATACCTTATCCAATTTATTACACTCTGGGTTAAGTAGTGGGCATGGATTAGCGAGCTGGCCTTGGCGGTACTCGAACCTGAGAGCTTCAACTGGCGATGCCTATAACCACCTACTATAACACAAAAAATTCGCTAATTTTTAACAGTGTACAGTGTAATGGGATGGGTACAAGCCACTCAACACTCCAACACAACCTTATATGCTATTAAATGACTTATATGAAGAAATTAAAATGTGATCAACTACCAAACATCACCATTGTACATTCTTATTCTAATTTGATTTAACTAAATCTAATTCTGTTTCTGCTCTTATACCTTTCCAGATATCAGTTGATTTCAGAAAATACAACTTACATGGAAAAAATGAAAGAGAAAATAAAAATAAATTTGCTTCAAAACTGTCAACATTACTATAATATCAATTTTCAGTTTTCGAAAGTCTGGGTCAGACTGACAGAATGCTACTTTGCCCAAGAAAATGAGTTCCATCAGAGAATAATTTAGCAAATGGTCAATAATATTTGATGATATACCACTTGTAAAATAATTAAAACGTCGTTTTTGGATGACTGGTAGCAACCAGACTGTAGAGAAAAGGTTAAAATCACATATTTGCATGATATACCATTTGTAAAATGATTAAAACGTTGATTTTGAATGGTTGGTAGCAACCAGGCTGTGGAGAAAAGGTTAAAATCATCAATACTGCTATAAAAAAGCAGTGTTGGTGAATTTAAACCTTTTTTGGTCACCCGAAAGAATGAAATAAGCATTTCAGACACCTGGAGAAAAACAAGATTCTGTCACCCAACCCCGGACAAACACCAGCATAGGTGGACAATGAAAAAATTCTATATATAATCTCTTAATGTGAAGAAAAGGCTGGGTGCTATTACTTGCCAACCTAATTAATTAAAATAGCTCAAGCGTAATTGTCACGCAAAATTAGGTAACGCTCATCAGAAAAGAGAACATTTTAGAACATGTTCCACTTGATTTCATTCCCTTAAAGAAAGTGGCATCTAATATTTTTTTCGCTGAAAACAAAAAAATATCCTGTAATTTGCAAGTATTTTTTTAGAATTTGAATCAATCGGAATCATACAAAAGGGACATACCTGGTTACGATTCTGGTGATGAAGTTCATTCAATTGATCTGAATGTTCCTCATTAAGTGATTTAATTTTGTCTTCCATCTCTGTTCTGATTTGATCTTTAGCAATAAGAATATCTTCGTCAGCTTTTTGACTTGCATCCTGCAGAACTTCTTCCATATTAATTTGATGTTGTTCTTCTAATGCTTTCAAGTCTGAAGTATGCTGAAACACACATAAATTAGTAATACGTTATTCGTCGTTATAAAAATAAACAAACCATTTAGGAGAACACAATAATATGGTCAAAGCCACTTAATGTTCTATTACCTCTATTATTATTATTATTATTATTATCAGTTTCTGAACTTTTTTTTCACATTGCCATTCCTTTTCTTTGCAGACCCAATCTGTCACTAACTACATCCAACAGCTGCACAGAAAATTCATACTGTAAATCAGACATGGTACTGATTCTATACCTTTGTAAGAGTTGATTTTGTATACCAAATTCAATGCTCAGTGAAAACTGTAACAATTCTGATATTGATGCACAAGAGACAAAATTTTGAAGCATAATTTTGAATACTGTATAAACGATTTACTATCTATGTACAAAACACTAGGAAATTACATCAATTCGCTGCCTAGAAAAAGTGCAGTTTTTGTGTTACCATGTAGTATTTCAGTTCAGCATGCAGCCATTTTAAAAAATTAATTAATAATTAATTTTATGGGAATTGCCAATAAATTATTTAGATTATGGACAAACAAAGACCATTATTATCTGATATACACAAATGTGCATTGCTCATTAATAAAATATCAATTCAAAACTATGAAATGAGAAAAGCATCATAAATGACCGATACAAAAAATAAAAAAATATTTTATTTTCATAAGAATATGGAATGCATTCTCAACTCAGAGACATGTTTGTAGATAAAAAGAAGCATTACAATCATTTTGAGGATAGTGGACAGGGAGCGGCAAAGTTTTTCAGCATACGGAATCACTCCCTAATGCGAATCAGGCAGCGTGTGTGTACGGGATCGTTGATTCCGCGATCCCGGGTTTACCGCACCCTGATAGTGGGTATCACAAAACCTAGAATATACCATTCTGAAGTATTGAATTATTCAATACTTTCAAATTTCCTCCCTGACAGTTTCGTTCTTAAAAGGACAGGGTCATCACATAAATAACATGGTGTTGTTTAGTACTAAATTTGTGATTCAGTTGTAACTCAAAATGTTAGCACAAAAATCATAAATAAACACTTCTTTGGTCCCCTCTTTTAGTCAGGTTATGGAATATTTCCAGGAAAATTTTCACATTTTACAGGGAAATCGTGACTTAACGACGACCAAAGAAGTTTTCCTCTTCTCTCAGACACTTCTATCAGTACTTCTTTTAGGAATGAATCTTTTTATAGTAATAGAAAAACAAAATATGTTTCAACCATAATTTTAGAATATCCAACTACTCGATGAAAGACAGCCCATGTGACGGCCTACAAAAATAAAAAACAAAAGTGATTACTTTCTCAATTAGAACATTATATTCTTCTTCTTGTTCTCGCACTTTATCTTTAACTTCAGATATTTCTTCTTTCATGTTAGTAATTTCTGCAACAAGTCTTTTTGTCTCTTTTTCCTGATTAGAAATAAAATAGCTTGTTACAAAAGCCCAAAAAAGTGATATTTGAAAGCAGGCAGGCAGAATGTCAGCTACTTTGCTATTCAGATACCCGAAGAAAATCGGTTCCATCAAAAGAAAATTTAGAAAACTGGGCAAGATTTTATGATATATCTCTTGCTAGAAGATTTTGAAATTATTTTTTGAGTGCCAAGGAACAACTGAACTGTACAAAGCTTCAAAATCATTGCTTTTGAAATAGCAGTGTTGATGATTTTGAGTCAATTAAGAAAAATAACATGAATGTTTTGCACAACCAAAAAAAAAAAGATTCTGAATCCTGTTTAAAATTTCATGCAATTTTAGGAAAAACAAATGGAAATAAGCTTATGTATTCAACAAACACTCATTTTGATACCAACATATCCCGATGTGATTATATATTTTACTTTAACGAGCATTGAAGCACAGGTGGACCCCACTTTGGCATGATAAAATATTTGAACATTATTACATTTGCCTAATACAAAATCTTTTGTAATTATTAAATGTCCCTTGTTTTTAAAGTCATGACTTTGAATAACTAACACAGACTCAATTAACTTAAACATGGAATTTTTTTATCTACCTCTAAACGGATTCGATAATAAATGCCTATCTGAATACACATCACACCTTGCAGTTGTATAAACCACAGACAGACAATAAATATAGTCTCTCATCTTTCATCAAAATGACATATGCTCAAATAAAGCAAGGAATGAAGATTTTCCTTATACATGATTCCCAACTAATCTATAAATAGTTGCCAATAGCAACAATTTATAACTTATACATATTAATAGAGTTACATAAAGATTGATATTTCGCAGGCTCTAACATTTAATCTGAAACCATTAAATAAATAATGGCAAGTCTGAGCGAGATTCTAATAACCACGTTAAAAAACAACCCAGCAGTCAACACAAAAAACAATAATTGTTCTGGATGATTGTATTGCACATGTTGAATCTAATTTTTTTTTACCATCCTCACTGACCAAAAAAAAAATTGCTTCGTGTGAAGCGTTTAATTTATCTAAACATAATTTGACTATTAGTATTATGTAACTCTGTTCAAACAGTTATAAATTCTGGACATTGACGCCTTATGAAAATTTTTTTTTTAAAAACACAATTTGAAACAAATAATCATTTTTTTTTTTCAAAAAAACAGAACAAACAAGTTTGAATTTACAGTCGTTGGCATCGCTGTTCAATTTGATCCCGTTTTTAGTAAAAGTATGCCTTGATACGATTCGTCAAAGCATTCAATTGAAATTATAATTTTTAAAGTGCTGATGATTGATGACTTGAAAGTGTTTCCATTCATTAGAATGAGATGACGAACGTTCAGACATCCATGAAAACTGAAAGGATTACACATTCCTATTTATACCATTAAAAACTCACCTGTTTATGTATTTCGTCTTTCCTTCTGTCTAATTCATCTTGTTGTTTTCGATTTTGTTTATTTCTTTCCTGTAGTCTTTTTTCAGTTTCTTCTATTTCTGCTTTGTATGTTGTCAATTGGTCCTCCAAATCCTGCAACATACAAATAGAATGCAGACAACTTAGATCATTTCAATCAAACAGTTGTCAAAATAAAAAAAAAATCATGCTTATCTCGAGTTCTGGAGTTTGACACAAATTCTGATTTTGCAGACTAATTGATGTACTGATAATTACGGGCTTTAAAGTTCTAACATATTTTCTGCTTTTCGTGAGAGGTGACTGTAAAAACACAAAAAGCAGTATACCCTCCTGGGCATATATCACCCTCGGCACTACCTTGGCAGTGGAGTTTCGTTTGAAGTGTTTTCCGCTTCAAGTGGATTTGATGGTACTACATTTTTTAGTACAGCTATACATTTGAGTGGCCGTTAGTTTGCATCTTTAGCACCAGCCTTGCTTAGACAGAAATTCAAAAAGATTACTCGATTACTTTAGATTTCTTAAAATCTTGAAATATAATTTTGCCTAAGCAATGTCCAATTGTTTATTTTCCTAGAAATTCCTGGTAAATAATGAGAATTCAGATAAAAAAAAACATAACCAATAATATCTACTAAAAAATCAACAATCTCCATACTTCAATTAATTTAGCAGAACTAGCGTTTTCTCTTGCAGCACTCTGAGATTCTCTTAATTGTGATTTCAAGTCATCTCTTTCTTCTTCTAATTGTTGAAGTTGTTTACTGAATGATGACTGAATTTCAGAACTCACTGAAAAAAAAAAATATTAAATGAAACTGGATAGGTAGAAAAGGTCTTGTTAAGAAGGTTCACATTCCGATGGGGGGGGGAGGAATTCTGCATTTGGGTATGAATTAGAGGTCGATTGAACCACTCACCCAACATTTATAATTGTTTTGAGTGTGGATATGGGTGCCTTCGATAGAGTTTAGCAATATCACCCACTTTTTATATTTGAAAATTAAAATCGGATTACAAAAATATTTCATTTTTATGCAAGAAAGGGAGAAAAAGAACAGCCTGAGATGGAATGGTCAAAAGAAGAATCCAAATCACTCATTCTATTATCAGAACTATGGCTGGGAACTTCAGAAGTTCAAATGCAATATTAGATTATTCGGAAAATCCTAGACCGATTGGGTCATAACGTACCAGTGTCAGACATATCAAGTCTGTTTTCTAATTCAGCAACGACTTCTTTTTCAGCTTGTATTTTTGCTTCATATTCATCTATAGTACTGATTAATCTCTGATTTAACTTCACAACCTGGAAGTGAAAGTATTTCATACATTATAAGTAGAAGTGTGATAAATTAACACTAGAAAATACAGGAAAATATGCTCAAAATTCCATATAGGGCTCAATGAAAAAGCAACACAGCAAAGCTCAATGCCCATTGACATAACTCAACAATCAGTGTATATTATCATTTTTATTCCATCCATTTGCTCATCCATTTGCTAAGCTCCTTCAGGATTCTATCTAGGATTTCGTACCTTGACCTTATACACTAATAAACTGCTATAAATGGTACTAGCACCTTGATATGATATAATAGTATGGTATATAGGAAGCATATTATTATATGACATCACAGCCATCTAATAGGATTGGGAAGCCTGGATTTCACAGGGTGATTTATTGTTAATTAAAGATTAGTCTGAGAGCCTTAAAACAGGGTGACAGATACCTTATGCCTAATAAAAGGTTGCTTTCCCTCAAGTGTATGACATCAAATTTTTTCTAGTTGACCAAAATGCTTCACAATCATCAACACTACTATGACAGCAGTATTGATGATTTTGAAGCATTTTTACAACAATATTGATACTGTCAGGAAAACAAAAATATTCAATCTTCAGCAACATTTTAGCTTAATTTTACTTTTAAAGCAGCAGAGTAGCCGACATTCTACCCTTTTATTTAAAATTGAGTTTCATTTCCATCATAAACTTACCTCCATATCATGATCTCGTTTCTGTCTGTCAGCATTTCGAAAAGCTGCTTCAAGTTGTAAGTTCAACTGAGAAACTTGATCTTGTAATGCTCGAATGTCGGAATCGTCCATTGTTGACGAAGACATTTCTTGCAATTCAAGTAACCTTTTCTCCTGAAAACAATACAAGACATGTGTGAACAAGTCCTTTAGAATGACTTATATAGGTAACCGGACTAGTGACAATGCTATAATCTTCCCGCAAGTAAATACTGTATGCTATTTAAAATATTTCTCAAAATTCTATACAACTTCGCAGATTTACAATTTGCTATGAATATTCAATTATAAATAGCAGTTGAATAAAAAGAATTTATATAATATATATTTGATATACTTTACCTTTATACTTCACAAATTTGTAGCTCAATGTTGTAAAAAACTATATTAATTCTACATCACTATAATACTCTACAGTATAATAGAAAACATCACTTAAATGATGAGCAAACCATATACAACAATCTCAACTCCACATATTCCATTCGAAGACAAGTATACAAAAGTTTCAACTAATGAGACTGCAAATTCAGTAACAACTATTTTTCTCAAAAAAAAAAATCAATCTAAAATTTGAATTTCGAATTTAACACGAACAACACAACCTTGCCCAATGCCCAATATAAATTTCAATTCTAATCTGAAAAGCTTAAAGCCAAAACAAAAAACCTATTGTAACAATTAAACAATCAATTGAGACTTGAGAACTTAAGATAGAACACGCTTTGCTGGCATTGAAAAAATTGTCTGACGCTATGATCCTACAAAGCAACCCAAAACAAATCATGCCGTGCTTTTCAAATTTGAATTGTCTGATTCAGTTGTGAAAATATTAAAAGAATATGAAACACGATCCAGTAGGAAAAAGGGAATTTTCAAACTGCTTTAAACGTTAACGAGAGATTTAAAGCGTTTATGTATTTAAGGAGGTGGGGAACACAATGGTCTATTTGAAAACCGGTGATGGAAAAGTGTGCAAATATAATTTTGTTTGCAATCAATGAAAACAAACTACACAATTCATTGCCAAGAAATGTTTTTCTGTCGAGCATGAGCACCAGATGAATCACATATTTATACCATGATCTATTCATAGCCCACGCTTGGCATTGATAAAACTCACCAAAATAAGATGATCATACGTCACACTATTAGAAGTGTTAGATATGGCGGCGGTCAAGTGGGCTAGACAATTTAAATCCTTATTGGCAAAATATGTCAAGAGTCCGTTAAATCATTGAGTGAGAGTCCTTAATATTATCTAAAAGTTTGACGATGTATGTCCTAGCAGAATATGTATTTTAGGAAGCCGTAGGCAGCAAGTTTTGAATATTTTTATCAAGATACTATAGCTGAGAATTATAGGAACAAAATCTGTAGTACAGTTTAATCAACACTATAAAATTTTGGATCAAACTACTGATAGCACTTTTTAGGTATAAAATACTTTCTAGATAAAATAATATTCTTTGCGGGGAAAAAACTGCCAATTATGAGTAAATTTTTTCAATATTGTTATTTGTCATGATATTGAATTAGTTTTAAATGCTGATACACCAAAATGGGGACATGTTGACCATTGTATCGTGAAATTGTAAGATAATGCATGTTATTGTTAAAACTTAAATGCCTGTTTATATAAAAGATGCTTACGGTAACCTGAATTAAGACTACAAAGAAAGCACAGGACAGAAATTTTTTCAGAGTATGAGCCATATATGACTATGATTTGATATGATGATCAATCCATGGAATATACTCAGTTATATCCCAGTTTGAAATTTCATTTTGTGAAGTATGAGCCACAGATGGACCACGCCTCAGCGACGTGATCCATCAGTACCTCATGCTTAACAAAAGATGTTCGGAAATAGTTTTTCTGCTCCGTTGATACAAAATCCTGAACATACTTTAGACTCAGAAATAAGATAAAGTAAAGAATGAATAGAGATAGTTTTGTTTAGATACACGAGGCGGATCAGTTAACACCAAAACATAAAAGTTAACGGACAAACTTCCATTTAAAGGCAACGTTTATATTGTTGTGGTAAGACTGTTGAGTGTAGATTGTCAGAGGCACAATAGGATAGTAAAACATAATAGTATTGTTTACATTATTTACTAGAGTAGAATAGAGTCTAATTTACCAATTCGTCTCCAAAGTTCTGCATTATCTCAAATAATGTGCCTTTTTCTAACACAAAAGTATACCTCGGTGTTCTGTATAACCAACTCACATATACAGATAGCTTTTTAACAAAAGTATGTATGTATTGGTGAATTTTTTATTCACATTTTGTAAGAGAACCATTATGAATACAATTATGTAATATTTGCAAATATCGAGTAGGAATGAAACAGGATTATTCATAGTAAGTAATAAGCTTACAATTGCCGTAAATTACAATACCGGTTATTCGTGCGAATTTCAATTCCTGATAAATATCAGTACTCTAGGCTTTCTCTATCCTACTTTTTAAATAATTGCTCTATATGAGTCATATGGGCTTCGAGTGGCAATTGGTCTAACATTTTCAAAGCTTGGCACATACTACTTGCATTAATAAATTTATTGGCACAAAGTTTGAATAATATAAAAAACATTGATACGTTTCTTTAAAAAACTTAAACAATCAATGTTATATTCCTAATAATAACACACGGACTTTTCATGATGATACAAGGAGCTCCCATATTAATAGTTCCTGAGTACGCTACTGACAAGCAATGATCCACATATTGCAAGATATTTACTAATAATGCCGAGGTTATTAGTTGTTATTGAGTTATTTCAACAGAACAAATTCATTCCGGAAGTCAATAACCAAGCATAGCATTTCCACCTCCAGTTATATTTCTCAAACATAGAAAACTATCAAGCACTAAAACTAACCTCTTGTTCCTGCAGTTCAGCAATCTCTTCACGAGCTTTATCCAGTTCAGCCTTCATTAAAGCAATTTGTTGGCCATGTTGTTCTTCTAACTCAGACCGTAATGCCCGGATTGCATCTGAATTAAAATTAAATTAGGTTATCATGTTGGAGCAATAACCCAAAAGCTTACGCCAATTTTACTTATTGCTAAATTTTTTTATTCTCATGTTGAGGCAAAATATGCTACTTTGTTAAAAACAAGTCACCAATGGGTCACACTGCTAAGGCGTGGTCTATATGTGGCAGGTCTTTAATGAAGTAGCGTATATTGGGTTTAAAAAAATTTCACTAAAACTGATATTTGTATGTACGAAGATTCAAATTACAACAAAATATTTGATCCCTGAAAAAAGGCATTGTGAACTATCCTCTGTTCCAAAGACTATTTATTGGGTTCAAAAAAAGAAATGATATTTGTATGTACGAAGATTCAAATTTTAACGAAGGATTTGATCCCTGAAAAAAGACATTGTGAACTATCCCCTGTTCCAAAGACTGTTTAACAATGGGATGAAATGATTGACCCAACATCTTTTAGGTGACTAGGGGCCAATAAGAAAAATTTTGAGGCATTAAACAAGTGATATTTTACACGAAAGTATTTTGATTTCATTTTCTTTATATCGTTTTCAACCGTAAAAAACTTCTGAGAGATGCTATGGTTCAGATTGACTAGAGTTTCATAATCTGTGGCATTCTGAATCATACATCATACTACATCATATTTGACTTAAATTCTGCTCAACAAACAACAATTTGCACATCACTCAAGAGGTATATAAGAATACCGGTTAAGCTATGCCAAAGTATTAATCCACGTAAATAAGTACCTGATCTAGCATCATCAATGCTGAATGTTTGTGTTTGTCTTGTTTTGTCAAGTTCAACTTTGAGTGATCTGCACATCTCATGAGCTTCCTCCGCTTCAATACTTTTTTGTTCAAGTTTTGATGCCATTTGTTTCATTGCCTCTTCTTGATTTTGTATTGCTTCTACGTAGGTTTTCAGATCTTTTCTTGCTTCCATGAACTGAATAACAATCTTTTGAAGAAAAAAATAAATAAAACAAGAATAGAATGATAGCTGTTCACAATATAAATGACACAAGGTTCCATCGGATAAATGAATATGCTATTTAACCATATTTTGCTCATTTCGCAGCAAAGGCATATATCAGGATTTTTCTGCAAATTGTAGTATTTAAGAACAAAACTGACAAACAAAATTACTTTTAATCAGAAATTTCAGAATTCCAAAATATGTGAATAATGATATCCCTATCCAGTATAATGTGAAATGTGTGTCTTACGAAAATTAGCCTTCTGGAAAAAAACTATTACACACTGGTCTTGAAATGTCTTTATTTGGAAAGTTGGAAAATTCGTTTATTTATTTTTATTTTTTTGATTATCAGCTATGTAGTAAAATCCCTTTTTACCACAACCTAGTAAAAGTTTTTTTTCATTTTTGAATTTTCATGCCTTCATTCTTTCGGGATAATTTTTAGACATAATCTAGATTATGTCACCAAAAACATGGCAAGCAATGAGCAAGATCATGCAATCTCACTACTTGTACCTAAAGCTGGGCACCATTGGTTTTATTATCTACCGGCATAGTGCCACCAAAATCCATGTATCAATCGTATGCCACCCTAGTTTCCGCCATCAAAAAGTATGCTATTGCGCCGTTTTAAAAAAAAACGTGAAACACTCCCTAACTAAAAAACACCAGTTTTTTGTTGTTGTGCAATATTGTATCAAGCTGTAACTATTTTTGTGGTATGCCGCGAAATCCCGGTGTTACAGCAAACCAGCATTGCAAAGATCAAATGCGGTGACATGCCACCAACTCCACTTGTACCTATATGTTTATGTCCAGTCTAACCTCATTTTTATCCCCATCTACAGCTCGCACTGATTCAGTTGCACTGGAAAGGTTTTCTTGAAGTTGTTTGACATGAGAAGCAGTCTGTGAAACATTTTTTCTTAATTCTCCTATTACTGCATCTCTTCCTGTTAATGTTTCTCGAAGTTCAACTAAAAAATTATGAGGATTATACATCAAAATTTCTTAGAGAGCATTATTTCATGATATGTCATAGCTTAAAGATTATTGTGACGTCTCTAAATACTTGAATTATTGAAAATTATTGACACTAGAAGGAATTATGAAATAGCAGTTTTAGCAGGGTGTTAAACTTTAAGTTGTAAGAAAATTGCATGAACACCAAAGAGAAAACGAATGGCTGCTAAAATGAAAGTTTTCTAAATTAATTTACTGACCATTAATTAGATAATTTGCAATATCAGACTATTACTGTGAAATAAAAAATTCCTACCTTCTTTGTCTCGGAGTTGTTTATTTTCCAGAGTTAATTTCTGTAGAGCGATTTGTTGATCGGATACAGTAAGTTCAAGTTCTTGAATTCTTTCCCTGGGTGAAAGTCCTCCAGGATAACTCGCTTCTTCCTACAAATAATGCAATATATAAAAAAAACTTTAAACCGTATGTGAGATGTCACTTTTAGATGGGTAGGATTACAATTGCTGGAAAGATAAGATCTTTCCCTGTTTAGTTTAGCCTACCCAAGTTATTACACCTTGGGTTGAGTGGTCGGCATGGATTATCGAGCCAGACTAACCAGGACTCGAATCAGAGATCTTCAACCTACTATGCCAACATGTTTAATCGCTGGGCCATCGCGCCCACTAATAATATTTGCCAAAGAGAAACAGCTAAGGCCTAGGACATTTTTGAAAAGGTGGCATTGCAAAGTCAAATACTTTTATGCATTGGCACGAATTTACAAATATTTGAAAAAAATTACATCAATAATGACAACAATATAAATAAAGCGAATATTTAGTTTTGTTCAAGTCTCTCACAAAATGAGGACATTTATCACATATGGTACTTTCATCATAGAAAAATCTCTTAAAAATTAAAAAAGAAAAGCTCAAAGATGGATCACTGAGCCACAATAGCGTGATGAACCGGTGACAGCTGCCAAACATAATATAATCACCTAATTAATGATACAGGGTCAAAATAGGGTTGAGATTGATGAACGAAAAAAAGCTTCAAAAAGCACATGTGGATGCTGCTGGACAAGACACACGCCATTTATTGAAGACCAATGAGCATAATTGACACGTACATACTAACAGTCACACTGCAGAATACATTTTACTAGTTACAGGTTTTGGCAGAACCACACAACACAGTGAGAAATCAGCCTAAGCATTGTTTATTATATATGTTATATAAAGTATAAATACCTCAGTTGAAATTTCATCAGCAGTAGTAGAAACATCTGAATCATCAGATAGACTTAACCCCTGTTCAGTATTATCAGACCCTGTCTGTACAGCAATGCTATCTCCTGCCCCAGCTGACTTCAGTGCATCATCTGTTTTGGGGCTATTAGCTGTAAAGATGTATATATTTCAAAGTAATGCGATTGCAAAACCTTTTTTATACTACCGTATGTTAACATGCAGCCTATGGTGAAGATTCTATCCAAAAATGATCATTTCAAAAATAAAATGTACCCATACAAATGCAATAAAAACTTGCTTTTGGTACAGCAGCAAAAAATATTCAACCATCTTAAATTTAAAAATAATAGTTTATGTTCGTATATAATCAGAGTTGTTTCAACAACAGCAAATAAAAGGAGTACACTGACACGGAATAAAATTCTCTAATATGGCTTTATATATAAAAAAAAAATGAAATATTTACGGTATATCGACAATGATTTTATTTTTAAGATTGAAATGTCGGGTCTTTGCATAACATACCAGAAACAGAATCTTTTTCCTGCGCCTTATGTCGTTTGACCCGAGGTGATTTACCACTTCGGCGCTTCTTTTGAAAGCTTGCAAGCTGAAAAATAATTTGCATTAGTGGATACCATAAAATATATACCAGTATATATAAATCAATTGTCAATTTGAAAGTCTTTTGATAAATCGAAAATCAAAATCTGTCATCAATACAGATATGTTCTGCTTTGCAATACATATATTTTTACAAATCATGAAAATTTGACCCTTTACCTTTGCTTTGCCTGCTTCCAACTTTCTTTTTCTCTCTTCTTCATCCATTATAAATTTATTTCAAATATACCAAACAATTCTTTAATTCAGTAAAGTAGCAGTCCTTGTTTTTCTTAATCAACAGTTTCGTGCAATTTTCAAATCATCAATATGGTACATAATTAAATAATGTGTTTACAACTGCATGATAATCAGCTATATTGTTGAATATATTGTTAAATTCCATGGACTTGATTAGAAAAAAAAAGAAGTTCAGCCTACTACCACTGGAGCTTTTGCATGAGGCTATTTCGGTTTCTGAATAGCTGTACATAGAATCGTCTTAATGATCCCTAGAGTATGGGTTGTTCAAAATATGATTCAAAATAATAAATTGAAATAAAATTAGGTATATAAAAAAATACGGAGATATGGACATTTTCTGTTTTTGGAAGACTTGCATGAGTGGCGGGCAGTTTCTACCTTCACCAGTTCATGCCAGTATATATAAAATGTCATTATTGGTCAATTCATACCCTAAAGAATCACTGTCAATAAACTTGTACTATTGATGAAAATTCTTGACAACTTCTTTTAAAACGAAAACATGCTTATATCACCTATAAGCATTTGCAAAGAGGTTGCAACAGAAAAGCACCCATTACTAGCGTTAGGATAGAATACGATTTCATTTTTATCCTGCGGGGGATGAAAGTCAAGAATACAGCCGGATCATATAGCGAACCATGACCTCTGGTGCAGACACGAGTTCAGAGTTCCGAATCGGGGGTGAAGATTTTTGGCGTAACATTTTTCCCGGGTCTAGTGAAGTTTAGTACCATATTCCCGAATGTCGCCAAAATAAAAATTGGCAGAATCTTCTCATCCTAACAAGGGGGCGCCAATGCTGTAAATATCTGGCATTTTCTCCCGGGTTAGGATGAGACGTAAACAGTGCTTTTGTGATAATCGGATATATGGTACTAAACTTCATGAGACCCTTTTTTTCCTAAATGCAGCATGGACATGGTTGGTGGTGAAAGCGGTAATCAGTGCTTATGTGAACCACCGTGCACCGGCGAGGCGTCCAACAGACCTCATGCGTACAATCATACCTCACTCCTCAGTGGGAATGCCATCCAATACTCTGTACTAGATACAATAGACATGTTAGTACAGAGTATGTTTACACCTTGGTCACACACAAAAAGCGATACAAATAAATATAGGGCATTACAGGAAAGCAAACAAACATAAATAAAGTTTAAACGTGCCAGAAAACAAGTTTTCCAAAAATGAATAAGGAGCGGAGAAAGTAACACGTGTTCGCTTACAAAAAATTAGAAAAAAATATAAGTTAATATATGAAAAATATTATTAAATTCGGTCACAATCATCACAGCTCAGAGTAACCAGATTACCTCACGGCCAACCTGTCCACGCCCCCCCCAGAGGTCCTGCAACGCAAGAAACACTTAAATATATAAACGTCAAATTCAAGCCAAGCCAAGACAAGACAATTCAAAATGCAAACGCAGCTGTCAAATGCCAGGGGAATTGGAGCACAGGAAAGCATTGAAACAAAACGAAAACCAAAACAAGTATATAACTTACCTTGTGTTCAGTCGTGCCTGACGAGATTTTTGAAAACTTTCCCGCGATCGACCTCAGTGCCGGAAGGCTGAATCATGGTGTGCTTTGGAATTCCCCCGCCCCAACCAAAGAGTAGATTTGTAGAACATGTGCGCCAGATAGACCGCACCACTTAACAAGTAGAATGGAACCCAGCAAGATTGCACTAAGTAGCATTGTACCTAGTAGAATAGTACTCATTAAAACTGCAAACAGTAGGATTGGGCACAGTGAGATTACACCCAGTGTTGTGGCGCCCAGTAGGATATCGCATAGTAGGATTGCAACCAGTAGAATTGCACTCAGTAAAATCGGACCCAGGAAGCTTGCACATGAATGTAGGATTCTACACAGTAGAGTCGAACCCAGTAGGATTGTACCCAATGGCCTTGCATCCCGTACCAATGCACCTAGTATAGTAGCACCCAGTGGAATTGCTCTGGTTTCCGACTAATACATACAATTTACTGTCGAATGAAAAAATATGCTTAAATTTTTGAGCAAAACAACACTGCCAATATTTATTTTAATTCTGTAAAATATGCGGAGGGGGGATTTTGTTAACCTTCAACTGGTAAGTTGGTCAAATGGATAGGATGAAAATGTTCCTTAATTTGGATTCTAATTAGCAAAATATTATAGGGTCACTGCTTTGATAGCTCACGTTTTTTAAATGCAAAATTTTCCAACTGACACTCGGAGGTTGCGCGAAAATGTTTTCGCGATTTAATTGATTAGATTCTAATTGGTCTTGTCTGAAGCTGGTGAAAAACTCAGACTAAGACCGCAATACACGTGAAGTTGTCTTACCGATGCGTTGCATTACGTTTCGTGTAATAAAATAAAAACGGCAATACACGCCTGCATTGCTTTGCGTTAATAGTACTCACATGCCTACAAAGCGCAAACGCAAAAAACGGAACGAGCTCTATGCGTTGGCTTTCATACCAAACCGTTATGTTTCATTGGAAAATGCATGCAGAGCCTTGCGCTTGCGTAAAACGCAGGGGTAAAATAAAACAAACCAAAAAAACGCAAACGTGTAGTGCGACCGTTAGATTTCTAACACGGGAAAATGCGAACGATTTTAGAGCGCTCAATCTTGACAATAAAATGGAAGTAAATTTTTTGAAACTAACACTCAGTGGTCGCGCAAAAATGTTTTCGCATTTTAATTGATTATATTAGATTCACCAGAAAACATGATTGCGAGTCGAAGACGTTTTAAAATCTCGTTTATTTTAGCGATATTTTTGTATACAATCCCCGAATAATGG
This sequence comes from Styela plicata, assembly GCA_963675895.2. Taxonomy (NCBI): domain Eukaryota; kingdom Metazoa; phylum Chordata; class Ascidiacea; order Stolidobranchia; family Styelidae; genus Styela; species Styela plicata. The sequence continues at coordinate 13,340,525 of OZ023138.1, forward strand.
GTTGCGAACTCGGTCAATTTTTCGTCGAGTTCAAGAACACATATCATATCGATTCAAGAAACCATATGGCCAGATTTCACAGAAATCGACAACTCGTAAGTTTTGCATTCATCAGTAAATGGTTTTAAAGACCGGGGAACCAATGAATATGACGTCGTAATTACGCATAATATTGGACTCGCAAACCTTTTAGGAGTTACGCCTTTGTGTGATTTGCTCCCGCTTCAAAAGCCTTGTTGATATGCATTTATCTTTTTTATAATACCACGGTGAGTAGAGCAAACGGTACCGGTAAAGCAGTCCAGAATTCGCGCCACACCCAAAACAAGTGTTCCTTGAACAATTGGCCAAAAAGAATCATCCGCGAAATGGTCATTATTTTATACGAGTCAACAATCAAAGTAAAAAACATGCAAGCAGTTGATTATTATCCTACCCTGCCCACGTCAGAGATGCACAGCTGGGGCGATTGCCAATACTTTTAACGACGTAGATTAGCGGATTATCCCCAAACAGATGCACAAACGATAGAAAATTACACCAAAGTAACGACTTGATTTAGCAGAATAAAATTCACCAAACTTCGATTGGGCTAGGCTCGAGGAGTTTAGTAACCTCCGCCACACACTGTGTTAGAGGCCCATGCGGTCATGTGCATAGTCCCTGACCTTTTTTAATAAGAATGTATATTTTCTTCTGTTATCGTGCATGCTAAAAGACAAAATAAATACATACATTGGTCAAACTGTAAACCTGTAGCTGATTAATAAATGATCACAATCATTCATAGACAAAAAGCTTTATTGCAAATTTTTATCAATCTCTTTAATATATTCCACTAACACAGATGATGGAATTAGCAAACTTTCATTTCGGTTTTGTAGGAGAACCTCGACTTTTGGGTCTTCATTTAAAATATGTTTTCCTATGATAACAATGACTGGATACCCAATTAACTTGGCGTCACCTAATCTTTTACCGATTGTCTTACTGTCTCTATCATCAATGATGACATCACCGAGCAATCCATCTACTTCGTTAAGTTTATTATATAGTGCGAAACCCATATTTTCAGAACATTTATACTCTTTACTTCCACGTTTTGGTGTAATAATGCATACTTTAAAGGGAGCTATTACATATGGCCACCTTATTCCATCTTCATCAGAAAAATATTCTACACATCCCGCCAAGATTCGTGTGACCCCAAGACCATAGCAGCCCATTTGCAGGGGCATACATTTCGCATCAGTTGAGGTGAGATGTGCACCAAATATTTTGGAGTAAAATTCGCCAAGAAGAAATGTGTGCCCTAATTCTATTGCTTGTATTTGGGTTTTTTGTTTCTGGTACAAAATTTCAGAATTATATTCTGCATTCCATGCAGCACCTTCTTCAGATATGTAAATTTTATCTTCTCCAATGTCAGCAGGTATCAGATATTCATGGCTGAATTCACCACCAATGTTGCCACATGATGAAGATGCTCTTATAAAATCAAGTTTCAGCTTATTGAATATTCTCTTGTATGACTCAGCAACCTGTTCATAAGTTGTCACTGCTGACTCAAAGTCTTTGTCAAAAGTATAAAGATCCTTCATATGAAATTCCCTACATCGTAACAATCCAAAACGTGGCCTGGGTTCATTTCTAAATTTTGTTGTTATCTGGTATAGTTTTAAAGGTAAATTACCAACAGCAAGAGATCCTGTAGAAGCGACCATACTTGTCACAGCTTCTTCATGGGTTGCATTCAAGCAATATTCGGTGTTAGACATTTTCAGTTTTACTAGTTCATTTCCAAATGAATCCCACCTTTTTGATTTTTTCCATGGAGTAACACTGCTTAAACAAGACAAATTCATTTTCAAGCATCCAATGTTTGCCATCTCATCATCAATGATTCGAATCAGCTTTTCGAGAGCCCTAAGACCCATGGGAAGGACATTATAAGCACCTTTACCCGATGAACTAATGAGTTGAGCACGGCACATCAACCGATGGCTTTTACAAGATGATATAAGGGATGCATCTTTCTCCAATGTATTTCCAAGCATATACTTCGACACAAGGTTGTGCCGCATTGTTTTACTTAGTGTGAGCCTCATTACAATATCATGCACTTCCGCTCTTATGAATCTATGTATATTGAGAAAAATATTGAGATGATACAACAACATGCAAAGTATCAGAACAATGACAGTAGATACAGCTTTAAGAAAATTCCGATTTATTAACAACATTTTCTGCATATGGTACCAAAATCCGCAGTGGGTAAAACACCGTAAGACAACTTTGAGATGAAAGACCATCAAGAACATATCAATTAGGCATGTATGGACGTATCGATATCAGCTATTTTAGGAGTATCAGTATCGGCCGCAAAATGGCCGATACCGAGGATACTTTAAAATGTTTGGGATTTTGCTCTAAAAAAGCCAACTAACGATCACTTGTAGACAATGTGCTGCTACAAAAAAGGAAGCATCATTCGGCTCAGTACGGTCCTCGCAATATCAAACATTATCATGTAATGAGGTGGATCACTGTACACTGTAATGAAAAATGCAAGAAAATCACTAGTGTTTGACAGTAGTTTTACTTGGCAGTATTGAAAAAAATTGACTTTTTTGGCGTTTTGGATGTCATTTTTGAATGTTTCTATTAGTATCCAGTTCTCCAATATTCTCTGTTCTGCAGTTTTTTGTGTTATTGCTTCAAGTATATTCCATCCACTATGGGTGTGTTTCTTTGCTATTAGTTCCTTTACTGAAAATCTTACTAAAATTTTTTGAAAAATTTCAACTTCAAGCATGTACTTTGAGCGTATTTGAAATGGGTATCGGTCTCGGTAATTTTGAGTAGCGATGGCATCGGTTTCGGCTCAATTTGCAGTATTGGGAAAAAGGTGGTATCGGTACATCTCCAATATCAACTGAGTTAAAGTGATGCCTCAATTACTGTCACTGCTTTCATCAGAAGCTGACACAGGCTGTTGCACTTCTAGAGTCGCACCTTCTATTGATTTTTTAACTTTCCTCTTCTCTTCGGGTGTAGAGCATTGGTCCAGAATAGAGTTTAGTTTCCTCCTGTGGTATTTTATTAAAAATTTTTGACAACTTCTAATAGATCCTCCAACATGGAGTGTGTGTAAAAAGCAAGGTAGTTTAACTGTTCTTTTTCCAATGTTCTCAGGAATATGCGTAATGAAAGGCAGTGAAGACCACAAAAGTCTATGAAATTGTCGTCTTGTTTTGATCAATATAACATTTGTGTAAACATTAACATACTTCACACTAAGTGAAACATCAATGCATGCAAGTCCATGGTCACCATGTATCGTTTCTACTGCGGTTTTGATTCTTCCATATATTTGATAAGGTTCAATATTGTGTCCGAATTTTTGATCATCAAAGAATAGCCTAACTAAAAAATATCGATGCTTTAAACGAACCATGATAATTCTGCACTAAACTTGGCTGAATTATTATCTGTGACAAGCAACAACATTAATACAATTTTTTATACTCCAACAAAAATACATACAATTCAACCTATAACACTTGTTTCTGTCAAAGAGTAATGTAAAACATGAACTACCCAATGCCATGCTATGAATTATGCTAAACAAATAATTTTTTCTAACTGTAAATACAATAATTTTTTTCATAACAAATGACCATATATTAGGGATGTCTTTATCGAATTGATAGGTATTCTAGAATTCCTATATGAGAAATTATGTTTTTCGATTATTTTTAAATTAAGTCATTTTGCAATATTACTTTATAAAATTTGACAAAAATCATGACTTTGCAGCAAAATCGCATTAATCAGAATTTTTTTATCGTTTTTCTGACATGTTGCGATATTATTCTATTTATAAAGTGAATATTGTTGAAAAGAAGCTATAACTATAAGGACAATCCAAGTATTCTAGAATTCTTACTTAAAAAATTTTGTTTTTGACTAAATTCTTAAATAATTCATGTTAAAGTGAAATAAAGATATACCGGTATGCCAAATTTTGCTAGTGAATTTAATTTCGAATACCATATAAACAACCATAACGAGGAAAGAGTATGAAGGTTTGATTACAAAATGTACCCAATAAAGAAACTTCATTAAACTTTTCTCAATGTTAACATAAATATTGAAAGCATAAAAACATGGTTAATGAATCAGAAATGATTGAATCATTTATTTTGTATCATATCATTTGCTTTAATATAATACAATCATGCATCATCCGATATAATGAATAAAAAAAAAATTTTTTTTTGATTAAATATTTCTGCAACGCGATGGCTATCTCCACCCCCAAACAGGTATTTTATTTTGCCAGGCAGCACGGCCCAACACCGACTCATCTTCAACAAAATATTTTTTCAAAGAAATTTTCTAACCGATTGACAGAGTAAACTTAAGTGGCATGAACTGTTTCAGTGGTTTTTGTAATATACCTAGCAAGTTCTTGAAACCTGACTTCGAGCAAACTCAATTTTAAAAAATCAAATAGATGTGCAAAAAGACACATCTTTCTTGCTGTTGATTTGACTAGATTCGAACGCTGATTATTCAACAAGTAAATTCATTTCATAACAATTAACTGGTTGATGTCATGATTTAGCCAATGAAATGATATATCATCAAGATGATTGTCAAAGTCAACCAAGTCCTTATGAACATTTTTATTCAAGAAGTCCTGCAAAGTTTCATCGCTTCCTTCTTCAAATGTCACATCAGACTGGCGAGGTTTCCATTTACCATCAGGTGATTTTTCATAAAACTTTAATGATTTTGAATGTGGCACTTTGAAGTTATCAATCATCACAAGAATAGATTCACCAAAATTTTCTTTGACTTTGTCCGCAATTTTGCTGGTGAAAATTCCAGGCAATTCTGACTTTTTGAGATATTTTGGTGCTTCATAATAACCGGCTATGTAAAGGTCTTGAGATGAGCAATAAGAATCAATATTTATCAAAGCAATTTCAAGCATTGGTGTCAATTGCAGAGCTTGGTGGAACAGAGGAACTACATCAACAAAGTGCAACGCCTTGGTTTTTCCAAAAGTATGTTTGCAGGCAAGTAAAACCCCATTTACTCCACAATGTGGATATTTAGCAGCATGAAGTTGAATCTTTGTGAAAGCTTTGTTGGACACTTCAATATTCCTGGATGCCATTCCAATGTTACCTTAGTAGAACTTAATAATAATATGGAATTGTATGCCAATATTTGACATAAAAATACAGGATATATTTTCTGTTCAACAAATTGGAGATTTCATTATTTTCCCTCTTGCACAAACTTAATATCTAAGACAGTAAAATGTTATTTCACCCCACAGAATAACTTGCTGCATTGATCAGAGCAAACATGAAAAAATCTAACTAGTTCCTTCCAACATAATCTTTAATCAGTCGAGTAGCTTCCCGTTTGTATTTACTGCGGAAGTTTCACAGTGTCAGAAAATTTTAGGTAAGTTTTTTCCAAGAACATTAAAACAAATTTTGGTACTTTTTGCTTTCCCACTGCTTACAATATAAATTTTTTATATATATTCCACCTCAAGTATATGCTAACGAACAAAAATGTATGTATGTATATAATATATTTGTAATCGGCCAAAACAGAAAGAAGTGGGCATTAAACTGTATATAAATTCCTTGATTATCAAATATTTAATATAGTTATATGTTTTTGGTGGGTCAATTCCTACCCTAAAGAAATATATAATGATCTGGGTCTAGTGAAGTTTCTGGTTTAGTACCATATTCCCGAAATTCATTTAAATAAAAACTGGCAGAATATTCTCATCCTAATTAGGGGGCGCCAATGCTGCAAGCATCTGGCATTGTCCCCCAGGTTAGGATGAGTTGCTTGCAACATGGGAAATTTTTATGATAATCGGATATATGGTACTAAACTTCACAAGGCCCATGATCTTGCTGTGAAAAGTTGGGAAGGCAGCTTTGTAGCTGAAACTGTTTTATCATTTAACTAGAACTGTGTCCAGTGTACTTACTATCTGCTATGGAGGCTTTCCATGCCTGGCCATGCTAAACACTGTCATCACTAGATCTTCCATGAGTACATGCTCTAAAATATGTCTCAAAGCACACATACTTCTGGACCGAGATTCTAACAGACTAGCAAAGCTTGTCAAAGATACTGGATATGAACCACAGAGTAATTGTTGCAAAAGTGATTTTTCCATGTTTCAGACAGTCACGATGCAGGATGTGAAGTCTTGAAAATATAAATGAATCATACATGTCAAGATGACCTTCAAGAAGATCTGTAATCACATTAGCAAATCCAAGATCCCCATGGCATTGCTATGCAGTATGGACAGAGAGTTTCTATGCTATATGACCAAACGGTCACAGACACTAACTCCACTCCAGTTTTGAGCCAAAGTATCCTAAGAAAAATGATTTAGATCAAGAAACTGAGTGGCATAATTTTTTCATTGAGTCTTCGACTATGATCAAGGACATAAGTTAAATCTAATTCCCAAAGCTTGTTCAGCAAAAGCCTTATCCAATTCATTTTTAACTGGATTTTGGTGGAAAATCTAAGAAATTGGATCAAAGAGACTTGGAAGATTAGCTGTTGGATTAAAAGCTGAAAGGGTCTAAGTTAGTCAAGTTTAGTACCGGTACCATGATCCCGAATGTCACCAAAATGAAAACTGGCAGAATATTCTCATCCTAACCAGGGGCGCCAAAGCTGCAAGCATGTGGCATTGTCTCCCGGGTTAGGATGAGTCGCTTGCAACATGGGAAATTTTTATGATAATCGGATATATGGTACTAAACTTCATGAGACCCGATTAAAATATGGAATGAGGTTTGTAGCCACATTTAAATGGTAATATCTGGTAAACAAAGAAATAAGTACGAAAAGTACGGTACGCGGCATAAGTTTTTCACTTACTATTATCTCAGACATGAATCACATTCCGAAAGCTTGTCCTACAAAAGCCTTATGCAATCTAGAATTCATTATCATCGCTTTTTTACTGAACTTTGACGCAAAATCCAAGATTCTCAAACTAAAGAGCGGAGTAACTAAAGAGCGGAAACTTACGGGAAACACACAAATTATACAAAAATGCGAACGGGAACAGGAATAAATGCACTATAATGCGGGAATTACGAAAAACACTAAAATGCGGGAATGACGGGAGAAACCTAAAAAATGTGGGAATTACGGGAGCACACTAAAATGCGGGAAATACTCTACAACAGGGCTTCCCAAACAGGGGGTTGCGACCCCCGTGGGGGGTCGCGTAACGAACTTTAGGGGTCGCGGAGTGTATCCCAAGTACATGTAGTACTGCATATGCTATTGTATTTTTCTTTCTTATTTTTTTAAACCTAACTATAGCCTGATGCACAGCAGTTTTACTAACGGCAAGCCTGATGGATATTTATCGCTCTGTATACCCCTCTTCTTTTAATAGGTTTATCTGAGCTCGTTTCTCTGCAGAAATTGCTTTATTTTTGCCCATTTTTTGAGGAAGCTAATAAGAAACACCAGCAGGTTGTGAGTTTACAAAGAGCAAAACTCACCTGAGAATGCTATATAAAGTTCGAAAATAGAATTTACTTTAAATTCGGCAGATTATTTTGTTACCAAATAAAATGAAGTATTTCCATTTGCACTGATGTGTTGATACTTGGTCTTAAACTTTTGCCTTTCAATGAATGTCTCAAATTTTGCACTGCTTATCATTTTAGTAATAGGTTTTCAATACCGGTAGCTTGAATTCAGTCCTTTCATTTCAATAAATGTCACAAGTGCTCCACACGTGTCCACACTGCTCGCCATTTTAACCGTGAAGGGGTCGCGGAAAATTTTGGGAGATTAAAGGGGGTCGCGAGCGAAAAAAGTTTGGGAAGCCCTGCTTTACAATGTGGGGATGACAGGAATTATACAAAACTGCGAACGGGAACAGAGATGAATGCACTAAATGCTGGAATTGCGGATAACACGCTAAAATGCGGCAATGACGGGAGATCACCCAAAATGCGAGAAATATTCTAAAATGTGAGGTGATGGGGATTATACAAAAATGCGAACAGAATCAAAGAGGAATACACTAAAATACGGGAAATACGGGAAGCACACTAAAATGTGGGAACAGATAAAATAAAACTAAATGAAACTCGCGAATGCGTTGTTTATATTTTCATCCGTCGCAAATTTCTCTCATTTGCTATTAAGGAGTTTTAACAAGTCGCCCCTCGCAGACCATTTTCAACTTTTGTGTGACGGAATTCGCCAGAGGATAATTATGAGTGAATCTTGTGTTCCTCGCACGTTTTTACGCATTTAGTTTTTTAAGTAAGTGAATCAATATCTTTGTCCAAGAGACGTGCGTTGAAATAGCATTAGGGAGAATCGTACGATCGGGCAGATTACTTCAAACACAAAAGAAATTTTGATGGCACGAAAAAAAATAGGAAAAAGGAGGTAAATTAAACGCATTTTCAATCACCATCAAAAGTACCTTCCTTCTCTTTACATTAGTGAAATATTGAAACGAGACTAACTTATCGCATTAAAAACGATGAAAGTTACGTACAACGAAATAAATTAACTTTTATTTTTTCAAAAAAAAAAATTTTTAGATTTTTATTGCCGAAACAATGGAATTTCCCATAAAAGTACAAAAAAATGTTGATAACGATGGGCCACTTTATAGGTGTTCATAAAGCAACAAACAACCAACGAATTCAACTTCGCAGCTCCAATGCCAGATAAATTCTGATAATACAAGAAAAGGTATTTCTTATTTTCCAACTTTTCCGCTAATCACATTGCAAATGCAAACAGTGAACAATTATTGCATAAGGATAGGATCATTGTCTCCATACATATTTTTTTCATTTAGAAAGGAAATCAATTTACAGACTCTTCACTAGGCACACTCGTGCTATCAACTTTGAATATAAGTACCAATATTAAAAAATGGAATTTGATTCCTGTCGTCACAGGTGGAAATATTTGCAAGGTATATTACTTTTGAAGTGCTAATCATAGCAAAGCATTTTTAATCAATGTCAGTCGGTAGGTACGGGCTCTAGAATAGTCATATTCAATTTCCTGCGTATCGTAAAAAGCGACCAACAGGAAGCAAAGAATTGGTAGATGGTTTTACCAACGCCCAGGGATCATTCGGGATATTTTTTGTTTAGAGTGCAGTTGCTGGTATTAAATTGTTTAGTAGCTTTTTGGTATCTAGTGGCCATTAGTTCTCTTCAGGTACTGCTTCCGGCCTAGCTTAGAGTGAATTAGAATAATAAAAATAGAAATGGGTGCTACGATATATCACTCTTGCACAAATTGGGGGTAGAGTCAGAAAGGAAAGTTATATAAAAAGAGAATTCCACGTAATCAAATTGGCTTCGTTCAAGGCACGTGAAAACTATTGTGGTTTAGGATAGGAATTCATTTTTGTCCTGCCTGAGAGGAAAGACGAAAATACTTCTTCCGTATTTTCTTTCAAGTAAATTATTTCTAATTTGTATGATATACATTTTTGCTTTATTCATTTATTGCATTTAGTTTTGGATTAATTTTTTTTTTTTTTGGTAGATTATGAATGTTAAATTTATTTGCTAATAGTGCTTTTACAAAGTATTAGCAAGATCTTAGCAAACAATGAGCCAGTACAAATTTCAGTACTAGCAATTGCACTCTAAGCGCAAAGTTTCTTGAATATTGCCAAACCGGTATAATAAAATACGGAAGTGATGTCTGCTTTGACCGGCGGGAAATCATCTAGGACGTCTTTGTTTCTTTATAGTTGCGTGGGACGCAGTAAATACGTTAGGGCTATTCTAGAGCCCACTACGGGACTGCACATACTTCTCGTGTATGAAAAAAACTTGACCGTCGATCTTGGATGTGTATTTAAATAACATTATAAAAAATGGAAAAAGTAACTCAGTGGTGCAGTCTATCCGCGTTCGCATTTTAGTATATTTCTCGTAATTAAGGAAGTGGTAGTGGCCCAGAGCAGATACCACTCACTACACTTTACAATAGTGGTTTAGTTTCGTTTGGGATGTTTTCCGTTTGTAGTGCAATTTTTGATAGTTCATCTTTTAGTAGCTTTAATGTGTTTCCCGTAATTCTCGCATTTCAGTGCATTTATCCCTGTTCCCGTTCACATTTTCGTATATATCCCGTCATCCCCACATTTTGTAATATTTTCCGTCAAGCCCTCATTTTAGTGTATTTCTCGTCATTCCCGCATTTTAGTGTGCTTCCCGTCATTCCCGCTTTTTAGTGTGTTTATCCCTGTTCCCGTTCGCATTGTTTTTATAATTCCCGTCCTCCCCACATTTTCGCTTATTTGCCAATTTTTTTCGGGTTTCCCGTAATTGCCGCATTTTAGTGTATTTATCCGTGTTCCCGTTCAAATTTTTGAGATCACATTTTTCTGTTCATGGACCGGGTTGGCGAAGGAAGCTAATAGGCAGGTGTTCAGCAAACCTTTCGCGACAAAAGTCCGTTCTACACAAGAGATCCATGCACGCAACGCAGGGTGAGAAGATCGCTCTTGAGCCCGGTACCCGCGCTGTCGTGTACGGTCGGGCTAATGAGAGTTTTGTCGTCGCTGACATAAGCGTGGGCGTGATAGCGTTTTCTACACGGGAAAGCAGAAAATTTATGTAATGTATTTAAATTTGAAAACTCGAAACATGTCAGACATTGGTAGACACGTTGAAAAGGTAAAAAACCGAGCGTTGTATATTAAACAAAACATACCAGGCCAATGTTAATCAGCTCAGACTCCTAAGCTAAATAATCTGGGTCTAGTGAAGTTTAGTACCATATTCCCGAATTTCTTCAATATAAAAAAAGTAGAATATTTTAATCCTAACTGGGGGGCGCCTATGCTGCGAGCATCTGGCATTGTCTCTCGCTGCCCGAGTTAGGATTAGGATGGGTCCGTTGCGGCGTGGGAAGGCCATCAACAAACGATGTGTAAACACGTTCTGGGGAAAGGGTCGGTTCGCCCCACTTACACCCGCGTGAAGTTAGCGAAATTCCAACGAAATAAATTTTACGGTCGGTGTAGCAGTGTTCCCCTTCAAAAAACGAAAAGGTAAACTTGACAATTGCCGCGAAAACCAGAGAAGAATAATGAAAGTGTTATTGAGGCACAATTTACTGTCTTGAATTTATTCATTCAAACAAATGGAAAAAAAGCAATACGAGGACAATATTTATCACTGATTCTATACAACGTAAACTCCCTGTTGCATTTTGAACAAAGTAACACAGCAAAAATTTACGGATTTTAATAGTATTTCGCTCGTGTATCATATTTTAGGGGTGGAGGTGTTGGATAATTCAGTTGAAAGAGAAACAAATTTAGTTTTCCAAAATTTGTTCAAAGAAAGGCTTACAGATATTAGTTTTTGAAAATATCATGCAAGTGAAATGAAACAAAAGCGAAAAAGGAAAGAAAGAGCGGAAAATCATAGCATGTCTCATTTTTTGCTCCGATTTTCAATTTTTTGCACATATATCCCGTTTTAGAGGTCAATATTCAAATAATTCATTTGAAAGAAAAGAAAATTTATTTCTCAGGAATAAGGTTAAAACAATGCTTACCGACATTAGTTTTCGAGATTGTGAGCGGAGAAAATGGAAAAAAAGAACGAAAATATATTTGGAATATGGTATTCTGCACTATTTTTGAGAATGTTTTGCTCATATATCCCATTTTAGGGGTCGATATTTTTATCATTCATTTGGAAGAAAACATCATTTACTCCTAAAATACAACTTTGGAACAATGCGTACCGATATTAGTTTTCGAGGTATGGATCGGAGAAAATAGAACAAAAGAGCGAAAAATATTATTAATATTATTAGATTATGCCATTTTGCACGATTTTTGAGAGTGTTTTGCTCATATATCCCATTTTAGGGGTCGATATTTAAATCATTCATTTGGAAGCAAATAAAATTTACTAATCAAAAATAAGCTTGAAGCAATGCGTGCCGATATTAGTTTTCGAGGTATGGATCGGAGAAAATAGAACAAAAGAGCGAAAAATATTATTAATATTATTAGATTATGCCATTTTGCACGATTTTTGAGAGTGTTTTGCTCATATATCCCATTTTAGGGGTCGATATTTAAATCATTCATTCGGAAGCAAATAAAATTTACTAACCAAAAATAAGTTTGAAACAATGCGTACCGATATTAGTTTTCGAGGTATGGATCGGAGAAAATAGAACAAAAGAGCGAAAAATATTATTTAATTATGCCATTTTGCACGATTTTTGAGAGCGTTTTGCTCATATATCCCATTTTAGGGGTCGATATTTAAATCATTCATTCGGAAGCAAATAAAATTTACTAACTAAAAATAAGTTTGAAACAATGCGTACCGATATTGGTTTTCGAGGTATGGATCGGAGAAAATAGAACAAAAGAGCGAAAAATATTATTGGATTATGCCATTTTGCAGGATTTTTGAGAGTGTTTTTGCTCATATATCCCATTTTAGGGGGTGGATATTTAAATCATTCATTCGGAAGAAAATAAAATTTAATAACCAAAAATAAGTTTGAAACAATGCGTACCGATATTGGTTTTCGAGGTATGGATCGGAGAAAATAGAACAAAAGAGCGAAAAATATTATTGGATTATGCCATTTTGCACGATTTTTGAGAGTGTTTTGCTCATATATCCCATTTTAGGGGTAAATATTCCAATCATTCATTTGAAAGAAAATAACATTTACTTCTCTAAAATAAGTTTGAAACAATGCGTAACGATATTAGTTTTCGAGATATGGACCGACGAAAATGGAATAAAAGAGCGAAAATATTATTGGATTATGGCATTTTGCACGATTTTTGAGAGAGTGTTTTGCTCATATATCCCATTTTAGGGGTCGATATTCCAATCATTCATTTGAAAGAAAAAAACATTTACTTCCATAAAATAAGTTTGAAACAATGCGTACCGATATTAGTTTTCGAGATATGGAGCGGAGAAAAATGGAACAAAACAGCGCAAAAATATGTCATTGCACATTTTGCACGATTTTTGAGAGTGTTTTACTCATATATCCCATTTTAGGGGTCGATATTGCCATCATTCTTTCGAAAGAAAATAAAATTTACTCCTCAAAACTATGTTTGAAACAATGCGTACCAATATTAGTTTTCGAGATATGGAGCGGAGAAAATGGAACAAAAGAGCGCAAAAATATGTCATTGCGCATTTTGCACGATTTTTGAAAGTGTTTTGCTTATATATCCCATTTTAAGGGACCATATTTCCTTCATTCATTGGAAAGAAAATAAAATTTACTCCTCAAAAATAAGTTTGAAACAATGCGTACCAATATTAGTTTTCGAGATATGGAGCGGATAAAATGGAACAAAAAAGCGCAAAAATATGTCATTGCGCATTTTGCACGATTTTTGAAAGTGTTTTGCTCATATATCCCATTTTAGGGGTCGATATTTCCATCATTCATTCGAAAGAAAATAAAATTTACTCCTCAAAAATAAGTTTGAAACAATGCGTACCGATATTAGTAGTTTTCGAGATATGGAGCGGAGAAAATGGAACAAAAGATCGCAAAAATATGTCCTTGCGCATTTTGCACGATTTTTGAAAGTGTTTTGCTTATATATCCCATTTTAAGGGACCATATTTCCTTCATTCATTCGAAAAAAAATAAAATTTACTCCTCAAAATTAAGTTTGAAACAATGCGTACCGATATTAGTTTTTGAGCTATAGAGCGGAGAGAGTGGAATAAAAAAGCGAAAAAATATGGCATGGCGCATTTTGAACGAATTTTGAGCGTGTTTTGCTCATATATCCCATTTTAGGGGTCGATATTCAAAGCATTCATTTGGAAGGAAATAAAATTCACTTTAAAATAAGTTAAGTAAAGATTAGTAAAATAAATTTTTCTCACCCTGCATTCGTGTGTGTGGTCAGAAATTTTGATAAATTATTTACCCATGTGTACTCGAGCATTAAATGTTATTTTTGGTTAATTTATTTTATCGCTCTGTAACAATATCGTTTTCGTTTCATATCTTTTTGTGTTATTCGAGGTATCGAAATTTTGCATTTGACAAAATCGACGTCCCCGAAAAAAATTGGTTGCGTATTTTTCTATAAGACCAACTTCGTATCTTAAGTTTGGCAATTACAGCGTTCGTTGATTTCATTGTTATTTCCAAAGAAGCGAACAGCAAGCGAACATGTGTAGTCTAGTTCAAGATCGGCATATTGCTATTTCTCATGCGGGGCGCGTTAATAATGAAATAAGTTTGCAACAATATTTTTAATATCATGTGTTTGAGTGTAAGTTTTTAGATATTTTCCGAGGTTGCTTCTCGACGATCTGTTTGTTGCATTATTCTTTTTCTGATATGTCATTGAGCCAGCCGGAAATATTAGCTTTCAGGATGCAAAGATATGAAATTGAGAGATGAGGACAGGCGAAACCAGAAAATAAACCTAGAAATCAATTTCAACTGAACCTGAGGTAGAACCTATGATTTTTTGTTAACTCAGAGTACAAACGCTTATGGTGGTTCAGTTTGTGATGTACCTCGTGAAATCAAATTTACCTCGGATAGATTACAATGTTAAAATATTTTTGTAATATTTTTTTACACAATTTCCTTGTATTTCATTCCTTTTATTGAAATTCGCTCTGAGCAAAAGTGCCTAAAAGGAGCCAACAAAAGGCCACTTGATAACAAAGAGCTACTGAAAGATGTTGGATCAGCAACTGCACTCTAAAGTGAGAACACCCCAACAACATGAAAAGTGCAGAGAGTGTTATCCACCCTGGGCGGTGGTAAATCCATCTACCACTCCATCAATTCCTTTTACCCGCAATCGAATTCAAAATGAATATAATAATTAATTGATCAATATTAAATATATTAAAGGCCGTACACCGCACACTGGCGTAGCCTGCGTTTTATAGGTGCATAAAACAGTGGGAAATATACATCCTTATGTAAAACGTCAGGCACAAAAATCGCATGAGCCTAAAACACTATGTGCGGCATGAACCCTCGAGGTAACCTTGCGTGCGTTTGTGCTCTTTGAACGTGGATATAATTAACCCTAAGATTTTGGTTCTAGAATATGGAATCGATTTGAACCATTGTCAATTGTAAAGTTCATTGTGAAATTATGTCGCTATCAACTTCTTTTTCAATACATTTTAAAGTGTTCGGGTCTATTAATTGCTTCCACTTTGGCCGGTGATGATGAAATGAATCACATGCGCTGCGAGAGCCAAGAGTCAATCAATCTATTGAATGTTATTCCAAGCGGTAGATTCGGTCACCAAAGTAAGAATTAGGATTAGATAGAAAATATCTTTTACGTGGCAGTCTATATACACGCTTGTAAAACTTTGGATAATAAACTTTCAAATGTATGATTAATGAATATTGATTTTCCTTCTTTTCATTTGGCCATGTTAAAGGCATATAATCGATAACAGCACAGGAATTGATCGCCCATGAATTGCCGAACATAGCGAATAAAGTTTTTTTCTATATAAAATCGACTGTGATCAAGTGGCTAATGTGAAAAATTTATATGTAAGGCATCTTAACTAGCCTTTAAATATCGACCCCTAAAATGCGATATATGAGCAAAACACTCTCAAAAATCGTGCAAAATGGCATAATCCAATAATATTTTTCGCTCTTTTGTTCTATTTTTTCCGATCCATACCTCGAAAACCAATATCGGCACGCATTGTTTCAACTTATTTTTGGTTAGTAAATTTTATTTGCTTCCGAATGAATGATTTAAATATCAACCCCTAAAATGGGATATATGAGCAAAACACTCTCAAAAATCGTGCAAAATGGCATATTCCAATAATATTTTTAGCTCTTTTGTTCTATTTTCTCCGATCCATACCTCGAAAACTAATATCGGTACGCATTGTTTCAAACTTATTTTTGGTTAGTAAATTTTATTTGCTTCCGAATAAATGATTTAAATATCGACCCCTAAAATGGGATATATGAGCAAATCACTCTCAAAAATCGTGCAAAATGGCATAATCCAATAATATTTTTCGCTCTTTTGTTCTATTTTCTCCGATCCATACCTCGAAAACTAATATCGGTACGCATTGTTTCAAACTTATTTTTGGTTAGTAAATTTTATTTGCCTCCGAATGAATGATTTAAATATCGACCCCTAAAATGGGAGATATGAGCAAAACGCCCTAAAAAACCGTGCAAAATGGCATAATCCAATAATATTTTTCGCTCTTTTGTTCTATTTTCTCCGATCCATACCTCGAAAACCAATATCGGTACGCATTGTTTCAAACTTACTTTTGGTTAGTAAATTTTATTTGCTTCCGAATGAATGATTTAAATATCGACCCCTAAAATTGGATATATGAGCAAAACACTCTCAAAAATCGTGCAAAATGGCATATTCCAATAATATTTTTCGCCCTTTTGTTCTATTTTCTCCGATCCATACCTCGAAAACCAATATCGGTACGCATTGTTTCAAACTTATTTTTGATTAGTAAATTTTATTTGCTTCCGAATGAATAATTTAAATATCGACCCCTAAAATGGGATATATGAGCAAAACGCTCTCAAAAATCGTGCAAAATGGCATAATCCAATAATATTTTTCGCCCTTTTGTTCTATTTTCTCCGATCCATACCTCGAAAACCAATATCGGTACGCATTGTTTCAAACTTATTTTTGGTTAGTAAATTTTATTTGCTTCCGAATGAATGATTTAAATATCGACCCCTAAAATGGGATATATGAGCAAAACACTCTCAAAAACCGTGCAAAATGGCATAATCCAATAATATTTTTCGCTCTTTTGTTCTATTTTCTCCGATCCATACCTCGAAAACTAATATCGGTACGCATTGTTTCAAACTTATTTTTGGTTAGTAAATTTTATTTGCTTCCGAATGAATGATTTAAATATCAACCCCTAAAATGGGATATATGAGCAAAACACTCTCAAAAACCGTGCAAAATGGCATAATCCAATAATATTTTTCGCTCTTTTGTTCTATTTTCTCCGATCCATACCTCGAAAACTAATATCGGTACGCATTGTTTCAAACTTATTTTTGGTTAGTAAATTTTATTTGCTTCCGAATGAATAATTTAAATATCGACCCCTAAAATGGGATATATGAGCAAAACGCCATAAAAAAAAAAATCGTGCAAAATGGCATAATCCAATAATATTTTTCGCTCTTTTGTTCTATTTTCTCCGATCCATACCTCGAAAACTAATATCGGTACGCATTGTTTCAAACTTATTTTTGGTTAGTAAATTTTATTTGCTTCCGAATGAATGATTTAAATATCGACCCCTAAAATAGGATATGTGAGCAAAACACTTTCAAAAATCGTGCAAAATGGCATAATCCAATAATATTTTTCGCTCTTTTGTTCTATTTTCTCCGATCCATACCTCGAAAACCAATATCGGTACGCATTATTTCAAACTTATTTTTGATTAGTAAGTTTTATTTGCTTCCGAATGAATGATTTAAATATCGACCCCTAAAATGGGATATATGAGCAAAACGCCATAAAAAATCGTGCAAAATGGCATAATCCAATAATATTTTTCGCTCTTTTGTTCTATTTTCTCCGATCCATACCTCGAAAACCAATATCGGTACGCATTATTTCAAACTTATTTTTGGTTAGTAAATTTTATTTGCTTCCGAATGAATGATTTAAATATCGACCCCTAAAATGGGATATATGAGCAAAACACTCTCAAAAATCTTGCAAAATGGCATAATCCAATAATATTTTTCGTTCTTTTGTTCTATATTCTCCGATCCATACCTCGAAAACCAATATCGGTACGCATTGTTTCAAACTTACTTTTAATTAGTAAATTTTATTTGCTTCCGAATGGATGATTTAAATATCGACCCCTAAAATGGGATATATGAGCAAAACGCCCTAAAAAATCGTGCAGAATGGCATAATCCAATAATATTTTTCGCTCCTTTGTTCTATTTTCTCCGATCCATACCTCGAAAACCAATATCGGTACGCATTGTTTCAAACTTATTTTTGGTTAGTAAATTTTATTTGCTTCCGAATGAATGATTTAAATATCGACCCTTAAATGGGATATATGAGCAAAACGCCCTAAAAAATCGTGCAGAATGGCATAATCCAATAATATTTTTCGCTCCTTTGTTCTATTTTCTCCGATCCATACCTCGAAAACCAATATCGGTACGCTTTGTTTCAAACTTATTTTTGGTTAGTAAATTTTATTTTGCTTAGGAATGAATGATTTAAATATCGACCCCTAAAAGTGGGAGATATGAGCAAAACACACTCTCAAAATCGTGCAAAATGGCATAATCCAATAATATTTTTCGCTCTTTTGTTCTATTTTCTCCGATCCATACCTCGAAAACCAATATCGGTACGCATTGTTTCAAACTTATTTTTGGTTAGTAAATTTTATTTGCTTCCGAATGAATGATTTAAAATGTCGACCCCTAAAATGGGATATATGAGCAAAACGCTCTCAAAAATCGTGCAAAATGGCATAATCCAATAATATTTTTTTCGCTCTTTTGTTCTATTTTCTCCGAACCATACCTCGAAAACTAATATCGGTACGCATTGTTTCAAACTTATTTTTGGTTAGTAAATTTTATTTGCTTCCGAATCAATGATTTAAATATCGACCCCTAAAATGGGATATATGAGCAAAACGCCATAAAAAATCGTGCAAAATGGCATAATCCAATAATATTTTTTTCGCTCTTTTGTTCTATTTTCTCCGATCCATACCTCGAAAACCAATATCGGTACGCATTGTTTCAAACTTATTTTTGGTTAGTAAATTTTTATTTGCTTCCGAATGAATAATTTAAAATATCGACCCCTAAAATGGGATATATGAGCAAAACACTCTCAAAAATCTTGCAAAATGGCATAATCCAATAATATTTTTCGTTCTTTTGTTCTATATTCTCCGATCCATACCTCGAAAACCAATATCGGTACGCATTGTTTCAAACTTATTTTTGGTTAGTAAATTTTATTTGCTTCCGAATAAGTGATTCAAATATCGACCCCTAAAATGGGATATATGAGCAAATCACTCTCAAAAATCGTGCAAAATGGCATAATCCAATAATATCTTTCGCTCTTCTGTTCTATTTTCTCCGATCCATACCTCGAAAACTAATATCGGTACACATTGCTTCAAACTTATTTTTGGTTAGTAAATTTTATTTGCCTCCGAATGAATGATTTAAATATCGACCCCTAAAATGGGATATATGAGCAAAACACTCTCAAAAATCGTGCAAAATGGAATAATCCAATAATATTTTCGTTCTTTTGTTCTATATTCTCCGATCCATACCTCGAAAACCAATATCGGTACGCATTGTTTCAAACTTATTTTTGGTTAGTAAATTTTATTTGCTTCCGAATGAATGATTTAAATATCGACCCCTAAAATGGGATATATGAGCAAAACGCCCTAAAAAATCGTGCAAAATGGCATAATCCAATAATATTTTTCGCTCTTTTGTTCTATTTTCTCCGATCCATACCTCGAAAACTAATATCGGTACGCATTGTTTCAAACTTATTTTTGGTTAGTAAATTTTATTTGCTTCCGAATGAATGATTTAAATATCGACCCCTAAAATGGGATATATGAGCAAAACGCTCTCAAAAATCGTGCAAAATGGCATAATCCAATAATATTTTTCGCTCTTTTGTTCTATTTTCTCCGAACCATACCTCGAAAACTAATATCGGTACGCATTGTTTCAAACTTATTTTTGGTTAGTAAATTTTATTTGCTTCCGAATCAATGATTTAAATATCGACCCCTAAAATGGGATATATGAGCAAAACGCCATAAAAAATCGTGCAAAATGGCATAGTCCAATAATATTTTTCGCTCTTTTGTTCTATTTTCTCCGATCCATACCTCGAAAACCAATATCGGTACGCATTGTTTCAAACTTATTTTTGGTTAGTAAATTTTATTTGCTTCCGAATGAATAATTTAAATATCGACCCCTAAAATGGGATATATGAGCAAAACACTCTCAAAAATCTTGCAAAATGGCATAATCCAATAATATTTTTCGTTCTTTTGTTCTATATTCTCCGATCCATACCTCGAAAACCAATATCGGTACGCATTGTTTCAAACTTACTTTTGGTTAGTAAATTTTATTTGCTTCCGAATGAATGATTTAAATATCCACCCCTAAAATGGGATATATGAGCAAAACGCCCTAAAAAATCGTGCAGAATGGCATAATCCAATAATATTTTTCGCTCCTTTGTTCTATTTTCTCCGATCCATACCTCGAAAACCAATATCGGTACGCATTGTTTCAAACTTATTTTTGGTTAGTAAATTTTATTTGCTTCCGAATGAATGATTTAAATATCGACCCCCAAAATGGGATATATGAGCAAAACGCCCTAAAAAATCGTGCAAAATGGCATAATCCAATAATATTTTTCGCTCCTTTGTTCTATTTTCTCCGATCCATACCTCGAAAACCAATATCGGTACGCATTGTTTCAAACTTATTTTTGGTTAGTAAATTTTATTTGCTTCCGAATGAATGATTTAAATATCGACCCCTAAAATGGGATATATGAGCAAATCACTCTCAAAAATCGTGCAAAATGGCATAATCCAATAATATCTTTCGCTCTTCTGTTCTATTTTCTCCGATCCATACCTCGAAAACTAATATCGGTACACATTGCTTCAAACTTATTTTTGGTTAGTAAATTTTATTTTCCTCCGAATAAATGATTTAAATATCGACCCCTAAAATGGGATATATGAGCAAAACGCTCTCAAAAATCGTGCAAAATGGCATAATCCAATAATATTTTTCGCTCTTTTGTTCTATTTTCTCCAAACCATACCTCGAAAACCAATATCGGTACGCATTGTTTCAAACTTATTTTTGGTTAGTAAATTTTATTTGCTTCCGAATGAATGATTTAAATATCGACCCCTAAAATGGGATATATGAGCAAAACGCCCTAAAAAATCGTGCAAAATGGCATAATCCAATAATATTTTTCGCTCTTTTGTTCTATTTTCTCCGATCCATACCTCGAAAACCAATGTCGGTACGCATTGTTTCAAACTTATTTTTGGTTAGTAAATTTTATTTGCTTCCGAATGAATGATTTAAATATCGACCCCTAAAATGGGATATATGAGCAAAACACTCTCAAAAATCGTGCAAGATGGCATAATCCAATAATATTTTCGCTCTTTTGTTCTATTTTCTCCGATCCATACCTCGAAAACCAATATCGGTACGCATTGTTTCAAACTTATTTTTGGTTAGTAAATTTTATTTGCTTCCGAATGAATAATTTAAATATCGACCCCTAAAATGGGATATATGAGCAAAACGCCCTAAAAAATCGTGCAAAATGGCATAATCCAATAATATTATTCGCTCTTTTGTTCTATTTTCTCCGATCCATACCTCGAAAACCAATATCGGTACGCATTGTTTCAAACTTATTTTTGATTAGTAAATTTTATTTGCTTCCGAATGAATAATTTAAATATCGACCCCTAAAATGGGATATATGAGCAAAACGCCATAAAAAATCGTGCAAAATGGCATAATCCAATAATATTTTTCGCTCTTTTGTTCTATTTTCTCCGATCCATGCCTCGAAAACCAATATCGGTACGCATTGTTTCAAACTTATTTTTGGTTAGTAAATTTTATTTGCCTCCGAATGAATGATTTAAATATCGACCCCTAAAATGGGATATATGAGCAAAACACTCTCAAAAATCTTGCAAAATGGCATAATCCAATAATATTTTTCGTTCTTTTGTTCTATATTCTCCGATCCATACCTCGAAAACCAATATCGGTACGCATTGTTTCAAACTTATTTTTGGTTAGTAAATTTTATTTGCTTCCGAATGAAGGATTTAAATATTGACCCCTAAAATGGGATATATGAGCAAAACGCTCTCAAAAATCGTGCAAAATGGCATAATCCAATAATATTTTTCGCTCTTTTGTTCTATTTTCTCCGATCCATACCCCGAAAACTAATATCGGTACGCATTGCTCCAAACTTATTTTTGATTAGTAAGTTTTATTTGCTTCCGAATAAATGATTTAAATATCGACCCCTAAAATAGGATATGTGAGCAAAACACTTTCAAAAATCGTGCAAAATGGCATAATCCAATAATATTTTTCGCTCTTTTGTTCTATTTTCTCCGATCCATACCTCGAAAACCAATATCGGTACGCATTGTTTCAAACTTATTTTTGATTAGTAAATTTTATTTGCTTCCGAATGAATGATTTAAATATCGACCCCTAAAATGGGATATATGAGCAAATCACTCTCAAAAATCGTGCAAAATGGCATAATCCAATAATATTTTTCGCTCTTCTGTTCTATTTTCTCCGATCCATACCTCGAAAACCAATATCGGTACGCATTGTTTCAAACTTATTTTTAATTAGTAAATTTTATTTGCTTTCGAATGAATGATTTAAATGTCGACCCCTAAAATGGGATATATGAGCAAAACACTCTCAAAAATCGTGCAAAATGCCATATTCCATTCGTTTTTTTGCTCCTTTGTTTCACTTTCTTTGCTTGATATCTCGAAAACCAATATCGTTATCCCTTTTTTAAAACAAATTTTTGAAAAGTATATCTCATAATCTTTCTTTTTTAAAATACTCTTAACCCCGCCCCTAAAATGGGATCTATCAACAAACCCTCAAAAATAGTGAAGAAATGTCAAAATCCTTTCGTATTTTCTTCCTTTTGTGTTACTTTTTTGCTCGGCATCTCGAAAGCTATTAACGTTGCATCTTATTAAAAAAAATATTTTTGAAAATAAATTTTTGTTCTCTTTCAGTAAAACTATTCTTAGCCTTCTACCCAAAAATTGATTAATGAGCGAAATTGCATTTTCGCGGCAATTGTCCATTTTTTTAAGGGGAACACTGCTACCAAAATATTGAAATTTATTTCGCCAGAATTTCGCTAGGTTCACGATGGCCCACTTACCGTACTATTCGCAAATTTTTCATGCATGTAGAATCGTCCTTGCTCAGTAATATGATGTTTTGAAGTGGTTAAAATCATGGGACAATCAACCCTTTCCACCGGATTCATGTGCACCATTTCTACATAATCGAAAAGGGTTAATTGGTCTACGATTATGCCCACGTCAAATCATTCTAATATGGTAATTTGTTGAACAAGGATTGCAATTAAGTTTTTATTTTTTGTGACAAAATTTTGCCTCTAACCACAAATATTTTTTAGTGAGTTTCAAATGGTCCTTTCATCTTTAGACAGTAGACGAAAAGGGTTAATCGACTCAAGATTTTACCTGTTTCAGAATATAAATGTAAAGACAAATCTACATATGTTGAGAAGGGTCCCCAATTTTGTTTTTATTTTTTGTGACAAAGTTTTGCCCCTAACATTCGAATTTTTTAAAATTAAGTTCAAAATACACCTTATATTTTCTCTGCGTACAATTTCTACAGGGTCCAAAATTGTTAATTAACCGGGTCTCATGAAGTTTAGTACCATATATCCGATTATCATAAAAATTTCCCATGTTTTAAACGACTCATCCTAACCCGGAAGACAATGCCAGATACTTGCAGCATTGGCGCCCCCTAGTTAGGATGAGAATGTTCTCCCAATTTTTATTTTGATGACATTCGGGAATATGGTACTAAATTTCACTAGTCCCAATTAACCTACGATTTAACCACTTCAAACCATTTTAATGAAGACGAGTCTACATTATTTTTAACAGGTTTACAAATTAATTTTCATTTTTTTACGTCTTTTTAATATAGTTTTTTCTCTGTGTACAATTTCTATAAGGTCGTAAAGGGTTGATTGACCCATGATTTGAAGCGCTTCTGAACATTCTAATGAGGGCAACGCACTTTGTCGAAAAGGGTTTACAAATCAGTTTTCATGTTTTGCGATAAAGATTTGCCCCTCACGTACGCATTTTTTTAATGGGTTTTTAAATAGGCCTCTTTATGATTGAGCGCCGGAGACGTTTGAGAATTTTGTGTGTTGTTTCATATAAGATTTGCGAATAACGAATGTGACAAACTGTCCCCCTCTCTCAAAATGTGTTTACTTGTCCGATTTGTTGATGGCGGTACCTGAATTATGGGAAACAGGATTATTCAGTTCAGAAGGATTCGGGGCTGATTTATCAATGGCCATAGACAGCTTTTGTTCAACTTTTGTTTTCATTTGTGTTGTTTGGGTGCCCGGTTAGCTCAATCGGTGAAGCGTTGGGAATACGATTAGAGCTACGCATCTCTGATCGTCAATAACAGGTTTGAATACTGTCAGGGATGATGATTATATGCAAAGGTCTGCTGGACGCCTCGCCGGTGCACAGTATTTCATGTGAGCGCTGCTTACGGTTTCCTCCACCAACCAGGTCCATGAACAGGGAAAATGGGAAATACGATAATCCAAAAAAACCTCCACCCCAATTCGGAACTGGTGTCTGCACGAGACCCTGATTCTGCTATTTCTGATTTTCACAGTGATGTACTTTTCAGGCTGGACGCATGTAGACTGCTGTAACTGAGAGTTAAACCAAGCAAGTATGACCAGGTGGGCGAGAAATAAAGAGAAAAAACAGCCCGAAGATGGTTCAGATTGGGACAAAATGAAGGATTATAATGGGATTGCCAATGTTAAAAATCGAAATCATAATTTCAAATCAAAGATGAAATGTACCGGAACGAAACAAAAATTAATGCTCCAACAAAATGCTGTTAAAGAAGTAGCAATAAAAAGGGACAAAAGATCAGAAAATAGAAGACTTAAAAGACAGCGACGTCAGATTGACAAGATGGTGTGCTTTCACTGCAGAATGGCAGGCCATGGAATGGCAGATTGCCCCAAACTTATGGAAGATAATGAGCAAGGAACTGGGATATGTTTTAAGTGTGGTTCAACTGAGCACAAGTCACATACATGTACTGCTAAAATTCAACCGGGTAGTGAATTTGCATTTGCGAAATGTTTTATTTGTGGTGAGGAAGGTCATTTATCAAAAACATGTCCAGACAACCCTAGGGGACTTTACCCCAATGGGGGATGCTGCAAACTTTGTGGATCAGTTGATCATTACAAAAGAGACTGCCCAGAAAGACGCATAAAAGGGGAAGTTACTGCATATCGATTGCCTAGCTCTGTTAAAAGTAGTTCAAATAACAATGAAATATCGAATCATATCAGTATTGATGATGAGATAACTTTGTATGAAAGTGATGATGAATCAAGAACTCGTCAACCTATCATAAAAAAGCCCAAAGTTGTGAAGTTTTGATATTAGAATTAGCATATTATATGTTTATTCTTTCTTGCTGTACACCCATTTTTATTCATGTGACAACAAGTATTTGGTCATATTTAAGTATGTGCATTCATTTTATGGATTTCCTAATAAACTTAGAGCATATTTGTATTTTGACCCAAAATTTAGTTTTTTTGTCATAACAATTTTATCATTATGTTATTGCTGTGACTTCAGGATTTATGTCAAATGTGGCAAGATAATAGGTGGCATATAATGTTATTTGATACTAATCTAATTTGAATAAATTGAATTAATATTATCAAGCTATGTCTGATATTCTAATCGGACGAGAACTTTTCTGTCTGCAATAATCATAATCAATTTGTTATTGTATTAAAAGTTCTATATGATAAGACTCATCAATAATGGCGCAGTCTGGATTTGATGGATACAATTATTACATCAACAATGACACTGATGATGAAGATGTTCAACTGGATAGGTTATTTATTTGGAAATTTACAAATTAAACCGAAAATTAGCATTCCCAATCAGTAAACTCTTTAAAATGAGTTTTGTTGATTATGAGTTGCTGTCGGCATGGTGAGACAATGGATGCCTGGATTATAGAAAGCCATCACAATTAAATATGATAATACATGATTTATTGAGTAACAAGATAGTGTTTTAAAATATCAACATTGGTATACTAAAGCTATTAAAATTTGGATATCAAGTATTACAAACAAAATTATATCTACCCTCCCTGTAATGCTTAAGCTCAGTATACAAGATTTATAAGAATTATGTTGAAAACTTCGCAAATTTGCTAGGAGTTTAGTCCAAAATATTACTACATTAGAGTTTGATACAATATCACTGAAAATTCTCCTGTATCATTTGAAGAAATTAAATTTTTAGGCCTAAGATTTTACTATAAATTTACTAGTGTGAGAATTGGTTAAGAGTTCATTATATTTCGAGCACATATAAAAGCGTTCTGAATCATAGATGAAAACTAAGTTGTAACATATTTTCCATCTACAGTTCTGATGAAGAAGAATTAGATGAAATCAATGTATTTCTGCATGGAACACCAGAACAAAAACGGAAGGCTTTAAAATGTCTGACAGGTTTGGTTATTTAAAGATCTTGTGCTTGAATGATGTGAACTGACAAAATGCCTGCTACTCAGAATGGGTATATGTACATAGGATACCCAATGAAAACCAAGATTCTGCTACCCTAGTACGATGTGCAAGTAACACTCCAAAATATAAACCAAAAGAGTGTTCTTCAAAAAAGGTTTTATTTTAGAGTTTAGATAAGTTAAATAAAAAATATAACTGCTTTCGCAACCACCGGTAATGTAAATATATTTACGTTAAGCAGTTGAAGTGTGGGTGTTATCGAAATTTGCACAAATATATTTGAATTTCACATAAAAAAGTTATGCGAGATGCATCACGGATAATACTGCTCAGTAATATACCTTATCACCAAATAAATTTTGAGTTTTTGTGTGTTTCAATATTGTGCACTGAAGAAAATTCACAATCATTGACATTAATTTCAAAATGTTGATCAATAATTCAATTTAGGGTGGTCCATCATAAGTCTGTTTTGGAATAAATAATTTAAAAAAGATACCATCGTGTTGTAATAGGTGATGAAGCCTCTTCATCTGATGATGACTTTGAAAAAGTTATGCAAGGTGAATTACAAGCAAAAGTAAAAGCTATGGAAAGTGCTTGGAAGAAATCAGGTGAATATCTCAGTACTATAAACTTGTAGGATGTCAACAGAAACGCACAATGCCAGGGTAACAGAGTCTTTTTCTCCTGCAGGTATCCAAAACTCATGTAATTTTTTTTTCAGATGAATCTAAAATTTTACCAAAATCTTTTTACCAAAATTATCAACGCTACTATTCCAGTGTTGATGCCTTAGGACTTTTGTAAAAAATTAATTATCCATTTATTGTTTGTATTTTATCTTGAAAATTTTTGTATTTCACCATTGTGCTCTGCGGCAAAATCACTGTCATTAAGCTTGTTATTAATTTCATAAGGTTTGATCAATAAATCAATTTAGTATGGTCCATCATGAGTCTAAAACAAAATGTGCAGAGTAAATCTTCTAAACATGTGAAAAAATAAAAAGTAAAACGAATAGAAGAAGCGCACATGTTACCTATGAAATACCACCAAAGTCTTCAGAAGCATTAATGTTTCTATCAATAGGAGTGATGTTATTGAATTAGAATTTCAAAATTTGGTATCGAGTTATCTCGTTCCAGTTCCAATAATGATTCAATGAATGCATCAAGACTCAAGTTCAGAAATAGTATTGGTTATTTCTGTTAACAGGGAAAAATACAGAATCCACGAACCAGTTATCTGAACCCAGTACTTCGGAACAACATACTTCAAAGCCTAATTTTTATGATGATATTTACTTTGACTCTGATGATGAAGAAAGTATGTTATCATGATTTATAATGTCTCATTCAGGAATATACTTTTGTCGGGCCTATGAGCAATGTCCGGGGTATGAACCCCCTCTTTTTTATCAGATTGATGTGTTGCCTGAGATGTATCATACATAAAAGTCTCTGGAAAACCACTCGTTTATAGAGAGATACAAAAATAAAGGAATATTAAAGAATCTTCATTTCTAAAAGATTTTTATCGATTTGAGTTTTAAATCGATTTAGGTCAATACAATCAGGAAAGCGATATGAAGGTAATGAATTCCAAAGTTCGGAAGTTCGAGAAATGCTTCTGAGGGTAGTCACAAAACCAAAACTGGTAAGTTAATCTGGCAGTCTCGCCATACCCACACAACAGGACTATCTCATGAATATATAATAATATAATCCATTTCTGATCAATTCAGTCTCCCTGGTAATTTTCGTAATTTGGTCCAAGTAATCAAGCATTATGATGATTTATTTATCAAGTTTCCGAAATGAATTAGAGTTTCTTCGCCAAACAAACCATGGAAGGACCGTGCTTTAACTATCAATGGCCCACACCCAACAAAATAATTTATCAAAAACTTTAGCAACTATTGAGATAAAAATCACTTGCGATGATATAACAACTGAAAATGGCTCGCTGCTCTCTTGTGCATTTTATGCGATAAACCTTAACCCTTCACATCCATTCTTTCATCATTCCTTAGGCAAGGTTAAACAGAAAAAGCAGAGAATGATGGATGATGAACTATTTTATGATCCCCAGGCCGATGATGAAGATCAAAAATGGATTGATTTGCAAAGGAATCGGTATATTTTATGAAATAATTTTATTGCAAAGCATTTGAACGTATATTTAAAAGTATTTATACCTCTTTTAGACCTCTGAAGCAAAGCAAAAATGTTAAAAAGCATGTAGCCAATAAAAAACCTGGAGCGAGTGATGCAATTCTAACATGTCCTGCGTGCATGACAACACTATGCGTTGATTGCCAAAGGTTTGGTGTATATTTTATCTGATTTTTTTTTTTAAATCTATTAGTTGTAACCTTGTATGAACTTTTTAAAGGAGCATAATCTAGAACAGGGGTGGCCAAACTGCGGCTCTGAGACTTTGCTTGCGGCTCTTTGGTGAATTAGACATGCATTTTCCCGCTAAAAGTCAAAATACCGTTAAGTTTTGACAAACCAACACTTGAAGGAACTGCTTTAAAATCATACCAACCTAATTTCAAACATCTTGCAGCCCAGGTGGAGACTCACAGTATACCGCGCAGCACTAATATTAGTCAATAGCTACCCTTTGTTGTGAATGAATAAATTCATATATCTTATTGTGTTTGTGTTGTGGCTCTTTTAAAACTGAATTTTGTTATATGCGGCTCGAGCATGAAGCAGGTCTGGCCACCCCTGATCTAGAAATTACAGCCTGTAGTGCACATCAACAACTTGATTGACTAAACAATTGATGATTCTTTTTATTGCCCCAGTCGTCGGGCCCCCTTAGCCGCTCATTATTAACGAAGGATTTAATCATAGTTTTTTCATTATTTACTGATAGTAAGTAGATAATCATGACATGTTGTGCGATAGTTGTAATTAATAGGCTATCTTAGCCGCTTTGCTTCAAAGGCCCATAATCATATCAGGAATGCTATTTTCAAAGAAAAATGCATATCATTTTTTGAAAAAATTTTGCCTCCCCTTATTGATAAATTTTTGGTGCATCAATGCCTATGTATATTTTGTTTCACTGAGGAAAGATGGTTTAATATACCCAAATGGCACATATGCTCAACTCCAAATTCTTGTTATGTTTTATATCATTGTCATCTCCTCCAGGCACTCCGTTTATCAAAATCAGTACCGAGCGATGTTTGTCATGAATTGTGACGTCAAGTTTGATGAACTTCTTCATTATAAAGCGAAAAAGAAAAGGCAATTTAAAAGGCACAAAAGACGAAGCCATACCATACAAAATGAGGTGGAGCTCGATTCATCTTCTTTTGAAAGGACAGAGAGTGACCAATCTTCAGATAAAACTGATGGCTACCACCCAGTAAAATGTTCTGTCTGTAACACAGAAGTAGCAGTATATGATTTCGATGAAATTTATCACTTTTTTAATGTTTTATCTGGCTATGCTTAATTTAAAGCTTATCATTGGATATTTTATCATCGTCACATGCTTCTTGGTATCTCTTGCAGGCTGTGTCACTAAGAAACTTCATTGCTGATAGTTTATATCAATGTGCCCCAAAGCAGAAATATTCCTAGCGTCTCTTGCTACCTCAGATAGTACATCAAAATAATTTTTCCATACATTCATGAGCATGTCAGCGCGAAGTTGTTTTGAGATAGTAATATCTCAATAAATAATACGCTGTTTGGTATAGATGAGTCCGAGATGTTTTTTTTAGGAATTGCGTCTGTCTGAAGGAAACTGGAGAAGAGGACATGAAATGACGCGTGTAATATCTTTATAAATAAATAAATACGTTGTTTGGGATGGATGAATCCGAGACGGTATTTTTTAGGAAATGCGTTAGTCTGAAGAAACCGGGAAAAGAAATGACTTTGTCATGTGTCTAACAATTGTTCTGTGCCATGATAGAACTTCTCGGTGTTGTGGAATATTACAGCGTCAAGGTCCCAATAATAAAATGTTATTGTTTGTTTGAAGTGATCATTAATATTTCGGGTGAAAAAACCTTTTGATCAAACTTGCCTCCTTGTGTATGAGACCTTATGGATCGTTACCCACAAAATAAAGTTGGGGTTATCACCAATGCGGAAGTACCCCTTGGTTCGCTGTTGGTCCAAGCAAATTTCAACGCTGCTTGGTAAATCATTCCCACAAACTTTTTTAAATAAGGGAGCCAGTCTCGCGTTATACATTTTGCGTGCTTTGATTTTTTTTTGCTGGTGTGTGGATCCGCGCGTTTGCATTTAGCCATGATAGGATAAGGTATCATTTTTTATCCTGAAGGAGAGGAAAGCCGAGAATACAGCTTAACCACATGGCGGACCGCGACCTGTCGTGGATCTGCCAGTTCCGAATCTGGTTGGAGGTTTTTGGATTATCATATTTTTCCTGTGCACGGACCTGGTTGATGGAGGAAGCCGTAAGCAGCACTTACGCGAAGCACCGTCAAGGCGTCTAGCAGACCTCTGCCACATAATCATCATCCATCGCGGGATTCGTACCGGTACCTGCGTCATGACGATCAGAGATGCGCAGCTCGAAGCGTATTCCCAACGCTTTACCGATTACCAACCCGGATGATTAAGGCTATGCCCACTCTCCTGTGCCGCCCTGTCATTTTGTTGTGTTATTTCTATATGTTTGCCTTGTGTTTATGGTAGAGGTGCCAAAATGGATTGATTGATTCGATAAAAAAGGGGAAAATATATACGAAGTTTTATGGTGATTCTGAAATTTGGTAAAATGATAAGATTTTTTTTAGGGTGCTAATATAGCCTACACGGTACTGTTATGGAACCACGAGCGACGGGACTTACATTTGCGATATAAGCGCAATCGATAATTTTTGGATTGTGCAAAACAGATTGAACCGTCAGAACGCCACCTCCACCCCTCGTGCAGATACCAGTTCCGAATCGGGGTGAAGGTTTTTGCACTATCGTATCTCTCATTTTTCCTGTGCATCGACCTGGTTTATGGAGGAAGCCATGAGCAGCACTTTCGTGAACCACCGTGTGTGCCGACGAGGCGTACCTCTCGCATTTAACCATCATGGCTCGCGGGATCCGAAGCTGCGTCATAACGATCAGAGATCGAAGATTGGGTGGTCGAAAGACAGTAATAGGCCTAGTATAATAAATCAAAAAACTAAAATTTATTGGCCTGACGCGTTTTCCTGATTCCGCGTTAAAGTAAATTGAAGTAAATCGAATCTGGTGATATTGGGCTAGCTGGCAACTAAGGTCTTCAGAAGTAAATCGCAAAGATTGCCACCTAGTGTCCCAATTTCAGCGCGAAATATGGTCCATTCGGATTTTGTCATTTGTTTGATTTCGGCGTTGTGGCTGGCAGTGACGATGTAAAACATTCTACAAACCTAGGCCTAGGCCTGCTGTGTGGATAAGTATGTGTGCAAACATCATTATTCCTAGTCAACGAATATGACAGTACCGAGTATAGATAATGATGCATAATCGCATCATTTTCCTTGTTCATTTTTTTTTAATACGCAGGATAAAAATGATATCATATCTATTGTAAATAGCGGTTCGCAATTGGTATAGGGTTATGGGTCACAAATTTGTGTTATAGACCAGTAAGGTCTTGTGGGTGTGTAGACAGTTTCAATATAACTCAATTTAATTTTGTCATAATACTGCTTTTTCTTGAGGCGAATAAACGCAACCCAACAAATCTGCACTGTGCAGATCAGTATTGTGAAAAATCCACAAACCGCACTAGTATAGGAACCAGCAAAGGGGCTAGCCCCGGTTCCTAGTATAATATATTTAGACTTTACTACACTAGGTTTTTTCCGAAAAGTTTTTGAATGCCACTGACTTACTGATGTGAACTCTATTCATTGCAGGCCTAGTTTATTTATAACTTATGCAAATAAAAGCTAAGGGTGAATGGTTACCTCAATCGGTAAAGTGTTGGGAATGCGCTTCGAGCTACGCATCTCTGATCGTCATGACGCAGGTTCGAATCCCGTCAAGGATGATGATTATATACGAGAGGTCTGCTGGACGTCTCACCGGTGCACGGTGGTTCACTTAAGTGCTGCTTGCGGCTTCCTCCACCAACCAGGTCCATGAACAGGAAAAATGAGAAAAACGATAATCTAAAATAAACCTCCATCCCGATTTGGAACTTGTATCTGCTTGAGATGTCGTGGTTCGCCATATGGTTAAGCCTTTTCTAGGCTTCCTCTCCCACAGAATAAAAATGATATCCTATTCTATCTTACTAATCATTTTTTCATAATTTGAACTGAAAAATTAATGCTAACTATTTTTGCCAAAAAAGGGTGTCTGTCACAGGCGCGATGACGAATTGCTTTTTAATGTGATTAACATATTTTTGTATATTTAGAAATCATTGGGCATCATTCATAATATTCTGGTTTAGACGTAGGATTTCACATTCTTGTAAAGCTGTATTTCAGGTTTTGTTATTGGTTTTTAACAAATTGAAATTTTGGGTATTGAAAGTTTCACTTCGGTATATGTGTTTTAAAATATGTGGGTTTATTCTTCCCGAACTTACCAGAAAGTGGGTGGCAGTCAGTTCGTACCAATATAAAGTTCTATCAAGTATGATTGGTCAGTTCATAACCTGAGAAAATCATCGATGGTCAATTTCTTTCTTGACAAAATTTTGCGGAAATTTACCTGTATACAAATTCTGGTTTAGTAGTGCGGTAGCAGCAAGAAGATCAATTAAAAATTTGTAAAAATAGTCACATTCACAGAATACTGACAAACGCACCTGCTTTTGTAACCTGTGGCTTGAGATAAAATTTACTGAATTGGGTATAAATACGATTGTCATCCCACTTTTAGGTGTATCAAATCCGGTTGTTCCTGTCCATTTTGGTTTAAATATAATGGAATGCCTCTTGGTTATTTAATACTGGTATCCTTTAAAATTGACTTTTGACAGTCAAATCAAACTCAAAGACCGCTATCATTCGTCATTGTGATGTCACAAAATTACCTTCCCTGGTTAGAACATTTTCCTACCTCTATGCTGGCATGCATGGTAAAAGTTGAGGAAAAATCAATTTCTTGGTGAACAGTCTCTTATTAGGAATAAAAACTGCTAGGACTTGAGATCACTAAATGGTGTTAGTATAGATAGGGGTATATGCCGCATGCCGTGCATGGTTTTGATGCAAGTATCGTTCCAGGGTTCCCCATTATTTCAAACAAAATCAAATAGAATAACAAGGTAGATTTAAATCTGTAAGCATTGAAATTGTGTACAGGGAAATAAAAGTTTACTTCCTAAATCTAGTGGTAATGATACAGCTGCACTATTTCTCTGATAGATAGCAATGTGCAATAATATGTAAGCTCTATGATCATGGATAAGCTAGAAGTAATTGCGGCTTATTTTTGAAATCGGTGTGCGAATTTGAAAAGCGTTGCATATTCAAAGGTGCATGGCATCATAGTAAAGAGCTAATGCAAATATTGATGCAAAAGTCTCTTGATTTGTGATATAAAACTCATTTCTTGAGATATTTTATTCTAAAAAACAATTTAAAAATTGTTTCAAAATATTTTAGTGTTTTTGCGAACCTGCAAGCCTATTTCATCAAATATACTTCAGAGTTCAATTTTCATCTCGGCAACGATGCAATAATTTTTTTTTTTTGTTGGAATAGTCTTGAAAGTATTCGCTTAAAAGTGACTGATACTCGATATTCGACACCTTTATCCAAAGAAATCTAACGGTTTTTGGCAATCTCTCCATTAGGAATGTGTTGCTGAGCTTTAGAGCCACAGTGGAAAAAACTGAAGTTCATCAGAGCATGAGAAGTTTGCAATGTAACAATAAACATAGATAAGTATATTCAATGTTTCACCATCGGATTTAAAATTTTAGTGATTATCCATCCAGGCTTGCGAAGTCATATAATCATGGGTTTCTGATCTCCCAGGACTAATAATGTTACTGTTCAAGGTTTTTTTAAAACCTTACATATTGTAAAAAAATCCGCAATCTGCAATTTCTTTCTTATTTTTTTATCATCGAAAATAACACCTGATCAACTGGTGACTTTCATACTATATATTATTCCAGGAAAAAAACATAGGCCAAAATATCATTATTGATCATCCAATGTAGTAATCTAAATTTCATGACAGTACTTGATAGCGGTGTAAATAAATATTTTATTTTGATTCACGCTATACAAAGGATGGACAAGGCTCGAAAACGTCAGGAAATTTTTGACTCTACATTAAAAACGATTTCCGATGCAGTTAATATAGAAGCAGAAGATGCCGCTGTAACATCTGTTGTAGCCCAAGTTGTTGCTTTATCAAACAGGATAAGCGATGTTGCACATCATCTGAAAGCACCGTTGGGTGAGTCTCGATTAAACCTGAAACAATGTGAAAAAGATTTACACACCCTAACCAAGAAGGCAACTGATGAAAATGCTTTGGAAGAAAATATTCTGTCCGAGTTGATGAATGAAAAAGAACGTCTTCAGAAGAATTTGAATGATATTTGTTCTAAGTTAGAGGAACAGCAAACTCTGTCTGATGACCTGCTAAAAGAAGCCGTAAGGGTGGTGCCAAAAGGCCAACATATGTGTAGTCTGTTGAGAAACATTACAAAAATTGATTGGGATGTTGCAACATGCAAGGGCTCATCTGCCGCCAAAGGTGCACTTATGACAAAAGTTGGAGCAAAAATGTTCAATTTTGATTCTGATGTGGAAAAAAACACTAGCACTCAAGATAAGCTATGGGAAATGATGGAAGAGGGTAAAAAATTTTCCTCGTATGTTCAATCTCATGTGCCGTCATAAAAAACATCAAACATCATAACATCGTAGGTGGTATATATTCAATTACTTGTCGAACTCACAAAAACTATAATAAAATGTTTGTCCTAGCTATATGAAAGGTCAGTCAGAGGAAAACTATGTTATGAGATCTTGACGATTGACAATACATCCCTATGAATGGAGAAACTGTATATCTTGACTAATAAACTAAAAATATGACTGTACAAGGATATCACAACGCTTAAATGTGGTGATATGCAAAAGTATAATCACTATTAAACGTAGAATAATATCAAAAATGTTCCTGTTTTTGCTTCATGCTATTTCAGACTACATAATCTAAGAGAAATAGTGAAACAAACTTTTATTGTGTTGATAAAAATACCGTTGCATATTTTACTGAAAATTAGCAACGGTTTTTTTATTTATGTCTCAAGCCGGGAGTACCCACGCATGTTTGAAAGTTCTATTCTATCTCCATCCAGAGTCTGCAAACCGACACCGAAAACCGATGCCCAATATGGTAATATTCATTATTTCCAGCACATTTGATCTGTTTCTCTTCCACCCTTTTAATAATCTTAAAATATTTATCTGCTTTTAATCCATGTAACAGGATGAGATTTTATTATATAAAACATCTTTCATGCTATTTTATTTTTACAACCTATCGTAAATGTATTCAAATTTCATAGATAGCCCGCTTCTCAAGAGAAAATGGTCAAATGGAAGTCGTATACATCATTTAAGCAGCTTAAAAGAAATCAGTCTGGCAGCTAGTTACTGATTCACTCAGTTCCCCATTTTATGATAAATATAAATAAGCAAGGCTCCGACTAGTCATTACTTAGAACTAAGCAATACATTTGGTTCGATTCCACAAAACATTCATCAGCAAGTTTAGCGAACTCATTTCAAAAGTGACCATTTTATTTGGTCTTTCGCAGATTGCAGCACTTGAGCGACAGTTTGTTCAGTGAGTGGTATATCTTCCCCCCTCATAATTATTCGATCAGCAACAGAAGTTGGATCAACTGCCATTATAACACCTCCATCAATAACCTCATCAACAACTAGAAATCCACTGTCAAGATGTCTGAGCAACACTCTCTTTTCCACATTTTTACGTAAAATTATATTCATTGTATCAAAGATGCAGTTGAGGACAGACATGAGCATTAATTCATTCTCTTGTGAACTTCCAACGACATAGAAAAATAGATCAACATTGTTCTTGTACACCACAGTCAAGCCCTCCAGCAAGGCTATTTCAGAATCGGATTTTGCTGTTTTTTTGAACAAGTTTTTTTCAAACAACTTTTGTTCTCTCGATGAAGGGTAAGTATCATCATAATACTTTGCAATCAATCTCTCACCATCATTATCCAAAATAATTACAGCTTTTACTGTGTCTAGTGATGGTAAAAGGACACCTTCCATGTTTGACACAATTGTTAATAAAAATCTGTATAAATATAAAAAGTGATGCACTGTTTTACTATCGCCCAGGGCAGATATCACTTAATGCAACTTTTTAGTGGTTCAATTTTTTGATAAGATATTTCCCACTCAGAATTGCTGGTATTATATTTTGTACTTTACACAAGTTTGGGCCCGCCTTGCATGTCAAGGGTGTAAATAACAAGAGTATGATTGTCTTACACACACACAAAGATGTTCAGAGTCGCAAATACCAACGTTAATGGCAAATTCTTTAACAAATAAGAGTTTCTATTGCTTGGAACAAGTTCATAAATTTCTTCTACTATTGTTAGAACATACTATTGTACAGGAATCCTTACTTGCACCATTGGAGGGGTGAATTTCAATAAATGAGTTCATCATAATGATGCATATTCAAAATTAAGTCTTCAGAAAATTGCACCCTGTCTAATTTTTTCCCATCTACCTCTGTCTCATATGATGAGCTACATTATATGACAAACTTCAACAACTCCAAGCCTTCGATATTGTTATATTTTTTTTTTTTATAATGCATGAACTGGACGTGATCTGTAAAAAATCCTAATAAGTGGCCAACTCAGCACAGGAATTACATAATACTAGTACTACTAATAATATATAATACTAATACTACTTATAATTTCTGTGGGAAAGTCAATACGAACCTTATTATTAAAAAATTCGAAAAACTTTTGCATGCTTATGAAATCAGATGCAGCATCGAGGGGATCAAGTGAAGGTTTGCAAAAAGGGTCGGAGGAGCATACAAAAAAATAGCTTGATTGTTATATAGAGACATGCCACATACATGATGCATGAAATGGAAATAATAATGAAAAAACAAATCGATATAAATGGCAGAAGTCTGGAATGAGAAAGGAGCCACCTCAGCTAAGCCCTAAAACTTGAGACTGGTACCTTGTAGGAGAAACAGGTTTGAGTTATTTGTTCTGTGAAATGTCCTTTTTTATGACAACCATTATCTGGCTATTTTTTAGATTGACATTTGCAAGGAGTGACTTTTAAAAATCCAGATTATTCATTTCTTTTTGGGTATCTTCAAGCCATATCACATTTCTGGCTAATAATAAGTAGGTTACCAATACAAATTATTCAATAAATGAAAAACCGTTATAAATAACATAAAAATAAGTTCCAACTTTTAATACACTTATAAAACAGTAACAATAATTTTGAATCTGAGTAATTTTGTTAAGTGTCAACGTTACATTATTTAATAATTATCTTTAAAAAATATATTGTCCTCTACTTCCTTTCATCAATGATAAATTACGGTATAGTTTAACTTGGTTGCCAGTCAATTTTTACCAGTATGTTTTTGGTGAGTCAATTCATGCACTGATGAATTTAAAGTTGCAAATGGTCTATTTTCTTAACTTTGTATAGGGAGTATAAAATAGTAGATTAGAAGAAATCAATACTGGATTACATGGGAAATAAGCAGAAGGAACCTCAAGGAATAAATCCCTAATCCTTTAAACCGATATTTTGAAATTTCGTCATGGCTTCATAGTTGTTTTACCAGTGTGTGTACAAGATTCTAGAAACCCTCCGTGAATTTGCAGGCCTGGTCAGAGATGACTGATAGTTGGATATATTGTTTTCATATTTAAATAAATACTTAATGTAGGAATTAGAAAATAATACTGAATACCTAGACAAGTTTGCAAAAACGAAAGTTGAAACGTCTTATGGTTTTGACGTATTCTCAGCTTTTTTTCCCACAAAATAAAATCCCATCCACACCAGAAGAAGCAGGCATTTTGTCGAATCGGGAGGGGACCAGATTTCAAGTGTCTATTAATGCAGGAATGACTATCAGCATTTATCTGTTCATTATCACGTTTATGACCATTTCAGCGAATTTTACTTCCAAGCCACAGATTTACAAAAGCAGATAAGCTTCCTGGTATTTTGAGCGTTGTAGCTCACTATTTGCGCAAATATTCATTCAATTCTCTTTTGCTGTTACACTGCTATTTCAGAATTAGTAAGCATGTAAGTAAGGAGGTTTTCCGTGATTACTTGTTAAGTTTACAAACTGACCAGTAACGATTTTTTAGGAATACGAATTAACCAATCACCCTCAATAAAATTTTATATGGGTACGGATTGCCCAGGGTTTGACTTGACCGCCATCCATTTACCCTAATGACATGCGATTACTCTAAAAAAGGGTAGCACTGAAACCCGAAGAATAAAGTTGACTATGGTATCTTGTTTATTTTAATTGGGCTTCTGCTTGAAACATTTACCTTTTAGTCTTTGAATTACTGTAATATATTTACAGATACCGTAACCTATGAATTTCCGTCCACTGCACAAACTCCCCTTTCTCCCGCCCAAATTGTATCAAACTACAGACCCTAAAATTAAATTCATCCGATTCTGAATTTACCTTTCGAGCACTACTAAGCTGTAAGGTTTCACAACTCGAAAACCCACAAGTTCCTTCGGAGTGGTACTCTGTGGTATTGAAAGACAGGAACTGCTCTCTGACCGCATACAACCCTACATGCACGCACACTACACATGTACAACAACAAACAAACAAAAAACATTTCCATATTTTCCGTTTTGGGAACACTCTTGGCTTGAATACGAATATCAAAATGACGTGTCAGGCCCAGCCGACTGCTGAATAGGTGACGCATTAGCTCCACCAGTGGCAGTTAAAGCAAAAATCAAAGCTTTGGTTCTTGTATAATATGTTTCTCGCTCGACATAGTTACTTTGCACTTTTTTACTTTGACATCTACTATTGTATACTGTATAGTATCTTTCATTCCCCACATGTCGCTTTAAATAGAAATAGGTACCGATATCCCTGATCTGCGTGATAGTCAATTAACTGCTATTCTGTATTGCGCAATTCTGAAGAAATCAACAAACTGGCTCACACAAGGCAATCGCAGTCGGTTGTAGAGGTTTATGGAGCAGCTAACTCGACTGTGGCATGATAGTTAGTCTACTTCAAACATGTCATTAATCCGACAGGATGAGAGTTTGGAGCCGTCATGGATTCAGAAAATGTGCTCTAAAGTAATTCGTTATGGGCCCATCCCCAGGCATGTCGCTTTTATAATGGATGGGAATAGAAGATTTGCAGCAAAGAAGCATGTTGAAAGAATAGACGGGCACTCGAAAGGTTTTGACAAACTGGCAGAGACTTTAAAATGGTGTCAAGATCTTGGTGTTGAAGAGGTCACTGTTTATGCTTTTAGTGCTGAAAATTTCAAACGATCAAAAGAGGAAGTGGATAGTTTGATGGAACTAGCTCGTCAAAAGTTTTCTAAAATTATAGAAGAAAAAGATCAGTTAGAAGCTCATGGTGTAAAAGTGCGTGTTATTGGTGAACTTCATATGCTTTCTCCTGATCTTAGAGAGATGGCGACAAAAATGCATAAAATGACAAAAAATAACTATAAATGTAGACTGAACATATGTGTAGCTTACCTGTCAAGAGCTGAAATGACATGCGCTGCAAGAGATATAGCTTGGGGTGTACAAACAGGCTTACTATTGCCTGATGATATTTCTCAAAATTTAATATCTAGTGCGTTAGAGGTTCCAACAGTAGATTTGTTGATACGGACCTCTGGAGAAGTCCGTTTGAGTGACTTCCTACTTTGGCAAAGTTCATTTTCTTATTTGTCATTTTTGAAAGCATTATGGCCAGAATTTTCAATTTGGGATTTTTATGGTGCCATATTGCAATATCAAAAGTCCTATTCAAGTATTAAAAATGCTGAAGCACGAGCAGAAATACATGTGAAATCATGTCCCTGCAAAGAGTTAAATAATGATCAATCTTCTAACAATATCATTCTTCAAAGTCAAAGAATCAATCATTTCCTAGCAACTCTGACAAAACAGCGTGAATCATATTATGATAATTTATGTGAACAAGAAGCTTAGATTTAGTTTGTAACTTCTTATGCTATTAATCATTTTCCAGTGAACTGTTTTTCCCCATATTTAATTGTTGAATATTTAGAAATTTTTAGCCTTTTAATACGTGAGAGTTGTCATTGAGGATGGCCAAAATCTGGTATTTTTTATTAAAGAACCGAATCGAAAGCACTATACTGAATGAACAAAGATTGTCAAACACAATTAAATATACAATGTTTTTCGTTCTGTTAATTTTGAATCA
Organism: Styela plicata; assembly: GCA_963675895.2. Lineage (NCBI taxonomy): Eukaryota > Metazoa > Chordata > Ascidiacea > Stolidobranchia > Styelidae > Styela > Styela plicata. Next base: position 13,381,589 of record OZ023138.1, read on the forward strand.
CTTGAAAAAAAAAAATAAAAAAATAGAATCATTCATCATGATATACATACATAATACATATTATACATAACACAGGATTATGTTTGACCTTTTTTAATTTTTCGCTGGTTGGTCCATTATTTGATATACAAATGAATAGATGCTTTGTATTGATCTGAATGATTTGTGTATATGTACATACATATATATCATATTTTTCTGTGCTATTATTACTACATGTTTTTTTCATGTGGACTTATGTCTGCAATAAACCTATGTATATGATTATGTTTATCTATCTTTATTTCTGGGCAGACTGTAGTTCAACAAATGAAATTATGGGGAAGAATGAATTTTCCTCTGCCACACAAAATGAATTGATGGCAGTCACAATCGCAGATATTATAAATCAGTTGATTGAGGCTCATAAGGAAAAGAAAGATGTTAACCTGAACAAACTAAAGTGTAAAATTTCAAGTAAATATGGATTGTCTTCTCAACCACGTCTCACGGATATAATAGCAGCTGTTCCTCATAAATACAAAAAAGTGCTACTACCAAAGCTGCGAGCAAAGCCAGTGAGAACTGCAAGTGGTGTTGCAATTGTCGCGGTAATGTGTAAACCCCATAGATGCCCACACATAAATATGACTGGAAATATTTGTGTTTATTGTCCTGGTGGTCCAGATTCTGACTTTGAATACTCAACTCAGTCATATACAGGGTACGAACCCACATCTATGCGGGCTATAAGAGCAAGATATGATCCATATTTACAAACAAGGCATCGTGTTGAACAACTAAAACAGTTGGGACATTCTGTTGATAAAGTTGAATTCATCGTTATGGGGGGTACTTTTATGTCATTGCCTGAAGCATACAGGGACTATTTTGTAAGAAATTTACATGATGCCTTGTCTGGTCATACTAGCAATGATATTGCAGAAGCAGTCAAGTATTCTGAAAAGAGTACAACAAAATGTATTGGTATAACTATTGAAACACGCCCAGATTATTGTCTAAAAAAGCATCTGAGTGATATGCTTTCTTATGGTTGCACAAGACTTGAAATTGGTGTTCAAAGTGTTTATGAAGATATTGCCCGGGATACAAATCGTGGGCATACAGTGAAAGCCGTTACTGAAAGTTTCCAGCTTTCAAAGGATGCCGGTTTTAAAGTGGTGGCACATATGATGCCTGATTTGCCCAATGTAAATTTGGAAAGAGACATTGAACAATTTGTTGAGTTTTTTGAAAATCCCTGTTTCAGGCCTGATGGCATTAAATTGTACCCTACACTGGTTATTCGTGGCACAGGCTTGTATGAATTATGGAAGACTGGAAGATACAAAAGTTATCCACCTTCTACCTTAATTGACCTGGTAGCACGTATTCTCGCCCTTGTACCTCCATGGACCAGGGTTTACAGAGTGCAGCGTGATATTCCTATGCCACTTGTTACATCAGGTGTTGAGCATGGAAACTTGCGTGAACTTGCATTAGCACGAATGCGAGACTTTGGTACCAAATGTAGAGATGTACGAACAAGAGAGGTTGGAATACAAGAAATTCATCAAAAGGTACAACCATATGAAGTTGAACTCATTAGAAGAGACTATGTTGCTAATGGTGGTTGGGAAGTCTTTCTGAGCTATGAAGATCCAGAACAAGACATCTTGATCGGTTTATTGAGACTTCGAAAATGTTCTGATGATTCCTCAAGACCAGAAATTAAAGGTAAAGGTGTTTCCATTGTTCGAGAACTTCATGTGTATGGAAGTGTAGTTCCTGTGAGCTGCAGAGATCCTGGCAAATTTCAACATCAAGGATTTGGGACATTGTTAATGGAAGAAGCAGAAAGAATTTCTAAAGAAGAGCATGGTTCAACTAAAATTCTAGTGATTTCTGGAGTCGGAACAAGAAATTATTACAGAAAACTTGGATATGAATTAGAAGGACCCTACATGGCCAAAATGTTATAAATAATAATATTTGGGAATGTATATATGAATAGATATGAATTCAGTCAGGTAGAAGTGTGATTTTGTGATTAACTTTTCCAAGATGACAGAATCTTATTTATTTTTTGCGTATCCGACAATGTTCATATCAAAAAGCTCCAAATCCATCCAACTCTATTTTTTGGCAACGTTCATGATTGTGAACCTTTTTTCTACAGTTTGGTTGCTACCAATCATTCAGAAAGAGACATTTAATCTTCTACCAAGAGATTATCATAAAATATTGCTTTTTCTGATGAATTTTTTTCTGATGGCAGCCATTTGCGTTGGGCGTCTGAGTGGAAAAGATTTATCATAAAATTTTGCTCATATTGATGATTTTTCTTCTGGTGGCAGTCATTTACATTGGGTGTCTGAATAGCTCAGTAGATGACATTCTGCCAGTCTTGAGACATAAATCATATCATCAAAAACAGTATTTTCAACTCAAACAGGCATTTTTATTGAAGTTAATATGGACACCTTGTAACCTTGTAAAAACCGAACTATCAGTACCGGTAGTGCTGCTGAACTAAATTTCCGGTCTTTGATACCAATTTTCCTACATCAATATTTCGGCGTTTTTGGCTTGTTCCTTAAAATCAAAAATAGTTGTATATCTTGCTCTGAACTATGATCTGTAATATGTCTCATCTACATCCGTGCTCTTCGATCTATTTCATGTTCTGGATCACAAATACAAGTTTTCTTAGTTCTGCGGAAGGAACCCTTGTATGTTTGCATTGTACCATATCTAACTACCGGTAACAGTTCCGTATGGAATATTAGGATATGATTTCATTATCCTACAAAAGTGAAAACTTGAATCTTTTCAGCTTTTTGTTCTAGCTATCGTCTCACGTATACAGAAACTGGTAAGGCCACCGGTAACATTGGAGGCTAAGTGATGTTATACAGCTATCCGTTTTTCATAAAAAAAAACATTTTCAATCATCAATTTACAGCTTGGAAATATTAGAAAGCATATAATCTCCAAACCATTTGATAAGGTACTATTGTCACGACATAATAAGCCTTGGCTCTACGTATTACGTGAGGCACCGGAAATGTTTAGCCAAAAATCTTTACTCAGATTCGGTATAGGCGCCTCTGCACGAGAGGTCGTGGCTCGCCATATGGTTAAGACGTATTCTCGGCTTTTCCTTTGCAAGATTAAATCCTATCCAGTCATTTTTCCCAAACGACGGAAGACCGTGACTAAAATGCAATACCAAGCAGCCTAGAGATGCAGTGCACTGGACTTTCTATTCCTTGTGCCACTCCTCTTGTGAATTCCGCATGCGGCCCACCCACTTAAATAGAATGGGGTGGAGAATTGAACAACAAAAGGTCAAGATCCACATATTACAAGGAACATTTTTTTTATCAAGCTAGTGCATATAGTTAAGCATTGTCGGGTACGCCAGGTTATTACCGGTACGATTCAAATAATTACCGCTGGTGAGCATTATATTGCCTATTACCTCCTGGTTGAAAATTTTGCGATCCTATTTAATGTTAATGGAAACCCTATTTTTGTAATCCACTTTGTGTTATCTTATCCCTTTAATGCATGATGTGACAGATACACAAGAGATCGCGGTTCGCCATAAGGTCTAGCCGTATTCTGTCATGTCTGCGAACCTATTCGTGACCTACCTATTAGCCATGTCTGAGATGTCAGCAATAGGTACAGGTCTCCGTGTCATTGCTGAAGAATGCACACACTTAGGTGAGGCGGCCAAGCATTGGCCTTCCGGAATACCATGGCCATGAAACAGATGTCAATAAAAACAAATTGTCATTACTCACTGCAACAACACGTGATATGTCACATAAATTTGGTACTTCCTGTTTTATACATTAATTTTAGGATAGGCGACAGATTAAATTCACGAATATAACCAGAGATTCCCGAGTATTAATGTACGTTATTATGTTGGCAATAGAGGTGAGAGTTCTCAAATGTGACTTTTTGTTGAGAAAATTAATCATAACAGGAACAACAAAAATGTATATAAAAACATTTCACTTCGCATCAACCGCGCGAATGACACGTCATTTTGAATGACATCATAATAAATTCTTGCATCATTGACAATCCACATATAGAAGAGGTGTAAGTCCCTAGAGATTTAATCTTTTTTTTCGGTTTCGAAAACACCTTCATCGCAATAAACGGCTCAATGTGAATTGTACGTAGTAATATTATTCAATTAAAGGTCATGTTCGGCCAAAGAAAAGAAACGCTTCGGCTAAGAAAATTCAACAGAAATAGAAAAAGGAGCAAATATCACTCCGTATACACAAGAGATGGTATATATAAGCAGAAAGCCTTAGCTTGAGGCAATTGTTTTATCGCGTAATCCAACGAATGTTTTACCGAAGAACTATTCAAACAGTATAACAAAGACCCAAAATGGTATGTACCAAATTTTTCGTCGCTTGCCTTATCACAGCAATGATTGCTGCAGCAGAATGCGCCCCAGCTCCTATTTATGGGAAAAATTTCAATCAAATGAATACAGCAATGAGAATGAAGTATCTGAAAAGAAGGTTTATAGCAGCAAAAAGGAGATTAGCCAAGCTAAATCAGCAGTACAGAACAACGGCATTGCCCACAACAACTACTTCATATCCGACCACTAGACCCGAAAAACAACATCGCAGGTGAGAAATAATTTTACAATTCACTACTAAACTATATTTCGGCTATTGATATCACCTCTGAGCGAGGCAGAAGGCGGTGTTAAAATGGAACCAACTTGGGGCCATTTAAATGGCAATGAGAAAACGCAGTAGCGGAGTAGAAACTGCACTCTAAGTTGACAATATCCTCCTAAAGAGAACTAAATCACTATAACAAAATACAGTGAGTGACATCTGCCCTGGACGATAGTATAAATCACCTAGCACTCCTTTGTTTCCTCTAATCGTCTTTTACGAAACGCAGTAAATAAAATATGCCAGGACAATTCTAAAATCCGCAATGAAAAATCTCAAACCTTTTTTTTAATAAGCATAAATGGACCGTGTATTGGCACAATTTTTTCGACTAAGTCTCCAAATTCACGATTTCTGTGGATGTACCGTGTATCTCTTGTCGTCTTTTACGATAAAATATGCACACAATTCTAAAATCCGCAATGAAAAATCAATGGCTCGGATTGTATCGATGGCACAATCTATCAATGGCTCATTCGACTTTAAGTCTCCAAATTCACGATTTCTGAAAATTCACAACCAACTGCTTTCTTCTAAAATGCGAAAATATAAAAGAATATAACAATGCTGGGATTTTTGATATAGGCCCACAGCTGTTATTTTTCCGTACGCGACTATATAACTACGTACACGAAATTTTGAGAGAAATAAAGGAGAGTGTAGCTCGATATTTGGAAACAGTAATTCGATAATTGACAACCTGCGATGGAGAACATGCAAAATCAGACTTCCAAAATATTTTTTATTTAATAAAAGAGCACTTTTGCCAACTCGAGCATATTTCTGAATTTATATTCTCGGGCTTTGACAAATTGTTTATGTTTAATTACTGGGTAGCGGCACGAAGTGTATTTACATGAGATTCAAAATAGGATATCATAATGACGACAGATGATGTTATTTTTGTCGGTGAGCTCCTTTTCTACAATGTGGCACGTTTGCCAGTATCTTCGGCTCCCGGTCAATGGGATTACTATATCCGGCAAAAACAATTTGGCCATGTATAATAGAAAATAAGTAGGAAACAAATAAAGAAAATTGCACAAAGTAAAAGACAGGACGATGTTGTCGATGGCCCACATTGATGAAACAAAATGTAATAGAGTATGTATAGAGGTACCACTCACTTCACATGGTGAGATCGGTGTCCAGCATAAACTTGTGGAGAAAATCAGTCGTACTTTCCCATGCGGTCTTTCGTGAGAGATTACAATTTACAGTTACTAGTCAGCGACAGAATTCGACGGAATGGTCGTGGTTAACGTAAAATATTTGCATCGTCATTCTAACAGTCCATTATTGAACCAAATGGGAAGTCTGATCCGTCTTTAGTTTGGCTTGTTTGGATCTTTCGATGTCTCAAGCTCCATTCGATGGCCTCGTCCTCTTAACCTGTTACAAAAATGCAATAAAATTGTCGCTTTCGGACAGCAAGGTAACTTGAGAATGATGAAAGTAAAATTTCCCATTTCGGCAAATTGTTTACTGTTGATAAAGCGTCGTCCAAGGCGCGTCTATAAGCAGCCCGTATTTGGCGTAGACTTCGTCAACAAAAAGGGTTTCGAATTTTAGGAAATATACAATTAGTGCAAATGAATTATAAATTTACTGCACTTTTGTAACAGTTTTCATTTATCGATCGTTTTCTAACTTCATTTACTTTTGGCTTACAGAAAACTCTACGAAACAATTGTAGGGAGCGTGTGGACCTGTCATTGAGAATGCTTGTACTGCTATTCATGACCGATGTCATGCTTCTTTTTTATCGAAAAGGAGTATTCCGGATGTCGCCACAATTAACAAAGGTAAAACTAAAAAACCTTTTTCAGGGTTATCAAAATACTTTTTACCTAGCAAATTGGGTGATGGACATGGATTAACGGTTCTAAGTTACGAGTCCGAGCTCTTCAACCCCCGATACCAATATGACAGCCACTATAAGTCGCCTCTCCCGGAAGAGTATAGATATTTAAAGTATGTCAGAACGTAAATATTTAATATTTATCTTGTTGACTTAAAATCGATTTGAAAACATATTCTGATGTGAAAAGATTCAACGTTATAATGATTCAATTTAAAAGTTGCGAAACGCTTCGAAATATATTTCACTTCTTGTTTTATAAACATGTGAAATTATGTATCCCACTACATACATTTTTCCCAATTACCATGATACTGACGTTTGCCTTTTTTTATTTTAGTGAAAAGATCGATACCTTGGTACATTAATGTAAGCCGCAGGAGAACAAAGGGCATGAGGAGATTCCATATCTCATGTAAACTATGCGAACGAAACTGCTGGCCACGATAGATTGGCTGTGTCTGAATAAAAATGGAAATCACGCGTATGTTTAAGTCTGATGCCCATTGTATCCTATATTAAAGTATGGATGGCATTCACTGTGAAAGATAGCTGAGGCCACACACAGTGATGTAATATCTACTTTGTAAAAACAAGCAAGGAAACGTTACCACAAACCATCTCATCTTTGATCGATACGTGCGATGCCAGTCAGCACAATATGTTTATTATATTATGTTAAGCATGGGTCACGGTTGGATCGCGCCGCCGAAGCGCGGTCCATCAGTGACTCATGCGTATCCAAATAATCTCTTGATAGGATGCTATGCAAATCAGAAAATGTGTCGCAACATACACTATTATTGCCCAACACAAAATGTCCGACGGGCAAATACTTCAAATAAAAGATTTGGACTCTAATTGGATCGTGGTTATCGTTGCTCATAGTCATACTTGACAAAAATATCTATGACTAACGCGCTTTCAACCAACTCAGCATGGCTCATTCAGTCTATCAAGATCTAAAACCAAAGTCTGTCAGAAAAAACAACATCTTTCGCCTCTGGATGACTTGTTCATTTTTATGAACGAATATACGTCATAGAGGAACATTTTGTTTAAAACAATGATTTAGAGCCATTTTTAAGACGTATTTTTTAAGCTTGAACGAATGATTATAGTTCATATTTATTCATATGTATAATATTTTTATTTATATAAAACTCGAGGTTTCAAAGATTTTGGGAACTCTCATGATATCGTAAACGCTGTAAAAATTCATTATATTTTCCACCTTTTAGTGTTCTTTTGTTTGAGCAATAGTTTCCAAAACAAGGTTTTTTATATAAAATACCCCAGTCGAAAAATGTTATCTAAAATTGTGAAATTATTCTGTTCATCGAATGTGTGTGTTTCACAAAGTTTATTTTTCTCATTATGATGAATACAAAAATTTTATGTTGTTCGGGTTTGGTTATTTCGGACTGGACTACGATTTTGACGTTATTTATTGAATTTTAACGATTTTTTTAAAGAGAGAAATTCAACATTGCCGAAATAGTTAATGAGACGGGCCACATTTCGACGCATCATTTCGTTCTAAATTTAACAAAGAAAAAATGAAGAGAACACGCCGAAGGTTCAGAATAATTTTTGCGGAGGCAGAAAACTTTTGGGTGGAAGTGGGCAAAGGTCCCCGTCTTACACTATATTCGACCTGTCCGATACATTGTGAACAGGACAAAACACCGAGGAAGACATATTTCAAATAAATATCACTTTTCTAATATTAGTTTAACTGTTTTTGTTGCGAGACATTTTTGTTTTAGTAATAAATTTTTATCCTAATAAATATATGTAATTGAAGTAGTTTTCTGTTAGTAATCTATGACAGCGCTAATATCATACTTAACCGGTCAGGAAAATTGTGTCCAAACGTGTTTTATTAAGTATGAGTCACCGAGGCGACGCGGTCCACCTGTGGTTCATGCATGACAAAATAAAATATTTGACTGGGAAAATCCCTAACGAGAAATTTTCCCTGCAAAGTATAAGTCAGCGACGAGCCACTTCGGTGGCGCGATCCATTAGAAACACAAACCTGACGAAATTTGATCAGAATATAAAACACGGTATAGGTGCTATGGAAGTTCGTTCATTATATCACCATGAGCCGATAAGCTTTGTCGTTAACCGCTGTAAAACACCTGGAGCAAATTGAAAGATTAAATCTGCTTATTTCAATGATTACTTTCCGGAGGAATTCAGCTTGACTGGTGCCAAATATGAACCACGCATATAATTCAACTTGTACGTTACTTTTCGCACATAGTTTGTTAACTCCTTAAAATGCCAAACTCGGCAAGCGCTCCTGGTAGTGATAATTATGGTATTTGTGGTTGTATCTATTTTCGATTTGCCTGCAAAACCTCACCTCAAGTAGAATTTGTCATTTACAAAACGTAAAACGACTATAGCATATACGTCATTCTGCATAAAATTAGCGGATTTTGAAACTGCCAAATTGATAACTGACATTTTAAATCCAATCCTTTCAACAACAACCACAGCTGCGGGCACTGCCCTGTAGATGTGTATGGGGTTCAGGATTGCCCTAACCTGCGTGTCGTAAAAGGTGACTGGAAGTAACAAAAAATGGTAGATGCCTTGTCCAGGGCATAAACCACTGACTGCACCTATTTACAGTGCTTCATATATCTCGGATACATTTTGCATCAAGACCACAGCTGCTGGTACTATATAGCCATTAGTCGTTTCTTTTAAACGCTTCCTGGGTTTGGTTAGAACTAATTAAAAAAAATAATATTCGATCGTCATACCGACAGCCAGAAAATAAATTGTGTAAAGACAGGTTTTGATTTGATATTTTGTATGTACCGCTCACAAATTACACATTTCATGTAATCAAGAATTAGGGCTTTTCCATGATAACATCTGATATTCGTACGCACAATTACATATATCTTCTGAGTTTTGCCAAATTCTACCAACTGTTTGCTCTGCATCGAACTGAAATGCATCTGCCAATGCGAACATGGGGGTCCGTTGGTTGGTTACTTCTAGAACACTGCTTCAGGCCTTGTCTAGAGTGGAGTTTTGAAAAATGGGTCGGTGTAATAAATCATCATAAAGACGCCAACATACCTTTTAATTTAAATCTGGAATAGATTCTACAGAATCGGAAACATCACAAATATAAATAAAACAATTAGGATACTTTTCGTTTCACTCCTTTTCACTAACCTCAACTAGAACCTTCAAGATTGCCGACCAGTTTTACCACGAAACACTAAAACATTATTACGAAATTATCAGTGTGAATCAAAGTGTGTATTCGAAAATCGTTAAGCTATATACTACATACACCAATGATCCAATAGAAACTTTCTGGAGATAAATAATGCGAGTGCACGAACAAGAAGGGTTACTGTAATGAACCCAGCATTATCAACCAGGGGATAAAAATGTGAATCACTTGTTCAAAAAAGTTTACTTTTAGTCCCGGCCCTCCTGTCCAAATAAAAATTGTCACATTTATACAGGTTTAGCACAGACGAACAGAAATAAATCTTTGCTTAAAAAATTATTCCTGTTGCCGAGCACAAAATAAAGATTAATCATCGGAATTCGTTCTGGGCGGAAGCAGCAATTGAGAACAATCAACCAATGATATCCAACTTATCAAAAAATTACGTCCAAGCATCTTTATGTATGAATCACTGATGGATCGCATTGACGAGACACGGTCCATCTGTAGCTCATGCTTGATAAAATTAGATTCCTGGTTGGGTAAAATATACCTAAAAGGCGTGTTCAATATAACCGTTGTTTAGTGATCAATGATGACCGCGTCGCCATCTGTGGTTCACCGCGGTTCATGCCAAAATAATACTTTCAGAATATGACAATAATATTATTCAATTTAGTTTAATCATATATCCACTTTTGTCTGCCAAATAAGAAACACTTTTTCGAAAAATATTTTGGTCAACTGTGGGCCCTTGATGAATCGGGCTGCCGAAGAACGATCCATTCGTAGTCAATGCATGATAAAGAGACAACATGGGACTCTAACTGAAGCATGTACTGCGGACGAAAGAAGTTATATTAGTGAAATAAATAAAAAAAAAAACATTTGGAGATATCCGATTGGTCCCCAAGAGCGTCGAGGAACACTATAACAAAACTGCAGTAAAATCACTTCTCTTTGAGAATGATTGTACCTGATGATATTGTAAATGAAACTATAAAATCATTGTCATTTTGGTCAATTATGGACTGTTGATGGAACGCACTGCCGAGGCGCGATGTGTCAACATCCCATACTTGGCATAAATCTCATCAATAAAGCGATTTCAAATTTTTTAAACATGCAATTACTGCAAATAAACAGTAACTTTACTGCAATTTTGTAACAGTTTACACAAAATAAATATGATAAGGATGAATGCAAAACTACATAGGAGTTATGCTACAGATTTACATGGGAAACAAGTAAAAGTATAATCCAAAAATGCTGAACAAATGAAATCAGGCGCCAAAGAGCACTTAGTCACCGAGTCCAGTACTTCTGAAGAATAACTACAACTAAATTGCTAAACATTGTAGCGTTTGCAATATGAAGAAATAGTATAATAACATCGTTATAATGCATCTAACTACTCTAGTTAGTAAAGTGTAATTTCATTTATCATTTTCATTTTATAATCTCGAAAATATGCAGCAAATTCAAAATGCATATAAAAATCAAATCAATAATAATATTTGGCAGAGAATCGCTAACAAACGAACCGCACTACGGCGGACGTGATCCATAACCAATCAGAAAGTTTCTTTTGTAAAGCACGAACCACAGTTAGACCGCGTCTCATTGCGATCCATCAGTAACTCATATTTAACAAAAAATGTATGTGAAAATTGTCCTATTGGGTACTTGGCAATAAAGCATGGTTCAATATGAAAAATCTGACTGGAAATCAGGAAATAGCGCATTTACAAAGCACATTTTTTTCAGGCAGACTTGGTATTTTTTTTATAGCCACTTCTTAAATTGAATCACCCTGACCAAGGCCCTGTAACAGCGGCCACTCATAGCGAACAGTGTTACTGGTATTGCCAAACCAGAACTCTTTTTCAAGCATTTTCCCAGTCAAAAAATGCACAAACTCACTCTGATGGATCGCGCCGATTAGGCACGGGCCATTTGTGACATAAGCTTGACAAAATTCTATTTCTGATTGGCTTTACTGAAAATAATTTAGACAATGATGGATCGCAGGTCAAATTTATCTTTAAAAAAAGTTGTGATTGGGTTGTAAGTTTGCCACTTTTAGACATTATATTCGAATTCTCATTTCTGGGGTTCGGTGTGATTCGACAATAATTTTGAGTGAAAATTCCATCGAATATGTCGCGATACGCCAATGTAATGAAAAATCATTTTTTCAGCAGAATCAGATTGAGGAAGATTCTATTAAAAATGAATCTGAAGGTGGCAGATTTGTACCACTTGTTCATGATTTTTTGTCGTGCAATAATTTCCAAGCAGTATTTATGAAAGAAATTTGTGAAAAGAAATATCAAGTTGTTTTTAGCTTTCTTTTATGTTATGTTCAAAACATATTCTTTAACCCGTCGTTGTTGTTAACAAACAGCTATATTCCGTTTTCGAATGCTTGAATTTCACGGTCTTCATGCAAGATACAACTTTGATTCTGAATTAAAATAAAATAAGTAAAGATGTTAAAACGATTTTTTTTATTTTCGTTTCAGGCAGCTAAAAACACCGTGAAAAAACACCAAGTGAGGTATAATGGCGACTGACTATAGGCGCTAGATGCATTTGGCCTATAAGATAAAATCCTCCTACGTGCGACCTTTATATCTTCCTCAAAGTATTCTAAAATATACTATAACATTAATCGCAGATGTGAACTTTTTGATAGCGGACATAAAGATCAAAAGAAACAAATATTTTATATATGTTTTGTTTAATTTACCCAACCACCGACTAGAAGCAAACAAAGAAACAAAACTCGATTTGTTGATTTGTGATTGAGTATGCTTCACTTTTGAAAACACAATATATTTTTCAAAATTTGAAAACGGGATCCAGTGAGGATATAAGTCATTTGCGATACTTACGGCTCCAAGTCTTCGATTTTTTCAGGCATTGCTGAGTCTCTGGTCTCGGGCAAAAACGCGTTGAGTACAGAAGCAAATGCGGCGAGTAATCCCATGATGAAGGTACGGTGCACTTTCATATGTATTTCCTATAAACGCAGAATGGGATAAAGTTAATAAAGTGTGTTATAGTGAATAGCACGAATCATCTGTAGCTAATGATTGGCAGAACAAAAATTCATGTAACATGACATTAACACTCGAATATGCAAGTAATCTTCGAGCATGTGAAAATAAAAATGGCATCTCTCAAATGCTTATGTATAGTATTATCATTACTTGTATCAAAAAAGCAGATCAAATTGAGCCATGTGGTGGCGCGCTCTGTCAAAGATTTCGCGCAAAATTAGAACCTATTCATTACGGGTGCCCAATCTGGCGCTCTTTGAACATACCAGCTCATAGTGATGAGTCATATAATAGGACACATGAACAACAATGATTTGCACTGTTATAGCGGGCTGGAAAAGCATTAGCTTAGAATATTTTTGATATAATACATTAATATCGAGGTTTTGCTTGTAGTGAAAATTGGGGAGAGGCTATGGCTATGCCTCAATAGCGGCGTTCAAAGAAATAATTCCACCACAACGAAAAAGGTCAATTCGTTATTCGTGTTATGAAACTATCAAAATCCGATAACATATTTACCAAGATAAAGAATGTAAGGAGCCACCATGCCTCCTACTCTAGCTGCCATCGAAGACGAGCCTACTCCCATACTTCTCATGAGCGTGGGAAACAACTCAGAACAGACAATAAACACTATACCAAAGGCTCCTGATATCGACAATTTACCGATCATGGCAAATGCTATGGACAGGTATGCGTTAACTGTAAAATAGAAAAAAAATATATATATTTTTTTGTTATGACTGAAAGTTAATTTTTATGGTAAATAAGGTAGCATTTTAGTAGTCCATCGGAACCTAAAAGATGTGTTAGTTGATATAAAAGCTTAAATAGAAAACGTCGTTTTTACCAACTAATTAAATACATAGACAAACTGGGAAGAAATACCTATTGATCTATAGATAAACTGTCATATTGCCAAGTTTTTAGTGTTTCTAAATCTTGAATTGTCATAATGCCACGCACACAAGTATTGATTGCCCGCTAATAAAACTAAATTATGTGATAGCACTCGGCTACTTAGAAGCGGAAAAACGGCGGATAACTTCATTTCTTCCAAAACATAAAAGCACGACTTCAGGAAAGTTGAAAAAACTCAGAGTTGTTTTTGCAAGTGCTAGTCACTGATGGATCACGCTGCAAGGCGCGGTTCATCAGTAACTCATACTTGACTAAAGAAAGTTTTGGTGTGAGTAGAATAAAAATGGCCAACTTAAGACATGTTGGAAACATGTGAATCAAAATAAATTAACAACAACTCTATTCAGTATTAGTAAGTACTCTGTTTCAAGTAGGGGACAGAGGAGCATGACAACCCAGCCACCAGTAGTGAAGAGATGAGGATTGGTTTCCGACCGCGCCATTTCAGTAGAACGATGACCATGGCGTATGCCGGTATTTCCACTGCGGCGGCCACGAAGCAGTTGATAAAGGGGTTGCCTCCCATGTTTGAAGTGTTGAGTGCCACACAGTAATATACGACTGAACACACGAACCTAAAAACGGGTTTGTTTGAAGGAATATCGTCTAGTCTAGTATATCTTAGAAAGAAAAATACTAGTTGGCGCAAAATATAAATTCGTCAGGATTTTTTTGTGAAATTAACTAAAAATTAAAAAATCACAGAACAGTGGGAAAATTCAATAATTTTTTGATCGGTAACCAAATCGATTTATTTACAGAGTAAATAGAATAGTGAAAAGAGCGTGTAGACAACTTCGTTATACACAAACAGCCATCATTCAAAACTTCAAATAACAAAGATTCGCTAAATCACAGTAACTGATTTTGGGAGATTGATGGCGCGCGCCTATCCAAGGCACGATCCAATAATCGCCCGCTGTCAGCTAAACGTAATTTTCGACCGGTACTAACAGTCTCACCTTTTTCAATTCCCTTCCATATTACTGTTATAAAATCAAGCTTCTTCCATCTATAAGCATCGATGGACTGCAACTGAACATTCTACTCAATTTTTTTTAAAAATAACCACACATAATACAAAAAATATAGAGGGACTAAACGATTCTTTAATTAGGAACGGTTGAAAACCTATCCCGGTAGCAATCATATTACCTATGAAAGGCCTGAAATTCTACATAAAAAAAGAAGGCAAAACATGATATTTTACAAATCCGAAGTTCCATGATTTTTTATAACTTAGCTTGTAAAGCTGGAATAGGATACCATTTCGAACCTGCGTGGAGAAGCTGAAAATACGACTCAGTGGAAGATGAAACCAGCGAATGCGGTTTAAGAATTTGGCAATCCTTATGCTTGCGATCGCCCCCTAAAAAATATGTAGATACATCCCATACGCAGACCAAATGAAGACTTGTATTTCCAACGCGTTACCTAATAAAATACCCCTGTTAAATCAGCAATAACTACAGGGATTTAAAGTAGTATCGCACAAAATGTAAATGTGTAGTAAGCCATCTTTAAAAAAAATAGCCATTGAATT
Source organism: Styela plicata (assembly GCA_963675895.2). Taxonomy (NCBI): domain Eukaryota; kingdom Metazoa; phylum Chordata; class Ascidiacea; order Stolidobranchia; family Styelidae; genus Styela; species Styela plicata. The sequence goes on from OZ023138.1 coordinate 13,396,893, forward strand.
ATCGTGGTGTTTTGAAAGGGATAGTTATTTGAATGGAATGTTTCTCGAGTTAGGGCCCCACAGTTTAACCAATGAATAAAAATGAATCCCGGGAGCCGAAAGTAGTATCTGATTCTTGTAAAAGTTGCGTTTGACCAGACTGTTTATATTCGATTGACAGCTTCATTTATCAAAGAAACCAACAAACGCTACTACCAGGATGTATCACAGCATGTTTTATTCTTCCAATTTGGCCTTACTCATTTTATTCTTACTTAATCTAATTCCGATCAGCATTAAACAGTTACAATCGATAAAATAGATCCATCAGTAACCAATACTCAAATAAATCCTATTTGAAGTTTTTATTATTTTTTCGGAAGAGCTATTTGACAAAGTTCCTCGGGTGTTAACCGCACCAGCATGGCGTTAAAAATGTTCTCAAATTCAGACATGAGAAAGAAAATAAAGACATACCAAGTAAACCACATCGCCAGAGATCTACATCGTACTCTACTCGTACGCACAAGGTCGATATATGTAAATGATTCAGCATGCATTGATGGATGATCATTGAAAGTCTCATCTTCGTCTTTTTCACCAGGTAACATTTTCATTTCTTGTGCTGGCACCTGAACCCAGTAAAAATATCCCGCTCAAACATGTTTTGTCAACCATAAGCAACTAATGGATTGCGCCGCCGAGGCGCGGTTCAGTAATGGCTCGGTCTTGACGAAGTAGTAAAGTTTGGGATGAGGGTATGCCAAACTTTGAAGGCTATACGCAACACTAATACACGTGAAAAAGTAACTATACCCACGTTTGCTGAAAAGAATTCCTGGAGAAGAGTTTCAGCTTTAACTTTGCTGACACCGTTCGTTTCGGCAATTTTCATGAATAGAGCAATGAATTCTTCTTTTCGTCCCTTTGAGAATAACCAACGCGGTGACTCTGATATCAACCTGGTGATGTAGTTTAGACGGTAATCGGATTGATTTAAAATTTTAAGATGAAAAAAATGGGACTAGGAGGGGATCGTCGCAATATGAGCAGTACTGGGCGACCCATGGCCGGAGGGCGGATTCGTTTTTGTGCAAATATGGATGAATGAACAAATTTCAAATGAACACAATTATTTCTCCACTATACGGGGTTTCTAAACGTCGCCGTTAAATTTTTGGCATATCAAAAAGATTCTCACCAAAAGTAAGGAATGAACACCACTCCAAGCGAAGCAAGAACAAGGCATAGTGTTCTCCAATTCCCGATGTAATATGCGAAGACAGGTAGAAGCATGTAACCGATAGCAAACCCACCAACGGTAAGAGTGCCGGTAATAACACGATCTTTAGAATTGATAATTTCAGCAGCTAAAAAATGAAATAAAATACAAATAAATAGAAATAGCTAAAAAAATGGTTTCGATAAAATAAATATAAAATTCCATAAAATTGTAGATGCTTTGTACGAAAGTCTTGTTGCACACGAAACAACGAATAGATATTGTTAAATTCTTTTCTATTTTTTCTAGCAAATATATAATCTTATATAATTCGTTATGCATTTTTGCTTATAAAACTGACAATGTGTCCCATATCTAAACGTGAATCCTACTTGGCAAAACCAACGAAAGCAATTCATTCCTCACTATCTCGTTGAGTATGACAGATCGCTATAGGGGTAAGCTGAACCCTATCAGCAATTTTATTTTGCAAGCATGAGCCACAAATGAACCGTGCTTAAGCAGAAAGATCCACCATACAAAACAAAAACTTTTCGGTTGAAATATTTTTGGCCGGCGAGGTTAGGAATGGACGAATCATGGCGGCATTATGCTTACCAAATTTAATATCTGACAGATTTATTTTTGGTTCTGTTACTCCTATTTTCGCTGATAAAGGCATTCAAATGTGAAGTACGGTAGTCATTGTACATTTTTCGCGGGAATGTTATCAATAAATATTTGTGGTTACAGCCAAGATTCGGTTAATGTGATAACCTGCTTTCTTTTCATATAGCGTAATGAAGAAACCACTGTATTTAAATGTTATCAGTGTTTTATCAATAAATATGCTTTTCTTTGTGTTATGTAATAATATAGATTGTATAGTATACAGCATGACTGAGAAGAATATTCAAAAAATTGAACTTAAATATTTTGGATGCATTTGAATATTTGGATCCAATTTTATTTTGGTACATGTTTAACTTGAGGTGGGAAATACCGCATTATCTCTAATTCAAATCTGATTCGGATAATTTTTTCGAATGGGATCCAATCGCTAATTTCATACAAATAACGAAATGTCCCGTTTTTAGCAATTTCATTTGCCCCGATTAGTAAAATAAGTGAAAGTAGAGCTATAAATTCACTGATAATACTATATAGACGAACTGTGAGGGGCAATTTACTTCCATTTTCCACTTACAAACATAAAGCAGAAGATATATTACCAGAATAAAAAATTACTGCATTATGCCATCAAAATATTAAAACTGCATTTCGCAATTTTTTGTTCCTATGAACGATTCACGAACAATGTATGCTTCACATCGATTCAAATCAACCGAGGTAAATTGTCTCCATTGTCTCGTCTATGTAGGTCCATCCTTTAGTGAACAGAATGCATTGTGCCTCTAAGCATTATTTGAAATTTTGAAGAGCGTTCTTTATGACGATGGTTTCGAAGGTTCAGTTGCTTGTCAAAATAATGGAATCCGATAAAAAGCGGACAAATGCGCTCGCCAAAGCCTAAAATGGTGCCATATAATATTGCGTAACATTCGAAAAAAATAGGCGTCCGCAACGCTCGTTACTGCTACCAAATTTTATAAATACTCATTTCGTAAAAGCGTAACATTCTTTTGAGGAAAAACAATAAATTATTTTTTCCGAATTATATTTTTAAAAATTTCGTGAATTTCAAGTGACCACCGGCGCATGGTTTTGCTCAGAGTCACCTGCTTAAAATGAGTGGTTTCGAACAATATTGATTTGAGTGGAGCACCCTGAGCAAGATCCTGTACCAGTGGTCACATATGGATGATTTCGTTGTGTTGTTGGAAAACTCATCATCATCTTTTCGGTTCAACCTAAGATATAACACCGAAACCTACATTAATTAAATATAGAGTCGTGCCACGCAGTAAACATTGTATATATGGCTGAACCGCTAAAGCAGAGCACAGTACATGGTATTTGCACATGGGCTACGGTAAAACCGTCTTTTCTTACTTTTATTCGATTCTTGCAACATGCTGGAAATACGTTAGGATAATACCAACGGAGTCCGGGACAAGAAATCGACAACTTTCGAGGTCAACTTGGTGCGAATAATGAGCCTGACACGTTGAAAGGGTTACAGCGACGGGAAATAGAAAGCCTTTGTTTTAAAGAGGATTCGCTATTTTATCGTATCCGTATATTTTGAACTTACATATCGTAAATGCCGTAAGATAATTGATGAATCCAGTTGCTCCTGCTACAAACAAAAAAGCTGCAAGCATAGCCGGAGAAGTTGCAAGTCCACATAAACCTAAGAACAGGAACATGAACACGGTACCAAATAGAAAGGTTGGCTTTCGTCCAAATCTAGAGCAAAAAAAGGTGTAAAAATACGTGACTGAACTGGGTATGTATCACCTTTATCACGTTTTTAATTATTGTGTTTTCAAAATAGTGAATTTTGATGAACAAACAGATTGAAGAAATCAGCAACGCTTTGGCGCGAAACTAAATGGTATGTTACTGAATCCTGAGTTGGTATTTTATCATTGATTTTAATAGCAATTCGAAACTTTAACGATTCGGCCACGTGATAACATGTCATACGTGTCCGTTTATCTTATAGTTCCCGTTGCCGATGAAAAATTAATTAAGACAACTTGCATCGCCATTGTAACTTATGGGGTAGCTACAGCTTTTTTCAGAGCAGAAATGGATGAACAAAAAACAACTACATCAATGCAATGGAAAATGCAATCTAATTTAATCTGATAGTAAATCCCTAAATTATTACATCCATTCGTGGGGATATGTATACGCGATTTCAAATACATAAACCCTGTCACCGATGCCAAGTATAAGTCACTGATGGATCGCAATATCGAGGCGCGATCCATATGTGGCTCTTGCTTGACAAGAGAAAGAGATGTCAGTTTAAATGACTGCCTAGTATTATTATTATACGAAATAGTACCTGTCTGATAGTGATCCACCGAGAAATGAACCGACAAGAACTCCGCCCATATATATCGAAGTAATAAGAGGCATTATCCATGCTCTGTCACATATCAATTCCCACTGTAATAGAACATGTATTATACAATATGTGCGAAAAATAATATACAAAATTATCCTAGCCGTAATTATTTGGTGATAATGGTATGAAACTATATATCAAATATTACCAAAACTTTTGCCCCAGTGGATAGCATTAGTTACAACGTTCATTTTAGATCGGATTTATAGATGTTATAGGCTTTCCGGTTCGATCCATCCTTGAATCATATTTAGCAACATTACGCAAATTGGAAAATTCGGAACAAATTAGAATTATTATTTGAATAGTGTATCAATAAGTCTGAAACGATCAAAAATTTCGATCCGTTGGTATCTCATCTTAAAAAGATCTGAAAACTAATATGAAATTTCCCCTAGAACGTGAATAAAAGGGAAAAAACCTGGACATTTCCGCACATATTACGCTACAATTACATAGCAATGTGTTTTTCCTCATATATATTTGCGATCGGTGAATATTTAAAGTTCGGGAATCATATGAAACATGTCGAATCGTATTATCTTTTACAAAGACCAAGTTAGCCTAATCATTCATTTTAGTTCATGGCGAATATTATAGGCCATTGATAGATTGCTCAAACAATCTGTGACTAAATTTTGACAAAATTAAGTAAGTCTTTAATTAAATAAGTTCAGACTTGCAAAATATATTAAGAAGTGGTAGATGGTTGTATCATTGCCCAGGGCAGATACCACTCACTGCACTTCATCATGGTGGTTCTGTTTGGGATGTTTTCCGCTTACAGTGCAGTTGCTGGTACTACAACTTTTAGTAGCTGTTTGCTATTAAGTGGCCGTTGAATTGATTCCGATTGAATTGATTCCTCTTAGACTCTGCATCCGGCCTTGCTCAGAGTGGATTTCAATAAAAAAAATATCATGACCAGAAAATGTTAGATTAAAATGCAAGCCAAGCAATCCATATTCAAGTTTGTTTATTGTTTTAGTAAGTTTATGTTGTTGCAAACCATAGAATAACGGTCATTTTGTCCCCTCATTCGATTGTCTTCGCGCAACTAATGAGTATTTCGTAATGGTAAGTTACCAAATATGCCGAATCGAAAATTTTATTTTTTTAAGTATGATTGCCTTGTGAAGATGATGATGTTTTCCAATTATTTAAAACGCAGAATACGCTGAAGCCATGAAATGAACCGAGCATTTTGTGGAAACATAGCACGTAGAGATGTAAGTCCAATTGCACAGCTGTGGATGGCGCTACCAATCTAAACTCTGTCTGACTTAAGTATGAACAGTATTTTCACATTTGCTCATTTAGTGCCTATTTTGCTCGTCTTGCGCAGGGACGTGATTTATGTCAAATTTTACAACTTAAAATTCGCCATGTATGTTATTTCACTGCAAGATGAATGTTTTAAGAATAGCAGAGAAGCGATATCAATTTTATTCAAAATTCCGGAATACCTGACGATTCGGATAAAGAAATCATTACCGCTAAAAGAATATTACTTTTAACAAAAATTTCGTTCGTATAAAAATACATTTAGCAAGAAGGGCGAGAGGAGAAAGAAATCAAATATAAAGTAATCAATTTTTAAAATCTGTTTATTATATTGAACTAATATTTATTTGATGATGGACGGTCATAAAAACATTGTGTTTTTCGACTAACTGTGTAAATGCGTGAAATTCCATTAATAATTCATAGACATGAATGCTAATTGACTGACTCATAGTTGAGTGGCAACAAACGAAAGTTCCAGTCAGATTATTTCAATTTTATCTGGCATTTCAATCAAAAATATTAAAACACTTGCGATTTAAAAACTAGTCTGGTTTTTATTGCAATCTTGGAAGAGTTTCCGTTCGAGCACAGTAAAAATTTTACATTAGTACCGGTTTCGTAATTTTTAGAAATATAAGTCGTCAACGTATTTTTTTGATAAAAAATTGACACTAATGTTTTCTGCGAAACTTAGGAAGAATTAAATATGTGATCGGAGCCGAATTGACATACGATGGAAAGTTAAACTTCGCGGAGACCACTTGACTATACTGTAACAAAAAATCAGTAAAATCACATCTCTTTCACAGTAATTGTACTTGGACATATTGAAATAAACTATAGCATCATCTTTTTGCCAATCATGTTCTGTTTATGGAACGCACCGCCGAGGAGAGGTATATCAACAGCCCATATTCGGCATAAATCTCATCACCACGGTGGCTTCGAAGTTTGGAAATGTACAATTATTGTAGCCCAGTGGAATATTCCATTTGGTCATGTGTGAACCATCGATTAACCACGCCTCAGGGGGGCATCCATCAGTGGTTACGATTAACAAAGCTTGTTCGATCAACATTTTTCTGACTGGGACTGTTCAGGCTGTTTCTATGAGTACTAGACCAACCTCGGTGACAATACTGCTTCGTCCTTCTTCAAACCCGTACACATATCCATACGGACAAGATCTATTGTTGTTGGTGGTGATTGTTCCGTTATTGGTAAAATTTTTGGATAAGGCACAGTTGTCTTGCGTGCTAGAGACGTTCGATGGTGATAATGAAAAATTCTGTAATAGAAGTGATATTTTGCTTTTTGGATTACACCATTAAACAATAGAATATACGCCTTTAATTTACCCAATCAGACATTTTATTTTGCCAAGTATGTGCCAATAATGCCTAACAAAACGTGGCGAGTCAAGCATAGCCTGGCGTAGTGTAGCTCATCTCGGATAGAAGTTTGTTTTGTTAAGCATGAGCCGCCGACGAACATTGTCTCAATGGCATTTCATTCAGAAGTTTCCAGACATTGGTCATTGCAGCAACTATTAGCAATTGACTAACCTCACAAGATATATTTGTCGATATTTGAGCAAATCGCTAAGATTTATCTAAATTCCATGACACGTTACGGCTCAAAAACCCTGCCAGATTTTATCGTGTCTGCATGCCACACGGACCAACTGCGCATCGGCTTCTCAGGCCGATTTATTAAAAGCACGTACGACAATATCCAGTTATTTCCTCAAATGGTAATCGCGCAAATCACGCACATACCGCAATAGAAAATTTAGTTATTTCCTCAAATGGTAATCGCGTCATTTTCCACCGATTATTTCACTCTTTTATGGTTTATATTATTTTATTGTTCTCTGGGCGACTATGTTATTGCAAAGACAATACCAACAAACGTTACCGGTGAACATTCGTCGAGAGTGAAATAATGAACAGACATGATCTATCAAGCGCGTGTCATTCATGGATCGTTCCGCCAAGGCGCGGTCCATCTGTGGCTCGTGTTTGACAAAACAATCTCTAGTCACGGTGAGCTGGAGTGAGATTTGCTGAGTCACTCAGATAGGCCGTTTAGCGAAGCATTAACCTCTTTACCTACTAACGATAAATGAATAAAAATGAAATGTGAAACTAAACAACTTTTCTATGTGTATTGTTATTAGAAAAAGATATCCCACAATTAAACGCAATATCACGCACGTAATGAATCCAATCATAAGAAGTTATCTACTGTCCACTGATAATGGGCCACTAATCAATCACCTTGCAGGTGGATCCCGATCTACGGCGACCGATTTTACCGGTTCGTACATGAGAAATACGTTCGACGCCTTAGTGACCAATAAGTTAGAAGTACAGTGTAACACGTTTGATTGGTGATGAGTACCACGCATATTTGAGGTATGGCAACGATTAGGATATTCCACTTTCCGTACCCCACGGCATATTCCACGATCGCATAAATCTTGTGTTCAATAATAAAAATGTCATATTTTGCAAGTTCGGCAATTACATCAGACAGAAGACGTTTTGTGTGAAGCAATGCCTTGATTAATTGTGGATAATTATTAATGTTTATGGCTTTTTTATGAATACACGATACTTAAAAAGCGATATTAAAATATATCATTCTCATGGTGAATCTCGTCTTTTAGAAATTAAACTACAATTCCATTAAACGTATTTGAATATTAAAACCTTTGACCCATTGTACTACATAGCGACAGTTGGCCAGAACCTAAAGTTTGGGGCCAATAGAAATATTTGTTCATCGGACAACAAATGAGTAAACTTTTCCACACTGGCAATTTTTTTTCTCGTTATTTTCTGCCACAACTGTATTCTATTGTTGAATAACTAACCTCAGTGAACGTTGCGAAAGTGGAAGTTTCATTATCCAAAGATGAATTCTCGGGCACTGTGGAAATAAAAGGTACTGAATATATTACTCATAAAAAGGTAACTAGCGTCAGTAATTTGCCTTGTAGCAATTTGTACTTATTGCTGTCAGCATCATGCTTCGACTTAAAATTTTGTTATAGAAGCACGATTCGGGCAAGGCCAAAAAAAAAGAAGCTAACAATAGGTCACTCAAATACCAATGAGCTACTACAAAATAAAGTTACAGAGCATTTGCAAGTGGAAAACATATCATTCATAACTGAACCACCATGTCCTGGGTGATGGTAAAACCATCTACCACACACTTGTTTCTTTTAGTAACCCCTTGCGACACGCAGGAAATACGTTAGGATTCTTCTAAAGTTCGTACAAACAAATGCTTTTAAATTTTTAGAATATTATCTCGAATACATTTAATAAAATGAAAACTACAATCGAAAGTTGGCCGTGTGCGGCTATTCCAGAAATTATTTCACCGTTGGTTTGAGTTGCCTGCTATTACACATTCTGGGCAGTATACGTACACGCCTAATACCGGATACCACGATGGAACATAATAAAAACAATAAAAGAATCGTACCTAATCCCATTGATGATGTAGCATTCCCGACGTTAAGAGAAGTAGGTAAAACGCATTCGAAGGTGGGCGTGCGACCAATGAAAACCATTGACAAAGCAAAATAACCATTCGGAACAGAACTCAGAGCCATTAAAAAAAACAATCTCTTCTGAAATGGCCCAAAACCACCGATCTCGTCCATCAATTTCTCGTACTTTTTGTTGCTCGATGATAACATAGCCATGTTCCGAAAATCGACTTCCAGTTATTATATGAAAAAGGCGAAACATAAATACTCTATAATTTAGATCAGAGACCGAGACAATATTTTAGATAGCGTGTTTTTCCAACCCCACTAAGTATATTCATATTAGAAAAACAAATACGCACAACCAGTGACCAAAAACGAGCACTAATCCGATACCAGAAATCTATCAAATTCAATCTAAAAGCTGTGAGAACCATATATTGCAAATTAATTTATGTGGGAACGTCTCCAACATCGCGATAAAACCACGATAAACGTGACAGATACCACTCATTGCACTTCACCATAACAGACCAGTTTGTTTGGAATGCTTTCCGCTCAGAGTGCAGTTGCTAGATACTACATTTTGCAGCAGCTGTATGCTGTTATATGGACCTGCTAGAAATGATTGCCAATAAAAAAAAATAATAAACCTTTAAACGTAAACGTAAACAACGCCTAATCTGAAATATGACGTTATTTATTTATATATTTATTTTTTATTTAATTAAGAACTGATCACGGTTTGATCGTGCCAGTAAGAGGTTCCCATTCATATTTGGCTCATACTTTACAAATTAAAAATTTTCGAAAGCGAACAATTAGATCAATAAATAAATAAACATGCGAGAACTTGTGTACACGTTCACAGGCGGTAACGCACTCCATCATATAATTTAATGTTAAAAAAGAAGAAAAACATGTACAAAAGACAAAATTGCGCCGAGGGCGTGCGGATTTAGCTTTTTCATTCAGAAGGAAATTTTGAAATAATATGCAAATTTTTGGAGGTAGGCTGTCTTCCGCTGTCAAAACTTGGAGGAACATGTCCTCCCCGCTGATTAAAAAATGTCCCATGCTCGATGAAATAAAATTCTTCAATTCTGCTGCAATTGTTTTAGTTTGCAAAGTATGATGTTATATTGAGATACACATTATAGTTGTTAGCAAAATATGAATTTGTAATATAAAACAGAAAGAAACATTTTACGATAGAACAATTGTGCAATCAATCCCTTTCTCTCTCTGTAATTTTGAACTATTTATCTACGCCTTGTGGGACAGCTGAGGATTTTGTTACAAAGATTTTTTACGGTCTCCAACAGACCGGTACGGATATGCAATTCTCACATCGCCAAAGTATCCATGTAAGACTTCCGAATCCAGTGACACATTCATGAAATTTAACCAATTTACGCAACATTGCGTGTATACAAGACAAACGAGACAATTTTTTCAAAAGATTTTCTATGTGCTCCGTTTTAACGCTAAACGTAGCCATAACTGAGTGTGGTATTACAAATCTGCATGGAATATTCTGTAGGAATAGCAAAAAACAATGCCATTTTATTTTAGATTATTTCGCAGGATTTGGTATAGGCCAATATTGCAACGTGTTTCCGATCTTATTGACAATCTTTAATGGAAGTTATAATTCACATTTTGCAAACGAGTCGATGTCCGTGGCATTGCCATCGAAAAAGTCGTTCGAGGGCCGACTATAATAAGATCCTTTTCCAATACTGTCTAAATGAATTCAATTCCTGCCTTTCGCCTCGCTTAAAACATTCTCACAAGGTTCTGCAATTTTTATATCCTAAAATAAAAATTCTTAACATCTGAAGTATCGGGCTTTTTTTACAGAAATAAGGGGCCTGAACCACGATCTCACGTGTAGTGTTAAGACCGCGGGGAAGCGGTTTTATCACTGCTCTATTCCTTGTTGTCCAGTAAATGCTTGCGGTGATAATATTGATGGTCTTTGAAGCGGAACGTGAAAAACAATAACCCTCGATCACCGCCGGTGCAAATTGCCATTCATAAATTACGGAACACGGCACTACTTTTTATAATGTGAGTTACTTATCATGAAAAAATCAACCCCAATTAGACATGCCCAACAGATTTACATCAGTGATCAATACACAATCATCAGTAAGCAATACTTAATAAAATACGCTTTGACAAAAACTTTCACATCGGGAGCGGGTGAGACAAATAGAGCTAGATTTTAGTACAAAAAAAAATATTGATAACAATGTGCCACCATACTAGCCACTTTCGGATGTTGCTCCCATCTTGCCTAGTGTGAATGTCAAACAAAAAATCGTATTACGAAATTTTCCATGGCCCAGTTCCGAGCACGTCTTATGTATGTCAACCCAGAAATATCGTGAGGATAATTTTTGCCGTCAACTACTCACGCTATTGCACAATTTTGTAAATTTCTGGTTTGAATTGGGTTTTAATTCACCAACTCTCGTAATTGTATCACAACTGGACTATTGTGGTCCAAATATGGAGCATAATTCGCTTATAAAATATATTTAACCAGCAAAGATATTGTTTATTTGAAAAAGAATTTACATCTTGTTTGATATTCACGAAAGGACATTTTTGCATCAGCGTCAACACTAAAAACGTAATATTGTTTAGATAGGAAGGTACCATTTTAATTCCACAAGCTGAGAATGCGGCGTGTTGCGAACCGTGATTTTTCGTTCGGCCACATATTCCAAGTTGTGAATAGTGCTGGTAAAATTAACAGGGTACCTGTTCCGAAAACACATGTACCTAGTTTTGAAAATTAGGTAAATCAAATATTCATTGCGCAAACATTTTTGAAATAGACTAATCGGCGACATTGATTTAGAAATAAAACTAGGTTACCCAGTAATACTTTACCTATCTGAAGTGAAAAGTTTGCATGAATATGTTTGGTGCGGTAGGCAGTATATTTATATCACCCCTTGAGCGATTCCACCTACCTGTAGTATAATATTAAGATAGGACTTTCAGAAATACGGCTTAACCATAGAGCCAACCACGACCTTTCGAATCAGCGATGATGGTTCTTGTCTTGCTCAATTTTTTTTCTATGCATGGACCTGGTTACCGTGTGTCGGGGGGGAGCGTGCGGAATTCGAATTCAGGACGTTAGTGATATACATTCTCAACGCTTTTTAGCAATTGAGCTGACCGGGCGTCCATTGCTTAACGACCGTTATTGAAAGCGAGCTGTAGAAGGTAGCTTTTATTGAACGCCCTTCGTGAATCAGCATTGCATCTCCTAGACCGGGGAATATATTGCTTTCAAAATGCCGAATCAAGAAAAATTCCGGCGCATCTTCGGGGGTTTAGCTAAGGCGACCTCCATTTCGGCTCGCATTCTCTGGGTTCCTACGCCTTTGAGTTTCAGCAACCGCACTCTGAATGGAAAACATTCAATATATAACTGAATGACAATAATAAAGTGCATACGAGTACGACATAAATCCGGATTCCGTTTGGCTGATACTCTAAATTTGATGAGATTATCAAGCCTAATCAGTTGGAAGCTCCGATAGTCCAATCGGTAAAAACGTTAGGCATACGCTCCGTGCGAAGCATTCCTGATGGGTCCCGAAGCATTTTCGAATTTTGTGAGAGATGATTATACGTCAGAGGTTTGCTAAGAACTGGTATCTCCGCAAGAGGTCGTGGTACGGCATATGGTCGAGCAATATTCTCGGTTTTCCCCTCCAACAGAATAAAAATCCTATCCTAAAACAGATATACCATTTAGAGTTTTAGACGAATAAAATGTAAATTATATTCAAGTATCATATTCTTTTAAATATAAAACTAGAGTTTAAAAGTGGATAGTAATATAAAAGAAACAAGTTATTTTATCTAGTTGAATTTGAACTCTTTTATTTTTAAAATTGGTCAAGCTAATACTAGACACGACTGTATCTGATCATTCCACTGGTGACCAATAATTTGTAACATGTTTAATATTTCAATTTTCTGATTAAGGTATAATCCATGTAACTATTGTCCCGGTGATGCTTGAATGAAATAGTAATGAAGTCAAAAACAACATACCGTAACCTTTTTTCCCGAAATTACAATAGTCTTAATTTCGTGGTAAAGATCATCTTGTTTTAGTTTTCTACAACAAAAAAACTTATCGTAATTTTATTATTATCATTAAAAATTCATACATGTTCAATTGCGCCTGAAGTTGAAGTTAAATAGTTTTACACAAGTTATCAACATTCACTAAGTAATTGATGGGTAATCAAAGTGGTAAAACGGTTTTTATCAAGACAGGGCAAATAGCACTAACTACATCATACTATAATGGTTCAATTCAATATGTTTTATGTAAAGTTTTTGGCATTTTGGTTGTCTCTATGTAATTTCTTTAAGGTGCTGATGCCAAATACTGGTATATATTTCCCTGGAGTTCAAAAAAGGCAAATCTTTGCTATCAAGAGAATTTAGTTCAAATTTTGGAACACCTGATAAAATTTTATATATACGTTTTGCAATATATTAGCTCAGGTGTAATAGTTGGATCTTGATGGACCAGTCCGTTGTTCTAACTCTAGTGCAGATGAAGAAATACAGATTGTAATGAAATTTCAATGATGATATTCAAGTCCATGGTTTAAACATTGCACTTTTAGCAGACGAAGGTCTCCCAGACTTTGGTCGTTTGCCAGACCCAACAGTAAAGGATGACCTTACACTACTAACCGGTGCTGACCCAATCTGATTGTGTTGTTGTTTAATCTTCCTATAAGCTTCTAAGCTATTGGAAGAATAGTTTGAAGTGCTGCCATCTACACGAAAACCATTTTTAGCCGGAACATCTGTATGTTTGTGTGCCTTATTTGGAGATCCTAATACCATAGTTCTTTGTCGCCCAGATGGTGGTTTCGAACGGGAGTTATGTGATCTTGCAGAAGATTTTTCCATAGGTGACTTTGACGTCTGATAATTACGATACCACAGAGCCTCGGGACTATTTTCTGTTTCATCTAGTTTGGAATTGTCATCTACAGAGAGATCGGATTGTCTCCACAGCTGTATAGGCTTAAAAAGTAAAGCAATAATTAATTATAAATTCCAAAATACTATAATTTTCTAAAATGATGTTTTAGCAAGCATGGATCAATAACATATTGCCATAGGCACAGTTCTCTCTGACACATGTTTAGATAAAAATGTCATTATACTAAGTGTCCAGGAATGATGCATAATTTATAGCTACATTGTCACTAACACGATTGACCACAACAAAACTACAGTATGCGTGAAAAGAAAGGGAACCACATGAATAAATAAAATAAATCATTATTAAAACATTACATATCCACTTCCTAAAATAACACATTTTAAATAAAAGAATTTTGTTTTGGGTAGAAGATTGACACTGTCCAATGGAAAATAGTTCAGTTGTATGTTCACAATGACTGAAACGAAATTAAGCAGTATTTCCAAATAACATGTCATTAAAATTCTTTGTGCCAAACAGAATTCATATATTATCGTAATAATTTTACTATTTCGCACAGGTTCATTTTCGAATGTATTTCAATAATCGATTCGTTTTTGAAATCTCGGATCTCTGTGTTACAGCCTTACCTGACTGCGAAAAGTTTCTTGAAAAGCACCAAGTGCATCACTGCGATTCGCTGTATCTAATGTTGATACTCTTGATGAATTACGGTGGATTTCGTCTGGTGAATTGCCAACTTTTTCCAGCGTTTTTTGAAGAGCGTCATTCTCCTTGTCAAGAATTTGAATTCGAATCTCATTTGCTTCTATCTGCTTTTGCATGTCAGTGAAAACATCACCACTACCTGCATGTAAAAATGATAAATGAATCAATGAGGAACGCCAAAATAATAAAATAATACAGATTATAATTATAATATAATCTTAAATAGTGCATAAAGTGTTCAGATATACAGACATCTATATATCTTGAATGTTAAAAATATTTACCATGTTCAATATACCGGTAATCACAAATTATTTAGTGATTCATTCCACATTAAAGAGCAGTCTAAACCTCTCAGAAGCATGAACAATTGGACATACATGGTGTCGTTACACCATCTTGTGGTCGTGGATATTATTTCTTAAGACGTAGAAACTGTCTGTGGTCACAGTCGTCTACCCAGAAAAATAAGTCTTTTAAAAGTCTTCTCTATCTTTCTTCACGAGAAAGGTGTTTTGACTAATTTATTTTCGAATGCAGATAAAAATATTTTTTTGTGTCCTTGGCTGGTACATTAATACAGATGGTCAGCATGTTATGTACATACATAAAATTCAGCAGTATTTTTGTTCCCAACATTCCAAACAGCTTCGGACAACTTTTTTTGCAAAATAAATTATTTTGACATGCAATTTTGCCAACTCTTTGCTACACATGTTTGAGTATTATGTTTTTTATTTTGTTAAAAGAATGTGTTTGAATAAAAATTTCCTTTCGTGTCTTTCCAAACCAATAGACTAGTTCAATAAATAAATCAAAAAGCAGATTTTGGAGAAAATAAAAAGACAAATTTATTGATATCCAAAAATATTTTCGAAAGCAGAATCGTCATATTCTCAAAACACTCACCTTGTACCATGGGTGACGAAACATTAATTTGGTTCAGATCTGGATAAGCAACTAATAATCTTTCCCTCTCAGTGTATTCAGTTACTGTTGATCGTAATTCATCGTTCTCAGAACGAAGTGTTTCTATACCTTGATGTAATGACTTGATTTCATCCGTTTGTACACTCATCATATTCTGCAAAATACATTAATAAATGCATTACAAAATTTATTTAAAATTCCTAAAATAGTAGCACGATCCATCAGTGACCCATGCTTGACAAAATATATTTTAACAATATTCTTCCAGATAATCTGGACTGTTCAATACTTTCAAAATATATGCAATCTGACTCAATTTATTTAACAAATTTTGTTCAAAATCTTCATTGAAAACCAGGAATGAGTACTCAAATAATCCAATGAACCAATAAATCTACAGTGACAATCCTACACAGTTAACTTCCCACCGTGAACTTTTGTTACAAACTCAGCATGTGATCTTAGGATGTCAGAACTGACCATGATATTAACATAAACAATGAAGAAATGAATTTACGAGCCTATCCTTCCGACTCAAACCATAGATATTTTCATGGGCCATCATGACATAGTCGCTTTCAGTTAAAAATAAGGCGGACAAAATTCATATTTGAAAGCAAAACAAATTTGAGATAGGAAGGTTCAGTATTTTAAAATCAACAGACATGTATAATACATGCTGTCTTTAAACCCTGATGGCTTTTAGTAAATGAATATGAAACGACTATTGAACCTTATTTACTGTTATTCAGTAAAATAAGAACACAAAAAAGCAAAACATAGTTTAAATAGTAAAATAAGAGATTCTAATACGTTAAACTATTTTGAAGCATATTTTGTGAATAATACATCACTAGTATCCGGCAGCCATATATACATCTAAAAACTTAAACTCAAAATCGTAAAGAACACAAATACTAACTTCAAGTGGCGCAGATGAATTTCGTTTATTATTTTGATTATTCTCAAATTCTTCCAACTTCATTATTGCAACATCTCTATCATCTTCCAAATTTAGAATCTGTTCTCTCATCTTCTCACAATCTTCCGTCATACTTTCCATTCTACTCAATAAATTCTTCTGCTTTTCTTGGAGCATCTGGAATAATTTGATCATAAATATAATACAACATAACCCCTGTCAACTGTATAATATTCATTCTTAGTCACAAATTGATGCAATAAATTGTATGATATGTCCAATTAGCAACGAGTAACTGGATCTTCTGAGTACAATATATTTTTATTAGAGTATTCCACCTTTTCATGCTGAAGCATATTGCAATTTTTAGTTGATTCCCTTTCATACAACTGCTTGTTATGATTGAGAAGATTTTTTGTTTCTTCAAATTCATTCTGAATTCTTGTTAATTCACTTTTAAATTTCAGAGCATCTTTTTTATACTGCTGTCCCTCTACTGCCTCTTCTTTGAGTTGCGAAACAGTATTTTCTATCAAAAATATAAAAATACTCTATTCATTCGATTAATATACATCATTCTTAATTGCATACCATTTTTAGGTACCAATTTTCTTTGTTCGTGTAATGTGTCTCAAGCTATAATAGGCGACAACTCGTTTGACAATGTGGGCACGAGGGCCGAGTGGTTTTAATTTTGGCATCTTAGGTTGAAGATCTCGGGTTCGAGACCCTGTCCTTGTTAATTCATGCCCAGTAATTAACCCAGGGTACATTAACTTGAGTAGGATCAGAAGAACTGGAAAATTCATAATTTTCTAACAATCCTAACCCTGTTCACATAATACCGGTAATCCAGAGGTACAGGGCCTTGTGAGGGGTGATTCACTCAAATGAAAAAATCGCATTACCGACTGCTAAATGATCCCGATGTTTTTGCAATAATTCATCTTTCAAGTCTGATATCTTCCAATGACATTTATCAAGTTCTTCCTGTATCCCAGTTTTGACACTTTCTAATGCTGAAATCTTCTTCTTCAAATCTTTTTCAGTCTAAACAAATTGACGGAAAAACTTCATTTCAGATGATGGTACAGAGATTTCATCATTCTGTTTATCTTGGGTCTATAGCCAAAGTCATTTAGTTTGACAAACATATCACAGATGAACCGCACCAGGCTCGTAGAATCCAGTTTACTTTGAGTATCTAAAACTTTCACTTCCTTTTTTTGATGAATCAGAAGGATTCAGTTGAATAGTCCATAAATATCAATACTATTATCGTTGCCCAACAAGAAACTTGGCTCATATTTTTAAATCAACATATCTTGGAAGCAATACCTGTTTTAGCACATATTCTCTTCTCCGAAATTCTTCTTTCAATTCCTCATCTTTTTTCTGATAAACAGATTCACATTGTTGTAGTTCTGATTTTGCTTTTTGTTCACTCTTTTTGACAGTGGCAAGATCGGCTTTCAATGGTGTCACTTGATTCACAAGATTTGACATGTGTCTGGAGATTCTTGACAAATCTTTTGATTGATATTTACTCCATCTGAAACAATTTTGAAATGATAGAAGATAATGTTTGAAGTGAAAGTCTGGGTCGGTGGAGTCATTGTCATGGCTGGTGGAGAAAGCATAATCAATGGCTAAGTGATCAACCTTAAACCAGTGAGGTGTTCGTAATCCAATCCAATCCACATATTTGTTCCCTTTTCCCCAACTGAGCTAACCTGGTTGAGGGATTATAAAATATACTTGATTGGATTGTTGGATCCAATTGCTTAATTGTAAGACATGTGTCACTGTAAAATTTGAAAGGATTTCATGATTAGTAAAATAACTTGGGATGTACTGACTATCAATCCGTATGTTGTGCAAATTTGTGTTCACTGCACGTATTGAGCAGAAGCTTGATTAGCAGAAGTTACATACCGTAGTATTCTCCAAGTGAACATTAGAAATAGTTTTGTTTGCACTTTATCCTACTAATTGAGTCCTACTCCAACCTATTGTACCCTTCAAATTGTTACCTGACTAAATCAGCAACTGACATTGGCACAGATTCTTTATATCTTGTTTGATAATCTTCCAAAGCTGTCGGAAGATTTTGTGACTTGCAGAGATCAACAATGGCCCTGCAATATACCATCATGATTGAAAATTCTGGCAACACTCGTAATGTTAATTAATATGGTTGGAGGGAGATATCAGTAAATCCTGAATCTTGTTACAGTCATTTAAATATTCTACATTGGACAAAATCAACATTGCTATTTAATGGCAGTTCCAATTAATTTGGTGCATCTTGTCTAATTTCATTACTGTCTGGCACTCAAATTTTTTCCGCCTGGCCATTATGAAGAAATTCCTTCCAAAGACGTGTATTAGTAGTTCATATTTTCCCAGTCTGCATCTTGAACACAAAAAGTTAAGCACTGTTATGTACCGATAACAACTATTATCAAAAAAGCACCATTTCCGGCTATGTCACTTGCTGAAAGAATAAAAATGAACTTGACGGAAATAGTACTGGCACCCAAATTGAACCCCTCCAAAACATAATATTACAAATCAATTGTACCTTCCAACGTCATTCAAACAATTTTGTGTTCGTGAGCATGTCTCACATGTAGAATATGCTGTTTCATGTGTTTGACAACTTATTGTTCGAACATCACAGGATATATCTGTCAAATATATTTCAGGTTGTTACAGGACTAATGTCTCGGCATAATAAAATTATTTTATAGCACAAATCTTAGCAGGGTTGATGGAAATTACAAAAAAATTTCCAACTGGTTCGGTCCAGTGGCCCTGCCATTTGAGCAACCAAAAAACTTCCAAAACCATCAACATGCTATTTCATAGCAGTGTTGGTGGTTTTGAAACTTTTTGTACAGTTTCGTGGCTACCAGGCAATAAAAAAGGCATTATAATCTTCTAGCAAGAGATATATCATAAAATATTGCTCATTCATTAAATTTTTTCTGGCATGGAACCCATTTTCTTCGGATGTCTGAATCGCAGAGTAGCTGACAGTCTGAATGGCCCTATCCATATTTATATTATTTTGGAATCACAAACACTAGGAGTAATGTACAAAAATTTTTATTTCTTTACATTCCATTATATGAAAAAATAATATTGAACCTTTATCAGTAGCATTGTCCATTGTATCTTCAGTAAGCACCGTCTCAGATTTACTCTGTCTTCTTGATTGTTGCTTATCTTCTTGCAGTCTTGCATCCTCCACAATTGGACCCAAAGATCTTGAATTTACCTGTATTCAAATTCTCTTTAATAAAACACAAATATTACAGAGATTAAATGCTATAATCCGGCCTTGAAATTTTGAATGACAGAATATCATCGATTTTGATGCCAAGTTTTACTGGGATCATCAAAATTGTTTGTGAATAAATCAAATGTTTATGTGTG
The DNA here is from genome assembly GCA_963675895.2 of Styela plicata. Lineage (NCBI taxonomy): Eukaryota > Metazoa > Chordata > Ascidiacea > Stolidobranchia > Styelidae > Styela > Styela plicata. The sequence goes on from OZ023138.1 coordinate 13,416,932, forward strand.
CTTTGAGTGTTTCAAAAAATGTTAATAACTCAAAATACACTCGAATATTGGTAAAGTTGATCATCTAAATCAATTTGGTTAATACTTTAAAAAATAAAATCTTCATTCACCTCTTTTGCGAGTTTTTGTAGTAAAGCGGCAATCTGAGTTATTCTTCCCCAGCATTTCTTTGCTGTCAGACCAATAGACATAGATTTTGTAGATTTTCTTTTCCTTGAAGCAGGACTAGGAGAATTTTGTAAAACGTTGTCATCAACGTTAAGCAATACTTCATTGAAACATAAGAAGCTTTGTAAAAGGTAAACCAATCTAAGAAATGGAAGAATTAAATCAAATCATACCCTTCAAATTTATCTTTCATGCACCACTGAAAAAAATAACATTTTATTTCTGAATGGATATAAACTGATAAAGTTTGAAATATGATATGCTTCATAGAGCAACACATGTAGGGTTCACGGGGGTGAGGCATCATAACTCATAACTTTGGCGATAACTTTGCTGGTCCCTTATTGGAATGGAAAGATAAATCTTGTAACATGATGAAATTATAAACATTGTCGTGAATTGTGAAATATAGAACTATAAAAGTAAGGAAAACTTGGTATCTGAATGATATTCATCTCTGCAATAACATAAATATTAACAGTATAAATAACAGTAATATTCGATCACCTGTCAATAACTAAATCATACAGCATTACATGGGACATTTGACATTCCTCATCATCATCTTTATTATACTGACATCTTGCAAGTAAATTTATGATATCAACATCGCAAGATGATTTATCTGGAAACTTCCAGGATTGATACTTTACCTATGAAATATAGAAAATATCAGTAGTCAATAGTTTTATATAACAAAATCAGCCTAAACAAAACGTAAAATAGATTGATAAGGTATTAACTGTGACTGTATTCTGAAACTCAGAGCTTATTAGTTCAAGTATATTTCATACCAGCATGAGATAGAAATATTCCACCTACCGGCATATAATTATACTGTATATCCAGCTGAAATGTACAATGTTGAGTCATTATCATCATGTGAGTTTACATTCACATATTTTGTTTTATTTTGTAGCATTGAGTGTTAGTCGGCGTTAATTTTTGCAGGTATTTGGGAGCACTCTTCCTTTTGTTTTAAATCTTATTTTGATTTTGCTTATTTTTCTTGGTTGTCATTCCAGCAATGTAGTGTCTGAATCTGTGTTTTGTTTTTTTATGCCTTGGCTGGTTATTTTGCGATAAAATTGAAACGGTTGATTTGATGTATCATAAAATCATCAAGTTCTTTTCTAATAATAAACACACAAGAATGGTATATAAAACACTTGAAAGACTGGTTGCACAAAACTATTAAACTTACCTACAAAACCTATGATCATATAGTCAAAAAAATATTTAACTCACAGGCCCTACTCGAGAATGGACTTCATCCAGAATTCCCTGCAAATCACTTACATCTCTTCGCAAACTGTCAATACAATATTCACCACCGAGTAAGCTCGCCATTTGATATTTTATTCGGAAATCTTAATAGGAATTGCTATTTTCTATACCTTCGAAGTTGTGAAAATAAGTAGTTAAATACAACTCGATTGTTCATTCACATGTGTTTCATGCTTGAATTCATCATGTACGCATCGTTTTTAATCATTATATTAATAAAAAAACAATTTGAATAGTTGCAGGAAAAATAGTAAGCAATAATGTATCATAATAATACAAACATTATATTAATACTGAATATAATAACATAGAAATAAACCATACCATTAATACCTTATTTGTAGCCTAGACTATAACGCTAGCAAGTTGCAAGTATTAGTCTGTTGCAAATAGAAAATCATACTTTCAATATTAGAATATATTTACGGCACAGTATAGCCTACTGGTAGAGGCCTATCTTCAAATTGAATGTTAACTTAAATCAGTTCTATTATCATTACCGCATTACAGATTAACAGTTAAAGTTAACATTAGGTAAAATAGGTATATTTACCTGTTTTACAACTACCGGTAGGTACCTGGTTTAAGAAACTAGGTTTCATTATCACTATCAAAAAAAGCTTTCAAAATAGATATTTTAAGCTTACCTGGTTCTTAATCTAGGTACTATCTAGTTTTGAAAGTAAAACTAGGTTACCTAGTAATACTTTACCTACCGTTGTAGTAAATACGTTTCACTTTACCTAGTTTAATTTATGACTAGGTTACCGTTACTACTGTACACAGTATAGCATAAGATCAGAGTTTGAAATAACGTTAAAAACTTATCTTACTGTTAATAAACGGATTTTGCTACTGACAGATATCAAACATCGGCAAACCATAACTTACGCAGTACTGAGTATGCCAGTAACACAGAGAGGACTTTGCAATCAGTATACTGAATAGTAACCATGTGAACAGACGTAAACAAAACTGCCATACGTTGGGCAGTCAACCATGTCGGAGGAGGATCTTGGGCGGCGCTTCTCCAACGAGACCTTTCCACAAGCTCTGTTTCCTAAAATTCGATAAAACGTTCGTTTGGAGGGCATCATTTTTTCAATTTTATCTGTTTTCACTCGACAGATTTATTCAATTTAATAAAGAGCATTGCTCAAATTTGAATCGTTTTTAATCAGCGGAGTCTGCGAGTCCAAAAGAACGCCAAATAGAACAAAGCAATAGCAAGCAGCCTTCTCAATATCTATATAATTTATACAGACGCTACTTCACTATAAATGTGTTACCCCGGACCGAAAAGTTTGACTGAGCATCAGGTAGTTCCTGATTGGTTTTATTGCCCAGGGCGGATACCACTTCGCTAGTCTCCACTTTAAGTGCAGTTGCTGGTGCGGTCCGTTTACCAAAACGGATGTGCGGTCCATGCTCAGTTAAATGCTAAGTTAAAAACGTTTCGGTGGGAAGCCAAGAATAATATTTTAGAGTGTGAAATTTTGAGCTTGGCATGTTAGGCATTCGCATAGCCTCGAAAAGTTTGTCTGCAGGCAGCGATCGGACTGCGTGATCTACCGATGACTACAAAAGTGAGCAACAGACAGCTGCGTAACTCAGAACTGGGCCTTTGTGATTGGGGGTGACATCCATAAAGACCACTGCTATATGACGTCATAATCCAGGTGCATTTTTCTGCAATAACTGAAGTTGTGATAGCTAAATCAAAACCGGGGTAGATAAGCAAATTCATATTAAGAGCCTTGGTGCAATTTGATAATATACCTTCAGCAGAGGCGATGTGCTTTCACTGAGGTAGGAAGCAGTGCCCGGAAGATATCAACTATTCAACTAACCACCACTGACTTCCATACTGGTATGACGAGTAGAACTAACTTTATTGAACAAGCTGTAATTAACTCGTACATTACGTTTTGTTTGCACAATTATTCTCCAACACACATGAGTAAATTATCTGAGCAGAAACCTTTTTAGAAGTTATACTTCGTGAAAAAGAGTCAAGTCACGATATGGGCTACCTTCTACGAGGCGTTTCGGAAATACTTCTACCTGGTTTGAACAAATAAGAATCATCATTAAGCTTTATAAAGAGGACTTAAATTGCACCAGAAATACCATATGCAAAAATGAACAATATAGCGCCGACGGGTAATTACTTGTCTCTGAGCACCTTTATATAGATAATTATCAAACCGTTTTTTGCAGAATTACAGATGTTTGACTTAACCGATACAAATAAACAAACTAATATGAGGGATTCCATTAAATTAGTGTTAAAGTGCAAGTAAAACAATAAAGTTCCAAGGTCCTTTGAAGTATCATGCTCTAAATCAGTGTTCTTCAAACTTTTTTCATCACGACCCACTTTGCACAGCCAAATTTTTTCGCGACCTCCACGGACTAAAATAAATAACAATAAAGTAAGATTTAGTAGTACAGAAAATACTGAAAAAATGATAAAAAAAAGACTGATGTGCTTGCATATTCTCGCACAAAAGATCGAATCTTGGTTCTATTTAGGTAATGGCAGGTCTCAGTACTGGTTCTAAATCTTTCAAATTTGATCGATATTTTGTTTTTACATAAGTTAGAGTTGAAAAAGATTTTTCACAGATAAGTGGAGGCAAAAGGAAGAAGGGGAAGCATGGCCAGTTCTGACAATAATGGGTATTCTGTTTTTACGATAACCCAAGAAAAGCTTAACTTCCCCCAGCACCGGTAGTCTATGATTATTCAGCATGCTCTCTAAACACAGAATCTTAAAGAACTAGAAGCGAAGTTTTGTAACGTAACAATAGTTTTGTCATACACGATGCCTCGTCTAAATTTCGGTTTTGTTCTGGCTGGGAGAGGCATAGGCTTACTTTGTTTCTCTAAATAAAATGTTTAAAATGTATTCTTGTTAATACTTTAATACTGTTATTGAAACACCGCGACCCCCATTGAGTCTATTTGCGACCCACCGGGGGTCGCGACCTCCAGTTTGAAGAACACTGCTCTAAATAATTGCCAACGAGTCCTCAGCGCTGGTTTCTACATGAAAACCAAATTGTTTCACTTACCTATTTTGCTTCGCTTTTGCTAGAAAAAAGTTTTGATATAAATGACTTCGAGACTGCTAAGACTGCACGGAACCCATGGATGGTGTACAACGGACATGTTTTCAACGTAGAAAAATAAATTATGACGACTTAACCTACTAATATGCTGACGATATACGAAAGTTTTTTCGCGAAGATAGTGCTCATCCCAGCCCCATTTATCACCACTGTTCCACTATTATCATATTATGCGCTACTCTATATATAAATAGGAACATTAATATTGGATGGGACATAAGTATATCCACCCACTTGTTAATTATTGGGGGACTGCCCTTCGCCAAATACGCCAGATGAGAATTATTTTTATATAAATATGCAGAAGCAGAGCATGGACCGCCGGTCTACCAATGAGGCTGGTATGGCAGAGGGTGCGTGGGTAGACTAACGGAATTCTGAAAAAAAGCCAAAACTCTAAAATAAAATTTAAAACAAAAAATCTCAAATAAGCCCAGCATAGCTAGTTTACCCATCACACAAACAGAGGGTATAGCAAACTACAATTGGGCTGCCGTGAAGAATGGTGGAAAAATCTGGAGAACTGTGTACTTATATGACGGTATAATTGATATTTACATATTAGCCAATGCTTAGTGTATTACTAATTTGTACTGCTATATTTTATGATGATATATTTTAATTAAAAAAAGAGTTGCGAAAAAAGACTGGTTGTTATAGAAGCTTATCGAGAACTCTCTACCAATGTAGCTGTTGAATAAAATGAGGTTCTGAAGAGATATATAAAGATTGGAAAAAAGACTATATTATGAACTACTGAAGAAACGTCCAATTAAAACTGAATCCATTCTACACAAAAGAAAGTTATTAGATTTGCATCATCCAAGACATGTTTCCCAGACGTTATAATTACATGAACAATATTCCAGGGAAAAATCATAGATGAAAAACAAAGTGAAATTTTAACTAGATCGCCCCTTTCGAGGTATTGTCAAAGTTAATTATTCTGAAATCTGACCACGCGCAAAAATTTAGAACCTTTTTTAATTTTTCTTAGCAGTTTTGGCTTATAGATCGATTTGCCGACATAAACAGTAAATTATTGTCAAAGTTAATTATTCTGAAATCTGACCACGCGCAAAAATTTAGAACCCTTTTTAATTTTTCTTAGCAGTTTTGGCTTATAGATCGATTTGCCGACATAAACAGTAAATTGGGAGCTCTATACCAACGAAAACGCGTGCAAGCAATTTCGGAATCCTTTTGCAAAGAATGACGAAATTTCGGCAGAATTCGGCAGATATAATATTGTCCTAAAACGCTGGAAAAAGAAAATTCAGTGTTGAGCCGTGCAACAAATCAGCGATTCTTAGCAATTACACCATATTTGCTGCTAGACGTTCTAAGTCGAGGATAGACATTTTACTTACTACTCAACAGGGTTGAAGGAAACTGCAATCAACGGTCATGGAAACCATAGGCACAGGCATAATGTCCAACAATCCTCTGGTTAACCTTTTTACTTTATTTTTCTCATACAGAGACATGGCTGGCACTGCCATAACAAGCAGCAATAAATATACTACATTGAATGTTGCGATTGAAAATCTTTATTTTACACAATTATAATAGGAATTGTAATTATTTTGTGAAAATTCCCATCCCTCATAACAAGTCTAGAACAGCATTTATTTTATTGTTCTAGCTAGTCATGAATATTGCCACCCTCATATTAGGAAGGTGTGGCATATTGTTTTAACACAGAAAACCATTATCTACCAGGGCTTTCAAAACTATGTTCGATACATCGGGATAATTAAATATGGATAATAAATGCAGATCAAGTACGGTATATTATTAACGTGGAAGAAGCCACAGTCTTATGTCACAATACTCATACACCATTCAAAACTATGTTCGATACAGCGGGATAATTAAATATGGATAATAAATACAGATCAAGTACGATATATTATTAACATGGAAGAAGCCACAGTCTTATATCACAATACTCATACACCACAAGTATCTGGGTAATGAAGGCTTTTTTAAGGTAATTCTAAAAATCACAAAATTCAACTTCTGCAGTTTGAACAAGAAGGTCCACTAGGATATCCCAATCATAAAAACTAATTCGGGGAGTAAACTACAGTACACAAAAGTATTATATTCAAATATACATCACATTAAACCACTAATATTGCGAAATATAATTTGAAAGATACAGCAGATAAAAATTAATAGCAGTGGAAGACAATACAAACTAGTGCAACATCACTTGATATATTCATTAAAAAACAACTTATTTCTGTATGGGATAGGATAATATTCATTGAAAAACGAGAAAATGAAACATTTCTTCAACTTAAGAGTGGCTTATGAATGTTTTCAGTTGTGACCTTTGAATTTACAAAACCATGATACTTGAGTGAAAAAATAAAGCGGATCAAAAAAAAAATAGGTGTGTGGTATACCTAAGGAAAACCAGTCTATTATGTGAACAAAAAAAATTTCTCTATTGTATATTTATTGAAATTGTGTCCATGAAATCCTCAAAAGTGGCGTCTAAAAGTGACCAGGACCAGACATCGGCATAAAATATAAAACCAGCAACTGCACTCTTATGTGAAAAACATTTCATGCAGAACAGAACCAATGTATCAGAGTCCAACGGGGTCAGCCCTGGATGAATCGTTTTGATTACACACCAGGTTCTGCAAATTGTATACGAGGGCGCCACAAAATACACCACTAAAGAAGTCAAAACATGTTTTGTCGAGTACAGAATCACTGATGGCCATTTTAGCCACGAGGCACAGTCAAATTGTGGCTAATGCTTGTGAATGATCCAGATCAGGTCTATAGTGTATGAAAGTATGTTATTGACGATGCTAAAGATAAAGTAAAAAAGCATAATACCAGTACAGACGATCATATTGAAGTATTTACAATAGAATAACAATAGTATTGCAAAAAAGACTTTTGAAGAGACAGCAGATAAAATTATTAGCAGTGGAAGACAACACAAAGTACAAAAAGCATTAATATTGCAATTTCACATATGCGGATGTCATGTAGTATAGCGGCAAGAAAACACAATTACTTATAATTGGAAGCAAGAAAAGCAGCAATAGGTTTATGATAATACTATCAGCAATCTAAATAATTATTCTTAGAAATTAAAGAAAAGATGAATTGATTATCGAATGGAAGCACTTCAGTTTGAATTAATTTGAAGATATCTGAGTGAAACAGTGTAGATATTCAACTTATATTGTTGGTATATATATAACCAATAATTATGAATCCAATTAGAAACTACGCAGTATGAATAAGTTTGGACCACATATTTTAATTGAGATTCTGTGATGAATTATTAAAAACAGTCTTCATAACAAACAAATATATAATTCATAATATTGCAGGTGGTTAATGAACGAAAGGATGATTAAAAATGGAAAACGTCATAATTGCAAAATCATCATGATTGGTAATTAGTGATGGACAGTTGCTGACCACCTCAAAATTAGAAATCGACCGAAAAACGCAAAAATCTAAATAATATATTGTACATTCCATTTCATATGAAAACAGGATTTTATATCACATGTAACTTACTAGAATAGTATACTACAGCTGAAGAGACCGGTGACACCATGTAACAGTTCGATATGAAATATAAAAAATTCATTTTTCAAAAAATCATTTTTGTCGAACAAACCATAACTTTAATGTTTTCTCATGCCTTTTTAAACAAATTCATAATTCGACTTGGATAATATTACACAAACATCACTGAGAACAAGTTGGTCACATTTCTTTTTTGGTCATTTACTTTTACTTATAAGCAGTGATAAATATCATGTGAAAAATGGTTACAGTGAATAATTAGTACATTGGTAATGTGAAATACATGATAAGGAGGTATAGAACCTAAAATAGCAACTCAATATTGACATAATTTGTTGATACTGCAGTGACGTAATGTCAGGAAGTAGAACACTCAATAACAGCTTTATACAAATACCGTTTCGTGGTTTTGCGAATGAATTGTACAATTGTAAAATTTCATTATCAATGACACAATCAGGCATTGTTGAATATGAAGCTTTGTCAATATATAATTCGATGAATCTGATTTCTGATAAATTTATGATTAAAACAAAGTTTAAATTTCTTATAAACAAAATATCTCACAGAAGTAAACCGAAGACTTGATTGCACAAACACAACTAAAAGCAAAACATAGACGTTAAAGCAAAGATTCAAAACTATATTACCAACAATTGTCCAAATTCATATTGATCTAATCGTAATTCTATTGGGGTATTTGTCCAAATCTATCACAAAGAGTTTCCGGGGATTGATGATGCTGATAACTCAAAAGCAGAATCATCTGAATCAATAACATCGAGATAATCATCTGTATATACAGCAGATGCCAGAAGAACATCTCCTGCTGCATGTTTACTTGTGCCTGGTATATTTGTATCAGGAAAACCGCGTCTCTGTGACAACTTTTCCAACCATTTCAGCAGCAAAGTCTTGTCTTTGCCCTCCAATGATATCTGATCCTCTAATGAATTAGCCAAATCTTCCAGACCATTTGCTCTGTGTCTAGCAAAGATCACCAAAATCAATATCACTATGACGATGGCATCTAAAACCCAGACATTAGTCAATATTCTTAGCAATGTTGCGAGCCACTGTCCCCCACTGGATTGCGCCAATTCATCAACCATGGTAATAATAATATCATATGCACGACTACTCCCCCTGAATGGTCCACAAGACACAGATGGAATTTCATTGAATATTACATAGGCTAGGAATGCTGTTGATAATAAGAAGCTAATGAGCTGGACCATGTTAAAGAGTGTCTGGCTCTGTGCGGCTCTCCATCTCTCTGTTGAAGGTCGACAATTTCTCATCACACTAATTTTCTTTATATAGAATAGGACGAAATATTTAACCATGTTGATCAAGGCCAACAATGGACTGAAATAAACACCTATCCAGCAAAGTGTTTGTCCATAAATCAGATCCATAACATTATTAGCAATCGAGAATTCTGGACCTTTTTGTCCAAGAAGTTTTGCTAAAAGTTTCAGCAAAAACTCTGCACAAAATGTAGAGAAGATCATTGAGAAAATAAAATCCACAATAACAAGACGATAAATTTCCTGACCGAGTTCAGTCTCCCAGCATATTGAAGTTTCATTTGGATTTCGACTACAGCTTTGAACATTGTTTGATGTCCAGAACGCACATATTACTGCGAGTATACTCATCTTGAAAAGGAAATTACGTAAAACACTGATGTACAACTCATGGCGACGATACTTATATCTTTCCAAATGTGTAATAAGAGCAATTACATAAGGAAGAAACAGGTTGATAGCAGACACTATCAAAGGAAGAGCAAGATCCTGGAAGATGGGATTATTTTCAGTGTGAGATTTTATTTCACAAATGAATATTTTATTGGTGTAATAAATCAGTGCAACAGCTCCAGCAACGATAGCCAGATAGAAAATCCATGAAACAGCTCTCATTAGAAAAACCTCAAACTTTTGACATAAAGTACTATGATCAGATCCGCGGCGTTGTTCAGACAAAACCTCTTTTAGATCGGTAGTGATAGTTTTGTGGCATATATCTGCAGTGCTCTGAGAGGTTGTTCCGAAATCCCAGGAACAAAAAACTTTGCTGACAAAATTTGAGCTATCTCCTTTAGCATCGATATAATTTTCTCTGAAAAGTGTTCCTGTAACACGTACAAGCCAAATTAGACAGAATATGAAGTATCCAAATGTCGCAAATAGATAAGCGAGGGGCATATTGTAGTATGTGTTACCGACCTTGTTGATTGTTTCATTCACATAATAGCCTTGATACATAATGGTATTGGTCAAGCAATTGGCTCCAGTCAAAAACCCTTCACCGGTAAATTTACATTCTGGTTTATCAGGTCTGTCAAGAAGTTGAGGAACGGTAATAAAAAGAAAGCTGAGTAGAAAAGAGGGGAGGGACAGCAAAAATATTCCTCTCAGGAAGGTGAAGTATGAGAGAACACCAGTACCAAAGTAACCCTCTACCTGCTTCAAATGATAATTCCATAGTTTCCCGGAAGAAAAAAATTTGTAAAAGCCATCCTTGAAGTGTCTCCATTTAAGTGCCATTTTGAATTTCCACAGAGAATACCAACTAAGAGCCATGGTTCGTTTGTCTTCCACTTTTTCTTTGGCTTTGTTCCTAACTTTCCTCTTTAAGGTCATATTAACTGGGACCTCTCGCAATTCACTGTTATCAATATCCCCATCATTTGCAGCAATTTCTTGGTACAATTCATCAGTGATATCAATGTCTTCCGCAGAGACAGAGGCCAAGCGATTGTGGCGATAGACAGAACCGAATTTCCTTACTGTGCTAACACTGGCAGCTATATTAGCACCTTTTTTCCTACCAACAGTCCTGCTCGGCATACCTTCTAAAATTTCTTCTATTCCTGTAGAAGCTTCTTTGACACTCTTCACTCGCCTTCTAACAAGTGATGTTGACTCCCGATTACCATCAGCTGTGCCATCTTGACCAATTAGGTCTAGCTCAATAACATCTGCACTTTTTGACTTCTTAACTGCAACATCACGACTTGGGTTTTCAAAGCCATTGGAACTTACATTATTATTTGATTCGAATAAGGCACCATTGTTAGTAATGATGAGGTCATTTTCTTGTTCAGCAATTAGTTGACCGAACGCTAGATCTATTTCACGCTCATCATCCATATTGTAAGGTAGGAAACTAATACTTATTCATTATTTTGCACTGTATTATGGTACAAGATACACAAAATATGAAAAAGGGCATTTCAGTTGTATAACAAGTTACAACACAATATTGAATTTGGCCCTAAGCAAGACATTATTTTAACCTTATAAATACTATTATCCATCATTGTAATGTTATTGTTCTGAGTGGTATAATCACTGATCACAGATTTAAAATTTCGACCCTGGGGAGGAAGGGTTTCATTGAACCACTTTGAAACTCTGTTATCAATGGCGAAGTATAACTGGGGGCCATTTTGATACATTTTGCACTCGCTTATTGGTCCTTTCTGTGGTTTTCGATCGATTCAGTAATTATATAAACCGTTGTATTACCGGTACCTCATAAACTGACAATCAATGCATTTAGAATCTTGAAAATAACAGTCCTGTACAGTACTTACACAAACAATAACATTCAGACAAGAAATATAAAATAGGATATCATTTTTATCCTGCGGGAGAGGAAAGCCAAGAATACATCTTAACCATATGGCGAACCACGACATCTCGTGTAGATACCAGTTTCGAATCAGGGTGCAGGTTTTTGGATTATCGTATTTCTCATTTTCCTGCACATGGTCCTGGTTGGTGGAGGAAGCCATAAGCAACGCTTAAGTGAACCACCGTGCACCGCCGAGGCATCCAGCAGACCTCTCGCATATAATCATCATCCCTCACGGGAATCGAACCTGCGTCATGACGATCAGAGATGCGTAGCTCGAAGCGTATTTCCAACGCTTTACCGGGCACTAAATTTCACAGCCACATAAACAAACTTTATACAATGCTATGCAGTATGTAAACAATGCAGATCAGTACAAGACAGTCATGGTTATCACAGCAATGGCCGGATGCTCTGCTGCTAGTGAGTGGGGTGGGAATAAATTCAAGGTGCAAAAGTATGAGGCATATTATGCAATACAGTATGTATGTATGAATATTCATTCATTGAATATTGAAAAAACACTATTATATATATGGCAAGATTAAATTGAGTTATATTGAGACAGGTTATACTCACAAGACCTCGGTGGGCTAAAACACAAATGTGCGATGTATACCTTATATCAATAGCGAATCGCTCTAATTAAATTACGAAATAAAATATCATAAAAAAGAACAGAAAAATACACATATTCACATGTAAAAAAAGGATACAGAAAAAGCAGAGACATATTTACAAAATGTTATGTAATGAATAGTTTGTAGAAATTTATGATCAAGTTCGAACATGCACTGCCTTGAATACACGCTAGAGGCAGTTGCCGTGCGCAGACGTGTCTCCGTCCTCTCTGCTTTGTTGAACTTTGGTTTGGAAATACAGGTTTCATGCACATGCCAAGCTTTTTCACGAATGATGATACTCAAGTAAAGCTTGGCGAAGATGCCCGGTTAGCTCGATAGGGAATACAATAAGCCTTGGGAATACGCTTCAAGCTACACATCTCTGATCGTCATGACGCAGGTTCGAATCCTGTGAGCAATGATGATTATAAGCGAGAGGTCTGCTCGCCGGTGCACGGTGGTTCACGTAAGCGCTGCTTGCGGCTTCCTCCACCAACCCGGTCCATGCACAGCAACCACGTCCGCGCACAGAAAAAATGAGAAGCGGTGAAGAGGTTTTCTTTTTCAGCAAGGCACTTCGCGGGTAGCTGTAACATAGAGCAGATGCACAGTCACTACAAAGGTCGGTGCCTAACAGTTGTTCGGTATAAGCCCACCTCCCCGGTAGGTTCACAGACAGGCCATAGGAAAAAATCATAAAAAAAAATGTTTTCTCTGCTTTCCTCTCCCGCAGGATAAAAATGATATCCTAATTGCAAACGGCATATATGCAATGTAGAACACATTACTACCGTACTACCAGCCGCCATTAGCCACTTCATTGCAAATGGTCAACTCAAGGCCGAAGAATTTTAGATCAAGCAAAAGAAACTTAGATCAAAGTCACCACTATGGCAATTGCGAATGGCAACTTTTCTTTTTCGACACGATCAGACGTTGAACATTTTATCAACTTTCAATTTAAACAACTCACAATGCACGGGAGATTCATTCATTGCCCGGTTTGGTAGCCTAGCCATTCGTGTTGTTTGCCTATCTATTGCAGCATTCTGCACTACTCACATTGTTTATAGTAATTTGTTGTTAATTATGACCTAGATCGCGCGCCAGGTATTATTGGTTAAAAAAAACGCCCAAGCATTTATTTCTCACGTTTTTTGCTTTTTTATTACAAGTGTGCAACGATATAAAATTTGAGTAACGCCCGAAACCTATTGAGTTGTCAATCAGTTTCGCGTAATTCACATTTTACATTATTTTGCTTTTTTGTTGTTGTTAGTGTTTTGTGTGTTAAGGTAAACGCGCGCATGTCTCGCACGTCTTAAATCTTGATATAGAATTTGCACGTTGTCCTGACTTTTCCATTTTTGTAATGTTTCATTGTGCACTCGTTGATTTTTAATGGTGTTGGAGTCGAAATAAATTGATTGATTGATTAACCAGGGTACGAATTGACCGCCAGCCCTAACTGGCTAGGGTATAACCACTGATCTAAAACGAAAACAGTACAGCAGGGATCATTTTCTGAAAACACAAATGCCCCACCTTAATGCCCCAACTCAAATTCATTTGTGGGTAAATTGTGTGATACTCTGTACAAACTGTCTCCTAACAAGGAAAAGTTTTTTGTTATGGGTGACAAGAGCAACAATCTGCTTGGCCAATCAAAATTCTCAGAAATCTTCATTGAAATGCTAAAATTACATTCAGTAGTTCCCCTTATAACACATCCCAGGGTACCTGCACACTCCTGAACCATATTTATACAAATTTGAGCAATATATCTCTCAGTCCCATTGTTATACGACAATAGTCTCAAAAAGAAGTCGGGATACACAGCATTTTTCGACATGCAGTACCGTACATTCCATCCTATTTGGATAACAAAACTTTGCAAAAATCCATTATCCAAGTTACTGGGGTAAAATATGGAACAGCATTTCTGAGCATATCAAGGAATTTTAATATTCTCTATATTGTGTTTTTAATCAGTTATTACTGATATTGTGTTCCGATGAGTTTTATATTAAATCATGATAATGCTTGATGCAGTGATTACCAGTTACAGTTTATTGAGACATTGTAAATGTTTTACTAATTATGTTTTTGTTTGATAATTATAGTTTACTGCAATCTTTTTTGTACATATTAGGCAGTGATGACCAAGTGGTCGTATCGCCATTTCCCAGTCTATACTGAAATGCATATGCTGTGTACCTACATACAATTTAGTGCATTGTGTATTGCATTTCTGCTTGACAAAATAATAAATTCTCTCTCTCTCTTTAATTGGTGCTGGACCCACCCTTACATTAAATTTGAAATCCGAAAATACTGCGCCCTGTCATATGTCTACACCACATCTGCAAAATAAAAGACAAGCCCGCGCTGAAATGTACGGCGAATAGAAAAAATAATTGTCAGTCGTCACGTCATGGACTACGGATTTTTATTTCCTGAACCTTTGACCCCTGGTATCTGATTGACGTGTGCGGTGAAGCGAAACATTAGCAGAAGCGTGCTCGGCTGTCCTGAGTCGCCTTAGCGTTCATGCTTCTTCTTCGTACTTCCATAATTACAGCTATGAGCTTACGTTATGTCATACAGGATAAATGGATAGGATTTCATTTTTATCCTGAGGGAGGGGTAAGCTGAGAATACAGATTAATGATATGCTGTATGGCGAACCACGACTTATGTTGTAGATACCAGTTTCGAATTGGGGTGAATTTTTGGGTCTCATGTTTAGTACGGTACGGTACGGTACCGTACCATATATCCGATTATAATAAAAAGTTCCCATGTTGCGAGCGACTCATCCTAACCCGGGAGACAATGCCAGATGCTTGCAGCATTGGCGCCCCCTAATTAGGATATGAATATTCTGCCAGTTTTTATTTTAATGACATTCGGGAATATGGTTCTAAACTTACTAGATGCGAATTTTTTTTGGCTCTGGGCTCAGCATTTTTCCTGTGCATGGACCTTGTTGGTGAAGGAAGCCGTGAGCAGTGCTTACGTGAACCACCGTGCACCGCTAGGGCGTCCAGCAGACCTCTTGCATATAATCATCATCCATCATGGAATCCGAACCTGCGTCTTGACGATCAGAGATGCGTCTGTACGGTACCTACCCTATTGGAATACAGGGTTGTAGGTAGACTGTACTCTGTAGAGTACGGAGTGAATTCACTGGAATTTTATTCGGCAGTAAAAAAGAGATAAGATATCTCAGAAAAATCTTACCCGTGGAATGTAATAGCGATTTATGGAACTTATTCTGATTGATGGGAAATATAATGACGCTGATGTGATGCTGAATGTTGTCTATCATAAAAAGGTGATCTTTGTTCTTTTAGTGATGTTATTTCTGGGCATATTCTGAATACAGAATATACAGTAGAATAAACTGCCTATCTTCCCTGTTCCCTCATTGCCGTAACAATGCTAACTTCTTCAATAGTTTTTATACTTCCCTGTTCTGCATTTTATAGTAACATAATGAATGTGACTCAAATAGATACGTCTGAATCATCATCAGAAGATGAAGCTTCACTGGCTAATCCATATGTTGATTTGCTTGCATTAGTAAATGATAAAGTAAGTCAACAAGAAGATTCGAGTGATTCTGAGGTAGAAGAATCTTTGCCTAAAAAACGGAAATTACAAAGCGAAAAAGTATCGAACAAGGAAGGCGATACCACTGATAGCGAAGACAATGAGACCGATGTCCTTATTGAAGAGAGTGACGAGGATAACAATAATGATTATGATGGCAATAATGCAGATATTGTAATATTTGGTGAGTCAGATGATGAAGATTCTGCTGAAAGTAAAGATCCTGACACTGACTATTATAAACAACATTTTGAAAGTAGCATTGATGATGTAGCTGAAGCGTTAGAGAAAAGCAAGCCACAGAGAAAGAATACACTGGAGTGGACAACATTAAAAAAAATGCATTTCATGAGCCGGTGTTATGACCTTGCATCTAAATGCCCTCATCCGCAAAAACCTATTAGGAGAAATGTGACCATTGAAGCATTGAGAAAGAGTCACCACATAAGGGGAATGGTTATTGATAATTGGATAAAGCTCAATAAAGAAAATAAAAAGTCACAGATTGATGTGAATCCAGATTTTTTCACTCCATTACAAAGAGAATTGTTTACATTATACAACTCCTATGTTGATGTGTTCCACACTGACGCAAATTTTTTAAATACATCAGCATCTATACAAAATGTTTATTGCCTCCATGCTGTAAATCATGTTATCCGATCTCGTGCCAAAGTCTTGCTCAACACTGCGAGACTGAAACAACTGACTCCAGAGCAACGTGAACAAGTTGAATGCAGAGACCAAGGGATTACCAGACCAAAAGTTTTAATATTACTTCCATTTAAAAACACTGCATTGAAGGTCGTTAGTACGATGTTGGAACTTTTAAAGCGAGGAAGTAAATTTGAAGTCAGTTACAAAAAGAGATTTCATGATGAATTTAGTAAGGACGATACTGAGGATCTAGCTTTTCTGAAAAAACCTGATGACTTCCAGTGCTTATTTGCTGGAAATACTGATGAACATTTCAGAATTGGCATAGCGCTTTTGAGAAATTCTGTTAAACTTTATTCTCCATTTTATTCATCTGACATAATTGTCGCATCACCTCTAGGACTTCGTACAATAATTGGCTCTGAAGGAGAAAAACATTATGAACATGATTTTTTATCATCCATTGAACTTGTAATATTGGATCACACTGATGTATTTCTCATGCAGAATTGGGAACATATTTTGCACATATTTGATCATCTCAATATTACACCCAAATCCTCACATGGGGTTGACTTCTCCAGGGTCAGAAATTTCTCACTGGATGGAAGAAACAAATTCTACAGACAGACGATTGCGATATCAAGTGTATGTTTGCCCCAAATATCATCCATCTTTACTAAATCATGTTGGAATTACGAGGGGTGTTTCAAAATAGACAACATGCCTGAGAGGAGTAGTATATGTGCAATTTCTAAACAACTTCCTCAAGTATTTCACAAACTAAATACATCAAGTCTAGTCGAGTCTTCTGATGTTCGTTTCCGTTTTTTCGTTGATAAAATTTACAAACAGTACAAGGACCAAAGTATGTCTCATACTCTAATTTATGTACCTCAATATTTTGACTTCATTCGTCTTCGTAATTTTATGAGAAGGCAGAAAAAAGATGGGTCTGGTCCAGTTTTTGGCCACATAAATGATTACAGCACACCGACAGCTGCTGCTAAAACGAAACGCCGATTTTACACAGGAAAATGCTCGATGATGCTATATACTGAACGATTTCATTTTTATAATAGAACTAGAATACGTGGAATGAGGAATCTAATATTTTATGAATTGCCAACTTACCCTGCATTTTATGTAGAATTGTGTAATATGATAAGAGAGTCGCACCAAAGTGGTGGAACCGTGTCATCGAGTTCTGTGATTGTAATGTATACAAAATATGATACTCATAAACTTTCTGCAACAGTGGGACTAAATCGGTGCTGTGAATTGCAAACTTCTTCAAAAAGTGTCCATATGTTTGTTACAGGGACAAAAAATGATTGATTTTATCCTTGGGGTGACTTATTGCATTTTTGAAGTGCAGTCACTTAGAGGGTATGGTACAGGTTTGGATTTATACCTTATCCAACAAATTTTAATGTTTTTCATTTGATCCAAATTCGATGTAATTTCTAGGCAAGGCCTTATTTTACATTCTTTACCTTGTTTGAGAGAGAGGTGCTTTGGCAACTTTTTTAGCCCAAAGTGACACATCCATGCTAAACTGTTATGGTTTTTGTGCCTTGAAACACTTAAAAAAGCGTTTATTATTTTTTCATTCTGTCCCAATTCTCCATCGATAATGCGATGCAATTTACCAGTGCATAATATTCAAATACTATTCAGTCTTTTTTGTTTTTGAGATTGAGCTATAATATAACATCCTTCATTTCATTCGTCTGCCAAGTATGATCTAATAATGACATTAAGGCTGTATCGTTTTGGATTATTCCAGAATCATCAGGATATCCGCAGTTGTAAGATATTTGGCTTTTTTTTTAATGATTAGCACTTTGATTGTACAATGTAGAAAGATAACCCATGGTGCAATGGATAGTCATCCATGGAAATTCAAAAGTGAATTTATGCTTTAAGCTTTTCATATTTTCATGTTTATTTAGATTAATGTAAGCCTTAAAATATGTCATCACATAAAAGGCCTGAACTTCAGGCACCACCAGAAATATTCTACGATGAACAAGAGGCTGGAAAATACACAACGAACTCGAGAATGATGGAGATTCAGGCTAAAATGTCAGAAAGAGCTATGGAATTACTTAATTTACCAGAGGATAGCCCATCCTACATATTGGATGTAGGCTGTGGGTCTGGATTGAGTGGAGAAACAATTACAGAAATGGGACATTATTGGGTTGGCATTGATATAAGTACTGCAATGCTTAATGTTGCTGTGGAACGAGAGGTTGAAGGTGATGTGATCGAATCTGATGCCGGTCAAGGTTTGTTCTTCAGGCCTGGAACATTTGATGGCATGATCAGTATATCAGCCATCCAATGGTTATGTTATTCAAACGTAAAATCCCATAATCCATCAAAAAGGTTGTACACATTTTTCTCAACATTATATTCAGCCCTGAAACAAGGCAGTCGAGCAGTGTTTCAACTTTATCCAGAAAATCCAAATCAACTAGAACTCATCACAACTCAGGCAACAAGAGCTGGCTTCAGCGGCGGTGTTATAATAGACTATCCTAATAGTACGAAGGCTAAGAAAATATTTTTGTGCTTGTTTTGTGGTGTTCCGACACCTGAAATGCCAACAGCTTTGGGCGCAGGGGATGTTTCCAAAACACATGTGCACTATAACCATCAAAGATATTCATATAAAACTATGAAAGGAAAAAGTGTTAAAAAGTCCAGAGATTGGATTACTGAAAAAAAAGAACGATTAAAAAGACAAGGAAAACATGCAAGACCAAATACTAAATATACAGGAAGGAAACGGAGATCTAAATTCTAATTAAAGCCTCTTGGGGTGAGGGTTATGGGTAACTTGCTTGGATATTGGACACCATGGGAATCTAGGATTGTAATCAACATTTAAATACAAGAGTTTGAAATTGTCTAATTTTAATTACCAAATAGAATAGGAATACAGAAAATCAAGTTTCCTAATATTTCGCCACAATTTTTTCTTTATCAAGAATGGATTGATAACGAGTTCCCAAATAGGACTGTATGTGCATACATAGTTATGATTTTCCGCATTGGTGAAAAATATTAGGGAACAATTTGAATCCTAGTCCAGTACTTGGCCGAATTTAAAGGTGTTTTTGAGATTCAGCTGAGGCTGGACTTTGCTGATGTTTGGCGCGGAGTCCTGCTATTCGTTATTTTGGGCTATGCAGGAAAAGATAACGAACTATTCTTTTTTTTCTGAAAATCAATGGACTTCTTTCTGAGGGGTGTTTGGGATTCGGAAGTAATAAAATTCTACTTTTTTTTTCAATCAGGTGGGTATCAATTGGCTATGGAATGGTTAAAGTACGTTCAGTGTTGAGAACTTCACGGTTTTAGCATAACAACTTGTCAATTGTCTTTGTGACTAAGTTTATATCAACTTTTCTCTATATTGAATTTGTTATTTCTCTCTCGTCTTCATCACAGACATCACTATTTCAGTACAAACACGTAGAATGGTATTGGAACTCTTATGCCCTCTTGACGAGCATAAAGTTCTATTTAGTATTCTGCACTTTGACCTGGTGTTGAAGTCTTAAAAGTTGGTACTCCTATCAGTTAACCATTGGAAACTTGTATGTGTGGTAATTGTTCAGGTTAAAATCGACCTACATTTTTCGTAATACTTCGTCAACGCCGAATGAATAGCACGGCCTAATTAACTATACCAGCATTAAATAGGGGTGCCCAGTTAGCTCTGTTGGTAAAGCATTGGGAATACGCATCACCAATGTCCTGGTTTCAAATCCTGCGAGGGATGGTTGGTTATATGCGAGAGGTCTGCTGGAAGGTGCCTAAAACCACCTTTGATTCGTAACCGGTGTCTGCACGAGCGGTAATGATTCGTCATATAGTTAGGATGTATTCTCGGCGTTCCTCTCTTGCAGGAAAAAAATGAAATCCTAACCTTCAGAGCATGATATTAATCTACAAAAATTGGCTATTTGCAATTTTACTTTCATCACGTATAATAAACTTTACAAAGTCATAGCAAATCCAAAAATGCACAATTTCAAAACCCTAGGTCGTATAGGTAATTCGTAATAGTCTCTTGGTGAAGACCCTTTATCCATATAGATTGTGTCAACTCATGCACTCTTGTTGCGGGATCAAAGTCAAGTGTTGGTTGCACCAATTCAATTAGTTCTTTTTCCAGGGCCTGTAAAACCAGTTAAGCACATTTATACTATTGAACAGTTGCATAAAAGATTGGGAAAAATTCATAATTTTTGCAATAAAGAACCCCCGAGACACATTCAAAAGGCTTAAAATATTTTACTACTGCCAATTGGTACACTCAAGACTTGAGATAGATAGTTTTTTCGACAAAGCAACAGTTTTTCCAGTACTGGTAGTAGTTTTTTTCATCACAAGTATTCATTCTTACCCAAATATCTCCCTCTATGGAACCAACAATCGTCAGCCATCTATTGCTATTTTTTGGTTTTCTTGTTTCATATACGGGAAGCGTGTGATATCTACTCCTTCGCACAAAAAATGGCTTATCTGGAATATTATCTGAAATGATATAAAAGCAGTCTGTAGAAAAAATCAAATAGACACGCTCAAGAGAAAACACGTAAATATTTTTTTTGTTCTTGGTATTAGGCATTTTCAAAAATATGCAAAAAAGCTGCACACAGATTTTTCACAATATGTGAAAAGGCTGCACATAGATTTGTCCCCTGGATCATAATGATATACTATTCGCTGGCCGATTGATCGTGCCTGTTTGTTATGTAGTTGCTGATCTACATTTAACCTTAGATAGACGTTATTATCTGTGTCATAAATTTTCCAGATGAACTTCTGTGTCAAACTACTTTTAAACGCCATGAGAAGCAATGGGCTTACATACCGATGATAATCCATATTCAAATTTATTTGGCAATTTAAATATGCATGGAGTCTTTGAGTTAATGCCGTACATTGGTATAGGGTCTTTGCCTATATACCTGAGCAAAACTCTAAAACCCGCAGATTCAGAGCCAAAATCACCAATCGTACACCAATGTCTTACTGTTCTTTATTATTATTCGACACAAAGAATAAAACTTCAGAACCTCGATACAGTCTTAACTAAATGATAAAAAATGCACTAGCTTTTATACATTTTCTGTGACCATCCAAGTTAGCCTTAAGGCAGGATATTTTAATTTCTTTTCGTCGGACGTGATCACAACATAGTCGTCGTGCACGTTGACGAGGCAATTAATCGGACAATCTAAACTATAATTTCTTTCAATTTTCTTTATAGAGTTCTCGGAGTGCTAATCATAATTGTTTATGACTCTCACTGCGATACTGGCCGATTTGCCTTAAAGGGTTAAAGGTTCCGAATTAGAGTTATAATTCTGGGTGTAAAAAGATTAGAACTTGTTTTGGAACTATTATAGCCAGTTTTAATAGCTTATAAGAAAACTTTTTTCTAATTTTTCTGATCATGCGTTGGACGCATGATGCTCGAACTTATTTAACCTGATATATTGAATGCCAAATTCTTCTAGTGGTCATGATTTTCGACCATGGTTTCCTACATTGGCATGACATTGAATACGAGTCACTGATGGACTGCGAAGTGCTGTATGGTGCAAAAACAATCACAACCAAAAATAAGATTTTTACTTTAATCAAGGCATTTGAGAAGATGTTATTATAATTATTTTTGGCCTTTGTTTTTGATTTATAACATCAAAGAAAAAGGCTGCTGTGAAAAAATCAGAACTAGTCTTCTTGAAAAAATGATAAAAATCTACGGTATCAGTAAGTTAACCCATTAAATACTAACTTGATGGTGCGACCCAACCGCTTGGTGTAGGGTAAGACTTATGTTCTGGAGGTTGAGGTATAAGTGATGGTGGAAAAAGCCGCTCAACCCACTCGAAATCTTCACTCGAAACTGTGTAATTTATATCGCTGTGCTCAGCTTCTCCAGATTGGGCTTCATTTTGTAAAGAACTCAGAAACTTTCTCTGACATACGCAGCTGGATTTGAGAGATTCCAACACATTCCCGACTTTCCAAGCACGGGCAAACAAAATTCGTCTTGTTAGACGGTTGACCGAATACATTGATAGCAAACAACAGTTTTGTTCAGTTTATACATATAACTTACCCTTATCCTGATAACGTTCAAGCACAGAGCAGTTTTATTGAGAACTTGGAAATAATAGCCAGAATCTCAAATTTATCCAGCAAACACAGTGGAGATGAAGTTTGTTACCGGTATATTACGGAAGGGTGCCTAAACAAACGATTGATTAAAGAATCGCAGATCAGACTTCGTTGTACCCTCGCTCTGAAAATGAGAACATGCCTCCTGAAGACCCGCGAGTCGTGATTCCCTAATCCGGTTTGCTCATGTCATTTTCGGCTAAAACTGATGACGAGACAGCAATGTAGAAAGGGGCCCAAACAACTTTTCGACTGATTACCAAACCGAACGAGAGGATTGCTGGACACCGCGCGCAGTGTTGTTTACGTAACCGACTCTCTCTACTAGCCACCATGTCCATACACCGGAAAAACCAGCAAACGGTTAGCTCATTTGGTAAAAGCATTGGGGATACGCTTCCAGCTACGCATTTCTGATCGTCACGACGCGAGTTTGAATTCCGTGAGGAATGGTGATTATATGGGAGAGGTCTGCTAGACGCCTCGCCGGTGCACGGTGGTTCACGTAAGTACTGCTTACGACTTCCTCCACCAAACAGGTCAAAGGAAGGATGGGAGATATGCGCACTTATTCGCAGTTTTGCGTGTTCCCCTGGATCTCCGATCATTATTTTTTTGCTCTATGTGTGAGTTTATATTTTTCCTGTTGTGAAGTGAAGAATTCGGAATAAACATGTGTGTATGTATGACAGGCAAAAAAAACCTTCACCCAGATTCGGAACCGGTGTCTGCACGAGAGGTGTGATTCGCTATATGATTAAGCTGAATTCTTGGCTTTCCTTTCGCTCAGGATAATAAGATAGAGATTTCAGCTTAATCATATGGCGAGCCACGACGACCTTTCGTGCAGATATCAGTTCCGAATCGGGGTGAAGAGTTTTTAATTTATCATTTTTCCTGTGCATGCGTCAAGACGATCAGAGGTGCATAGCTCGAAGCGTATTTCCAACGCATTACCGATCAAGCTAACCGGGCACGCCAACGAATATAATGTACAATCCCAACGCACCTGGGCATAGAAGGAAACCTGACAATCTTTAGTTGGTGCCTTTGGCCACAGAAGGCCAGTTGAAGACGCCGAAAATTTTCGGAAACCTTGCAAGAAGCCATGTAAATGGTTGGGTACGGTACCACACGAGAACTCTTTCAGCGTCTTGGCCAGAAGCACATGCAGATCTCAATAAGCACCCAAACCTACCCGGAAAGAGAACCTGGGATAGGATTTCGTTTTTATCCTGTGGGAGAGGAAAGCCGAGAATATAGCTTAACCATATAAGAGACCACGACCTCCCGTGCAGACACTAGCTCCAAATCAGTGATGAGTTTTTGGCTCAATTACTGTTGTATAATTACAGATTAGGGTATTTCCGTCCATTGCACAGACTTCTCTTCTCCAGCCTAATTTATTTCGAACTATCGTTCCCCTCAAATTATATTTAATCAATTTAGGATAGGATATCATTTTTATCCTGCGGGAGAGGAAAGCCGAAAATACAGCTTAACCATATGGCAAACCACGACCTCTCGTGCATAAGCCAGTTCCGAATCGAGTGAAAGTTTTCGGATTATCGCATTTTTCCTGTGCATGGACCTGGTGAGTGGAGGAAGCCGTAAAAGCACTTACGTGAACCCTCCAGCCTAGGTCAAAGCGAATTTCAAGAAAAAAAGTAAGTCACAACGCAGAATATTACAGCTAAAGGACAGTGGACAAGCAGTCCGTACAGCACCCTTTTTGATGGGACAAGAGAGAACAGCAGGACTAACTTTTACAAAGCAGAAATATCTTAACCAGAAACAGCCTCATCCGAATTCCCCCACCCCTCGATGCAGACTTTATTTGTCAAAACTTTTTTTTTTATTAATTGCTATTAATAGATCACACAGAGACCAAGTTCTACCTGCGACCTACTGTCAACTAAGCTAAGCGAAATTTCTGAGGAAGGGCAATATTCGCTGGAGGAAATCAGAAAGTCATCAAAACACATAAATTTTAGTGAGATCACCAATTTTTACCGATGATTTTTAGCTACAACAAAATGGAATGCTATCACGTCAGCCATAACTGAATGTCATTCTCGCAATTTTATTGATTGCGTTTTTTGAATACTTCCAATATTTGTCAATTGATGAAAATTGGCAAATTGATACTTGACAGTGGCAATCTATTTTACTCTCATAGTAAATTTTTCATGCGCTAATTTTAAAAAGGAAGTCTGAGCAGCTTTCTCGAGAGCTTGAAGATCTTTTACCGCTGGAGCAAGAGAATCTGCATGTCCTTGATATAACGACTTGTTCTGCGAAGATCTTTTTTTACCATATACAACCTGAAATAAAATTTTTGAAAATAAATCTCTTAATATAACCTTACGTTCAAAGAACATTTATTAAGAAAAACCGCTGACATGGAAAAAGAAAAAATTTATCCCCTCAGAAATATTTATAGTGATATGTCCGGTCAAGAAAGGGCCAATGATAAAATGAGGCGCCAAAGCATAGTACACATGCTTGTCAAAATAAAATTCCTGATGATGTGAAATAAATAAACGACAATCAATGAAACAATGTCTTTTTACATATTGAAGTAAAATATTTTATAGTCACTCATTTGAGTGGATCAGCATGAACAAGGCCCTGTAACAGCGTCCACTTATATATACAGAGAAGAATTGGGTTTAGTGTTCATAAAAAGACATGATCTTCAAATTCAGCTGAGCCCCCACCCCCAGTTTTACATCTAGAGTTTGAGTAGAGAGAATGGATCACAGAGCCGGACTCCCTGGGGATTGAACCAGACAACGAACATGATAAAGTATGAAGAAACTGAGGAAGTATCAGTTGAATTTTTGTTCAAATCTTAATAAGCCAGTCAAGCATCTTTGAACCTTACCTTTCCATCAAACTCGTTTACAGGAATTTCTATATCTGGAGATACTTGCTCAATAGTAATCTTCAAATGTTCTTCAATATCCCCAAGCAATGAACCTTCACCATACCTGCCATGTTCGCATTGATATTTATGTGGTCAAAATTACAAAAAAGGTGTGACCGATATCCATTTCTATACTGCAGATATTATATAATGTGAATGGTGATAAAACATCGGCACATGCCTAATATTGTTAATTTTAGGCTTTGCCATTTATACAACAAGCACAACATTCAAATTTGGAGAGCATAATGGTTAGAGAGATAAAAGATGGCATTATAAAAGTAAGGGTATTTTCTATCGTGTGTAAAGAGTTTTAATAATGAATTCAATGCCATAAATAGGATTTATTCAACAATGACTATCGCCAAAAAATCAGAGATAACAGTTGAAGATAATTTTTTAGGCTTACCTTATATAAGTCTAGCCTCATTGCAAAGTTAAATCACGATTTAGTAAAATATGAACACTTTTCGGAACAATGTGCTATAAATTTGTAAACTTTCAATGTGGTATAAATTTGTAACCTTTAAGTGTGTGATGTAACTAGGGATAAAAAAAAACTACTGTATTTAAAAGCCAAAAATAGTGAGAAGTTTCAAAGCTTCACACAATTGATTAATTTAAAGAAGTTAAATTACTTGCTTGTTTATTATTGTTGTGGTTGATAATAAGTATCATGCCATTTTTCATATGAACCCCAGAGTCTGGAATAAAGGTATTCATTCTTTCACTACAAGATACCTTAACAACGAGAATGACGTATGGTTGTGGCTTATATTGACAATCAAAACATGTCCACTCTAAAATGTCAGCTCACCAAATACAACATCCTCCCCGGTCTGTAAGATCTGTATTATAACAACCCTTCCCTCTGTTGTTACAATTGCTGTGATACCAAACCTAAAGCATATTTGCGGCACAAATTAACAGAGAAATTACCAAGGATACAGTGTCTGAGGATGTTCTTATCCAAACAAATCAGGTCAGGTATTCTAGACTTCTGAGTAAAAGTAAATTTGTTGTTCGATTAATCTTGAATTGATTCATTTTGCTATAAATCATGATATATGCCAAATTTTATGTTGTAAAATCCAACATAATGCATGGCTTTTCTGTGAAAGGGCAAAAAAGTTTAAATATAAGCGAATTAGTTATCTGAAACGTTGAAGCAATATTCTACTGTTGTAGTGAATTTTGAATACTGTTTATACAAAACTATAATGACCCCGATACTTTCAAAACAGTAAACAAGTGTGAGACATCAATTTATCCTATCACTGAAACTCCCTATGCGCTCAATGCTGCATTGAATAATCTTAACACTTTCATACTTTTTCTCTGTGTTCAACAGCTACAAGAGAAATTGCGAGTCCCATTCTTTCTGCTCTTCCCACTCTCCCGATACGGTGAACATAATTTTGCTTTTCATCAGGTAAAGTTACATTTATTACAAATGGAATTCCCCTCACATCTAAACCTCTTGCCGCAACATCTGTACATATCAAGTGGCGAACCTAGAAAAGAATGGCATGATATGAAGAATTAACGGCAGCAATATACTGGGTAGATAACATTTTTTTCTTTAGTCTGTTTTATTTTACATTAGCACTTCGATGTATTTAATGGTGAATGTATTAAATGAAACTTAATAGTTTGCTTTACAAGCTAACAAAGAGTGCTCGTTCCAACGTATATATTTTTATTTTACAGACATGTTACTACCATTTTAAAACAAAAGCGATACAACGTGTATCGCATGTTTTTGTATTGTTAACTCCAAGTCAACAGAAAGTGCTTGTTTCACTGTGTAGATTTGCACTTTACAGGTACATTACTACCATTTAAAAGCAACTGCAACCGTAAACTGCAGCACAACAAAATGCATCAGAAAGACAATTTAACACATATTGCCGAAAGAGGATTCAGTGAAGCAAGGAGTCTAAACCAGTATTTATTAACCACGGATTCAATGCACATTGCACAACGTTTTAAAAAGGGCCAATAATAAACTTTTATATAACGAAATTTAACAATGAGAGTAAATAAAGATTGACAAGTTATGCAACTACAAAAAATCATCCTGATACTATGATTCTAATCATTTACATTTTTGATGAATGAGAAACAATCTAAAAATATTCGTGTTTAAATTATTGACAATATATACCAGTATAAATATTTCTCACACACCTCTCCCCTTTTAAACTTTTCTAAGTTTTCTCTTCTTTCCTGTGGTTTTCTATCTCCATGCAGACAAACACACGAAAATTGGTGGCCTTTCGATCTTGGTCCACCCCCTTGCGCAACAAAATACCTTTCCATATTATCACAGTCTAATTTTGTTCGACAAAACACGATGCATTGATCCATATTATGTTTTTTAATTGCTTTAATGCAATACTCTCCTGGAATAAAATAACATTCAACAGTGAAATGCGACAATAATAATAGTGACATATCAGAATCAAAAACTTCAATCTCACAGGAATAATAAGATTTGATCTTAGTACCTCCAAGATGCGTGTATAAACGTGCGGCCTTAAAGCTGTAGCAGCAACCATAGATCAACTGGTGAAAACTACTGGCCTATCAACCACTGAAAACTACTACTTGTAACTTGACGATCTTCTAAACAGAGTACCGATAAAAACTTGCTTGATAAAAAAAAAGAGTGTTTCGATTGAAATTTCGCCAGTCATAAATCACAGATGGACTTTGCAAAAAATGACGACATAAATCAACAAAACATATTTGATCATTTTTCTAACATTGTTGGTTAATCTCAATTCAATAGGCATAACTGAGGAAATTCATTTTACAATTGATTCTAATGACAATCCCTATTCATATCTAACCTTTCAAAATCTTGATTGCTTCAGAAAACTTTTCATCTGAGGGTTTATCTCTTGGTCCTACTCTATCATTGTAATGAACACCATCTGTTTGAATTCTGGCATTTTGTTTCAACATTTCAAAGCTCCTATCTGTTCTATTAATAAAAGGTATGGTGAAATATGATAAAAAGGTTTTTTTGGTATAATTGAAATCCAATCTCAATTCCTATCAAGATATTTCTGATATCAAAAATGTCATTTATTTAGAAATATTTTCTCAAAACATCTTTTGACAAGTGGGGGTTACTGATAGGGCTGAGCAAAAATTCCTTGTGCGCAATTTGAATATTTTTTTTAAATCTGATCGAATCATCAATTCGTCTCAATAACAAATTCCCTTTTTTACCAGTGATGTTTGCTCAATTGTCAAAATTTTGAAATGTTTTAATCTTTACTTAATTTTTGTGATAAAATTTTACAGTTTAATTCCATTTCGTTCATTAATTTCAAGTTCCTAACCAGTCAGAAAAATTTTATGTTAAGCAGGAGACACTGAGACACTAGTATTGGTT
This sequence comes from Styela plicata, assembly GCA_963675895.2. Lineage (NCBI taxonomy): Eukaryota > Metazoa > Chordata > Ascidiacea > Stolidobranchia > Styelidae > Styela > Styela plicata. The sequence continues at coordinate 13,446,179 of OZ023138.1, forward strand.
CGCGCAATCAAGCCACGAGCCATCTGTAGCTCACGTTCATTGAAAAAATTTGTCAATTGATATGACCGATCAGTGAGTAATCGACTGATTTGTGCTTCGATTGAAATCACCAAAATGAATTGCCAAACCAAGTTACAAACCTAGTTGCGCCGTAAAGGTGCCGTCCACCAGTGGCTCATACTTTACAAAACAGAATTCTGATTTGGGTCATACATTCTTAATTCACACCACATGTGCCAATATGTGACGGGTTCCATATCCAAAGAAATATGGACTTGTTTTTCAAATCACAAGAATGATTGGTATGAGATACTGGTTATTTCCGGCAATCTTTCTTACTTTGGATTAACAGGAACAACAACATGATGTACAGTCTCAGGTACAGCATCCTCTCCTTTCAAATCAACCCATGTTGGAAAATGCATAATTTTTTCAGCAAGTTTTTTAACATCAAAACTATGAAGTGTGGCTGAACAAACGATAACCTGCAGTCGTTTGCCATCCGCCGTTACCTGAAAGGATAATTTTCATTTTAAACACATTCACTCACTGTTTTCATTCCTCGCTTGATAGAAAGCTATTATAATATAATTTCAAGGTTCTTCTATTTTACTTAAGGGGCACAACAATATAGGACTCTCCCATAAACTTGAATTGCCCCAGGTGGTCATGTAGAGCAACTGGTTGTCATTTTGTTGATTAGAGAAAAATTATTAATTGAAACAAACCAAGACATTACAGAAACTTACTGTTCAATATTCAATAGTTTATTTTTCATTCTGCAATTCACTACAATATCAACAAAATTTCAACATTGCAAGTCTGAATTGAAACAAAAACATATTCAACCAGAGACTTCATGATCTTTATTATTTGTATGAATACTGAAGATGTAGTTTTTATCGAAAGGCTAATTCAAATCATCGAATCAGCATTCACAATAGGGATATCTAAAATATTCAATTTGATTCAGGATATTCGAATCGTAAATTATTCAATTCAATTCCTGCAACATTTCGAAATCAACAAAAAGACAATATGAAATTTTTTTAAAAAATATGTATGAATTTTACGCAAATCAGAGGCTGATAAAAATATGTCTTTTGTTTTTTTTTATATGACTTCCGATTCCAACCAAGAAAATTATTCGATTAGATTCTCAAAGCAAAAGATATTCAATTTTGGCCACCCCTAGGTTCAAGGTTTAGAAGGGGCATTCAACTAGATTCGAAAGTAGTGGTCATGACCATTAAAATATAAAGTATATTAAACAAAGTCACAATAAAATAGAAGAGTGAGATTTCTAATTTGGTTGATAAGGTACAGAAGCTATTAGTGCTTCGATTGGAGTAAAATATTATACAAAGAAAACTATGAAACAAATTCATTATATATGTTCACTGGTAATATGAGTGTGAAATTTTGAGACAATGCACTACTCATTTCATTTCGAACTTACTATTCAGCGTTGCCTTCATCTTCATAAAAAACGTCTAGGTACAAATTTTGGACTTGCCCTAACTGTCATGTGAAAGACAACTAAAAGCAAACAAACTGGAAAAAGGAAGTGGATTTTGCCATTTGTACAGGACAGATACTAAATCACTGCACTTCATTATATCTCAGATCGAATTTTATTGTGAAGAGTATAATAGAGCCAATGATACTCTTTTCAAATTAGTCCTAAGCTAAGGCATTGAATGAAATTTTTTGAATTTCTCACTTGAGGCATTTTTGCATGCATTCTTTTAATCATGGCTTCGTTTCCTGCAGACAACAACCCATCACATTCATCCAATACAATAAACCGAACTTGATCCAAACTGAGCTGAAGAATTGAAAAAAAACAAAGCTGATATTTTAGAATGCTAATTAAAATTACAGTGCAGAAATTTCGTTCTTTGTTTACTCTTGAATTGATTCATTTTGCTATCAAGTCATAATATATGCCATATTTTCTGTTGTAAAATTTGACATAAATCATAACTTTGCAAAATTGGCAAAACATGGTCAAATTTCAGCAATTACTTTTATTTGAAATGTTGAAACAATATTCCACTCAAATAGTGAATTTTCGATACCGTTAAGCTAAACTATAAGTGCAACCATAACAAGGGTAGGAATGAAGTGTTTGAATAGTAAAGTATTCTAAAAATTTTAATCCCCCTTTTCAATTACTCTATTTAAAATATTACAAAATTAATGATATAACTAATTTTAGGATTCACTTGCACAATCAAGTAAATATGCTCGAAAGACAATATTTTGGATTATTAGAAATTCCCAAACATAAGATACACAAGTACATGAAACCAGATGTGCAATGCTCATATTTGTAGTGGATGGCTCAAATAATCTATCAAAGGCTAGAATTGATTGAAGAAATATCAAAATAGATACTTTTCCAGATGATATGAAGTCATCAATCCTTCCAGGAGTGGCAACCACGATATCAACTCCATCTTGTATTGTTTGAAGTTGTTCAGATGGACTAACACCACCAATTATCAATACTTCTGATATTGAAGGACTCTTTACATATTTTTTGAATGTTTTTACATTGTTGAAAGTTTGTTCAGCTAGTTCTCTTGATGGCTCAATAATTACAGCATATGGTGCATTATTAGCTTTTAATCGGGCCTGTTATGTTGAGAATAAAAATTTAATAAACTCAACATGGATAGTTTGGTTATTATACGCCTAAACTGAATTTAACAAATAATATCCTAATTACTTCAAACCATATTTTTATGGTGAGGTATATATACAAAGTTGAAAATATATATAATGAAATATATTTTAATCCACACCATACATCATATCAAAATGCGTCTCGGCTTCCCATTACCATTCACATGAAAAAACCAACATTAGTCAATGAAAATTAGCAACTTTGGTTTTTATCAATATTTCAAAAATTATATGCATGGTCTATTCGCTTACTTTTGTAGTTCCTGCACTTCCTGATTTTGGACTTGGCATTGAATTTTCTTCCAACGCAGATGCAAGAGCTATGTGCCCCTTTTCCGGTTTATTTTTGAAAGGTGTATTACCAAAGTTGAACTCGAGTTCTGCATTCTTGACAACACATGTAGCGTAGAAGGTTTGTTTCCGCAAATGACCAGGAATGTCAAACGCATGTCCAAGGTGTTTTCCATTCTTAGAAAAGCTGATCATGCCTTCATCCATATCGATATAACATCCGACCACATCATGCATAGTGAACGATTCTCCATAAGTATCAAACTGTCTGAAGAAAAAGAACAAACGATGACTACACAGGGCGAGTACTAGAGATTTTTATGGTACTCAATACTGTCACACAATAAGTAGGTAGGTATCAAGTACTTATTAGAGAAATGCCTAAGTAAGAAAAATAGGCTAAAAAAATTATGTCCTTGTGTTCAAGATATTTATTAACATAAGACTCGAACCGTTCGTTTCAACCTTATTTAGAAAACAATTTCATGGCGAAGATCTCCATATATGTACCGGTAAGTGGAAAATCTTCTCTCACAAAGCTGTAGATCATACAATAAAGCAAGCAAATCCTTGAATATTTTCATTTGGTAGGAAAAGGCAGGAAGTTCAGACTAACGTAATGACTAACTAATGACTACCTAATGGCAATGGCTGATGTAGTAGCAGTGTGCGTGATGCAGTAACCGAATGTTCGAATGCTTTTTCGAATGCCCAATTGTTATTAGTTAAGAGTGTGGTTTTCAATGGTATAGTACTACCTTCCTAGAGCAATTTCTCTGTTAATCTTTGTATATTTTCAGATATGTTACTCAGGGATGTAGCCACGATGGTCAGTGCCGGTCTGGTCAAATTCCGATCCGCACTCAACGCAAAAATTTTCCCTTATGTTGAAAGCTGAATGGGTAAAAACATGCGGTAACCAAACCATTCAAGGTTTATAAGCTGGCTAGTATAGAGGCTGTCTTGGTCCATACGTCTGAATTGTGCTTGTTTCATTGCGTGTGTTTGCATTCTGTTGGCATGTGAATAGAATTAACATACAGCAATGCAGCTGTTTTTGTTTTGTTACATGAATTGCAACCCAGTGCATCGACAAGACAACTTTGCATGTACTGCAGCCTTAAATCTCACTATTTAGTTTTAACATTTAACAAATTAAAAGTATGCAACAAATTGTCGGACAATCACGTGACCTGCACCGCCACTAAACCGCACGCACCCTTTTGTGACGAGGTGCAGAGTAATGTACGGATAGAACTGGTGCTAGCAATCTAGCGACCCTATTAAGAGTAATAAATGGACGACCAAGCATGGACATGCGGTTGACCGAAGTGAACAGATTTAATCGGAAGCTAGTATAGATGCAACCAACACCTATCGTTAATAAAAATGTTCCACTCAATTTTTGAGTGTACATTAATAGTAAACATGCAAGTTCAGGTAAAATCCTATAATGAATCGCCCGCACTTGGCCATACTCAAAGTCACTACATAGTAGGGGTGGCCGAAATGGAATATCTTTTGGCTTCAGAATTGGATCGAATTAAATATTCGAACCGGAAGTTATATAATAAACAGAGACATCTTTTTTCAGCTTATAATTTGAGTGAAAATTCAGCTAGTTCAGCTATTAAGTTTCAACAACCAGCTACTGTGGATGCGATAGCTTAGTGGTTATCACTAAGCTGGTGAGTCAGGCTTGTTAATCCATGTCCACCACCCAACCTAGGGTTATGCTAACTTAAAAGGCCAAGTGTAAGGATCATAACTTTCTAGCAACTCTAACCCTGTTTATCTATAAGTGACCGCTGTTGGAGGGCCAGGGTTAAGGTGTTCCGCTCCAAGAAGTGGCTATAAAAAAACTGCACTAATCAAGTCAACTTGGAGGTTCCTAACTAATGCGATAAGTTTGAAATTATTGGCCAATCAGAAGAACAATTAGGATGCCGTGGACAGAAGCGATTTGATTAGCAAAAATACAAGCTCAATTAATCAATGATTTCTTGTCACATATTTTTCCTACTCATAGTTTCATTAAAATGCTATATTAGAGCAAAATGAAAAGAAATTTGTTTTAAAGAATTACATAGACTGTACCTATTAAAAGACTTTTTTCCAGTTCCACCAAATCCAAAGCCATATTTATCTGTTCCAAGATTTAAATCGGCTTCAATGGTCGACCACCCAACTCGACAAAGACCTTCATCTTTACATGTGGCTTCATAATAATACTTTCCTGATATTAAATCAGATTAGTATACAGAAGTTAAAAAAATCTTGTCTAAACTATAATCTAAATGCAGTATTTTACATAATTATTATTCCAAAATTCTATTGCATTAAGTATATTTGTGGCATTACGCAGTGTTAGACATTTTACCAAAGTTGTATAGCTAATGAAATCCCCTGGTATCACCTTCCTTTACCAATCGTGTATGTGGAATTTTTGATGAGATAAACCCTCCATTCGGTTAGCTCAATCAGCAATAAGATACGATTGCATATAGCACATTTAAACTTACCACTAGCTATTCCTCTTGAAGATCTACACCCTTGCCATTCTTTAAATTCTCTGCACTGACACAACAATCCTTCAGAGCTGATAGCAAAAGATTTTCCCCGATCGTGAGGATTCATCTGCCATGTACTGAGTAGGTTTCCACCAGATTTCTAAAATGAACAAATTCATCAACACTTTAAATTAAGTAGAAATGTAATTCTTGAATATGGATTATAGATGAATCACTTTAGCTGGACAGATTTAGCTAGGGTCATGCCGGTAATTGCTAAACAAAGATCATCACAAGAGAACAGTAATTTAAATTACATATATCCGCATCAAGACAACTTCATTGTATTTTTCACAGGAATTGAACACTACTACGGTATGCTATCACTACTACAAAGCAACAACCAATAGCTAGCAAACTTTTTAGATAAAAATTTGAATAAAAAAATTTATCATCTGAACCCTATATTACGGACTATAGCATCACCATCACATATGTACTGGTGACCAAAAGAAAACAAAAAAGTGGAGAATGGTTCTACTCTCACCCAGTGCAGATACCAATCCCTGTACTTTATCACAGTGGTTCAGTTTTTTGAAGTGCAGGTAATACATCTAGCTCTTCGATATATAAATGGCTGTTCATCGTTTTATTAAATTACTTGACTCAATTTTGATTTTATGTGTTATTGCTACTCTTGTTATTGCTAACAAAGAATGATTACAAATTCCAAGACATTTTACTATTAACCAATTATTATTCACTAATGCAACTGTATGCGATATTGCAATGGTTGACTTGATATTCTGAACAAAAAGCTCCAGTCATTTACCTTTGATGATGATGTGCTAGTATCACATTTAGACTCGTGTACAATTTGGATAACAGGAATGCTGAATGCTCCAGTTTTTCCAGATCCAGTTTCAGCAGCCATAAGTACATCACCTCCTCCGAGTATTAATGGAATGGATTCCGCCTAAAAATTACAATTATTGAAGAATCATTGTATAATAATGAAAAAACCAGGGTTCAAAAAACAAAATCAGGACACAGGAAAGAACCAACTACCATGTCACCAATAGCAGATTTCGAAAAAATTTTGGGGATGGGCAACAATTTTTTTTCAATGTTCATGCATGCATTCAAATTAGAAACAAAATTACTGCGCAGGAGGGGTTCAAAAACTTTTTGAGAACGAAACAAAACCAGTCAGCAAAATATATTTGAGCGCCGGAGGCATACAAAGACTCTCACTCATGCACATGGCATATGCCATTTATAGATTGATATTGAAAAATCAGAACCCACTGAAAAATGATGATAATAATTGCCTAGCTGAATACCTGAATATCCGTTGGAAGCATCCAACCCATTTCATCCACAGCTTTTCCAATTTCAGGCATAACACCAAGTTCTTCAAAAGCAGTCATGGTTCCGGGGGGACTGTCACTCCACACTGGTCGGCCGGGTACTGCGCAAAACTACAACGCCGAACTGACAATGTTTATGTACTAATGTTGTTATCAGAATATGACAGAAAATTTTATGATTTTTTCTACGCGCGTAAAGGTGATGACACAAGGAAATTTAATTCTCTTTAAAACTCCGTCTTTTTCAGAAATTTTCAGTCCTATTGCGGGAATATTCAACGAAATAAACTGGAATTTCACAGTAACGGTCTTTTCGATTACACATTTCCTCAATAATACAACTTTCGAAGTGTATTGCAAACTTTACAACATTCCCTAAGAAAATTAATCCTCTTCAAAGCAACGTCTTTAAATTTTCATTAACATTGAGGGAGTATTCAGCGAAGTGAGCTCGAATTTTACAGTAACTGTCTTTTCGGTCATATAATTCCCCCCTATTACAACTTTCGAAGCCTATTATATCGAAATATAAAGGTCAACGTGCATATTTTGCAACATTCCATAATAAAGAAATTTATTTATTCTTTTTGAAAAATCCGTCTTCAAATTTCCACTCCTTTTGTGGGAATATTCAGCGAAGTTTTTTTGTTTTATTGAAATTCCTTCTGAGCAAGATCGGAAGCAGTGCCAAAAAGGGATTAACTAACGGCCAATTTATAGCGAAGAACTACTAAAAGGATTAGCACCAGCAACTGCTCATTAAACGAAAAACATTCCGAATGGAACTGAACCGCCATGGTAAAGTGCAGTGAGTGGTATCTGGCCTGGGCAGATGGTAAAACAATCTACCACTTCTTTAAAAATGAGCTGTAATCTCACAGTAACGGTCTTTTTGGTTACACATTTACAACTTTTGGAGTTTATTATCTCGAAAACTAGTATGGAGGTGCATATTTTGAAAATTTCATCAGAAAGGAAATTTAATTCCCTTGAAAACTACGTCTACAAATTTTCATTCTTACTGTGGGAATATTTAGTGAATTGAGCTCGAATTTCACAGTAACTCTCCTTTTGGTCACACATTTCCCCTACACTACAACTTTCGGCTTTGCTAGGACTATTATCTCGAAAACTAATATAGAGGTGCAGCATTCCATAATGAAGAAAATTTCTTCCTCTCCGAAACTACGTCTTCAAATTTTCACTTCTTTTTGGGAATATTCAGCAAAATGAACTCGAATTGCACAGTAACGGTCTTTTCGGTTATACATTTCCTCAATACTATAACTTTCGAAACCTGTTATCTCGAAAACTAGCAACATTCCATAAGTAAGGATTTAAATTTAATTCTTTTCAGATTTCATTCCTAATATGGGAATATTCACAGCGACGCTGTTTTTTAATATACCCTCCCTTCTCTGTGCTATTATCGTCCTAGAAAATATGAAAAAATTTCCGAAGTCAAGTTATGGCGTCATAATCAGCGGTACAGTCAAAACAATTTCCCCATGAAAAAACGTTTTTATTGTATATTACTATAAATTATACATTCTATGGAAAAGAAATTCTATGACCGAAATGGGCTGAATATAGGTGTAATGATACGGAAATTATTGTGAGATTTTCTACGCTTTGAAGCACTTGAACCACGGTGAGAGTACCACATGTATACGAATACTCAGCAAAATATAACTAATTTTACTCGTTAAGCTCCTTTCTACCATACGGCATTCCCCTCATTACAACTTTCTATAGGTATGCTTATTTTATTTTAAATCATTCCTGAAAAATAACAAAATAAATGGAAAATAGAAGATATAAAACTGTTAGCTATCATTGGAGATACAAAAATACATTATATTATATTCGATTTGCTCCAATGTAGGAGCCATTATTTTCTGCGTGTAAGAAAAGCGTCTGGTGCGGGAACAACTGTGTAGTCAAAATCTTTCCGTCTTGGCCTCTTTCTACCGGATTTCCCAACGTAGGCTCGTTTCCTTTTTCTCACTGTTGACAAAATATAGGTACCATCGTCCTTCCCAGGTTTATCGCCTAACGCCATTTCAGCAGCAAATATATGATAGCATTTACCCGTACTTGGACATGAACATTGTGATGGCTTTGGTAAATATCTGACACTATTTAATGACCGACCGTAAGGGCTTTTGACACTGAAACTTTTTGTAGTACTAGAGAATCCAATCAATCCACGTTTGACACAAGTTCGTGCCAATGATTCTTGTGTCATTCTATAATGTTTGTTTTTCTCGATACTTTTTGGTAATTCAACTCGAGTAGATAACATATCTTCCAAGAAATTATCACAATTCAATAAATTTGGAAGAACTACATCAGTATGATGACATTTCATACCACGGAATTCCTCCTTAACTTGGTAGTCTCCAAACCCCGTGAGAGTTCGTTTGAAGTCATAATGATAAATATCTTGGACGTTTTTGAATGCCATGATTATGACATCAAGAGGTAGCTTCTGAAATTTGGTCACAGATTTTAATGCAAAATTCATACTTTTCATTAGTTGCGTCTCCATCAGAAAAAGCAGCAAATTCACGTGTCAAGAAACGACATGAGTGTTGTAAAATATCAGTAAAAAGATTTTTGTCAAAGTATGCTTTGAATTCCGGAGTCCAGGTACTTGAGAGAATTTCATACTGCTGCATAAAAATATCTTTGGAATCCGAAAAGATTAATGTTTCTACATCTTATTTATACACAATTACATCATCATGTGTGCCACGAGCATTCTTCAAACGAACTTCCACATCACGGATGATATGATTGGTACAAAATAAATTTGTCAAGCGAGGAAAACGAACTTTCAATGGTTTCGTTAATACCTTCTCTCTGTCTGTAACGAACGGAATGGAGCTAGTTTTCGTTAGACCTATAGTGGGTAATATATCTCTGAGAAAGTCTTTATGATGAGCCATAAATTTTCTTTCGTGTATCATGAAAGATGCTGGAAATATTGGATTTTGTTCGAAGATGACAAAGCTATAATATCCTTGGTTTCTTTGAGTAGATTGGTGTCAGCGAGGTGTACAACTAAATCTGGATAAATATTGAAAGATCGTACAAATTTTTCCGTTTGGATGGCAAATTCTACTGAGCTAAAAATTTCGTCATTTGTAATGGAGCGTTTGGACGCAAGCTCGCATTTTACATTTTCGCATTGTTTTCTGTCACGTGGCCTATCGACAGGCATATGTGCCTGATCAGACTTTGTGCTTTGCTTAGCTTGCAGGTTTCCATATGCTTCTTTTGAAGTTTTTCCAGAAACCAGCTCCTGTTCAATTTCTTCAATTGCTTTCTTAGTTGTTCTCATGTACACCCCCATTTCTTGCCTGAAATTTCCATGTAGAGTATCTGCGTGGATATTATGGTACCCAAAATAATGCACAAAAATTAAAGTTGATTTATCTCTAGCATCCTCCTGTTTCTAACATTAAACTTGTCTCTGAAATCCTGGATCACTCTACTAGTGCCGTCAGGAAGTTTAAATTGGTAGTAAGGTTTTACTATTTCACTTTTACTAGACTCATTCCCACAGTAGACAAATCGATACTGATCAGAAGCAAAATCGAGCCTATATTTCGAGGATGCTGCTTTGAAAAAATAAGCTTTTCGTGCAGGAGGTCTGGTTCCGAGGTTACGTTCGTAGGGCTTCGCAAGAAGCGTTCTAATTCTTCATAGTTTAAAGCCACATTCCCCGCGGACATTTATATAGCAGTTTGTACTTTTTAGATATAACTTGATACTGTTTACATAGAGTTGTGACACAACAGCTAAGATATATCCATCGTACTCAGGAGCAGGAAACAGGCCATTTCTCCCCCTCCCCTCCTTCATGAGTCCCTTCATCTGATTTGTGTATCGCACTGGCGAAGAATGCGGGTCTGGACCTACCCAACGCCAAATATTACGGGATCCGCCCTATCTACGCGATAAGGAAAATAATGTTCTGAAAAGCAGAGGTCATCATCAATTTTTTTTATCAGCTAAAATTTGCTTATGTAAATTGAAACAAAATTCTTCGGTGCGTATTTGCGTTAGTATAAAATCGTCCATTTTGCTTTTTCGTCTGTGAGTCAGACTCCCAAATGTTGGCTTCTTTCTTCGCTACTGCTTTCTATATTAAATATCGAGAAGCTTCCCTCGCCCTCAATCTCCACCAAATTTTTGATAAAACTGTAAAAAACGCCCCTATAGAAAAGTTTATACTCACTTTCGAAGCGAGAACATTTAGCTTTTTAACCTTTTTGATCAAAATCATCATCAGAATAAATTTATCTAACTGAGACGTATTGTTTTGTCAAAACGTCCAACAATTTATTTTTTCGCGCGCTTTGAGCTCTTCTGACATAAAAATGTCATTTTTTTTGGCCGAAAATTCAGACTTCACCACTTCCGGGGTACTAATAGTTAGATAACTGAATACACATACATGTTTTATAGACGCTTGTACCAGTTCGTTACCCTGGCGAAGACCCTATACTAGCAGCTACATATAAGCGAACAGGCTTAATTATGTTGGAAATTTGTCAGCTTTTCACCGCCCTTCTCCACGCAACATTTGGTCGACTGGTCCACCCAGATTTGATCCCTTCTGCAGCCACTTCAAGTAAAAAGATTTTGCCCCCCGGAATCAAATTAAATTGCTGGTTGCGGCACTTTCAATACAAGATGAAGCATTTTTTCAACTATTGTAGACAACGAGGTTCAGTGCTAATAAAAAAAAAATGTTCATTGTATATTTGGACGTTGGGACCGTAAAGTTCTCGTAGCAGGATTGGGAAAACTGAATTCGACTCAGATTTAGATATTTTAAAAATCGGATCAATTCACTTATTCCAAATAAAGCGCAAATGGCAAGTTATTTATTTGGGAGAAGGGTAAATTTTTTTTATATAATATTGTTATCGCCAATAAGCAAGAACAATCGCAGGTTTTGTACACTGTATGGCACATTTAATCGACGTGGCTGCGGTAGGCCTGTTCCAATATCGTCGGAAAGAAAGAAGCTTTGAAAACGGAGGAAGGGTCACGTGCCCCTCGTTGCTTCCCCGTGGTGTTATAAGACGTAGAAAATTTTAACCTAATTCACAATTGTAATAAAAGCAAAATCTAATAAGCAATCAACTTTTAATGATTGTATTTTGTCGTTAGAATATGATTACTTCTCAGTACTTGAAAAATGTTTTTGCAACCGATTCGCGACTGAATAGAATAATTAATTGTTGTACAATTCCAATTCGTAGTGCATTCCAATCCTATACCCCAGAGCTACTACTGCTGACCGCAAACTGATAACAAACCTCACAATCTGATCTGAATTCTTAAGTAATCTCCTTGGACAGCTTATCTATGGGGCCAACCGCCTTGATCACAACAAACGAAAGTTGCGGTTTAATGAAACAGAATGAACACGATCATACCTTGATTGTAACTACAACTGCTTTTTCTGCTTTTTCGTTGAAATACCCATGCGCAGGAATTTGCTAAAATTGGTCATTCTCATAACTAGTTAACAGTTTCCACTACAGATTTAGTTGACAATTGTAGTATTGTATACAAAATTGGAATATTTTACGGCTGTATGAGCATTTGTGTGTTTTCACATCATTTTGATACTAAGCTAAATCTTAAGCTCGAAACCCAAAAACATATTTGCATATTTGTTTTGTATTTTACGGTGAAATAGTATTTCCTCCAAGCGTTCTTCTCCGCAAAGCAAAACTTTTTGACAGGAAATGAATTTAAGTTTGCAGTTATATTTAGTTATATATAATTATACTATTATATTTTAGTTTTACATACATATATATGTTTATATATATATATATATATATATATTTTATCTAATTTCTGCATTTGGGTGACAAAGTGGGGTTATTTTTGCTGTATTTGGAGGACCATATTTTTTCGGTAGACATTTTCGCGTCCCCCAAATAATTTGAAGGTCATTTTCTCCGTGAACGAATAAAGCTGAGTTGTCATGATTGCAGTTACAGATAGATAGTCCACGATTTTACGCCCTTACAAGGTGTCAAACGACCAGCCGACAGAAAAAGTCTTTCATTTAGGCTACCAAAAAATTCGTGGGCTATAAGTGCTGTGCTAGTTTTTTGATGATTTCGGAGACTTTTGTTCACACCACATTTTTAGTGCCGTGCACCGTTTATATCTTGACCAAACTTGGTCAGATGAAATAGGAAATTTTTATTTATGTATTGACACCTAAAAATCCAGCGGAAATTAATCTGGCATGGCCTTTGCACTAACAACGTAAAATCAGAAAGATATAACTTTTGTGACTGGTCACGTGATCTCTAATTCCCATTGTAAACAATTCAAGTTGTTTTCCTGCGCTTTGTTTGGTTGGCGTTTGATGCGGCGTTGGTGGGGTGTTGGTTGTTGTGTTTGGTGGCGGATCTAGCGTATATTCAAGAAGAGGGGGGGGGGGGGGGGGTGTAAAAGTTGATTATAGGAAGAAGCTATTAATTATTATAGGTGAAGATGCTGGTCGGGGGCGTTGATAGACACCAAGCTATGAGGTGTTTTTTGATCCAGGATATGCTGGTGGCTGTGGGACATACCGAATGCAGGCACAAGTACAGAGTACGGTGCTGTAGTGTTACAGGTTTTTTTTCCTTGTTTCTCTGTAGGGCAATGTATATTACCAGTATCAATTTGCCGAAAGCTTAAGATAAGATTCCAATTTTATATTTTTGTACTACTTTTTTCCTTTCGATTTGGTTATGAACTTGGCATGAATCGCTAATCATCGAGTGGGGAATTGGTCTTTCAAGAATGGCCAGACATAAGCAATTATCTACAATTCCCAATTACAACGCTAACCAAAAATTTAAAATCATTTCGAAAAGTATTTTCAAAACAAAATAGTTAATTATGGGAAGCGAATTTTTTTCTTGCCTCCTCTTGAAATACAGAATATGCGAACTTGGCAAATGTTATCTTGTGCTTAATTGATGGATTTTAGGATATCTATACGATGCCCATAAAACTTTAAAAGCAAACAACCAAAAAAAATAATATTTTAAAAAGTTGCAGCAACTCTGAACTATACTGTATAGTCGAATCAAAACCTCTTCTACGCATTAGAATTAGTCCTGTTAGCCCATGCCAAAATGCAACAGTTAAGTCTTGCTCTAGAGGGGATTGCAGGAATAGTTGTGAGGTTTACAGCACTGCTCTATTCTGTGTTGGAAAGACTCTAGTCACCGTGTTCAATCACATGAAATCACCTTTCAAAAATCATGTTGTCTGCCGAATGCCGCTGCATGTCTCACCAGGGAAGAAAATGCGCCCCATAAGACTACAACACATGTCATGCAATGTAATTTGCTGTGACTTCTGTGTTCATCGACCCAATAATGATTCTAAGTAGATGCTAATAAAAGGCAAATCAACTTGTCATTGCTGTTGAATGGATTTAGTAATCGACTTGTGATTCTTAAATATGTGACTCAACATGTGACTGGAAAGTACAATGCAAAACTTTAAATATTGGTAAGTCTTGGACTCGCAACTTGTGTGTTTTTCGACTTGGGACTCAAGCTCCCAACACTGGTTATATTCGCTTAACAGTCAGGGTGGGCAGATGAGTCGAATAATAAGTTGGCTCAATTAGTATGAGTGTTACCCTTCTTATTGTCATAACGCATGAATAACGGCAGTCTTGCATGATCAGAAGTGTATTCAAGATGGGTTTTTTTAGCTGTATTCCTAGTGTTTATCTGCCAAAAGGACAAAATCTTGCTTTCTTTGGGCGTCCGAATCCAGATACAAAGTGCAGCAAGGCAGCCAAAAAGTGTTGCAATGCAGTTGATTCAGTATAGGTTTTTATTAAAAACCAAACATCGAAAACAGAAATTTCGATATTCCAACTTTACTGATTTATGATGAATTATTGTGCTTTTTGTCAATGTTCTTTTTCTCTATGTATACTCATTTTCTTGAGGGGGGAACAGCAGAGTACCGATACATGACATAATAATATAACTATGAAAAGTCAGAAAGATCAATTGCCCATTTATAACTAACTTGGTTCTGAATGATACTAAATTTTGTAAATGATTTCCAGCTTTTCTAGTATCATGTAGAATGCTATGTAGTATTTTGCGGTTGAATATCATGCAAAACGTTTCTAGTGCTTTTCACATCAATAAATCTACAATGTTCCAAAATGACTATTAGCAAGCCAATAACGCAAAGTGGAGAAATGTATGGCCGAAACCTTGACAGGTGAGTTTTGAGTAGGTTTAGGAATGACAGGTTTTTAGAATTAAATTGGTTAAATTGGTCGTCTGCTGTTGTGTTAATGATCAGAGAAGAAAAGGCGCCTCCCAGAAGTGTATAATGCATCACCTTAAACCTTGCGACTCGTAAATGTATGACGTGACTTGACTTGTGACTCGGAAATTTAAATTTTGTTAAAACCTGGGACTCGTAACTCGTGTTCTTTAACTTGACTCGAAGTGAAGTGACTCATTCCCAACACTAATAAACTGGCATACATCATTCGTAGGGGTAGTCATAACCGGGGCCGACATTAACATCTACCTAAAGCTCCTATTAAGCAGCCATTATGTCCAGCAATCCTCGTGCGTAATCATACCACTTTGAAACTGAACCTGGTAGCTGGATCATCAAAAATCACAGGTTGAAACATATTCTGCATTGATTTTACTGACTGTGCTGACCAGAAACTGTTTGATTCGCCCAGTCCAAGGAACAATGTTTATTTCAATTAATTTATGTCTGATATTTGAGCATGTTCAACTTATTTGCGCGAGAAACTGAATTACTGCAACTAGAAGTTCTCTTATTGTTCAGCATTCCATCATCATGGGTGTTTGACATTTACTTTTACATGGCTCTATGTTGCATAAAAAGAGTCTTAAGAAAGTCTGAATCATCAATATGTATTTTCTCAGATTTCCTGTTGTCCTAATTGAAGAATAATGATTACGTTGGGTGTATTGGTTACATTACACCAGTTTGCACAAACGCTCTGAGATTCTCCTATTCTGACTGGGGATTCGTCAGATGAAAGGGACTATGCGCTCAGTTCATCAGGTTACATCATCATTGGTGTAGTGCTCTATGGCTATTATTATAGAACTACAGACCTACATATATCAAATAGAGAAGGATTATAATGGCATTCTTACATGGTACGTTTTTTACTCTGATCTTCAACAATTATTTATTCAGTGTTTTTGCATTCTGTATATATAACAGGTCGTTTCCCCTCGTTCTGGTATTTGTTTCAAACATATCTGTGTTTTGTTGGTAATAGACGCATCATTTTTTCGCAATATATTTTACGCTACCTCCAAGAGTACCAGTAGCTTGAAATATTAAATGAAAATATTATAATTAGATCAATTTATACATTCTAAGTATTTCATCTTGTTTTTATATATAACCTATTTATTATATCTAGGTTCATTTATTTTGAATATTCATTAATATTTTGACAGGTCTAAACAGCAATGGGGTTGTATGATTATGATGGTACAGATATTCCTGATAAAGAATAATGATATCTATGTTCTTCACAATCTACATACAAATCTTCAACATTGCCGCAATAGATCTGAGAATGATCACTCACGAAAAGAGACAATTTTCAAATATATTACGGAGAATAGCTATTTCTCATAAAAGCAAATGTGTTGATCGAAGGGGATACAATGAGGACTGTCTATTCAACTTGGTCATGAAACATTGAAAAGCACAAACGATTTAATTTCACTACATTTCGAATGTCTGAAAATCTCCAGATCAGCTCTATTCTTTTTCGAAAGCTCAGCAAATTACATTGCTTGTATTTCATCAGTTGAGCATATCAAAATAAAACTACGAGTCTACCTGGTGACAACCATTGATTATTGAAAAGCACATAAGTTTACAAACATAACTGGTTTTAGTTAAAGTCAAATAGACAAGTGTTGACTCATAGAGAAAGTAAAACCCAATTCTATGTTTCCATTCATAAAAGAATTGTATGAGAGCGTGCTGTTGTTTTTTGCGAAGTACTGATCACTAAGCATGGATGTCTGCCTTTAATTCATCAAGGCCTTGGACTCAACCATTTGTCGAACTGACTGACTGCTTTTTTGCGCAATTTCGCATGATCTAACAACCAGACTGGCAGAATATCAACTACTCTAATACTTATACACCCGAGAGGAAAGGTTTCTATCAGAAGTAAACTTAGCAAATGCGCAAATTTAGGTAGCAACGAAACTAAAATTAGGAGCTTTAAAATTGGCAATACTGCCATGAAATAGCAGTGTTTTTTGGCTTTGAAGCTTTTATAGCCATATGAGGAAAATGATATAAACATTTTATTTCGTCCACCCGAAGAAAATCAAGACCCTGCCAACAACTATATCCGAAGTCCGAAAATAGAAATAGGAACTTAATCGATGATTAGTTGCATATAAACATATGTTGATTTTGTCACTTAAACCTGAAGATAATTGACAATTGTATTTCCTCGAAATAAAGGAAATATTTTCTATAATCGAAAATTTCAGGACATTGGGATTTATATTTTTTTTAACAAAGTTGGAATGCTGCTTTTCATCAAATTATTGCCGAGTTCAAAATGTTAGAATTTAGAAGAATTTTAGACGAATATTTCTTATCCAAATTTATTTCTTAGAATGTATGCAAGATAGTAAATATTCGCTTTTGGCAATCCCGATTAGCCAGTTTATTTTCATATTGAATCATTTTGAGTAATTAGTCGACTACTTTTTTATGCGAATTTAATTCACTCTAAGCAAGGTCGGAAGCCTCACTTAAAAGGAACCCATTAATGACTACTGATATGGCAAAGAGCTACTACAAAAACTCCAGAATCAACATTCAAAACAGAACTGAGCAATTATAAAATATACAGTGAATGGTGGATGATATTAAAACCATTTACCACTTTTTGAATCAAGAGTTTTATTACCTCTTATATGGACATGAAATATGTTAGGTATATTCTAAACCTGGTTCCCAACCAGCAGACATGTTATAAGTTTTTTTAATCATGCTAAAAATAAAAATGCCAATCACTGTTATGGATTCTTGAATATTCAACAGACTTCACTAAATGTGGGTGTGTTATTTGTTTGAGAAATACGAGTTAATTAAATCCAATGTTGAATCCATCACGAAAATGAGTATTAAATTTCGACATATATCCAAATTAATATAAATATTTAATCGCATTTGTGTTTTCAATGCATATAATTTTTTTTAAATATTTGCATTTGATTTATAATTTACTTTTTTCCAATCAACACGTCCAGGCTGTCGCAAAATCTTAATATTCATCCCGAAATTAGTGTCGGTATTTACCATATAAAAATCAAACTACTTCAGTAATTAGTCCAGTCAAACTACATATCGACCCTTGAAAAATGGTCTAAAGATTTTTACGTATTATGTAGCCAATGGCTTGCTTTTCAACATAACAAAAGTTTACTAAAATCAAACTCACGGAAACTCCCTAAAATGATCAGCTAGGGTTAGCATATAACTATATGAAAAACAATCAGGATACTACTTGTGAACACAAAGTGCCCCTTATTGTTACGTTATGCAGTTAACAGCATATTTAGGCAACGTACAATCCCATGACCAACCTTGTAAATGCTCTATATCACGAAATTTGTGAATGAAAAGTCTCCTTCCTTCTTATTATGACGTCATCATTTCGGGGTGCTTTAGACCATTTTTTGGCGATTTTTGGGCTTTCGCAGTATTTTGACTGGACTAGCTAGATGTTTAAATTATCATCAGTATTTATCATAAATATTTATCAGTCGATATTATGAAATCTAACCGTAATCATTTTTTTTATTCCACTGTATAGTGTAATAATATGCAGCGGCGGTGGAAACATTTTTCGCCCTTTTTAATCATAAAGCCATCATTTTGCAAATAAAAAAAAAACAAGAAAATTATACAAAAGCAATTTCGTGCCAGATGTGCATGAAAATTTCGCCTAATGTGGTGAAATTTTTGATTTTGCTTATGGTGAATCGAAGCAAATATTTTGGAGCCTTACTTTTAGGCGTGGAAAATTCTCAAAAATTTGCGCACAACTTTTGAACGCATCAGTTATTCATGGCTGTTTTACATTTTTCATTCTGCCTGTAGCGCAAATATGACAATAAAATCGAATTTTTTATTTTTATTTTCTCTGATCGTTTTTCGGGAAGCGCTTAAAATTGGTATACAATAGGATTTTGATGTTTATCTTGTAGAAAGAAGCAGAGAATACATTTATGACTGAACACAAGTAGTTGATCCCTAAAAACATCTTTGGGAATCATCCCATTTCACTGTCCAGTTTGCGAGAGGTGGAACTCACCTCTCACCAGCCTCTTGACAGCGTCCCCCGAATGTGGACAATGTCGCCCAAATGCAGAAATTAGAAAATAACATTGAAATATAGAAATCGAAAATATTTGGGCGACGTCATTTGGCAGACATTCAGATTATATTTTTTTTGTTAAGCCGTATATCTAGCCGTGACTCCAGCCTGACGTCTGACGGTGTTAAATAAGGGCATTGAAGTGGTCTAAATAGCTATATATGCCGTAGAAAAAAAGTCTCCCAAATGAAGAAAAAAATATCATGTACGCCAAGTACAGCAAATAGATGTATATATATATATATATATATATATATCTTATATATATTGCTAAATAACGATGGGCCACCATATCGGCGTTCATAAAGCAACAATAGAGCCGATTTGTCGCATTATTACCAGGTAAATTCTGAAATTATAAGAAAAAGTATTTTCATTTTTCCAACTGTTTCGCTAATCACATCGCGAATATTGAGCAATTATTGTAAGATGGGCTAATTTGTTCCCGTACATAATTTTTTTTCCATTTAGAAGGAAAATCAATTTATGGATTCTTTACTACACCCTTGTGCTATCTACTACCAATATTGAAAATGTTTCATTTATGACGTCACATGTGGGTATATTCCTTTTATAGTGCTAATCAAAGCAAAACAACCAATTTTAGTCCAGTAGACATGGGCTTTAGAATAGTCCTAACGTATTTCCTGTGTGTCGTAAGAGGCGACCAAAAAGAAGCAAAGAATTGATAGATGGTTTTACAAACGCTCAGGGCAGATACCACGCAATGCACGTTACCATCGCGGTTCGCATCGTTCGGGATGTTTTGCGTTTAGAGTGCAGTTGCTAGTATTAATTTATTTAGCAGCTTTTTGGTATCTAGTGACCATTAGTTGAGTGTCTTTAGGTACTGCTTCCGGGCTGGCACAGAGTGAATTTCAATAAAAAATTGAGATGGGTGCTGCAATTTATCACTCGGACACAAATTGTGGGTAGAGTCACAAATCAAAGTTGTATAAACAAAAATATATATAATTCCAGGCAATTAAATTGGCTTTGTATGGAAATTAATTGATCATTGCGCGTTCAAAGTACATGGAAACTATTGTGGTTTATGATAGGGATGTTTATCCTGCGGGAGAGAAAAGCCGAAAATACGACTCTACAATATGGTGATCCA
Source organism: Styela plicata (assembly GCA_963675895.2). Classification (NCBI taxonomy): domain Eukaryota; kingdom Metazoa; phylum Chordata; class Ascidiacea; order Stolidobranchia; family Styelidae; genus Styela; species Styela plicata. Next base: position 13,466,648 of record OZ023138.1, read on the forward strand.
CGACCTCTCGTGCAGACACCAGTTCCAAACCGGGGGTAAAGGTCTTGGCTTAAACATTTTTACTCATTTTACTCGTGCATGAACATGGTTTGATGGGGGGAATCGTAAGCAGTGTTTACGTGAACCACGGTGCACCAGCGAGGCGTCTTGCAAACCTCACGCATATCATTATCCCTCGCGGAATTCGGACTAGGACGTTGAAGATGCGTAGCTCGAAGCGTTTTCTCAGCGCTTTACTGATTGAGTTAACCCATTTTGTTCCTTTTGATGCAATTATAGATGCCATTCTGTAATTTTAATCGTCAGCTCTTAATGCATGTTGACATGAAAGTATAAGTGTTGAATCCAACTATCTTGTTCAGGATAAACTTCTTCTGTTTTTTTCTTGAAAATAAAATATTCCTAATTTTTATGATATACATTTTTGCTATATTTATTTGTTGCATTTAGTTTTATATTTATTTTTTCTTTTCTTTGGTAGATTATGGATGTTGCATTCATTTGCTGATCGTGCTTTTACCAAGTATTAAAATAGTCTTAGCAAACAATGGGCCAGTACAAAGCTTCCTAAACATAATTTAAGCGCTATAATAAAATACCGTGAGTGCTATCTGCTTTGATAGGCGGGAAAATGATCTACGATGTCTTCGTTAGGTCTATTCTATAGCCCACTATACGGGACTGCACGCACTTCTCGTGCATGACAAAAAAATTGACCGTCGACGATCTTTGATGTGCGTTTGAATAATATTAAAAAAAAATGGAAAAAGTTTTAGTGTGTTTCCGGTAATTCCCGCATTTTAGTGCATTTATCCTTGTTCCCGTTCGCATTATTTTTCAATTTCCGTTATCCCCACATTTTAAAGTATTTCCCGCATTTTAGGATGTCTCCCGTCATTCCTGCATTTTAGCGTGTTTCCCGTCATTCCCACATTTTAGTGTGTTCCCGTTATTCCCACATTTCAGTGCAATTATCCCAGTTCCCGTTTACATTATTGTATAACTCCCGTTATCCCCACATTTTAAAGTATTTCCCGTAATTCCCGCATTTTAGTGTGTTTCCCATCATTCCCGCATTTTAGTGTGTTCCCGTTATTCCCGCATTTTAGTGTAACCATCCCAGTTCCCGTTTACATTTTTGTATAATTCCCGTAATCTCCACATTTTAGAATATTTCCCGCATTTTAGTGCATTTATCTCTGTTCCCGTTTAAATTTTTGTATATTTTCCGTAATTCCCGCATTTTAGGGTATTTCCCATAATTTCCGCATTTTAGTGTGTTCCGCGTCATTCGCGCATTTTAGTATTTTTCCGCTGTTCCCGTTTCCCGCATTTTAGTGTTGCCCAAGCACAAACAGAGCAGAAAACAGCGCAAACACAGCAAAACAGTACAATCAGAGGGAAACAGCACAAAAAAAGAGTAAAGCCATTAAAAAAGAAAGATTTATGGAAAGTATTATTGGTAACATTTTAGTTATGTCCCTCTCCTCGACCCCCCCCCCCCCCCCAATCATGTATTATTGTTATGTTCTGTGTTAGTTAATTTCAATGTATTCAGTATTTATCAACGTTAATAAATAAAAAGTTCAAAAATCCACAATCAATAATTGACTAACTCTTTATTTTCATTTACATGCCTAATTAAATTTATAATGGTAAAAAATAACTTTAAATAAACAACCATGAAATTGGAAAACACTAATCACCTTGTGAATACTGATGGATCTAATTGTGAATCACATTATCACATTATCATTTGCAATCATTTTTTCATCTTCTAAAATTAATTGAGTACCGGTATGAGTTATCTCGATTTCTATTTGGCTAAAATGTTATATAAGTGTATAACAATTAATGCTGAAAGTCACTTTGAATAAATTAAATTTTAAAGTAAAGTCATTTTTAACTACCGTATTTATTCAGAAGAGAGAGTCGTAACATTTCTAAATGTGATAGTAATTCTATTACGGTAATAAATGAGCAAACTAAATCTTGATGGTCTCTGTCCAATTTTGCAAAAATATTTGTGGCTCCCAATTTGGGATAGACTTTCATGTTAATGTTGCGGGATAGGAAAGTCGCGAATATAAACACTATGAAGAGGCATGACCTCTCTTCAGTAACTTTCACTGATTCAATGACTTTTCGATATTTTTGTAATCATTTTATGCGAGATATGTATTTGAATTTTAAAGTAATATGTTAAACCGTGAATCAGCCCTACCCGACTTTCTTTATTAAGTTCATAGCCAATTTCTTCAGGATACGAATTGACTGTCAAATGTCATTCAGCTCCATTCTTAGCTTGCCTCTCCTGCAGGATAAAAATGAAAACTTCTAAATTCTACATTTGGAGCATTATCATGCATATATCTTTTGAAGTTTTCAGAGGGATGTTCAAAAACACCCCATTCCAATGATTGGATTAGAACCATTGTTGTTGTTAGCAATCTTGGTCTTTAAATATTAGGGTAAAATGAGAAACCTCTAAAGCATTTTTGTATATAAGATGATATTTCATTTTTATCTTGTGATTTATTCGATCAGATGGGTATAAGCTATAATTTTATCCTTAAATTCTGTAATCAAAATATTAATGACTCAGAAACAGTAGAAAACCTGGTGATGCAGCTGAAATCCTGGAAAAATCATTAGAAAATTCAACTAAAATACCATACCATGCACACACAAACAAATAAACCTTTTATTCGACCTATGCCCTCATATGCTTGCAATCGCCGTTGTGCAATAATATGTACTGTAGAATTTTACCCGTGTAGGTAAATTATTCATTTCATGGCACTATTACGTAACAAAATTTTAATGCAACCAAAAGTCATTATTGTTAATAAATGAACTATACTACTTTTTTCTACAACACTTTTAGTGGCACAGCCATGGCTTCCAGACATGTTGTCACTTTGAAAGAAATCAAAAGTCTTACACTTCCTGGGAAGAAAAACAGCAATATCAGGTCTAAAATAAGACTTTGGAGAGGAGACATTACGAGACTGAAAATTGACGCCATCGTAAATGCTGCAAACAATAGTTTGCTGGGAGGAGGAGGAGTAGATGGTGCCATTCATGCTGCAGCTGGGAAGGAACTGCTCAAGGAGTGTAGAAAACTCCATGGGTGTGATACCGGAGATGCTAAAATTACAAAAGGATACAAACTTCCATCACGTCATGTTATTCACACTGTTGGTCCTATCGGTGAAAATGAAGAATTACTATCAAGTTGTTATGAAAACTCTTTGAATTTACTTAAAAAGCATAAGTTGAGATCTGTCGCATTCCCCTGCATATCAACTGGTATTTATGGTTACCCAAACATATCTGCAGCTCATGTTGCTTTGTCAACCACCAAGATTTGGTTGAAAAAAAATCTAAATAGTATCGATGCTATTTTATTCTGTTTGTTTCTTCAAAAAGATGTCGATATTTACACTCGTCTTGTCGATGAATATTTTCCACCTGGAGAGAATTTTGATGTCACCGATGAACAGGATTCTCCAACATCTACTCAAAGTCCCCAACCAACATCTGCTGACGAAATAACTGATGGTATCAATAATAAAAATTCAAAAGATAATGTAGCAGCCCCTATGAGATCATCATTGACGAATGATTTTGAAAATCTTGGTGCTGGATTTTCAACCTCTGGAAAAAGAAAGTCATCAGATAGAGAAAGTGAGGAAATTCAACAATCTGATAAAATCCCCAATGTGGAAAAAAGCGAAAGTCAGGATGATGAAATAATGAAATCAGATCATGAAGAAAAGATAGAAAGTACAAAGGTAGCGAATACTGTGCAACAACATGATACGGACAACCAGCGAGTAAAAGACTATGCTAAAATGCCACCTGACAAGGTTGATAACAGAGGTAAAAAGGAAAATATTTGAAGTACGGTATATGAACAGATACTAACAAAAGTCCTTTAAAAAAATTGTTTGTCAGTTTGATTTCTAGTGTCACTGGGATATATGGTGCTAAAATAGACTAGACCATAATTTTTACTAAAAATTTTGATTTCAAATACGGTATTATGGATTTGAAACCATCAGGAAGAAGGTTGAGTAATAGATAGAGCTCTGTTATTTTAACAAGTGGTATCAAAATATAAATGTTAATGCTACTAGCTCGTTGCTATCTTGTTTCAATTTTCCAATTTGAGTACTCATTGTTTTTGATTCATTTTGATATCCTGGAGCGGCTCTATAGATTGTATTTGTCAGTTGGTAAGCGCTATCTACTAGCTTTGCTGGCTATTATGCTTAATTGGTATTATGGAAATCTTTGCGGATACGAGGTGTTTTAATAATATTAAATTACCAAGTTCATATCTTTGAAGCCGCTGATCGATCCTACAAGACAGATTTGTCTTATAGTAGACACATTTGTTTCATAATGTCGCTCCTGGTATTGCATGTACCTCTACAAGCGCCTCGGATTCCCTTTGTCATAAAATTCCCTTTGTTATGAAATGTAGGGATTCTGTAATTTACATCTGTTTGTTTACTGTATTTGCCCATTATATGCTTCCTTATTTATAATGGTTGAATGCCATCACTGTATATAAGCAAACCGAAGATGATTTGTAATAAATTTCCATATTAATTTAAAAGCAATTATTACAATTTTTTTCCTTATTTATAATGGTTGAATGCCATCACTGTATATAAGCAAACCGAAGATGATTTGTAATAAATTTCCATACTAATTTAAAAGCAATTATTACAATTTTTGTCAAATCCGAGCATCAGGATTCTGCCTACTTGTCTAAGCCGAAGTATCTTGGTTAATATGTTAATATGTGACATATTTTTAAGCAATTTATTACAATTACTTTTTTGTTGTTTCCAATAAATTCAGACATTCATCAAGAATTTATTCTTTCTGAAGAGGAGCGGGATATGTGGATAGAAAAATTCAGGTTAAATTTTTTTTGTTAACGATGCAGTGTCACAGATTCACGGTGCAGATTCCTGGTATATACTCTCTGAATTTTTCTTGACAGAAAGGAGCAAGAAGGATTGCACGATATTATAACAAAAGATACAGAATCATGGGCTATGGGTAGTCATGCACATACCGGATTAAAAAGGATTGGAGGATTGGATATCACTTACCACATTACAAAAAATAATGTGGCTTGTGTAACATTGGTAGTTCTGTCATTTCCAGAACTGGAGGTATGTACTTACTTTTTACACTCCAGGTCAGAGGGGGGGCACGAATATCAAAGTTATCAAAATAGCTCTGTCTTTCATCAATTATTACCTTCCTGCACAGGGGGGTCACACCTAAAATCCAAAAGACCATGAGGGATAATGTACCTCGTGGCCTGATTTGAACTCCGTTTAATGAATCTATCAATAACAGTTCAAAAAACTCGTGTTTTCCTAAGGTTAAGTTCGAACTCTCGTTTTCCCCAAAGTTACTTTTGTCATCCATTGATCGCCAGTGTAGTGCGCTAGTGCTTTGTCGGGCAGACTTTCAAACTTGTGTCTATGAAACGGGACATCAGAACATTGCCGATTCTAATCTTGTTTCTGTACCAGGATCAGAGGATGCTCTCTCTTGAAACAAAAACAGTTTCAATAATTAGTATAATATTGATATTTTTATCATTCAAAAACAAACATTATTTAACACCAAATGAGCAAATAAAAGTATTGGTTTATGAAGTATCATCGGAGCAAAATTCACAGACAAAACAGCATTAACACAAGATTCCCAGCCAGGAAATAAGGCCCAGCTAGTATGCAGTGTTGTTGTGGCAAAAGTTCTGCTGTGCTCTGATTATCGTACTAGTTTCCTATTATATGTGAAGTATTGCACAGATGTGTACATATAGTGATCTCATCAACAATGTCTTCATCTTGCAGTAGCAGGAACATTCACTGCACCTGTCATAAATTGATATGTAGCTGTTCCTCTATGCGTCACGTTGGACCAATTAAGATCGGTTCCCTGTTGTATTCTCACTTACTGGTAACTAGCCAAAATCAGAATATAGGGAGTAGGAGTGAAGATAATAATATACACAGCATTCAATCATTATGATAAAATTTTGAGTTTTGTTATCTCCATGAGAGAGCCTTTTGGAGATAGAATAGCTGAGGCCAAATGTTATTTTACCATGTGAATATACATTCAACTTCGAGGTGAATTTCTTTCCCCCCTTTCCTAGTGTACAGGTATGTAAAGTTGATGATCATTTTTTCATAATTTTCATCACTTTCATGATTCTAAAATGTATTCGATATTCAAAAGTTTTTCAGAATGTGTATGTCAGCACATTACATGTATAATGTTGGTACATTATATCAACTTCAGGTTATATATGAAGATACCACAGAGGAAATTATAGATGTTCCGTATATTTCTGGATACCTTGCTTATCGAGAAAACAAACATTTTAAAAAGAAGTTTGAAAAGGTATCAAAAACGGAGTTCTGTCCTCAGGTAAAGTTGCCAAAAGTATGATCAAGAGATTTTTCAGTCTCAAGATATTGATGCTCATTTTCTGCTTTAAACACTGCCCTTCATGTATATTTATTGTTTGTATTACAGATTGTCATGGTGGATGGTAATGGTTGTCTACATATGAGAAAATTTGGTAGTGCTGCCAAATTTGGAGTTGAGTGTGATATCCCATCTATTGGGGTTGCCAAAAATTTACTCGTCATTCCAGAGTTTGGAATAGAGAGAGATGCTAGCCATAATAAAAAAGTATGTATTGTAGTGCACTCACACTGAATGGGGTAATGTGCCAGATCAGTGAGTAACATACAATTGTCTTGAATCCCATACCAAATAACAGATTTTATTTTTTAAAGCATGCGCCAGGGGAACTGGGCTCAAAAGTGAAGATGACAGTCCTATAAGAGTGCAAAACATCAAAAAAGATGATTTCACTTTTTGGTCCAGCAATGGCATGGAAAGCATTACAGATATATGCTGAAAGAATTGCAATTAATGGTTGGTTTTCATGCATTTTTTATATCTTCGCAGATAAGTGAATTGACCGGCAGGGGACACACTTTTGATATTGTCACGAAGACCGGAGAGATACTTGGAAAAGTAAGCATCAATTATTGTGTTATGTAGAAATATTAGGAAATATGTGTGGGCAATTTTTTTCATAAGACTAGTTAAATCCAGAATGAAAGAGGAAACCAGTTTTGTGAACTTCAACAACAGTGTCAAAGATCCTTGTAAAAAAATTATTTTGAATCAGTGTTTGACATCTCTAAATTAATATGTTAATGGATGACAGGAAATAAATTTTCGATATGCCATTGGTTCCATATAATGTTTATAATATTTCTGTATAAACCCTTATAAGAATCAATATGGTTACAATAACTCGTGATTTATTTCTAGGCTCTAAGGTCATCAGATGGAAGTCAAAAGCCGGTTTATGTGTCAGTTGGGCATAAATGCAGTCTTGAAACTGCAGTGAATGTGACACTAGCATGTTGTAAACATAGATTGCCAGAGCCTATTCGCCAGGTGTGTAAAACAAAATTAAATTCTTCAAATTGGTATTAAATAATGAAGAGAATAGTTAAATTGGAGACTAGCATCGTTTTTGTTTTCTGTTCCTAGTCTTGGGCCCGAAAACAAAACATAAAAGATCTAGATGGAAAACATTTTTGCTCCACTAGGTACTGCCTGTGTTAGAAAAAGCAAGGTAGAGAGGTAATGTTATAATGTGAAAAATGTGATTCTTAACTGATATGTCAAGTGCTGCAATTTCGCAAAATGTAATTACTACTGCGTGCCGATGATGCCTGGAAAATTTTGCAATTTTCTATGTTTAATGGCACTTGAAAGACCATTCTAAGATTTCTTTGGTCGGCGAGGGGTGGAGCATTGAATCTTGATGATATATTTTGAATTCTGATGTTGTTTCATTAAAACTTTCATTGTTGAAAGTTTTGTCCATCTATATTGTCAAACATGGTACACTGATTTCAAAGTGACCATAGTTGGCAAAACATGTTTGACCTCTTAAGTTTTGGAGTTTCTTATGTTGTAGTATAATTATAACCTTCCAAACTCTCAACTTGATTCTCTGTATATGCTTGTTATTTTCATTTTTGCATTTTTTAATTAACATAAATAAAACCCTGTCATATTATCACAAGCAGACTAAAAATATCATGTCTACATGTATAGGCTGACCAACTATCAAGGAAATTCCTGATGACAAAGTACAAGAGTGACTATGAATCATACCACGAAAATAAGCAGAAACCTGTATTATAATTGTTGATTTGAAACTGTTTAATGCATCACCTGACAATATTACCTTGAACATTAAGTATAATTTACTTTCCTAGCATTCAAATTTAATTACAAATAATAATGCAAGAACTATGTAATGTCTAACGCATAAATTGGTTCTATTAATTTGTTTTATGCTGAATTTTATATTACAACATTGGATATTTTATTGCAAATTTTAGCAATATATATTACATACTATGCACATCTTGTTGAGCACATGTCTGTACTGTATAACCCAGAGACCGAAGTGGTTATGATCAGGAGGGCCAAAAATAGTGGAATCATTGCCATTGGCCAACAACATAAACATATGACATATGTCAACAAGGGTGAGAGAGGTCAGCCTAGCGCCTTTCAACCTTTACTGTTAGGAGTAAGAGTAGTTGGTAAGCTTGAAAAGCAACTGATTTATAGTAGGAACTATAGAATTTAGATATTGCTCTAAAAAGTAAAGATGGGGGTTGTCAGCGTATTCACAGCCGATTACGAGGTCATAAATAATTTCTGTGCAAAAATAGTGTATTTACTTTATAAATTTTTATACAACATACCTGCCAAAGATCGCACAAGAGGGCTGAAATAATTTTGAAAAATGGGATTTCGAGACCCAATGGTATGTGGTATGTGCGCCGAAAGCCAATTTTGGGATTTTTTCCGTCTTTTTCCGTCTGTGGGGAGTGGGCATATAAACCTGCCCTACCGAAATTCGCTATCGCCAACGTCTACATGGAACTGGTTTTGTGCATTAAGCTACCTTTATACAATAAAAAAAGTCAGTTTTAACAACAATAAGGGGTAGTAAATAGTTTTTGACGAATGAGAATGTTCAGCAAGAGAGACGCTCAAAAGGCATCAAGAGTTTCTTTCTAAACCAGTCTAGGGGATAGAATCTTCAAAAAATCGTGATTGAATAGTGATGTCAAATTTTGCGCCGGGGGCGAAAAATGATGTTTTTATTGCATTTCACCAAACAGAAAAAATATAATTGACGGCACGATTTTTATATAGCTACAGGAATGTGGCGATCACTGCGCGTAAAATTTTTCACAATTTTATACGTTCTAAAACCTTTAAAATGGATTTTTTGTGATTCGCCAGCCAGGAGTAAAATTTCCTCATCGTGACGGTCCACGTTATTATTGAATCGATATGATTATGGCATATGACCAACGAAAATGTTTTACATATGCATACACGCGGCATTCTATCATGGATCTCTATTTTGCTGGAGAGGAAAGCCGAGAATACAGATTAATCGTATAGCGAACCAGTTCCGGAGGGGATGAATGTTTGGCCTTATTGTACTTCTTATTTCCTGTGCACCAGTTTGGTTGGTGGACGAAGCCGTAAGCAGGCGTCCAGTGGACCACTAGCATATAAACAACGGTTTTACTGCTTTTTTCTCCTCGCAGGATTTGAACCTCCGTCAGGACGATCAGGGATACGTAGTTCGGATCACATTCCCAACGCTTGATAGATTGAGCTAACCGGGTACTCCTATTGGCGAGAAAAGGCCAAATAGCAAAAAAACTAAAGCCTGTTTTGACGCTTCATTTTGAACAAGATGAGCAAATGCCTATTTTCGTGTTATTCGGTGTAACCAGTGGCGGATTCAAATACGTGTTTTGAAAGAGGGCTGTTTTTTACCAACAATCTAATATTCCTATCCATGATTCTTATTCATGAAAAACACAAACGCGTGAAAATTTTGCATTGCAAAACTTCTTTTGACATACTACGCCTTATTCACTATTAATTATTTCGAGAAGATTTGGGGAGCACGTCACCCATTCCCATTAACTGCGCTATTGTGCGTAGTGGGGTTGAGCGGTTCCCAGCATTAATGTGGTTGATCTACGAAAAAAATAAGCAATTTTATACTAGCGTAAATACGCGCGCAAAATTGTTGGGCGTACTAAATTTAGGCAAAAAAACTAGCTCCTGAGAAAACATATTCTATTGCTGATTTTGTCTAAAAGCAGAGAAAATCGCTCCGGAGGCCCTAGAATAATTGGCATCTTTTATTTATTTTGAATTTTCAATTTTAGGAACGTTTGAAATGATTCCGAGAACCCAATCAGGGAAACTTTGTATAAGCATTCTTTGTCAACTATGGGTCAATGATGGATCGCGTCGATGAGACACGGTTCGCCTGTGGCTCATGCTTGATAAAATAAACAGTTTGATTGGGAATTGCCTTTCATACTTTTAATATAATCGAGAATTAATATATCCAGGGGACTAAACCTCTCCCAGGGAGGCTCCGCCATGCGCCCCGTCCCCTAGTTACAGACCTGTGCTAACACCTATGTCATAGGCTTGTGACGCCACGAAAATCCGCGCCCCATAATTTATTGTTTTTTATTTCCTAAAACAATAACAATAGAGTGTTTCCTCGAATATCACATACGAACACACACTTGAAATAGAAATAACACGTTTAACTGCTTAATTCGAAACACGCAAAAATAATACCCCAATAGCTAAAAGGCAATGTGAAATTTCGATACGATGCTTTAGTTCGTAGCCGTTCAATACCGGTATATAATTTATTGCAAATGGTAGTTTTTGGTATAATACCGCCGTGATGAAGTGCGCGGCCTATCCCAAACGGTAATTGAATTTTGTAAAAAAAATTTTCTCCGCTCTCAATACTGTTCTGACTTTTACTTGGTTCTGTCCAGACAGGCAGAATGTCAGCTACCATGCTATTCGGACACCTAAGGAAAATAGGATTCACCAGAATATTTAACCAGGGTAATAATGTCTCTTGCTGGAAAAATGAAATGATTTTTGGGGTGTTTGTTAGCGACCAATTTGTAGAAGGAAATTCTGGATCCTCGATACCGATTTGAAATAGCGGTGTCATGGTTTTGAGGCTTTTTGTCCTGGGGAATTGGCTCTAACATAACGGACACCCGAAAAAGGAGAAAATTCTACCGCCCTAATTCTACCAAGTTTAGGTTTTGAATGAGCCTAGTCTTAGTGGTTTGATTTGATTAGTAGCCTGATTCAATGACATTTTTTATTAGAAAATATTCAAAATAATAATTGCATTTATTCTCTTATCATCACGCTACATTCCAGTGATATTTTGGTGATACATTTGGAGTCTCACACTGTAAATTAGAAGACCCATACGCATTTCTTGTGTGTCGCAAGGGGCGGCTAAATGGAGGCAACGTTTGATAGTTGATTTTCATCATCTCCCAGGACATTTCACATTCACTGCGCTTTACCTTGTTAGTTCAGTTATGTTTGGCATATTTCCCCACTTGGAATGAAACATTTTTATGTAGCTCTTATTCATTTGAGTGGCCATAAGTCCGATCTTCTTCCGGGTATGCTCGGAGTGAACTATAATTAATCGAAGCTAAGATAATGTTACCCTTATTTCAATAACGTATTTATTGTCATACGAACATGACAAAACGGTAAACCATATATGCTATTAAATCTGCACGATATTTTTTCAAAAGTGAAGCCTATACACATTGGGTTGTAACTTTGATGGCCTTCAGGTCATATCGTTACCTCCCAGTCTGTACCGAATACATCGATGTTTATGTCAATTTATTACGTTAATACATCATATATTCTGGTTGACAAATAATAAACTCTCTCTTTCTCTAAAGCACAAGACGGACCGTGTCTCGGCGACGGAATCCACCAGCGATTCAAACTGATTAAAGACTACGAACTGAGTGACTGCTCTCATTGCTTGCAGTGGGGACTTGTTTCAGTTTTCAAGATAAAAATCCACAATCTTGCTTTAATTCACACACTGGGTGTTAGTGTTGCATTGTTTACCTTGGGGTTAGTGTATACCTAGAATATGAATTTTGTTATGTGAAAGGAAAAATTGAACCAAAGTTCATTCGTCGTGAATCCTGACTTGATTTCATATTTTTTGTATTGGCTTGTTAATGCACCAACTTATGTTTCAACTGCAATTTCATGCCTATTTTAACTGAAGCCAAGCTCCGAATACTGTTTTTTTTAGATAATGAGTTGTTAAATATATATGTGTTTATGTATGTGTGCATGTATAGCTGAGTTACTTATTGTTATCATTTTGAGCTGATAGTCTTGGTGCTTGATATAGCTAAATCCTAGCTTCTTCGTTGCAGCTAGGAATGTCATCCAAACTATTAGTATTCTGAATATATGACTACAAAAAATTATTTTTCCCCTTTGATTTTAGGCTGAATTACCAGTACTATTTATTAGATACATTAATGAAGCTGTTATTTTTGATCGATCAAAATTGCAAAAAATTTTCCAATTTTTCTATTTCCACAGTAGCAGCATTGTATTCTTGCGTTTTTGTAATGATCATTGTATGAAAAATTAATATGCAATTTTGAATCCGATTAATTTTGTTTTAACATCAATATTCTCCTTATCAAAACAATCACTTTAAAAATGCAATGCCCCACTGTCCATCAGCGATTCATTATAGTTTGACGATACTCGATTCCTCTAAAAAGAATTTGACACCAAAAAAGCATGATTATCATGTTTATTTCAGTTCGGCTTTGTACCCAAATCATTTCCCTTTTTTGTTTTGAATTACTGTTATATATTTACAGATTAAGTTACTTCCGTCGATTGCATCGACTTCCTCTTCTCCAGCCCAATTTTTACCTTGAACACTCCGGTTTCACAGCTCGGAAACCCACAAAGGGTTCTCTTTGATGCCCTCCAAATGTGATGTTTAGTAATTTATTGTTTGCTAACTATATTTTTTGTTGCATTTTATTTTTCACATGCTAGTTAAATAAACTCACTTTCCATATTGTTGATATTATGCACTGTACATGGTTGGCACCATTGAAGTATCGTGTGAGTATATCTTCGGGGAATTTCAAACACGTGTACTTCACAACAGTAGAAGCTCTAGTGCTCCAGTGGTTTCTGCGATGTCCGTTAAACCTTAATTTGAGCAAACATATAAAATATACTGTCCTCCTATTGAGTCCCAACCGGAGACAAACCGAAGAAAGAATTCTTGACGGCGGATGTATTTTTTTCCAATTTTTTTATTACATAAAACAAAAACATGACACTTACATGCCATGGCTACACTTGATACAAAGTTTAACTTGACCATTTCTTTATACGTGACGAAGGTTTTCCATGCCTTCTTGCAATAATTTCTTCACTATTTTTACACTGGATAACACTCTAACGGACTTCGAAAACTATCTATCCTGTCCTAACTGTGGTCTCATATTCACTAAATAAAATATCTTACACATAATAAAACATAGCTAATGCCCTGATTTCTCTGCACTCAATAGCATTTCTTTACTTAATAAATATATATTTAGCTCATATTTGAAACATATCAAACCATTAACGTCTTGACGGACGTGTTTTGTCTAAACAGAAGTGTTGCAAATAAGGCGCCTTTATCAAATTTTTACTCATTTTTAACCCTTCACTAAAGGATACTAGTTCGCATTGTGTTCTGCCGTTAGTACAATCGGCGTTACGAATTATTAAGCTTCGCATTCTGGTGTAGGTAGCAAGAAAAGAAACATATGCTCTCGCGCTTGTTAAGCGTTGCCAGAAAATATTTTTAGAGATTATAGTGCATGACGCTCTTGTCGACTGGGAAAATCTCATACCGACCTTTTAATCTGTAATGCTTTAGAGTGTAGGCAATCTAAAAAATAATGTACACCGGCATTTTAATCTGTAACTTAATGCTTTAGAGCGTACGCAATCTAAAAAATATTGTACGTGCCTTTGGGGCTCAATAGTAAGATAGGTGTTTCCAGTTTTAACTAGCGATTAGCAAAATATTTTCGTCTGAGACGCACAGTAAATGTCATAATTTAGTCACTAAACTTTTTCAAAATAAAAAATCAAAGTAATTCATAACTCTTTTTACATTTCGTACAACCTCCTGGATCTGCCTTCCTTTTATTAGGGAGATTTCATTTATGTATGGCAACTTTACAACACTTCTAATTGAAGTAACTAGATTATAACCTGTGTATACCAAATTATTATTATTGCCTGTTATTACCAGTGTGAATATATTTTTACAGACTGATGTTATGGCTTCTGCTACTAATCTTAGTTGGCATGGCATAAACCCTATGTGTGATCCTAGAGTTTATGCGAGTGCAGTCAGCATAGATGGCAAGATATATGTTGTTGGTGGCTGTGACAAAATGGGCCAACCCGTTGATACCTTAGAAGTCTACGATCCATCCTCGAATGAGTGGACCAGTCTCAAGCACATGCCAACAAAAAGAGCAGCCCCCATATCAGTAGCAATTTCAAATAAAATCATAGCAATTGGAGGAATTGGTAGTGATCAACTTCCGGTAGATGCTGTGGAGTTTTACAAAATTGATGAAAACAAGTGGAAGCGTCTACAACCCCTTTCTGAGGCTCTGATGGGCATGGCACATATTCAAAAAGACAGGAAAATTCATATTTTTGGTGGAATGGGTTCTGACACAAATCCCAGAGATCATTTCAAATGCTTGGATGTTGAGAGCCCCAGCGGAAATAAGGAAAGGTGGCAAGCATTCCAACCTATGCCAACAGCTCGATATGCCTCTTCAGCTTTTCTGAAAAACAACAAGGTGTATGTTGTTGGGGGACGTCAAGGTAAATTGCCTGTATCATCATTTGAGGTGTATGATTATGATTCAAGGTGTTGGACTGTATATCCAAAAATGCTCACTAAAAGACTTTTCCCATCTTACGTTATGACTGACAAATATTTGATATCACTTGGAGGTTTAAAAGAATCCGCACAACAAGGATTTACAGATGCATGTGAAATATATGAGACTGATCAACAAGACAAAGGGGAGTGGTTTACGAATAAGAAGATGAACATGCCCACTAAACGTGGTGATTTTACTGCTGTCGCAATAGACAATAAAGTTCTCATTACAGGGGGTTTAGGGAACCAAGGCAAGCCACTTTCTTCAACCGAAATGTTCGATCCAGATTCGAAAAAGTGGAAGCGTCTTTCAGACATGCCGATTTCACACAGTACCTGCTCATTTATAGTTTTTCAAGGGTCATTATATGTATTTGGTGGAATAAGCCCAGAGGGTCCAAGTGGAGCTTGTGCAGTTTTCAAAAATAGTACTGCTTAGCAAACACCTCGTACAACTTTTTCATCACACATAAATAAGGGAAGCCCAAAAAGAAATCCAATATAATTTTAGTGATTATGATAAAAATATTACAGAATTGTATTCATCTTGAAAAATTATAATTTTATTTGATTAGTTTCCTAACTTTTGAAAATTTTTTACATAATGCATCTGAAAAGGTATTTTTTAATTCATGTTTAACTTTGACTGAATTTGGAATGTGTTTGATAATCCATATTCAATATTCTTATTTCAGGTTCTCTGTATTGGCCATCCCTGTTACATGATAACAAGAGAATTGTTTTATTTTGCATGCTTTTTGTACTAACTTTAATGGAGAGAACTAATTATCAGGTTTTATTGCATGAATTTTCCACACCCCTGATATGCAACAACACAATATATTATACAAGAATTTTTATCTCATTTTGTGTGCATTTCAAGAAAAGTATAAATGTCAGCTCATGATTGTGATACCGAAATAAAATTTAAATGTGCACAGCTTTTAGGCGATCCTGCGGCGCTGGAGCTAGACATAAATCACTTTTCATGGAGGTTGCGAGTTCTGGGTGTTCCCAGCAAGGCACCCTTAACCAGATAATGTAAAAAAAATCTTGCTAATGATTCTTGTTGCATACAAAAAAGTTAAGATGATTTTTCATTTTATTCAAATCAAGCATATGGTCATCATTATGGCATGTACCAAAACATTGAAGAATGGCAACAATAAGAAACGATAGTCCATTGTGTATGAGTAACTAATGATGGTGTATGCATTGTTGAAGCACCAAGCCGTTAGATTCTTGCAAATTGTATTAACTCCCATACATGTTATTCAACTGTTGTGTCACCCTTATAAAAGTAGTCCTTCTGCTAAGTTCTTTCAGCTTAGAAGCTCCCACATAAGTACATGTTGAACGAATCCCTCCGAGAATGTCTTTTATAGTGTCATTCACATCTCCTCTGTATGGAACCTCGACAGTTTTTCCTTCAGATGCTCTGTATTCTGCAACCCCACCTGCATGTTTTTGCATTGCAGTAGTTGAACTCATTCCATAAAAGAGCTTGAACTTTTTGCCATCTCTCTCAATAGTCTCCCCACCAGATTGATCATGCCCAGCAAAAAGTCCTCCAATCATTACAAAGTCTGCTCCAGCTCCAAAAGCTTTGGCAACATCTCCAGGGCATGAACAACCTCCATCTGAAATAATATGTCCCCCAAGACCATGAGCAGCATCTGCACACTCAATAACTGCGCTTACTTGTGGATATCCAACGCCAGTCTTCTTTCTTGTGGTGCATACTGATCCCGGGCCTATTCCAACTTTTATTACATCGGCTCCAGCCAGAATTAGCTCTTCAACCATTTCACCAGTCACAACATTCCCAGCAAATATTGTATGTTGTGGAAAAGCACTCCTAACCTTCTTTACATACTCCACAAAATATTCAGAATAGCCATTAGCTACATCCAAACAAATATATCGCACCTCCGGAACTAATTTTATTGTAGCACTGATTCTTTCAAAATCTGCATCACTTGTACCAGAACTAATGGCAACATTATTCAAACATGATGGGTTTTCTTTTGCAAATTCCAACCATGCTTCCGGGGTATAATGTTTATGCACCGCCACAAACATGCCATGAGAAGCGAATGTCTTTGCCATATCGAAAGTGCCAGTGGTGTCCATATTAGCTGCAATGACAGGAACTCCTTCGTATGTTTGTTTTGAATTTCTAAAGATGATGTGTCGGTTAAGATTGACTTGACTTCGACTTTTCAATGTACTTCTTTTCGGTCGCAACAAGACATCTTTGAAGTCCAATTTGATGTCATTATCTATTCTTGGCATATTGTGCGTTAATAAACTTCAAGACTTCTTCAAAATAGTAAATGATTTCAGTAATATGTTTTAGTGAGTCTAAAGAAAGTTTATAGTAAAATAATTGGGCTTTTTTATGAGATAACTAACCAATGAAAACTTGTCAATTGTTAAAATCTCAGTAGTTTGAGCATGCAGTTATTTCCTAAAACATGGGCCAGCAAACTTCTATGAATGCGGATCAATTTAAACTAAATTTTTTTATCAGAACAGTTTTCAAAGAAATCGATATTTTTAAGTTTTATCTATTGAAGCTCCTAGCTTTTCACTTTGCGAAATACCTTCAAAAGGTTTCAATAGAAGATTAGCTTGATATTGCCGGATCTAGCTTAACATTTTGTTTTTGGGGTGCCTGGTTAGCTCAATCGGTAAAGCGTTGGGAATACGCATCTCTGATCATCATGACACAGGTTCGAATCCCGTCAGGGTTGATGATTATATGCGAGAGGTCTGCTGAACGCTTCGCCGGTGCATGGTGGTTCACGTAAGCGCTGCTTAGGGCTTCCTCCACCAACCAGGTTCATGCATACAAAAAATGATAAATACGATAGCCTGAAAAAAAATCTCCACCCCGATTCGGAACTGGTATCTGCACGAGAGGTCGTGGTTCGTCATATAGTTGAGCTGTATCCCGGCTTTCCTCTTCCCCAGAATAAAAATGATATCTCATCTTAAATTAAGAGTCACATTTTTGACGATTTTTTAATGAATTGCAACCCAGCACATCTTCTGAGGTGATATACATATTCTATTTTTCATGAATAATTTTTTGTCCTGATACTGATTATTACTACCAGAAAGGACTCAGATCTACTCCAGCACTGGCCTGTATTTTCTGAACGAAACTAAATAGGGTCAATTAATGAAAGCCTAATTTCAACTACAGTGGATTCCAGTCTATATTATTTGCTGATTATTTGCTGTGGTGGTTCACGTACTAACAATTCGCAACGGCTTTCTCTCTCAGCCATACAAAAAGAAAATCAAAATTCCAGCAAGACAGACAGACAAAAAATCTGCATGTCACAATTGAAACAGTTAAGAGTTGGCTGCGGCGAAGATGATAGTTCGTGCGTATTGTACCGGTACCAATAATCTTAAGTTAATGTAAGCTATTTTCCTGTATCCTGATACGGCACACTGCAGATATAAATTATTACCGAACTTGGAATATCACATTCCTTTCCGACACTATTGTACCACTGCCTCCCAATGTGAAACTTTCTGCTTTTGTCAGAAATCTTTCATTCTTATGAATTCAGCATATATTAACAAATACTATAATAGACTACAACGTGTGATCGCGCGTGATGGGACAACAGTCCACACGGCAGCTGCAGCTGGCGAGCAGAGGTAGAAAGTGCAAACACGTGGTCGCTGCTACTTGATCATTAGATTTTGATAATTAGGCCGGAATTTACGGGGGGTTTTCCCCATTCCATGTCAGGATAGAATGAAATAAACTTAAAAAATACGCATGGGCGATACATAGGGGGTATTTGAGATTTTTGCAAATGCGCGGGATTATGTAAAATATAATAATTTGCCATGTGCAGTATTGATTTGGATATTGAAAAAGCATATGGGATTGGAAGCCAAGTTTTGGTGAAAATGAATTTTGGGCCAGTGGGTAGAAACAATATGTACCAGTTTGAAAGTGTGATTGATACTAAATGCCAATTTTTTTATCGTAAAGGACTCAAGTGAAAAAGGGTCTTAAAAAAAGCGATCCAATTTCACCTTATTTTTTTATAATATGTATGGAAATTTTTGCGTGTCGAATGGTGATTGCGTTGGAATTGTGGGAGAAATTAATATATCTTTACTGGCAAATGATTCCACAGTTTATAGAGATGGAAGTGAAAAAGTATATGTACTCACTTTGCTAACATCAGCCATTGATGGAAAAAGGGTTGAAATGGAATTTTGAATATCGAAAAATTAGGGAATATGGATCGGGGAAAATGACACAAATCTTTCTCATACCACCGGGTTGGCCAAAACTTTCTAATATTGAAAATACTATATTTATATAGGGGAAACGACGATTGACACTATTGAGGTAAATTACAGTGATAAAATCTCTTATAATTAGCACATTGGTATACATATTATCTGTGTTATCTGATATGTACAACTACTTGAAAGCAATTCCAAGTATTCTAATAGGCGAAATGTTGATAATCTAAATGATGAAAACCCACATATTCAAATATTGGGAATTATTGGAAGTGTTCAAGAAGTTAGTAAATATTGCTATCGAATACTTATCGAAGAAAAATTGACGACTCTGGAAGAAAACTTACGGCGTGGGGATTGGACATTGCTGGATATGTCCCACGTTTGCCCTGCGCTAAATTACGCATCCTGTCTTATGTAGCGTTTGTGACCAAATGCTAAGACGACTCCAGAATAATAGAATGTTTTCAGAGCTGAGAGATCAGATCGATCGATTTGGCATGGAAAATTATTTCCTTTACAAGGCGTTAAGGTCCGATTAACTGAGAGTATACAAAACGTTAATATTTCCACGCCATCAGTTGTGTAAAAGAATGTTTGGACCTAGCGCTGCAGCGACCACGAACTCTAATGCAGACACCAGTTCCGAATCGGGTGTAATTTATTGGCTGAACATATTTCTGATTTTTCCTGTTCATGGACATGGTTGGTGGAGGAAACCGTAAGCAGAGCATACGAAGATTCCAGGTGAAGCCCCCACTTTGCCCCATGGTTTTCACCCGATTGCTCAGCGCCATTAGCGGCGAGAAATCAGGATTTCCACTGATATCGTCGACATTCCCACAGCGATAACAGACGACTTTACATAAAGGCTCGGAATAGCTGCAAGGGGTTTTTTAGACTTGCCAAAGCCAAATACACTGAATCCACCAAATCCCAAATGTCGGAACAAAATTGGGTTCTAAAAGATTTTTGGAAAAAGCATAAATGTTGTAATGACCAGGGGTAATGATCAAGTATTCCTTCTCTTATAAATGGCCCTGAAATTTTTCGTTCTTCTGAAGACAAAGCGGAATTGTTTGCCAGGATGTTTTCTAATAACTACAGCCTTGGTTTTCTGATACCTCTACACCTAATTTTCACAATCGCACCGACGTTACATTGGAAAACATGTCAGTAACTCCGCTCCTTGTCGTTTAGGAACTCGATTTAAAATATCTTCTGGTCCCGACTCCATTCCATCTGTGGTTCTGGAGATTTAATAAATGTCTCAAACAAAGCATATTCCCCAACACATGAAAATGTGCAACGACTGTACCGGAATTCAGAAAACTGTGGCGATCGAACTGATCCCAATAAATATCGCCCAATTAGCTTCTTACCAATTATCAGTTAAATTTTTGAATCAAGAATTAATAATAAAATTACCGGACACCTAAAGTAGCTTTGTCTCCTGACAAGCAGTATGGTTTTCGTCGCGCTTTACTGCTGACTTGTTGACAGTAATTACCGAACGAATATCCCGTGCTCTTGATCGTTGTGGGGAGTCAAGGTCAATTGCTCTAGACATTTCTGAAGCGTGGGTTTGTAACCAAGTTCGTTTGCAGAAAATGCAACCGTGTGAGATTTCTGGTCGAGTTTTTTCAGTTGTCGAATCTTTCTTATCCAATCGCAAGATCACTTCCGGAACAACGTTTCGCTCTGGCAAAATTGTGTCCACAGCATCTAATTGGGGTAACACTTGGCATGTAACTCGAAAAAAACCAAAGTTTTATGAAGTAATGTTACACTTATACGTGTGCAACTCAAATTTCATTATCTGGTACTGTTCTGAAGGAATTCTCAAATGTACTCATACTGTCCAAGGACACGAGTCGGAATGAATATGTCACTGGTATTGCTAAACAAGTCCTAACGAAAGTTGGTTCTTTATATCGAGATCGCCATCATTTCTCTCCCGGAATCATTCTTCATTTGTACAAATCACTGATTCGACACTGCATGGAGTATTGTTGTCACATTTGAGACAGTGCCGCTGTCACTGTTCCCAGCATGCTCGACCGCCGTCAACGGCGTGCAATATGATTGGCCCTAAACTTTCTTCCGGTCTGCAAAGTTTGTCACATCGTCGCAATGTTGCCTCGCGTTGTTCATTTTACATAAATTATATTGGTCTTTGTACCAGGGAACTTTACGCCCTCGTTTCTTCTAACAAAATTTTCACTCGGTCCACTCGATTGGCTACCTATTCAGTATTCACACTCATTCACTGTGGAGGTTTCACAATGTCACAAACAGTTTATGCAAAAAGTTTCCAAGAATCTCTAAACTTTGGGATTCCTTGCCTTCCTACTGCTTTCCCGGTCGTGTTGATCTACATGGTTTCAAAACTCGCGTCAATAGTCATCTATCAGGGATGTTAGTTACTAACCCTGCATTTCATGTAGCCCTTTGCATTTTAGTGGCTTCAGGATAATTTTCACGTACGATTTGCGTATGTATAGCTCGAAGCAAATCCATGCACAGTAAAAATCAGTAAAGTGTTAAACCAAAACCTCCACCACCGATTCGGAACTGGTGTCTGCACGATAGGTCGTGGTTCGCCATGTTATTAAGCTATGTTCTCGGTTTCCCTCTCCCGCAGATAACAGCGAAATCCTATCATAAATCCTAAGCGTATTCCCAACGCTTTTATCGATTGAGCACTGTCAGCCAAGCAAGCGTCTGATCGTGTCACACATCTCCACCAATAAAATTTTAATTAATCCCTTTCTCTCTATGAGGGACGTATAAAATTGTACATCAAGGATACAAACACGCAGATGTACACACTCGGAAGAAACACTTCCTTGAAATATCGTTTCGGCTCGACATAGTTTTAAGCACTGTCGAAGGAAGCGTATGTGGGCGCGCCTTCGAAAATTTCCTATTGAGCTAACCTGGCAGACACGCTCTTCTAATATTTGAAAAACGCATCATTTTCAATTACATTTGGACATTTAAAAACGTTTTTTCGGTTATTCCGTTAGTTCAGGGTGCCCAGTTAGCTCAATCGGTAAAGCGTTGGGAATATGCTGCTTACGGCTACCGCCACCAACCACGTACATGCACAGAAAAAATAAGAAATATGATAGGCCAAAAAACCTTCACCCCGATTCGGAGCTGGTATCTGAACGAGTGGTCATGGTTCGCCATATGATTAAGTAGTATACTCGGTTTTCCTCCCGCGCAAGATGAAAATCCTACCCATTTCTGATAAAAAAATGGGTAGGTTTATCTACAGGGCCGCGAGCCCAAATTGGTTCCGACAATGAATGAATCACCCTAACGATAGGATATCATTTTTATTTACTTGTGCTCAGATTTTAACTATTAATCAATGGTTTGCGAAAAACTAAGTTGTGGAGGAAAATAAATTAGTGACTAATACATAATAAGACACTTTGAACAAGATTTTTTATTTGCTATGGCTTGTTCGTGAAGATATCAAGAAAACGTATGTCAACTAGGTACCACTGTGCATGCACTTTTGTAATGTCTGTGCATCAATTCTCTGTTTTATATACCCACCTTGTTGAATGGCACAATTGCTGGTCGAATGCCCAGGAGGTGACTTTCCTGACTACACGTATTTCATATGACTGTGCTAGCTCGCTGGACTACAGATTTTGCCCGGACAGAATCTCCAATAAAAAACAAAAAAGTCAAACACGCCCCTCAAAAAACTCATGACAACATATTGTACAAAATATATCTTTTTACTTGGCACAGAAAAGTACATGGTTCATAGATTTATCCATAATATTTAATTGGTAATAAAAGTATAATAATTTATAACATTTATGAATAAATAAATATTAATACTTATGTCAATTGTGAAACGCTTCTTACTTGTTTATTTGGTCAATATCAACACACAAATGTTTAAATTTGGCATCATATCTCATTAAATTTATTATGTCAAACATGACCTACAGAGGGATCATGCCATGGTGGCGCGATCCATCCATCAGTGGGTAATGGTTTGCAAAAGCAAAACATACCGTTTCATATTATTTCTGGCTGGGATTGGGTGGAATCTGTACAGTATACGCTGTTCATGTTGCGTTTATGTCTTTGTGATACAGATATATATTCACAAAAATCTCAGTAATTTCATTTAGGAGTAAATGAATATTAATGTGATGAGTGTCATATAATCCGAATAATAAGCATTTTCAGTATTTTTAGTATCATATATAGTGAAAGTACCTTCATATCATTATTTTAAATATAATTATTGATTTGAATTACCGTAGTAAAAACAGAAACTTTTTTTATAAATCAACATTTTCTATAAAAAAAATCCATTTGCAAGCACTTACTTTAGGTAAGTAATTTTTATGACAAAGATTAGAAAATAACGAAATTTAATTTAACAGGAAATAGCAAAAAGACACTAGAAGGTAATAAAGTCAGTGATGCAGGATAAAAGGGTACTATTACAAATAAAACTATTTTTGGAACATATGAAAGTAGGGGCTGGAATGGAACAATGGAATGGAGGCATTATAAATCAGTGACTCTACAAAATAGCACAACTAAAATACCACACTATATGTATAATTTGTTTAAAATAATACTTGAGATTTAAACTACATGTCAGACAAAATAGATTTATTAAAGAATCTCTATATACATTACAACTCTAAACTTGCAAAAGCAACGCCACTCCACCAAGAGTCCACTTCGCTGGTTTATCTCTTGATCGCAGGTTGAATGTCCAGACAAATGTTGCACCTCTAGCTTTGGTTTTGTAAACTGGACATTCGTATATGTTTCTGGTTTCTTGCTTGTCTACTGGAATGGCCTGAAATTACAATATAAGAGATATAAACAATTTCACTTTTCAATAATTTCACTGTCACTTTCGATTGCAATATCAATTTTTATAATAACATTTCTTTGACATTTAACGCCTAATATTCAATTCAGAAGCAATTAAAAAACTGGTGAGAGGACGTAATTCACCATGTAGACATAGCCCCAAAGGGTTTCTTATTCCAGTGTATACTCACTAATCTGTCCAACTCAAACCACAGTCTTTCAAATTGACCAAAAAGTTACTTTTTTCAAGCTTCTGTATTCAAATGTTTGGGATCTCTAGTTCATTTACATCAAAACTTTACCTTGATGAATATCACAGGCATCTGTGGAGTTAATTCTTTGAGACGAGCATCTGCAATCAATCCTGTCTGTGTGTCCCATCTTGCACCTGGAATGGTAATATTAGAAATCCAATTGAAAGAAACATTTTGGGAAATGAGAGATCGGGGTAAATCACCAGTGCATGACGCAAAAACAATTTTGTCCCATTTCTGCTCTTTGAATCAAAACATATTTGATAACTTTGTAAAACTTCCTGCTGTTATATGTCCAATGCAACAATTCAATAGAAAGAAAACAACATTCATAGAATTAATTTCTGCGAAAAATAGAGATTTGACATATCTTTCTATACAGATGTATGTAATTAAATATAATATAATGCAAACTAGCTATCTTTTAGTTTATGGAAGAATGATTTTATTGATACTAAAATCCAATGTTTAATCTTCATCTGCCAAGGCACTATGAGTTTAGTCATCAAACTTCATTCATACCTTCCATGTACATTCCATGAATGTAAGCACCTTCTCTTGGTGATGTGCTGAAATCTTCTTTTTGCTTTTTAGTGACATCACATTGCAAACACATCTTATCAAGCGGCCACTCGTTTTTGCGGGCCATTGACTGAAATACAGAAAAGTTGCAAACATTGCAAATATTTGTTGTAAAAAAGGACTAAAAGTTAGGGTGTAATGAGTTATTATGAAGAATTGAAGTGCTGGGTAAGACTAAAACAGATAAATAAATTGTATTGGCAAATTTGGGACATTAGTAAATCGCAGAATTTTCAAACTAAAAGTTTTCAAACTATTGTTATTCAAGTAAAAGTGACAATACCTAATGCACGAACGCATTGGATTTAGATAAAATTCTTACCCCTTTTTTCTCAATATTTTCAATTCTATGGTTATACCCATTATTTTCCACATACCTGCATGATAGCAGTTAAGAAACTCTGTGGGTTAAACAAACCGCCCAACCATACAGCTGCTGGCAGTTGGAAGTCAGCAGTCCAATTCTCTAGTTCTTTGATACGTAGAAGAAGATCAGCATACCTGAATAATCAAAGAAACAAAAATTAATATTATAAATTCAAAAGCAACAAATGAAAAAGATACCAACTGATTGTTTTCAACTAACCACCATACTTGATTCTTTTCTTACTACATAAGTGACCATTACTTGGTTTCTTTTGGACACTGCTTACGGCCTTGTTCAAAGAGAATTTCCATAAAAAATTCAAAAATTCATACTTACCATACTGAAAGACCTGCAAGTGATGGATAGGCCTTCTTTGTCCATGAGTCTGGCACTGAATCCAAAAAGAGCGAGTTACCAAGACTTTCCATATCGGCTGTAATTGTAAGCTCTCCTTTCAACCCAAGATCCAAAGTCTTCAGTGTGGACCTGAATAGCAAATAATTTGAAATTTTTTTGTACTTTCCCATCTTGGGCCAGGCAAGAATAGAGTGAAGCATAAGCATCGGAAGTTCTAAAAGCCTTAAACAACTCACTCAAAAATAGTTCATCACATTATACCTTTTCTATTAGTACACTTTAAGTCTGAATATAACGGAAGAGATTGCAACTTCGGTAAAAATTGAGAAAACTTGTGCAAGATGAAATTATTTTTAGAGAGACCCAAAGTCTTGATTCCACTCACCCAAATTTTTATTCTGTAATGTTTCATCTGGCCAAGGTCAAAGCTTTTCAGACAAGAATTTGAATGTGCTTAAATCAATTTAATATGTTGATTAGTCTAGCGCATTTGTCATACCTGATTTCTGTGATCAAGAAGTTCATCCTCTCACATTCTTGGAATGCGACAACAACATATGGAGTACGATCTGCTGGTTCAACTTTACCCATCAATTCTACCATGTTGAATGTTTCTGGCAGTTTTTCAAGGATCTCATCCAAGACTTGTTTGAGCTGAAGCAAATATGGAATAATGCATGAGATTATTGCATGCATGAAATTTGGAAATTGATAATATTTTAAACCAGTACTTTCAAACTGTGGTGCATATCACAGTAATATTACCAGAGTGTCATAATGGTGAATAACTAAACAATTCGAGATGCCTACTTACTGCTGGATGTCTCGCTCGAGTACCACAAAATCCTATCCTATTCTAATATTCATAATGCATGAAAGTTATTATAAAACCTGTTTTGTTAAGTATGGGTCACTGATGGACAGCACCGTCATGGTACTTTCCATCAGTGACATATTCTTGACAAAATAAAATTTCTCATTGGGATCACCTGTCATAATTTTTTTGATAAAGTATTTTACCTTTTCATCTCTACTTGGTCCGGCACTGGCACCACCGCCTGTGTCTCGGGGCATCATTTCAAGAATGGTTCGGAATAAATTATCTGATGTCGTTGTCAAGAAATCAATTTCAGCATTAGGATGTAGACCGTATAAATATGGACTTTCTGGTGGTAACATATCATCAATGTACCCATGGTAACCTGAAAAATGCAAGATAATTTATCAAAGATATTCCAAATAATTTAGGTTTATCAAGTTTGACATTCTATGCTGAACCAAAAATATTATTTTGTGAACATTAGCTGCGAATGAAGCTCGCCTTTACAGAACAATAACGACGGATCAGAGCACTGAGCAGTGATTGAAAAATATGAATTTTTAAACACAACTTATCAATTGTGAGAATTTTTAGACAATATTTCTATTCACAGAAACTTCACACATTCACTATAATGATATTGAGATATAAGAAAAATTTTATTGACAGCATTTCTACAAATTAGAATAAATGCAAAATTAAAGTTGAACTTGCCATGATTATGTTTTCAAATATAAGGTAATTAAAATAAAACTGATATTTTTAACAACAACAAACAGCGCATAGCATTCATTGGAACGTATGTACTCAATTTAAACCAATTCACGAGGAAGGCACATAAAAATTCTGGCATATTGATGCTTAAAAAGTTCTAAAAACAACATTTCCCTCAAAGCTATTTATATTAAAAATATGCATCAAGCTTGTAATATGTTGCAAAAAATTTACCAAATAAAATTCTATGTTTTCAACCCTTACCAACATAGTCCAAGTTAGGTGGCAATGGGAATCCAGGTGCCAGATAAATAGCACTATCAAACATATCCTGATTCATGTATTCTTTCAAGTATGTTCTGCACAAACATCTGTCCCAATCATCAGTAATATGTCCTCCGTACATAATTTCACCAAACAGATATCTCAAATCATCCCACGGTACCTGAAAAAGAAGACAAAAATTAAGACATTCTTTTTGGAAAAAAATAATTAGATAAATGACAAAATAATGTGACTCATTTAAAATTTAGCCCACTACTGCACTACTGTTCTTACAAAGAGAGGATTGAAACCTTCATGAATCCGGATAGAAGTAACTAGGTAAAACATAAAACGGAAAGCAGTACATCATATTTCCAGACACACAAAATTTTGCAGTTTTATTGTCCTTTGTTTTCAAATCGGGAGATGGAGAATTGACATTCATTTGAGGGTCATTATAGCTCACTTGATGCAAAGACCTGGTGTAAATTTTTCCGATTCCTAAACTTACTTTTTGATTTGCTTCAAGATAATTGTAAAGTACATTGACAGATATAGTAAGATCTCCAGTATTGAATGGATAGAGTCTGTTCCATCCCTGAGGTCCAAACTTTCTTCTTTCTGATACAACAGCATGGAAGTAACAGAGTGCAAACAGGATTGACTTGAACTCAACTTCACGGGCACACATTTCCAGAGTATCCTATAATTAAAAATGGAAACACAAATTCAATACACTAAGCTTTTGGATGCAATAAGTTGAAAACAAAACATAGTGCTGAAACAATATTCAATAACAATACCTGAGTGAAATTATCCAGAGCCTTGTGTAAGTTTGAATGCATTCCAGTAGGAGGTTCGTTGGTGATCTTGATGGAATTTTCCAAAATTCCCTGAATATCAATGTAATGGTCTTTAATTTGTATGATTCAATTAACAATGTTTTACGATTCTATCCAGTTCCTGGATTTCTCGTATGCCTTGCTTTTTCATTTATTGTGGAACCAATGAGGAACCGATGAGGTTATTGACCCAGGGGCGCAATGTGTCTGCTACTTCTGTGAAGAATCATGTGACTAAAATGGTGAAACACTATGAATGTAGCTCATTCTTGATATGGTGATATGGGATTTTAACCACCGGTAGATAGAAATCTAACCGTACTTTCTTGGACTCATACCATGATAAAATCAAGATACAATAATGCACCAACTTTACATACATACCTGAGGAATATTGTGGCTTGCAGCAGTTGAAGCTGGTTCAGCACTCATATATACTCTCAAATCTGGATGACTTCCCTCACTCAATTGCTCCAGTTTGTTTTGTAAAGTATTGAGCCATTTTGCGACCAAGTGAATGTTCTAACATGATTTGCAAAATGGATTTAGTAAAAATACAAAAATATTATGTTGTTATTATTATTTTTACTGTAAATTTTACTGTAAAAATGTATTACAGTAAACAAAAATAACCCCTTCAAAAACTTCACTTTAAATAAATAGGATAGAATTTCATTTTATGCTATGGAAGAGAAAATCTGAGAACATGGTCCAACCATATGTCGAACTACAACCTCTCCAGCAAATACCAGTTCCAATTCGAGGGTGGAGCTGTCTAATCGTCTTGGGTTTGAATCCTGTGCCAGATCATTAAATAAATAAAGAATTCACCTGTAAAATGACCCAGTGTCCTTCCTTCCCTGCAAGATTAAGTGCTCTTTCAGCCACAACTTCTTGTCCTTGTCCAAGTGATACATTGTGGAAATTCTTGTTATCAAAAGTGAATCCAAGTTTTTTACCGAGAGCTTCTACTTCCTTCAGAGGATCCACACCTAATTAAACAAAATCAGTTCTTTAATGTATGAATGATTTACAATATATATCCCACATGTACTTTTATCTTATATACAATATAAGATAGATACATCTTGAAGAATTCTTTTTGAATTTATATAACAAAAATATTAACCTGGTGAAAGAATGAAGAACGTTGGTGTTTCTGGTCCAGTTTCTTCAAACGATTTCTCGAATGGAATTCCTCGAGTATCAACGTATTTTGTACCAAGCTTTTCTTCTACAAAGTCTCTGTAATTAAACATTTTTCATTTTTTACTGGGTTAATTAATTCAAATGCCATTTTTCTTTTTCCATTGTTATTATTCACACTCATTTACATGGAACAAAAGAAGCAAGCCTCCCACAAACTAACTACCCCTCAGACAAACAGGGTTAGTGTAGTCAAAACCAGTTTATTTGACCAAATAAAGTTCTAAATTCTGGTTTGAGTGATAGGTATAAATTCATCAACTGGACTGGAGGCGTGGAACCTTCATTACTAATATCATAAGCAGTAGACCATTGTACATATTTTGGATATGAGTTCAGGTGGAAGAGGACGAGAGCATAATAAAAAAAAAAAGTGAAACCTGATTCATTTATTACAAAATGCATTAATACATTGAATTTACTGAGAATGAAAAGTCTGTCCACACAGATAGAAATTCAAAATAAAATGTTTGGTTTTAGAATCTCACCTCACAGCATATGTCATTCTGTCTGCACGTAAAGCACGCATGATGCACAATTTTTGCAGAGCATTTTTGTTTTTCCATTCTTGTGGTAACTTTTCCTTCTCAGGTGCCTCACTTTCCACAAGTTTTTTCCAACGTTTAGTTGATCCTTCGATGTCTCGATCAAGGTTTCTGAATTCTTCCATCTCGGACAATATCTTGATCGCTCCCCATGAGATATTGGTCAGGAAATCAACAGGACTGGTTGAGTTGACTTGAGTGGGGAAACGGAGTAGGAAGTCGAGTTCCACTGGATTGATTTGACCCATCATAAGCATGATCTATAATAGGGAAATTATAAAATATGGCACTCGAAAGAACTATCAATCAATAGACTGAGAATGTTTTATCAAATATGTGCCACTGATGGAACGTGCAGACAAGGCGCGGTCCATTTGTGTCACATTTTTGACAAAATAAAATTTTTAATCATCGAGGCATAATATGCCTTTTTTTCTATTCAATTTTTGCTGTGAGAACAAATGTGTGGTTCAGTTGCTTACTTATTAAATTAGAGACGATTGTAAATTGTCTTCCTAAACAACAGTGTTTGGGAACAAATTAACCAAAATGCAGAAGCTGTATCATTTTGATTATTTACCTTTTAATCATTGGTCAGAAAGTCAAAAAGATGTGAGGTGTTAAGACATGCTTTAGGTGTTTGAAAGTGATAGTCTTTACTCACATAATAAGATAAAAAATGGGTAGGAAACAAGGGAAAGAGTACAACAATACAAATTTTAACAAAACATGGGTGTTAAAAATAGAAAAATTAGGAAATATAACTTGATTAGGGTGGTTGAGATTTCTTTTGAACATTACCTAGAAGTTTTTGTGGCACGACATGCTGCTATTTAAAGGAAACTTAAAAATGTACGAATATGTTTTGTAATTATATACCATTATACCATTTTGTCCTGTTACACCTCTGATTTTGTCAAGAAAATTCATATCTCCATACCTGGAATGCAACTTGTGCAGTGTAGATAAGCTTGTCTTTCTCAAACAATCCACGGGTGGTGTACAGGAATACTGAATATGTGATGGATTCAATCAAATTCTTCACTCGATTCTTCAGGTTTTCATCTGGTTCAGCTTTCTTTACTGCCTTTTCAAAGACAATGCTGAATGACTGAAAAAAATGTGTATATAAAGTCATTAATAAAATAAGAGACACACACAGCATTATCGTTTTGTAACAATTTCCATTGAATAAAGTTTGACCAAAAATCTAGAAATGTGAAAACAGATGAGGAAAAACAGAAAACAACATGTTTGATCAACATGTTTACCTTTAGAGAAAACTGATACATAGGATGCGTTTTGTACAAATCATTCATGATAAAATACAGGAGAGAAGCACGAGCTGCTGCAGGACGATAATGTTCACGAGCTTCATTGATCTTGATCTCAGTGTACTTTGCTTCTTTTACTTTCACCTCAATCTCAGCGGCTAGAATTTAGGAAGATTTTGTGTAAAAAGACGGAGGAATAAGATACATATAGAGGGTTGAAGTTGGAATGAACAGCAAAAATCAGTCTCAGTCGAAAATATTTTGGCATGTAATGTTTTGTCAAGTTTGAGTCACAGATTGGAAGGAGAGTGTTAGGTAAAACAACAAGCTACTGTTAATTAGGATCAAAATTTATTACAAATTGTATTAGCCCACAATTTGTTGTGCTTTAGCTTTAACCAGCTATGTGTAATCTTTACTTAGCAAAAATTATTTGCTTAATGAGACAAGTAAAAGATACAGTGAAATTGTTACATGGCTACCTACTAATTTTTTTCACAATTTCTCAGGAAATATGTAATAAAACCACCCTAAAGAAAAATATACCTGTTCGTTTTGTGTTTTCAAGATTTTCTACCAGAGCTGTGTCACTGAGGAAGTTTCCAGAAGCAGAAGATAGACGAGCAAGTAAATCATCCTCAAGTCTTTTTAATGTAATCTTGAAATCATTTTGCTGCTTTGTTAAGTCAAGCTATTTAGAAAAAAAATATCCATTGGACGGTTGTTTTCAAATTTGACAAAAAATATATATTGTCATTTACAATTTTTTAAGAATTGAAAAGACTCAAAATGTATACATACTCAAAATTTAGATAGGTATGAATATCAAAACTTATACTCGAAATGTGCATTATTATTATTTAAAGAAACTGTTGCAAATAATTGATTCTAAAAGTATATCAAATCTTCAGGAATTTCCAATTGATTCCAAAAACATTGCACAAAAATGAATGTGTTGGAGGAAGTGCAGCGAGGTGTCAAGCAAACCTGGCGAATACAAACATACCTCACAGAATTGAAATCTGTCAGTGCAGTTATGTAAAATCATTAATGATTTACAAATAACAAAACAGTAACTAAGAAAATAAATATATAAAGAAGATAAGGATGATACAAACCTTCAATGCTTCTAGATCTGGACGTTCCATTCCTACAACATCAGCAAGTAATTGATCTTCAAGACCATCTCTTGTTACAGTGAAGTTGATCAACGTACATTGAGCCTGCATCTCAGGTTGATAATGAGGATTGGCAAGTTTAGTATGAAGAATCAGTTTGAAGTTTGGATGATATTCACATTCTTTGTCTCCAATCTTGATGTATCTGTTAATCGAAAAAATGAATAGTAGTGTAAGAATATCGCACTGGTAATAGTCATAGTAGTTTATTTTTAATCAGCAAAGCAAATAGTGAACATTGTACATGTAGAAAAAATCAAACAGAAATTACTTATGAAAGATAGCTAGTAGAAACCATATAGGTAACTGAGCAACTGCACCCTAATTTGAGTGGCTAAAAGTAACAGTTAAGAATTTTTTCAGACGCTTGAACAAATGCATTTCAATACTGTTTTGCCAGTCTTTGGTAAACATTTTCCAATGACAATTTTAAATCAATGAGAATCCCAAAAAATCGTGATTGAATGATTTGAAGGTGTTTAAGACAAAAGTTTTGAGAAGACCTTATTAAAAAAAGATATGCATATCTTTTAACCTCCTCTTCTTAAAAAGTAATTTTATCATATCCAAATTCTCACCTTCCCTTTTTAATAGTTTCACGTCCAAGCAGAGGTCCGAGTACTGGATCAACATTTTCTTCAATATTTTCAATCAAAACAGGATCTCCAACTCCAAGTGCATTCTCAATCACATCAAGGTATCTATACAAATGCAAAAACAATGTTGATGGCACGGCTCGTAAATTATACCTCTGATGAGTATATTATGAATGAATTAAAAATAACAAAGTAAAATTTACTCAAATTCACCAAGGATACTCAAATTCACCCAGGATACCCATAATTTGTATGATGCACCGGTTGTGCATATCATAAAAATTATAACAATATTTGATTATGGTTGAACACAAAGACACATGTAACGACAAATTCCATTTACAAAATGTTTGGTATCTATTATGCACTTTTTGTTCTAGATATCAAATTCATTGATTATTTATAAAAAATACATCTAGCAAATTTACAAGTTTAAAAAATGTACTCACCCTCTCTGTCCCATACGTAATGTCTTCAAGTCCGATCCATATTTATTCTTGATCCATTTCACACCTTGTAGTTGAGGATCAACCATTAAAGGCCATCTTTGACAGTTCACCTAGTTAGATTAGATTACACCTTTTTATTACCTTTGAGTTAGCTGTTAGCTGCAGATGAATATAACTCCTTGGTTTCTATTTATTTGGGCATCACTATAAAACCCTGTAGCTAATTAGATTAAAATTTATTTTCAAATGTTCCGGCAAACTAACCAACGGTAAAAACTACAATGACAAAAGACCAGCGCCCTCTCCATATCTTCAATACAGAGTGAAAATACATACTAGAATTGTAGCATTCTCAGTAGACATTCTGTCTGTTGGAAGACCTTCATTATTCCATCCTGCTATGTCTGCTTCATCAGTCAACATTTTAATGAAATCAAGATCATCAGTGATGGGAATTGGTTGCTGCAAATAAAAATGGAATTGTAAATGCAAACAACATTATATGTTGATCATTGGTTAATAAAACATTATTACAAAAAAATTATATTAAAATTTATTTAGAATGAGAATGAAACAAATAGCGACATTTTGGATTGTAACTGCTTTCCATCATCAGTAAGCTAATACATAAGTAGAGATGAGTACTAATACTGAATCATCTGAGAGCTTTCGCGATCACTGAGCTTGGAGCACTGATGGATTGCTCCGCCCAGGTGCAGTCCACCTGTGATTCATGCTCGGCAAGGTTATAGGCAGTGATCCTAAATTACATACATTTTTTGGAAACAGATTTCTTGTTATATTTGAAAACAAAGTCTTAAAAGCTCCATTCGCTTTTCAAATGAAGATTCAAAAAATAAACAATGATTCTAATATTAATTAACAAAGTATTCAAAATTGCACAATGATTTAATGTGTTCAATAGCTAATTTTTAGCTAATTAACAGGGGGCTCGGCGCTGTTTTGAATGTTTTCTACTTAGAGTGCAGTTGCCGCATCTTGTAGTAGTAGCTCTTTGCTATCAAGTGGGCATTAGTTCCTTACTTTTAGGCACTGCTTCTGGCTATGCTGAGAGAGTGAATTTCAATAATAAAAAATAAAAAATAATCTGCTACCTCAAGTGACTTTAGGAATGGCATCCATTTATCTTCCAACATCTGGAGACGATATGGCTTGGTGAAGTAACCAACATATGAAACGTAAGCTGAAAACACATAGGTGAAATTAATTCATTAAAAAAAATCCTCTTCATGTTCAGAAATGAGTACCGGTAGTAGTTTTGGTTATTAGAGACGTAGTACCCTATTAGATCAATCAGCAGAAGCTTTGGGAATATACTTTGAGCTATAAATCACTAATCCTTCTCTACACAAGTTTGAATACTATAGGGAATGAATATATGTGAGAGGATTTCAGGACTTCTTATGGACGTTTATGTAACTAATTGGTTATGACTTACTCTCGATCGAACATGTCTATGCAAGAAAAAAATCAGTTCATTAGTTTGAGCAAAATCTTCTGAACTGGTATTTGCATGAGAGGTCGTGGTTCGCCATATCATTAGGCTGTATTTTCTGCTTTTCTTTCTTTCCGGCAGTACAAAAAAAGTATAAAAAATCCCATATAATTCCCAATACAATCAGATAAAACTATGCATGTCACAAGAACTTTAGTGATGCCCAAAGCTTTAAAAAACATTCTTATTGAAATATTATATACCTGTAATCATGAGAACATCTCCAACCAACTTAGTTTCTTGTTCTTTGAAATCTTTGACAGAATCTGCCCAACGTACATTTTCACTTGCTAGTCCCCCAACCAATCTATGGAATTAAACATTTACATAAGTAAAAAGCACAATGACACAAAAAATATCAGTTGGATCGATTGAGTTGAGCTAGAGGTAAGCTATAGCTTCTGATAAGTTAAGCTATAAGTGAGCTTCTGTAAGTACCGGTATACAATACAAAAGTGGTTTTGTGAGAGTGTGACATTACATCAACCAATGTCAGATGAAACTTTACAGAGTAATATGATTGCACTTATTCAATCAGTCATTTATGCATCGTGTAGAACTCAAATATCAAATTATTTCATATAAAAGTATTTTTAAAATACCTGTTAGCAAGCGAGATAGTCAGCTGCGTTGCTTCAGCTTCTTGTTGACATTTGAGTTTAGCTGCAGTTGCTTCTTCAAACTGACGAGTCAGATTGGCCAAGTTCTCATTCAAAAGCTACAATAAGATAGCACTAGTTGCAAAGTATTTTAGAAACATTCTAAAATTTTTGCTCAAGGCATGACTAAATTTGACCAAAATCAATTGTGTTCTTCAAATGGGATATTGTGATATCAAATGGGATATTTATCATTTGTATCAAATCTCAAATCATTTCATTTCGAATCGAATCCGATTCTATTTTAAGGAACCTATGGGAAGAAAATTGCATAAACTGCTTAAATTTTGATTATAATGATCAAGAGTTTAAAAATATACGCAAAATCACATTGCCGCGATCCATCAGTGACTTAACAAAAGATGTTTGAACAAATTTTTTCTTATTGGGATTGGCCAATGAAAGACGTTGCAATTAGGTTTGATTAAAACCTTTGTTATTATGACATATTGTGTAGATATTAGAGGTGGGAGAGATAATCGTTACTAATCGTTAATCGCGGAAATCGGAGGCATTTTCAAAATACTATACGATTGTAATTTTCGTCCAAATAATTAACGTAATAGCACTCACTCATTTTAGAAATTGAATAATCGTACGATTATTACCGATTAATAGCGCCGAGCAATCGTACAATTGCCGAATATCAAAAATTCAGTAATCGCCCACACTCTAGTAAATATTATAGCAACATTTTTCTTCTGGGTGGACAAAGTAAACTTCAGTGTTCAAAATGAACTACCTACCGCGATCTTCGATTTGATGACACCTAGTTTTTCTTGTGCAGCTGCTAAGTCAGAATTTGCTTTTGCAAGAGCCATTCTTTTTGGTTCGACATCGCAGAAGATTTCATAAAATCGGACAATGTTGATCGCCCATGCACATAAACCTGCAGCGGCGAGTGACTGTAAAGTAACAACATTTTAAGAAATGATTTTGAAAGAAAAAATTGATAAAAGTGATAATAAATAAATAAAATGATGATAATAAATAAATAAAAATCTTTTACATTTAAAGGAATTGAATGCTGTTGATCGAAATTGAAGAATATTGGAAACGCAGCATTTATATTTCATTTACATTGTCTGCAAAACTCACAACTTCACAAACAGTAGTCAATTTTTTTCCACCTTTTTTGCCTACTAATCATGAGTCAAACAAAAGGAACAAAAAGGAAGATTTATCAATAGTCCCATGATCGTTAGGGAATAGATTTCCAATTTGGATCCTTATTAGACTCCAGCAAAAGATATGAACAAATGCTTACCTTTGATCTAATAAAATCAGGTTCAAATTCAGGGTTGTCAAGATATGGTTTAATTGCTTTCAGACAGTTCTCATGAATATTTTCTTTATCATAAGTGATGAGTGCGTCCAAGAAGGCATCTACTTTACCCATCATACCCTTACCAGATTTCCAACTCCTATCTTTAGGTATTTTTCCTGCAACAAATATGGTCTTATTGCCATACATATCTCACTATAGTATTATGAAAAGATGGTAAAAAATACTTTTTTAATATTTACATGGGTATATGAAACATGTGACAAAGAGTGGGCTTGAAAAATGTCAAATTTCAAACCAATTTCTGAGTGTCATGGCCCATGTTAGACAAAGAATAATATTCGCTCAAACTAGAAAAATATCAAGCATTGGAGCTAGTGGGGTTGAAGCATGAATTTTCACATTGCGATCGTTCACCGATGTTGATCCAGTCATAAAATTTCTACCCAAACATGTATGTAAAATACAAATTCTGATGGGGTATGCATTCTGTAAACTGGAGCTCCATTTTCATGTGCATTTATGAGAAATCCTGAAATTCGGGCTATTAGAATAACACTCGAAACATACCTCCAGGAGCCATGAGTACCATTACGCCAGCAA
Organism: Styela plicata; assembly: GCA_963675895.2. Lineage (NCBI taxonomy): Eukaryota > Metazoa > Chordata > Ascidiacea > Stolidobranchia > Styelidae > Styela > Styela plicata. The sequence goes on from OZ023138.1 coordinate 13,504,301, forward strand.
CAACATTTACTACAGCATTTGGTGGAGCACCAAATGATTTCAACTCAGTCAAGTTGTTCTGTAATAAAAAAAAATATCTTCAGTAATGGAGTTGTGCATTTAGAAAAACTTTTTGAAAATTTTGAAATCGATTCTGCTATTATGAACAAATCGTATTTCAGAATAGACAAATACTTGATAATATATTAGTGTGGACTTATGTCAAAATATACGTCTTTTAAATTCAATTAAAAAATATTTTTGCTAGCAGTCTGAGTCCACTGGTGAATCGCCCTGTCAAAGCATTATCCGTCTAAGCCCCATAAACAAAACAACGAAAATATTATTTTCGAATCATTGAAAAATTCATTCTGATCTTGACATATATCTGAATCTATTTGAATTTTGAGGCCAAGAAGTGAAATTTCTATGTGTGGCTTATATATTCAACAAAAAAAATAAAAAAAAATATGAAACCTTGTTCAGAGTGTTCAAAGCTTCTTGTGCAGCGAGTAGGGCAGGTTCAGCTTTTGCCAAATCACTTTCACAATCTCTTTGTTTTTTGCTGACTTCAATTTCAATCGCAGTTACTTTTTCTTCCTCAAAATCAGCAATTGCTTTCTCTTTACTGACTTTCTCAGTTTCAACACCAACAACCTGGATAAGAACATGAAAAAAGCATTTTTAGTTTGATTGAATCGGAGCTAAATAGTATCATCATGATGAATTACTGTATAAAATACTTGATTTTTGGAATCACAACTTGAGTGGAATCACTAAACTTGAATTAATTTAGGTCAACACTCATAACTTCACTTGAAGACTCCACACTAAAAACGTACCTGAATAAGTTTGTCGGCATCTTCGTTCTTTTGTTTCAATTCAACTTCTTGTGCTGCAAGTTTGTTCTTCAAGTCATCGACCTATTCAAAGACAAATAATTGTAATAGCGAGTAATTTTATCCATCATAAGTACCGGTATTCAATATATTAGTCTATGGTTGTGTGATAGGCCTTAAAGTTATGGCCACCACTAAACTCCTCCCAACAGCATCTTCCCGCATTCAAAAGGGTGCTTGGAGAAGACACTTTAAATCCGTGATTACAAACATTCAGATTGATAAATTTATGTTGAAATATTAATGCTTGTTGTGGTTGAGTCACATGGACTAGCTGTTATTTTTATCTTCTATGATTTTGCATAAGTGAATCTGTATGCTAATGGCAAAGATACTATAAAATATAAACTATAGTAGGCAGGGTTCAGGTGTTCCATCACAAAAACACAATTTTATATTCATAACATTTTTTCCATGTGATCTGTCAGTATCGGTAGTGGGAAAAATATGCCTGATATACCGATAAATGCCTAATTCATTTGAATATTTTAACTAGAATTTCCCATGACTTTCTAATATAAGAAAATTACTAGCATGGAGCATTGATATGATAGTACATACCTGTGATGCCGTACTTCTCAGTTTCTCCAAACCATTTTCAAGACGTTCCACTGCCATTTGCAATTCTTTGTTTTTCTTGCCCAACAATGTTTCGTACAGTTTGATTTGTTCCAAAAAACTTTTCGGGGTTGTGTAATTGTAACGCCTGTTCATCAAATGAATGATGTGTAAGATAAGAAAGTGGATTAAGCACAAGATAGGGATGTGATTTCAATTTTATCCGATGGGAGAGCAAAGCTGAAAATATGGGTTGTCTTTATGGTATCGCATATAAATCAACTCAACAGAACAGAGTGGAAGAATCTTGTAGAGAGATTTGAATCCTCAGCAAGCATGAGGTACATACTTGTCATACATGCGATTTAATTTGGTGACGATCCGATCATGTGTGATCATCAATTTTCCTTTCAGTTAACATAGTTATCACATGAAGCACAAATAATATTGTTGTTTTCATTCTCTAATGCTTCGTTTCACTATTTATTTGTTTTTCCTCGATAGTAGGTACTAACAAATCCTATTGCTCATCTAATAAAACATACCTGTCATTCACCAGGTAACTCTTGCTCAATTCATTGACGCTGAGATGGACATACGACATAAATTTACTCAATGATACTCTCACATTTTCCTGTAAACATCGAAAAATATTGCTATTCTCAAATATAAAAGGTTAACATGAGCTAAATTTAAAGCTAGTTTCAAAGTGATAATATGCCACATATTCTTTTTTGATCAAATATTCTATTTGTTCTATCGGCATATGGTGATAGATGCACCTAATTATTACATTATTACAACAATTAAATATTAAATTAATTTATGTTTATCAAATTTATTTACTCCTGAAAGTAAAAACACATCAAATAACTTCATTTGAATACACAAGTAAGGAATTTTTGAGACTAGATTCTAGCAAAAGTGCCGTGAGCAATACTGCTTTTCTTCTCATCTATAATTTAGCAATAATTTTCTATTCTATAATTTGGAATATAAACATTCCCTCAATGAGAAAATGCCGATAACAAAGCACATGTTAATATTTGTTCAAAATACGTAATTGAAACACACACTCTCAAATTAATTTTTGTAATGCTCCATATGCAACATTATAGAAATAGATGTGTGTACGTGTTTTGAAAAGATTCCTAAAAATCACTAATTACTGTAATTAAGGTAGGTATTTACCTCAATTCCTTCAATTTCTCCAATAAATCTCGAACTGACAGATTCCAAAGCATCCTGTGGCCATTCATGGAACCAATCAATTGCAGTGCAATTGACAACACCAGGGAACTTACGAGCACGAACTCTCAATGTACTACCAACAGGGGAGAAGCAAAGAGCAACCTGAATAAAAGTTTTAACACAATGTTGGCCACAGTTATGAAATGTAATCCAAACAAAAAGTAATAGATGACGAATTTGATTACAAAAATAAAATGATATCGAAAAAAGCTTGCGATACATTTGGGCAAATCATACACATACTAATATGTATATTTCAAATTTTGTTCATTTTACTCTGGACACATATTGACTGGAGGGGAGGTTATCAACTTTTTTATGGAATTTATTTTAAGCAAGGCCATCTGGTAAGGCTGACCGGTATCTGCACTGGGTGATCTGATATTTTAAGATTCATACATGTTAAAATTGACAACTACTTACCTTCAAATTTCTACGAACTCTTTCAATAAAGAACTTCCAACAAGTTTCACGAGTATCAACAAGTCCGGCTCCTTTCACTTCATTTCGAACTCCGCCGATAATATTCTCAATTTCATCATCGGGGAAAAGATCAGAAATCTCACCAGTTGATAACAAGTCATTCACAAGGACAAGGAAACGTTCATCTGCAACCTGTAGTCATGATAAACGATGAAAGATTAATTGAATATTAATCCTGGAATCTGAGAAAAGATAATTCTTGCATATCTTAACAGTTAATCTTTTGGTTGAGTTTACATGGATCTAACTACTACCTTTTTCTATGCCTTTGTGTAAGCGGATCTGTATCTAAAACCAAGTATGCCATAGAAATAATAGGAACTATTAAAAAAAGGTCCAAGAGTCTTTCTACATACATACAACAATTTATTTCTATAACATTTCGTCTGAACAAGATCAGTTTTTTTCAGACGAGCATTCACATAATCTGAGTATGTCAGACCTTGGTCAGACAAAACTATAGAGAAATAAATTTGTGTATATGTGTAGACTCTTGAACCTTTTGTCTTAACAATTCGAAAAAATTTTGAAGAAACATATTTTACACAGGTGATAGATTTATGATAACATTACCGAAAAATTGCATAAACATATGCACATTTAAATTTTACAAAAAATAATAATGCAAAACCACAAAAGCTTTAGCATCTATTATATGCGTCCATTACCTAACCATGTTCATACATTGGACTTTAAGTACATATCAAACACAATTATCTGTACCGGTACTTGTAAAAAAGAAGATTTTTTTAACATTTTATTACTTTGTTGATATATAAAATCTTTTAACCCAATAGATGAAAAATATTATAATGTTTACCTGAGCATCAGTTAGTAAGAACAAAACACCAAGATTCTTCACTCCTGCTTTCATGTACAATGCTCCAAGGTCAAGCTGAATTAAAAAAAGTTTTCATTTAAGGAATTTGTGAGACCAGAAACCGTGCCTAAGAAGGAACCGAATAATGACCACTTATGTGGTAACGAAATACTACAAAATGTATTACCAACAATTGCAGAAGGTGAAAAACATTTCAAACAAAACTGAATCACCATAATATACTGATAGAAAAATACCTAGCAGTTATCATTTTGGGTTTATATGTTAAAACTCGTTTTTTTCCAGTGGTAACGTGCATGTTCACCATTCACTCCATAATGTAATAAGTTGGTTAATTGAGACAACCTGCTTAATGTAACTTATTTAAATATTTTTATTTTAACTAAACTCTTCTTTGAAATCTGCGCTAATTGGCCACTACTATCGAGCGTTTCTCAAAGTACCTCATTCAAATGAATGAACAAAAACTCACTAATTCAAATTTTCCTTCGACAAGCTTTAAAAAATACTCACTTTTAGATCAGGGATTCCGTAGCCTTTCCTCAACGTAATCTGGAATACATCAAGTCCGCTGATATATGCGGCAAGTCTTGATAAACTTTGTTTACCTGATCCACCAACACCAACAAGAAGAGCATATCCACGGGGACTCTCAAAAATGCGATTGATGCGGCAACTAAAAAGATTAAAAGAGAAATTTATTGCTTTAGTTCATGTTTCTGTAGCTCATTTTTGATAGATCAAAATTTCCAATTATGTAGTAATATTCTTCTACAATTGTCTGGACAAGCACTGAACACTCACCAACTGATGTTTAGGTAATTCTGATTATGGTTTCTTCCGCCAATGTACATGCACAGGAAAATATACACAATTTAGCACAAATCTCCACCCCTGACATGTGGCTGGTATCTGCACGAGAGGAACTGTATTGGCACACTTACATATGAGACATGGCATCCTCAAACAACACAAGATTCATAACTGCATTCAGTTCATTGTAGTTATCCAATGCTTCAACAAGAATGTTGTTCAAATGTTCCCAGGTTGGAACTGAGGAATATTTTGGTTCTCCAATTCCAGTAGCAAAGTGAGCAAATATATGAGGATTGGGTTGAATTGAAGTGTCTGGACAATCCTGAATATGAATACTATACTCAAATCAGGTAAAAAAACCATTCCCAACATGGAAATGATATCTTCACAGGAGGTCGGGGCTTGCCATATTCTTGGATTTTCTTTCACACAGTATAAAAATAAAAATCTATTCTTCTTATTGATCAGACTGAGAGTTAAAGATGCGTAAGAATTGTAGGGGGGAACGGGGAGGGCATTCTTAAAATATGTGATAATTTCAAAATCGAATCCAATTATTTTTAAATACCGGATACTCAAAAACAAAGAATATTAAGGATTGGTTGTTTGTTAGAGGATTGGTATGTTTGGACTTGTTTTGTGCTGTTTGTAAAAGTGGAACGATCTTACCTCAAAAAATTTTTTTGCCATCTCGACATATATTGCATCATAATTTGCCATATCTTTGTCATCAACAAGTTTGTCACGATAAACACGACAAGCTTCATGGAGACACAACATAACCAAGTCATTCACTGATTTCACCGCATCTGGCATAGCGAACAGTATTCCCTGAAATAAAAAAAAGATGAAAAAAAAGATGAGATGTGATTTTAGAACAAATAAATTATCAATAAGTTTAAAACTAGGAGATATATGAGTTTGGATGGTTCCTGCAAGATTGAGTTATGCTCTGTATGAAATGTTTTGATCTAAGACCCAATGTTTTGACCTTAGTATGCTGGACCTCTTTGTAATGCATCTCGTTTACAAGGCAAATCAAAATTTGTTGGGTTTGAGTGACTGATAGATCACACCATTGAGGTGCCTCTTGCTCCTTGAAATAAAATTACATTATCCAAAAAAACTTCAATTTCAACATAAATACCTGAAATATGTTGGACAAATCACGAAGATTGAACACATAGTGAAATTTGATCGCTGTTGGCAAGAAACTTTGGGTAATTTTCTGATGAAGGGCGAGAGCCATGTCGACGAGATTTGAACCTGATTTTTGAACAGCCACCGAAAATTTGTTGATCTTGAGATGTTGCGACAGGATACTGTTGTAAATTGTCTTTAGAGACTCTTTGCTTGGGAAACTGAGCGCAAACACACAGAAGTGACGCTAAAAAAATATATATAGAAATATTAAGTTGTGTTATGAATGAACAAATGTGCAACAGCATTAAATAATATTCTAATAGAAAATCGAATCAGAATCCATCCTGTGCATTACAAAGTAGATTTTCATCTGAAATAAATATTAAGTACTTAAGTAAGATTCATTATATTTCATGAAGCACAACTCATTTTTATATTGATTACCTAATAATATTTGAATTCTTTAATATTTTCCATTTACTATAGTGCCTAATCACAGAGAGAAAAAACTACATGTTTGATAATCATTCATGATATTTGATTAACCTTTATAATCCTGAGTTGTATTAATTGTGAGCAATGGGGTTTTACACTTATAACTTACAGGATTTGAACCTGCGTCAGTATGATCAGAGATGATGAGCTTTTTTTCTAATGCTTTTACTGTTAAGCGAAATGGGAAAACCCCTTTTTTCAAACATGATTCAACTTCAACACCTAAAGTGCTAGAAAGTTGTCATGGGAATCACCTGCAATCTTGAACTGATTGTGAAAGAACCTGCTGTTGGATTCATGCAAGTGATGTATTGGACATTGTGAATCTCTTTCAAGGTTAACTTCTGACGATCATACCTGGAGAATGATGGTGGTTTTTTAAAAAATATAATTCACACAAAATTTTATCTGTATATTTTTTCGAAAGAATAAGAAAAAACCTTAACAGCCTATTGGTTGTCATTTCCACATGACGGGTCGCAGATATTGGTGTGGAATCTTATGAGATTAAATGATAAATTCATGTCACTCAACCTGGTGTTGAGGATTGGTGCTTCTTAACCAGAGTGTCTTATCGTCCAAATGCAGAAACCACTCACTGATTTTTATTTTATAGTAGTTTAGTTCTGTTTGGAATGTTTTCTGCATAATAACATTACTTTTAAATTAAATTCAAACTGTCACATTAATAAATTATCATAGTTATCATGCTTACCAATGATGATAGTCCATGTGCTGCCGAATGAGAGTGTGAGGTTGTACAGTTCCATACAAATCAACTTCTGGCATGTTTATATCATCAATGAAGTATACAAGTTTTTTAGAACCAGGTGGTCCATAGTTTCTACCTGCTTTCTTTTCTAATGGTTTCTCAAGAACAGCTGTAAGAGTAGTTCATGTTAGTAATCAGTCATCCATATACAAATATGATGCAATTGAATTAAATATAGCTTGTTCGAATGTTCAATGTTAGAAGCAAAATTAAGTGTGAATGATAATCAAAAAAGCATAAGAAAACATGAATTAGAGCATAAATTAGAGATGGGGCTGACTTCCAACGATTTAAAAAAAATCACTTACTTTGCAACATCTGAGAAGTTGTATAGTAATTGAATGGTACATTTGCAACAACATATTCCTCTTCATCCAAGCTGCCCAATTTATTATTTACAAGAACTGATTTTCCTGTTCCAGCATTACCCACTAACATTACCGGCCTCATCTGGGCCATCAGAAGATCCATGAAATATTTGACTCGAATTGTGTCAGGGTTATGAACCATGACAGCCTGGTAAGTAAAAAGACAAAATGTAAATGCAAAGCATTTTTACTGAGTAACCAATGATGTTACAGAAAGATAATACAGTTCGCAAAAAATATGATAGCCTTAAATTGACAAGGCCATAATCTTGAAAATAAAAGAAATTTCCATTCAGAATTTGGGAAGGATATTAAGAAGATAAATAATAATACTGGCTTACAGTAAATCAGTTACAATAAAAGATTCAAAGTCCAAATCCCTATAAAACAGGCTGACAACAACTCATTCCACGAAAACTTGCATTTTCGTGGAATGAGATGTTGCCAGCCTGTTTTATTATTCTAATACTATCTTGCTCATGCATCTTTCTATAGTTATCTACATACAGATCCGAGATTTTACAAGAGAAAGGGACTGATGTTTCACTGCACATTATCATTGATTTCAAATCTTTATACCGGTAGCTGAAAAAAAAGTAGTTTAATTGCATCAATAAGTCTTTGCCTTGCTTAAAAGAAGAAAGTGCATCTACGTTTGATTAAACAATATTCTTGCCTGGATCTGAATATTATCAAGTGATGTAAGAAAACTTTATGAGTGGTGAGTCACTATTTTACCTGCAAAGGCATTTCTGGATCAAGTTCGAATTTTGGAACCATCTCAGACCATGGAGCAAATTTCTTGGAACTTGGCTCAATGTAGTATTCAAATACTGTTCCATGACTTGGAAATTTGATGGTTTTGAATTCTGTTGTCCACCACTTGCTGAATTCAACACGATGATCAACCAACTGTAAAAATGATTCAAATTGTTATTGAATGAACTATATGTTGCAAACCTTGTCGAAAACTTGGCTTTGTCGAATATAAACCATAGATAGATTAAAGGGGCTGAGGTAACACAATCCAACAATTTGCACAATTTTTGAACTGATATATATTGGGAGCAAATTCTGAACTGAATTTTTTTTTCATCAAATCTCTTATAAAATAATTTTGAATCGAATCTTTTCGAATATGATTCTCATTCCCAACCGTTTTGAGATACCGAACTATTTCAGTTAGTATCACAAAACCAAAAAATCACATTCGTCTTTCAAATTCGAGCAACACTGAAGAAAAAGAAAAAGCTGTGTGTTGATTTTTTACGACTTGGCACAATAAAATTGGCAAAAAGTTACCATGAAAAATCACCAAATAGTCAAATGATTTTAAAACGTTTGCTTTCAAGGTCCGAAAACTACAGAACTTCAAATACGCAATGGCACAGGAATTTATTAGAATTACAACAAATTTTCTCAAAATGCCTAGAACTGATTTGAATTAACATAGATTCGAATCGATTCGATTTGAAACTTACGTTCCTAATAGGGAGAGGAAAAATTGAACAAACTTTTAATATTAATAATTCTTTTAATTCGTTTTAATCACCTGATCCTGAAACATGGCTCCACCAAATGCCCAGATGCATGCGAATACAAAGTACAATTCATATAAATCCTTGGGACAATCAGGAGGAGTATTCTCTGGTGTAAGCAGGACTTCCAACAAATAACACAACATTTGAAGCATACTTTGTTCAGGAATTGGAATAATGGTCTTGAATCTGATTAATAAAATTTTGAAACCAGGATAATATACTACCGTATGTAACTGTACTTGTACAAAGAATAGAAAGGTTTTTTTAATATAGTGAAGTAGTAGTTCAATATAGTGTTCGTTATACTCACAAAAGCTAACTTTTGCACAAAGCTGAAAATACGGATGCCCGTATTTGAACAGCTAGGTATTTTAGAATTCTCTAAATATTTATCTCGTTTTTCGATTATTCTCCAAGTTTATTGTACTCATTTTGCAGAAAAATTATGATATATGCCAAATTTTACACTGTAAAATTTGACATAAATCATGATTTTGCTATATAGTAAACAAAATATGGCCACAAAGCAATGATTTTGACAATCAAAATTTTATGGCTAAAATGCATTGAATTCAATATAAATTTGACTTGCATTTAAACTAAACCCTCTAAATGCTTTCTTTAAGATATGGCAATGGAAAATAACATATAATAAATCAACTGGGCATAAATTTAAGAAAGTTTATGTCAATTTGCAGTATTATGATTTATGATATTGTAAAAATATAATAATATTTGTAAGATATCAATTTGTAATAAAAAATATCAACCATCTGATAAATCTAAATAAAAGTTCATTGAATTACCTGAATCGAAGTGCATCCAATATCGGTGGAACATATTTGTCGAACAAAATTGTCAAGTTTGCTCTTTCTGACTGAACTTCACGCTGATCAATCCAACTTGATACTGGTGGATTCCAACCCAAATCAGCAGGATTTACAAATAGAATACCAGCTCTGAAAGTAATATCACAGTTAGAAAAATTATCTGCAAACATGTTTTGTTAAGTATGAGTCACTAATGGATCGCGCCGCCGAGGCACGGTCCATCTGTCACTCATGCTTGATAAATTAAATTTTCAGATGGAAAATGAAATAAAATTTGAATTTTTAAGTTTAATTTTGTGATTACGCAATCAGTAAAATTAGGAGAAAAACTGTAAAAAAATAACTCATATCAAGTCTTCTCGAAAAAAAAACACTGCTTTTTCATATCAACCACGTAATGATTTACAGTTAGTAAAAAACAGGGAACTAGGACATGCATAAATTGATATGAATCTCCTACCTTGACACAGTAGATGGATTTGCAGTCTTCAAGTGACTGATTTCAAACAATAACCTCATACTTGGTGTGAGAGGAATACGTTCATTACTGGCAAGTGTTAACACCTGAAATGATGATTAGGAATGTAAACAAAAATAAAAGATTGTTCAAACAAGGTGGGCGAGTGCTGCAAATGAGTATATTTGAATTTTCTTATGATTTTGTTGGTTATTTTTTACATGGAGTGAATAGGGTTTTTGATGAGCTGAAAAAGGTGAAACTGAATGTATTTCCCCACCCAGATTTTTTTCGAATCCAGCTCAAAATTTTTTATTTCATATTAAATTTAAAAGTATTTTGTTGGGCACGCTGGCCTAGCTCTATTGGTTAACATGTTGGAATTGAAAATTGAAGACCTTCGGTTCAGTCGAGATAGGAAAGGGATAGGATATCATTTTTATCCTGCGAGAGAGGAAAGTAGAGAATACAGCTTAACCATATGGTGAAACCATGACCTCTCGTGCAGTTTCCAGTTCCGAATCGGGATGAAGCTTTTTGATTATTATGTGGACCATCGTGCACCCGCGAGGCGTCCAGCAGACTTCTCGCATATAATCATCATCCCTCACGAGATTCGAACCTGTGTCATGATGATCAGAGATGCGTAGCTCGAAGCGCATTCCCAACGCCTTACCGATTGAGCTAATCGAGAACCCGAATAAAGATGAATATACCGGTAGCTTGAAATCCCATGCCAACTACTCAACCCAGGGTGTACTGACTTGGTTGGGCTCAACTAAATCAAAAGGCTGATATCCTTCCAACAACGCTATCCCTATTTGCTCGGGTGGCAGCTCAAGTAAGACTTGCTTAAGGTGATCCCCTCAAATAAGTAACCACAGATATTCAAATATTGACCTTGTTGTCGTCCATGACAGTATTGAGAGATTCAATCCACATTGGATCAATATCACCATCAAGTACAATCCATTTTGGTCCATCATGAGTGATGTTGGATAAGTCGCGCATAATTGTTGAAAACAGACCATCTTTCCATTCACGAGTTGCTGGATTTACAACACCTGTTTATAATAGATAAAAGTAATATATTTGAGTAGGAATAAAAACTCAATTACATTTCAATAAAGGAAATATTGTTTTGACAAGAATGAGTCACAGATGGCTCGCGCATTGTCAACAGTTATTCAACAAAACATGACTATGCAATTTTTTCTACTGAATGTGGGTTAGCATGTATCAAAAATATTACTTCTCTATCGTCCAATCATTATTTAAAATTAGGTTTGCTTGAGTAAGGTTTCAATGCGTACATTGTATTTATCACATCCTCTAATCAAGCGTAGAAGGTCGGATTTAGGATTTGCTCAGCAAAATGACATATGACTAGCTTACTTCAAAGCAGCCTATCATATTAGGTACATAATTATCCAAGTCGCTCAATTGATCAACTTTTCCCAAGTTAACCTAAAACAAGTTATATTCAATTCGCATTCTGGTGAAAAATACATGATATTGTCCGTATTTGAATACTTGAATTAAAAGTAAACATAAAACAAATTACCAAACAGTTCATCATTAGTGACAGCTTTTGGATTGAGATCAATCCAAATTGGTTTTCTTTTTTGTAATTGATATGTTTTGTGGAGAGACTTGAGAATCTGTAAAAAAAATTTAATACATAGATGTTACTTGGATGCATTTCAAATAACAGACATAACTGATTGTTTTGTCTAGTTAGTACAATGTATTCAATATCCAAGGGAAATTGTATGAAGAGTTATAATCATTTCATTAGTAATCATTAGTAATAGTAATATACTTAATAATGGTCCATTTGTTACTTCTTTCCTGTTCATTTAAGTAAACATAAATATAAACACTTACTTGTGTTTTTCCAGTCCCAGCATTTCCAATAACGAAAACAGAATGTCTTACAGCCAACAATTCTTCAAGTTGTACAACTTTCAAGATGAAGTTATCTTCTGCTTGCAAATGTAGTTGGAGAACTGATTCCTGTAAGATTTTTTTTTTTTCAAATTTACTACAATTTATAAAATTTGGGAATCTTGATTAAATTTGAGATATTAGATGAATCAGGTCTATAAGAGGGAACATGTATTTACTTTATTATAATCCAAACAATTTTTAAACATTTTTTTTTCGAAGAAATCAATATCTAACCGAGTACTCATACTGCTTTCATTGTATTCAAAAAATATAATACTTAAATGCTTCAAATACTGAAGAAGCCCTGTAGGTACAGGCTTTAGAAAAAATTTCCTGCATGTCATAAAAGGCAGCCAAAAGGGAATACAGAAGTGGTAGATGGCTTTATCATCTCCAAGGACCACGGTGGTTTAGTTTTGTTTTGGGATATCCTCACAGTGCACTTTCTGCCACTTTATCTTGTTGTAGCTCTTTAGGCATTGGTTTTGATGTTGCTCAGAGCAAACTTCTATAAAAAACAATCCATTGTAATCAAACCTTGATCTGCTTCTCAAATTCAGGATCTCTCTTTCTAGGAACATCGAGAGCAGGGAATAAATCACCAATCAATCCCATGAATACAGGCATGTCATCTGTCACATCTTTGGAATGTTGAAATCACGCAATGCTCTCATGAGTACCTAGGGAAAGGTATTGTATTTTGATTATACTATAGGGAAAGAAATCTTGTTTTGCCAAGCACAAACCATTGATACACTGTGCAAAAAAACAGTCTTGGAAAGAATATGATATCATGAAATAAAATTGGTTTTCGAATAGTTTTTTAAGTATGAGTAAAAGTTTCAGAAAAAAAACAGTTTTATAAATGTCAAAAATATGGCTTACTAAATCACAACATTTAGTTGTCAAAAAACAGCATACAACATCTCTTAGACAACATAGCAAAAGGAAAGTCGAAAAGACATTCCAATCCTGTGGCAAACCATGACTTCTTGTTAAGTTAACAGATCCAGACTATAGATTTAAGTTTAGCACAAACGATTTTACCAATGCCCAAGGGAGATACCACCCACTGCACATTAACAAGGTAGTTCAGTTCTATTCGGTATGTATTTTCGGTATTTCGCTTGAAAAGCAGTTGCTGGCACTACCTCATACATTAACTTTGCTGGTAGTTGGTTCATTTTAGGCACTGCTTCCAGACCTGCTTAGGGCGAAATTCACTAAATAAAAAATATTAGATATTACTTATGCTCTATCAAATGGTTCAACATTTTACCTGGTCTTCTGGACGTCCTGGATCTCCTCTCTTGAGTGTACCTGCTACCACAAGTACTGATTTGATTGCACGAAGACCCCAATCATAATGATCTTGTTTCGATAAAAGTTCACGGCACAGTGAGTAGAGAGTGATGAACTTTCTGGCAAGAAGTCTGGCTTCAAGGAAACCTTCAGCAACCAACATAATCTCACAAATCATGGCAAAATCTGGAACCACCATAGCACAAGGTCTAAATGAAGTAATTATACAAGCGTTTAGAGGTAGATCAAAATTAAATGTTTGTGAGAAATTTTTAAGCATATTATTGTTATGCATTACCTCAGGGGGGGGGGGAGTTTAGTCAGATTCGTGCTTGTGCAAGTATAACATGAATAAAAAAGAGTCTAGTGGGCACCATAGCCCAGTGTTTATCATGTTGGTATCGCAGGTTGAATATTTCAGGTCTTCAAAGAACTGCAAGCCTGTTAACCCATAAACTCAAAATAATGACTTGGGTAGGCTTATGAGACTAGGTAGTGTCTAGTGGGCACCATAGCCCAGTGTTTATCATGTTGGTATCGCAGGTTGAATATTTCAGGTCTTCAAAGAACTGCAAGCCTGTTAACCCATGTCGTCAACTCAACCCAGGGTATAATGACTTGGGTAGGCTTATGAGACTAGGTAGTGTCTAGTGGGCACCATAGCCCAGTGTTTATCATGTTGGTATCGCAGGTTGAATATTTCAGGTCTTCAAAGAACTGCAAGCCTGTTAACCAATGTCGTCAACTCAACCCAGGGTATAATAACTTGGGTAGGCTTATGAGACTAAGGTAGAGACGCGTGTAAACTGAGCAGGAATATAAAATCATCAAATTCTCATTCAATAAAATTGCAAGTCTGAATAAGTCAGATTATGATCTGACAAAAGCTTACGAATATAACACACAATTTTGTTAGATGTGAATATGATGATAATTCTGTTATTTATTTCTATTCATGATTACTAATGATTTACCTGAAAAGAGCTTTCAAATTTTCCGGAAGTTCAGTTCGTCCAGCATATCCAGGATTCATTGTGATGAAAAGTCCGACAGAGTGTACAATTTGAATATATTCACCCAAGAAATCAAACATACTCTTGTTCTCTTTTATTGCATCTTGGATTGTTTTTACCTGAAATATAAAAGTTTTTGATTTTATTTCATTCATTGTTTTTAAAAAAATAAACTGAAAATCACAGAAGATTATCAAGTTCGGGGGTGATGACTTTGTGGCTGACATATGATGGCATTAAAGGTCGAATGTCTTCAATTTGAGTCTCAGTGAGTCGAGCCTGTAAAACCATGTCCACTGTTCAACCCAGGGTGTAATAACTAGGGTTTGATCAAACCAAAAAGTTCATTACTTTAGAACAACACAAACTCTGTTCATCTATATGTGGCCACTGATTTTTCAGGGCCTTACTCAGGGTGAATCACTCGAATGAGCGATCATAAAAAAATATCTTTATATCAAAAATAAAAACATAGAAAGAAAAAATACCTTCTGAAATGCATGCAATTAATAAAGAGAAACTTATATTATCTGCAAATTTACTGAATCCATAAATAACCAAATATTTCGACATCAGATGTAAAAATATGAGAAAACAAATTGATCAAATATAAATCACCTGTACGGCCACGACAGACAACACTTCAACGGCAATTCTGTTGAATTCATCAAAACATCCCCAGGCCCCAGTTTGTGCCAATCCCTGAAAAACAGAACAAAGGTTTTGATTTACGTGCTGCACAACCTAAAAGAAATCCCAATTTCTAATACATTCCCTACTAAAAGTATATATAATAATGTCATATGAAGCTACACTTAATCTATTTTGTTAAGCATGAGTCACAGAGGTATCTCGCCTTGGCGGCGCAATTCATCAGTGACTCATACTTGGCAAAATGTGAGTACAAAAAAATTTTCTTGGTCTGGTGCCTCCATCGAATTTATTTCTGGCGAAGGCGTATGTGTCTAATATATGATCTGTACCATAACTTTACCAAGATTGAAAATTGTAATAAAAGAAGTTACCTTGAAAATGTTGCCGACAGATTTGTAGTCCATCTGTTCAGAACAATTAAACACATATACCATGACACCAAGAGCTCGACCAAGATCTTTTGTTGTTTCTGTTTTTCCAGTTCCTGCAGGACCGGCAGGTGCTCCACTCATTGTTAGATGGAGAGATTGTGTGAGGGTAATGTAACATCTATCAATGAGGTAGAGTGATGTTTAAAAATAGTATACAGAAATGAAAGACGAGCAGTTTCTCAAAATATAAAAAGTGAGTTTAATATCATAATTTTGCTGCACAAAGAAGAAATTACACAATCTATATAGGTAACAACAAACACAAAGTTATGCACCAAAATATTTCCATTTAAACTTGAATAATAACACATGATGCAAATAAATCAAAATTTCTACCTGTCAGTCAGTGGGGTGATGACAAGCCTGGGTGTGTTTCCCAAATATTCATAACAATATCGAAGTTGAGCATCACAGATGTTTCCAAAACAATGATTTAATTTTTCATCCCATCTATGACGTAACTGAGACAACCATGCAAACGCTTGAGAGCTGTCAACCTACAGAAATGAAGTAATTTTTATTAAGCTGCTAAATATATACATTCAAAGACATCTGAAGACAGTATTAATATCATGCAAAGTTCATGCTTGGATTAAGAATTACAACTGAAAAAATAAAAAAAATAAACAAAGGTAAGTGGAACAAAAATATACTAAAATTGATTCAGGACTAATCTAAATTTTAAGATTCATCTAATAAACAATGCACAACTTATATTTATGTTAGACTCACTTTTTCATTTTGACCACGGTAGTATTGAAACCACATAGTACTGAAATGAATACCTTCGCTAAAACTTAAGTGATCTATCTACCTTCTGTGCAATAAGTTTGCTGACAACATCACGAGCATGTACATCAATAGTACAGATTGTCATAATCTTCTGTCGATCACCGGGTGATAACTTGCCAATCAACATTCCAATTAATGTATTTAGTTGGTTGACCTGAAATATGTCATTAATTTATTACAATTGGGGTGACAAATGAAATATGTTGCATTATATCGAGCACAATCTGTGTAATAATGAATTATTTTTTTTAGTTAAAACATGTCTCGTCTCGCAGTATATCCAAATCAGAAAACTCATGTTTCAAGCATGAGCCACTGATGAAACGTGCCATAGCGACATGATCAGTCAGTGACTCATACATACCAAAGCATATTTGATCAAAATATTTCTGAGTAGGATAAATCACCAATGGATAAGGGTGCTGATGTACAGTCCATATGTTGTTCATACTTGATATAATAAAACTATTTTAAAGGTTTATCTAGGGAAAAAATGATTTGACTTTAGATTAATATATGTGAACCTTGGAATATGATGTCCCAACAACATGTCAACATGCAAATATGGCAAACCAATGAGACATAGGATTCTAAATCATCATATTTAAAAAAAAAACCAACAAAAATTCATCAAGATTTATATGAATGGGTCTCAATAGGTTTCTTTTGATACCTACTAAAACTATTCTAATGTATCGGACATAGGTATCCCACATTTTCAAAATCTTGTAAACAGAATTTTAGGGTGAGCCAAAATTTGCAATATTGCTATATTCCTTAGTACCTGTTTCTTGAAATAGTCTTTCAATGCATTTTCATAACCTTCTTCAAGTCTTGAGAATGAGATATTAACTTCTGTTGTCCACCAGATCTGTGTGCCGGTCAGTGCAACCTAAAAATGTATTGATAAATAGTTGTATGCATAACAAATTTTAACATATGAGAAGGCATGCTTGGCATTTTCTCAAAAAACAGCTGCAATGAACGAGTGTTACGTAAAAGTACATATCAGAATATGTTAAGTAAGTTCATAATTTAAACAAAATTTCATATAAAAATGAGTAAGTAAGATTGAATAGGAAATTCATTTTTATCCCACGGGAATTGAAAACCGAGAATACGGCTCAATCATATGGCACACTACAACCTCTCATGCAGACCCCAGTTCCGAATCGGGTGAAGGTTTTTGGCTTATTATATTTTTTCTGTGTATGGACCTGGTTGGTACAGAAAGCTGTACGCAGTGCTTACGTGAACCACCTACGTCAAGACGATGATTGATGTGTAGCTCAGAGCGTATTCCCAACACGTTACCGATTAAGCTAACCAGGCAGCGTTGTTCTTTTAATGTTTTAAATTTACACACAAATCATTGATCTTGCTTAAAAAATTCGAAACACAAACCTGGGCTGGATAGTCAAAAATCCATTGCTCTCGAGGCTTTTCTTCATATGTTATAACACTTTCCGTCATCTGATGTCGAACTGTTGCTCTCATACTATCAAGTACTCTGTTCAACCATGTCTCTACTGCACCAGTACATTCACACGACTCATTAAAGTCAACATATCTGAAGAAATGAAGAATATTTTACAGGCACCATTGATAATGGTATGTATAGTACCGTAATAAGTTTTCCTTCAGCAGTATAAATTTATCTTAAATCACTTTAGGTTTTGATATGCATGGAACAAAATCTAAACTGGAAAAAATATCAGCTGCACGGTTACTCGGACATCAAAATGAAAAATGGTTGCATTCAGAAGAAAATTCATTGAAAAGGTGATAAGTTACAAAAATCACTTGCTAGAATGTTCATGTGTATGACATTTATTAAAAATCATCAATACTGTCAAAAATCGCCGGTTCGATGATGGTTTTTGAGTTTGTTCAAATCGAAAAAAATGATACAGCAGTTTCAGAAAGATAAGATATATCAAGAAATATAAGTTTCTATCACCCAAGATTAACCCTCATTTACACGGTTAACCGATAACCACAGATTTGAATGCCAACTGAAGAATAGTGGAATTTTCACAACTTTGCTGTAATTAAATTTAAAATGAACAATAAAACTGGATACTTACTCGCTCTCTTTACTGTACATTCCAAGAGCAGTTTTGGTTGGATTTCCTTCACCATCAGGTTGGAACTTCAATCGTGCTGTGTTGTCAAATAATTTTGCCAAGTGACGTGACACAGCAACAGGGTTCGTACCTACATTGAGAAAAATTTTTTGTTATTTACATAAATTATGTCAATTCTTTAAAATTTGTTTTTAGCAAGGACAAATGCCGAACCAAAAAGGAATTGACTAACAGTCAACTCTCTGATATGGCAAATAGCTATCGATGCATAAAATATGGTACCGACAACTGCACATAAAATAGAAAACGCTTTCAAATTTAATTGGACCCCAATGTTAGAGGGCTGTGAGCGATATCTGCCATGAGCGATAATAAAATCGACTCCATCTATTTTGCTTCTTTCAGTCACCTTTAACAAAGCAAGAAATATGTTAGGCAATTTAGCCTTATAAACCAATATAAAAAAATAGATCAAAAAATTACCATTAGATAAGATGTCCAGCAAGTCAGCAGATGACACGAAGTAGAATCTTGGGAAAGCAAGACGTTTTGTGTCAAGATATTCTGCAAGTGCTTTTTCACAAAGAGACAATCTGTTTTGAATGTCTTCCAGATTTTCGTATAAATTTGGTCTGTTGGTTGCCTCAACCACATTTGGAGTGACTTCCAGGAATGCAGCAAGTTCCTAGAGAATTGGAAAATATTATCATTGCAGAAAATTCTTTTTAAATAATTGTTCGGTGGATTGAAAAGAAACAATTTTCAGCTCAATCTAAATTATTTAATAGCATTATCAAAAACATAGCTGAAAATCTTTTTTTACAAAAAATTTATTTTGCAAACAATTAAAGAGCTGAATCTTATTTCACACAATGTAAGTTTCACTGTGCATTCGTGAAATCATGGTTTGGTTTGAAAATAAATATTGTAAAACTGAAATCTATATTAGAAGAAAACTTTATAATCTTATTGTTGAGAAGACGATACAAAACAAAAATCATACTTTGAAATCAGTATCAATTCCTTCAAATCGTTGAGAATCTTCTGGAAGTTGTGATCGAATATCTTCAGACCCTATGAAAATTGCTTCAAGATACGACCATGTTCTTTGTACTTCAAACCAAATTGTGATACAGAATCTGCTGTTGAAAGTTTTTCTGCCAGCCTGATACTTGTTCGAGGAAGTAAGCGATATATTTTGATGTCATCAGATTTTGCAGTTGGACCTACCAAACCAAATATGGATTAATTAAAAAAGAAATTGGAAATAGCTGGATGATAGCTGAACATTAAAATACAATTTTGGCAACAACATGAAAAATAAAAGAAAATAGTCCATCAATTTGGACTCCATCAACTACACTGCTCCAGAAACCAAAAAATGGCCGTCACATAAATTTTTACACACAAGATAAACTTTTATACCGTATGAAACACAAAGACAACATTAGGTTATGAGTGTGCAACAATGAAGTTTTGCATTCCGTTCCGCTGCATCTCCAATGTGATTTAGTTTTTTGGTGTATATTTTTTAAGCCCATTGAATCATTGGAAGAAATAACATGAAAAATCATACAAAATACTAAAATTGACCTGGTTTTCTTCAAGAGTTTCAATCAATTCTTCATCTGATTTCAGCAGTGATTTACCAGTTCGAGCATGATGTTCATAATCAAATTTCATTGCTCCCCATGTTAAGTCTAATTCTTTCAAGACCTTTAGAAATGCAGAATATAGTTACCTAATGAATTTATCTTTTTGATCTGATTTTATATTATAAAATTTGACATTAAAAATGATCTTGCTGCATAAAGAGTCCTAAACTTAAACTATGAATTTCAAAAAATTAGAAAAAAATATCATAAAAAGATTGAATTTAATTGAGTAAACAGAGTTTCAACTAAATTTATGAACTTTTCCTGAATCATGATTTACCTTCTCCATTCCCATTTCCTTTACAGCTTTATCCACAATTCCCCGTACTTCATCTTCAAAATTATGGAGATTGAGTTGTAACAGATCAGCAAGTGTTGTCTTTTCATCCATGCTGAATTTGACCTGAATATGCACAAAAAAGAAAGTGAAAAAGAGGGAAGTTGAAAAATACTTTTATATTGTTAAAGCTTAAAGCCTAAAAGAGAATAACAAGTACCAGCAATATAAGGTTAAACAAGTTATCAGCATTTATGCTAGGCTTGGAAATATTTTTTTAATGAAATTCACTCTGAGCAAGGTCGGAAGCAGTTCCCAAAGGAAACCAACCAACAGCCACTCAATAGCAAAGAGCTACTAAAAGATGAAATACCAGCAACCGCACTCTAATGGGAAAATATTCCAAATGGAACAGAACCATCATGGTAAAATGCAGTGAGTGGTATCTCCCCTGGGCGATGGTGAGCCATCTATCACTTCTTTGCTTCCTTTTAGTTGCCTCTTTCATGACACGCAGGAAATACGTCAGGACTATTCTAAAGCCCACACCTACAGGGCAGGTGTGATTCCCAGTTCAGAGTTATATTTTGTCAATCATGTGCCACAGATGGACCGTGTCTCATAGACGTGATCCATCTGTGGCACATACCTAACAAAATATGTTTCGAGTAGGTGAATTACTGGAAATCAAAGAAACATTAAACTCAATATTACCTGTGTAGCTTGCATAAGTTGTTGCCAATGTCTGTCACGAATTGCTGGATTTTGTAACTCACCGACAGCTCTCAATGATGTTAACATGTTCTTCACACCTGAGTCCAAACCACTGAATGCATCCCATGCTCGCATCTGAATTGAAAAGTAAAATTGCTCTTTTCTAAAGCGATTCCAAATAGGTAATATGATTTCCTTAGGCATAAATCCAAACCCTATCAAGACTCGGTCTATCATTAATTCAAGTCTAAAATTATGTATATAGACAATCAATTTGTGTCAAACACAATTTTGATCATGTTTAAGATAATATAAAAAAGCCAAACAAAATAAACTTTATGCATCGTTAGAGAGCATTTATTAGGCAAATTCAAGTTTGAATCACAATAATTTTGGCAACTTATCTTATCAGAAAATTTTTGATTATTTTTGATTTTTGACAAAAAAATCGCATAGCACAAACCTCTTTATCAAGTGATCGAATATCTTTGGCAAATTTTCTGCAATCAATTTCCATCTGTTCCACATCAATCTGTTGCCATTTTGTTTTCTTCCAATCTTCAATGCTGGTGTTAACCAATGTTATCATGTCCCACAGTGCTTTCAACAGAATGACCTGTAAATCAGGCAGAATGACTAGAGTGTTAAAAATCGTTCACTTTACTTTCTTTGTATTCAAATTGATATGGAGAGCTTTGTTAATATAAGCTTGATTCAGGAGCAAAATTGGAAAACTTGAAACTATACTAAATACAGTAGAATTGTTGTAAAATAAAAGCTGTATAAAAAGATAATAATACTTTTGATGTTTCAAAGTTCATTAATATTCAATATGAAGGTTATCAGGCAGCACTAATCACTAGGAACAAGTTTATATGAAAAATCGGTAGCTTGTAATCTTAAATTATAATTTTATTTTCATCATACCTCATTTCGAAACCAATTAAAATTATTTGCCACTAACCTCTTTCCTGCATTGCTTCATTTGTTTGAATTCTGGAGCATTAATTTCAAATATTGCTGCTGACTCATGTAATTTATCCATGACATCCTCCATTTCACTAATTTCCATGTGACATTTGTCCAGTAGAGAATATGGATTGACTGCATTATATCTGAATGGAGCATCTTTGCGGAATCGTTCCCGGAATTCATGCTGTTTAACCTGATTTATTTAACAAAAGAATTTAAGTAATTTGAAGTTACTGTTAGGTATGTCCTTATCAGAAAAAGGCTGGTACTGGTATACTAAAATTTTGATAAAATTAATTTTATTTTTCTATTATTCTTACCATAAATTGATCCATTTTGTATTGAAATCATAACATATGCCAAATTTTAGATTATAAACGATTGAACCGCAAAATGTGCAAAATATGGTCATATATTAGTAATTTCATTGATATCTAATGTTGAATCATTATTCTATATATATGGTTAATTCTGACTACTGTTTAAACTTAACTACGTATAAAGACAAGTCCAGATACAGTTTTGACTGATTCGTAGGAAATAAATATCTCATAGAATATATGAGTTTTGTGCAAAGAATAAAAATTGAGATAAACTATTATTATTCAGCTGTAACTTTTGACCAAAGTTTCTCAAGCACACTAAATCTTCTTTAAGTCATTTTTAAACAAACTGCATAATTATTGCAAACCCGTCAGAATGACATATTTTGACTCAAACATAACACTCATTATAGTTTTTTTTAACCATAAACGATTGGCCCATCTAAATATATAGTCACAATTTATATTATAAAACTTACATCAAATGAGCTGCATTTTCTTCTCAACACAGCAACTTCATCGGATTGTAATGGTGCAACAGCTTGTTTTACAGTAGCTGCTGTTTTCTTGGTGTTATTCCATTTCTCTGGAAGCTCCTGTAATGAAGTCATAAAAAGAAAGAACGGCATGGTCAAGAACCGTCTTCAATAATAATAAACTTGATAAGTTATGTTCATCATCCATACTATTCAAAATTTTGGCAGGAAAAAGTCGATATCGATCAGATTTAAAAATGCTATATAAGCTAATATAAAAGCAATATTTTTCATTCAGAACAAGATTAATTTAAAAGCAAAAGTTAGAACTTTTTTTCATCACCATACCTCCAACTGTTTGTGAGTCTCTTCCGGAAGTTCCTGATCGTAAGTTTTCAGTAGTTCAATTGTTTGTTTCAATGGTTCAAACATTTCATCAGTCGTACTCTGTCGAGTTTTGACATCCTAAAATAAAAAAGAAAGCATTTAATATTAATATTGTATATTATAATTATTTAGTATGAATCAATAAATATTAATATATTAAATATCAAATAATATATCCTTTATTATAAATATTTCCTTTCTTCTTCCAATAGCCGGTGCAATCATAAAACTTGATTTAGGTGCAGTTGTTTGTATTTTGATATTTTTTTTGTGCAGATTTTTAGAATCTTTCTATATCTTTCCTGTGTCAAAAAAGGATACTTTATAAAAGGGAGGCAGATGTTTTTACCCTTATCCATGGCAGACACAAGTCATAGCACTGTGGCATAGTGATTCACTTTTTTTTTGGAGGTGAAAAACTTAAGAGTGTACAGCTAGTCTTACTTTTTATGCAGCTCTATGTTTCATTCAAGTGCTGCTTCCAACACTGCCCAGAGAGAATTTCAAGCAGAAAACCTTTAGATTTTGTGCTAAAAAATATATCACAAACCTTAAGTTGTTCAATGACAGCCACAAGAGCATCATAATCTCCTTCCTTAACTTCTTCTTGCATTCCCGAATCCACTACTTTGATGAAATTTTCCAAGTCAGATAAACTGAATTAAAAAAATTATAATATGATTCTACTCAAATCATAGAAAATCGGCAAATTAATTGCATTCATGCGCTAAAAGCAAAATGCACAGATAGAATAATAGTTTTTGTTTATAAATTAGAATACCATTCAATTGGTAAAATAAAATTTCCTTAAAATAAATAAAAGTACAACATAAATTTTTTACCTGTTTGTGACATGATCAATGAGATGTTGTTTAAACATAAAACTCCATCTTTTAATGATGTTTAGCAAAGCTTGTTTGAATGGTTTTGCATCAACTCTGAACCAGGCATCAAATACGGCGATTGGATTGACTTCTTCAACTTCACAATATATTTTCTCATATTGATCAACCTGAAAACAAAGCATTTATAAGAAAGCAATATCTATCTATCTATACGAAATTGTGATTAGTGGAATACTTGTTAGAATGATTGATCCAATTCCAACTGTAACTGTACAGTAAATATAAATAAATATTGTCTATCCTTCATGCTTTGTGAATAGCAAAATAAATGTTTTCTCCTCGAAAGGTAATCCAAGAGGGCACTGATTATTATACAAAAACATAATATAGAAGTTACAGGAATGAGCATGTTTCACCTGTTCCTTGAACATGTCGAGTGTTGGTGGATTCTCAGGAACGCCTTCTTCAGCATGTGCTTCAATTTCTTCAGTTGTTAATACATGACCATATGTTAAAAATTGTTTCATGAATTCATTGCGATCATCAACCCACAAGTATGCATAGTTGTCGAAACTAAAATATATAAAATATTGGAATTAACAAATAGGATTATAACAGAAGATAATTTGTATATACTGTAGTAAGACTAAAGCACATTAAAAAATCTTAAAAAAACTTATTAATTTTTTTATTGTAGGATAATTCTTCATCTTTTTCATCAACGGTAAATGTGTGTTATTTACACCTCATGCTATACCATGAAAACAGAAATAATTGTACCTGTTTCTATATTCACAAGCTTTATCCATGACCATCTGCACTCTCTCCATCATTTCATTTCTCATGTCAGATAAATCAGCCATGTCATCCATGTCAGCCTAGTTTATGAGAAAAATATGATAACTTATTAATATTCATGTCAAAAGCATTTGTGTGTGTGGTTTTCATGTTGTTGCAAGAATTGAAAATGTATACGCCTCTTCTACGTCCAAAAAAATTTAGAAAATATTCCATTTTCGAATTAAAATGTGGATTGGATTCGCATTTTTTAATTGCAAGAAACCTACTAAAAGACATAACTGAAAACAAGATCATCCAAAAAAGCAAAATACAGGGTTCAAATATTAGCATAATGTTGGAAATATTTTTTCGACCTGATAATGTTCCATTCCAGTTTGTTCTTTAGCAAGTCTTGGTACAAGTGATGACATATGATAGACATCATTCAGCAATCCTTCAACCAAATCATAGAATCCATCTTGTGAATTATTAAAATCCAGTGATGGCCTGAAGGAATGATATGTTTGATAAATTTTGATATGAATATGAAATATGAATATGAAAAAAATAACATTTTACCCCGGACAACTGCAAAATATTCCAGTAAAACTGACAGGTTGAATTATAAGTGATTCTTTTTAGTAAAAAAATACAATTTTGTGTGCAGTAGGAGTAAATAGAGGACTTTCTTGAAAGCCAGCACTGTACCAACTATATTGAATTAGGATTTTAGAAGAGGTTTTGCTTAATACATCATATTATCAACCATGACAACCTACAAAATTGTGTTTTTTGGGGGGGAGGGGGGCTGAGGGTATTATTTGCTATGGCTTGTCTGTGAACCTAACAGGGGGTTTATACCTAACAACTATTGGGCCCGGGCGGAGTAGTGACTGTGTATCTGTTCTTTGTTACAGCTACCTGTGAAGTATCTTGCCTAAGGGTAAGCTCAGTGGTAAATCGGTCAACCATCAAACCATCGTTCCGGACAATCCCATCGCATAAGAGTATACAAATATGATGTCTTACTTGAAAACCATGTCTGGTGCATTTAACTCGAGATGAGCTTGAAAGACAGGAGTGAGATGAAGTTTCATGTTTGTTTGATGAAGGAAGAATTTGAGAGAACATTCGATGGCAACAAAGAATCCTTCAACAACCATATCATCAATGTATAGAATGTATGCTTTCCATGTTTCTGAATCTGCAGATGCTTTGAAAAGGTTCATGTTTGCCTAAAACAAAGAAATAGAAGATTTATTCATTAAATCAAGTGTAAAGATTGGAGATATTGCAATATGTTTTCAAAATATGGTATTTTGGCCAAATGTATTATAATTTAAGAATTCAACTGAGAAGTGATTACTACCACTAGCCTCGCTAACAGTTTAAGAAATCACTCATTTGAACAAAACAATGTGTACCCATCTTGAAAAAATATATGCCCAAGCGCCACTGTCAGATCGCACCATCAAGATGGGTTCCATCTGTGGCTCATGCTTGATAAAATAAAACTTCTTATTGGGAAGCAGCCATCAGAGTCAGATTTACCATAAAAAAGGCAGTATATCAGGTATATCATAAATGAAATAAATCCGTAGGATTCAAAAGTTTTAAGCTTTTTATTAACAAAAATTGAACAGCATAAACATTTTAAATAACCAAAAAAAAATAATTCTGTTATCTTGATCATCAACTTTATCAATATTTAGATATAATAATGACTTACTGTTACTAATTCATGAATTTCTTCTCCACTTTTTGTTATGAAAGTATACCATTTATTCAATCGATCTGTTCTATCATCAAGATTCAACAAAGCATCCTGAAATGTGGTGAACATAATTTAAAAATATTCAATAGCAAAGACATATTTCTGGAATCACATCACTGTGGGTGGCCTACTGGTTATCATGTTGACATCGCAAGTTGAATATCTCTGGTTCAAGTCCCAGCAAGTCTGGCCCTTAAATCCATGCCCACCACTCAACCCAGAGTGTAATAACTTGGGTAGGCTCGATGAGAGTGAATAATTCATACCTTTCAAAGGGCTTTGTTCAGGGTGATCCACTCAAATGAGCGGCTACAAAAAAATTAATTTGATTGATAAAGGAAGTGAATATTTCCACATAACTGTGCTTATTTTGTTATGAAGGATCAAAGATTCATTCACCAACAACTTGTACAAATAAAATTAATTGGTAACTGACATGGACAAACAATGCATAATATTCTGTTTATGAAATTATTACAAAACCATTTGATAATATTCAAGTGTAATTCAAACAAATTCATCGAAATGATTTTTCTTATCTACCGATATTTTCTAAATCAATCCAATATCCTGGTCATCCGGGACCACTAAAAATCTTAATAAATTGAATAAATTAATATTGTATTGTCATTTTACTTTTTCCTTCTTCCTCTCAAATATAGGAACAACCCATCCTTCCATTATTTTTTTTATTTTATCAACATTATCTTTTGCTTGTTGAACTCTTGTCTCCAAATCACTGACCATGTCTCTTGTTTCTTGAATATATTCCCAGATACCTGAGATACAACGAAAGATGTAACAGTAAAAAAAATTTGAAGGTAATCATAAAACTTTTAAACAGATTAAAACTATCTTAAATTCTAAATTATATTATTTATGTTTTTCTATTAAATAAATTTTATATCAATATTAATTTATCAAAATAATAAACACATATTCGACATGAAGAATTTTCATCTATTCTAACCATCTTGCTTCCATGAAAGATCTTTCTCAGCTTTTGTAAGTTGCTTATCAATGTTTTCTAGTTGTCCTTCAATCAGAGGATATTCAACATCTAAGATGGTTGTTCTGACCTGAATATTGTTATAATTGGTATTAAGAATTTCAATATTAAATGGCATTATCAAGGTTTTTTAATAAATTTTATTAGCACGAGGCATCTAATAGCTTATCATTGTTTTATGTGTAAATATAACAGAATAATATTGTTTTGAAAATTTTCATTTGATGATGACATATCTTAACTGTTTGGGGAGCTGGGGAGCTCCCATTCAGCCTCTAAAGTAGAAATAAAACAGTTTGATTACTGTAATATGGAAAGTGCAATTCAGCATGTTATTTCTTCACTCAATTAAGATTACCCAAAGCAAGGTTAGGAAACTCATTGGAGGAGATTTCCCTAAACATCTGAATTGCAATAATCTACATGTTTAAAAACTCACATTATTGGAGAAAACTCGAGAAGATAACAAGCACAGATTTGTTATGATTCGAATTCATTTTCTCTGGGAAACTGTGTGAATGAAGGACGTTCCAATTTAGTGCACAATGTTACCTTGTTGTACCACTGTTCTGTGAGATCCAAGTTTGCAACATATTGTCTGAATGATTCTTTCTGTGCAAATATTTTTGCAGCCGTATCTGGAATTTGCTCAGAATCTTCCAATTCAAGATACTTCACTTCACGAAGCACTGATACAAGCTAAGAAAAATAAATTGAATGTATGACAATTTTTGTGTGGAAGAGTTGAAAGTGTTGAAATTAACATGGCTTAATGACGATTTTGTCTTTTAATATGTCACTCTTAATAAATCAATCTTTTTCATTATTATATTGTCATGCACACAAGAAAATGTTACACATACAAAGCACAAAACCTGGATGTAACACAGAATGAAATATTGAGAAAATAGGGAAAATATCAAATCAATAAAAGCATCTGTGCACCTATGGACAAAGGATGGAAAATGCAGTTTGCAGTCAAATCCAGTTACTTTTTCACGTGGGTTTACACTTTGACAACATGTGAGGTGCTTGGTAGCATTTCAAGCTGGTGTCATCGAGTTTAATAGATCAATGCTGATGTTTCACATAAGGTGCCATGGACAGAAAATTCATGCATATTGTTGCATTATAAAACGGTAACTAATTTGAAATCGAAATGTTCTGATAGATCAGGGGTCGGAAAACTACGGCCCGCGGGCCAGGTCCGGCCCACCAGGCGCTTCATTCCGGCCTGCGAACAGTTCCAAGCAAATGCACGCACTGATTGAACTTCAGAATAATACAATGTTAAAGTCGAAGTTTAGCGTTACTTTTCCGGAAGTGTTTTTCATAGAACATATATCTGCAACTCTATTTCCGAAATCACGAGATAAAGCGAAAAAAATTGCATCCATGTTTGGCAACACTTATATTGGCGAACAATTATTCTCCAAGATGAACTATGCAAAAAATAAATTTCGATCACGTTTATCTGATGAACATGTTAATGATGTTTTACAAATTTCTTGTTCCAATATCAGAACTGACTTTGACAATTTGGCAAAAAAATGAAAACAACATCAACATTCACATTAAATTGTTACACACATTTGTTGTTTTAATAATCGGTTTCAAAGTTATAAATTCCTTTTATCATATCAATGAACATATTATATAAGCATGAATAGGAATGTAAAATGGCGTGTAATTTAAGAGTTCGATATTCGCGTTTCAGAAAATCTGTCCCGACAGTGACGGCCCGCCAGTATATTTTATTTTATCAACATGGCCCGCGAAGTTTGCTGACCCGGCCCGAAAGTTTGCCACCTCTGTGATAGATAGATACCTGTGGATCAAAATTGATGGTAACAAGACGAGTTTCTTCATTTCTAGATATAAGTGGTTGATTGAGATTGAATTCTGATTTCTGGTCAACTTGTTTCGACCAATCTTCATAGATGCTTTCTTCATATCTGAACAGAATGAAAATATTTGTAAAACAAATAACTAAAATGTTCTCACCATACTAAGCAATATTCCTCTCAAAGACCTATTTTTTAGAGTGATTCGAGCTTTAATTCAATTTGAATTAAAATAAAATATTACTAAAGAATAATGTATACTGTTCTGGAGACAACAAAATGATTAAATTTTCGTCTATGGCAGAGTTTGAAGCAAACTTTTGTGGCTTCATCTGCAGTCCCCTTTTCAAGCCAAAAATGCAAAAAATCTTATATGAGCATTACTTAGAAACTGTAACAAGAAAATATGAATAATATGTTAAAATCACTTAAATTTGAATAGAAAGCTAAGAATTTGTAAATTACATCGCTATCTCCCCATCCCCATGAAAAGATTTATTAATAAACTCACTTCTTCAGTAATTGCATCATTTGTGAATATTTCATTTCCATTTCTTTTCCTGCATCAGCTTCCATAACTCTGTGAAAATTGTGTGAATGTTAACCTTTGAAAACTTGTTGGAAATGTAAATAATTTATCATCATAATGCTGAATTTCTGTTTTCTTAATCACAAAAGATATTATAATATATTAATAATACATTCAAATCCAGTCAAAAAATATTTTGCAACCTTTTTTGCAAAGTATGAGTCACTGACTGATCGCGCCGCCGAGTCACTTTCCATCTGTGGCTCCTGCTTGACAAAACCATGTTCATGTTCTGTCAAGAATGAGTCACTGAAAGATTGTCTACTTAATCAATGTCCATTTCGTCCATTTCTGATTCATAACTGAACAACCAAAATCAATAACAAAGTCTACTTACGGGTGTTGAACATGTTTAAAGTTGTTGTATGGAAGTTGGATTCGAAGCTTTAATTCTTGAGCCCATCTTATGGCACCAGCTACATGAGGCATGTTCTTGTTCAGAGAGTAGTATCCTAAAAACATATTTATTTTATATTTCTTGATGATAACATTTCTTATATCATCAATACAGTTCAAAAGTATAAACTTTCCAAAAAACAAACAAATGACAGGATACACACCTTGACATGATAAAAATAAAAAATAAACCAGCAGAGGTAATATTACACCATGTTCAAGAAATTGTTACTTCCAATTAAGTAATTTTAAGCTAAAATTTCTGTGTAATAAACTGTACCATATTTTTTGTGATGCTCCATTTGTCTGTCATAAATAATCTTTGCTTCATCCAATTCTTTATGAAACATGGAAAGAAGTATTGGATATTTTGACCATACATCCTGCTTGATAAGCGGTCTGAAAAATAAACACACATAAAAATTATATATGATTAATATATCTAATAAACTACATACCCCTGTGCAAACATTTCTCACAATATAATACACAATCAGAAATTATATTTTGTCAAGCATGAGCCGCAGATGAACCATGCCTCAAGGGCACGCTTCATCCATAGCTCATGCTTCACAAAACATGTTTACATGGGATTTTTCTGACTTCGTATTCTTCATTTGAGCTTGATGGTTCATTCCACAACTGAAAATTTATTTTGAAAACAACTGATTTTCTAATTGATTATTGATCAAACCAAATTTGGAAGGTAGCAGCATTCACCTTAGTAGCAAAGATCCAAACATGTGAAGAAGTTTGAAAGCAGATTCTGTACTTGGGCAATCATCAAATGCTTGATAAACAATTGCACCAAGACGACGATCCATATCATCAATTCGCTTCTTGAAATTGCCAAGATCTGTTTTGAATGTCTGAAAACAGATTAAAACCCACGATAGTCTGAATGTTGTGATGTTGACGTATTAAGCTAGGCTATCGGATTTGTTATAGCATGCCTGCTTATTGATTCAATACCTGCCACTCAAATCGGGATGTAATAAAGCAAAAAAACCATTTTCTGATAAACTGTGGTTGGTGGGGGATATCGTAATCTCCGATTATGTAAACAACAGAGCAGCAGCCAGGTGTCAGGCACAATCGCAAACCAGGACGTTGGAAATGCGTAGCTCAAACAGTAATCTTAACGCTTTTACCGTTCAAACTAACCGAGCCCCCAACTGATAAATTCTATTTATATAAGTAAAAAAAAATGAAGGTCATTCAATACCAAACTTACTGAATCAGCTGGATCTAATGGATCATACTTCATTTCCGAGATGGACTTGTACAAAGCATTGAATTCTTCAAATATATTTACAACTTGATCGCTTAATGCTTTTCCTTTGATTCCACCAAATTCAATTTTCTCAAGTTTCAACATGTCTTTTGCATCGGCAAACAAACTCTATTAAAAATAATAAAAAACGTTTATAATATTCATCAAAAATGATTGTGTTAATACGATACAATATGACAGCATATTAAACTTACTTACGTACCGTACATAAATTGATTTCCACAATTTTTCAACAAACAAACAATGACTAATACTGAATTGAAAAGATGGTATGGACCCTGGAATTGACACTTTTGCACAGTCTGGAGAATTTAATTCTGCGTGTGGAATCGATCCAAAGCATAAATTATTCGAATCAATCGTAAATCAGTCATAGAAACAAAAAGCGCTAAGTGAAATGGAAATTTCATTATTGAGGTACAAAATACAACCAATTTTGAACAAATTAGTTCAGTCAAGTTGGAATTCCTTGCAAAAAGAAGTACGATCATACAATCCATCCATATTGATAGTTTTATTCTCAGTAGAAAATGGCTTATTAACTTACCAAATTCAAACACTATTTACCTCAATAGCATGAACTCTCTCAATGAAAGTGTCCATTCTTGCAAATACAAGACTGTTATCAAAGTCCCATAAAACAGGTTCTCTGCCAGATTGTTCAAAATATGATGAAAGTTGGTCCTTGTGAGTTTGATATGCAGATCTGTTATTAAGTATCATACTATTATTAGACAAAAAATCAGAAATTCAAAATAAGCAACAACAAGACCTAGCAATTTACAGGGCTGGATGAACTTCAATAAAACTATTTTGAAATTTTAAATAGGAAGTTTCTGTTTCAATTTTAACTTTTACAAAGAATGAGATCTTGCGAAATGCGCTAATATGTTTCCTGTATGTTTTAATGGGTGACTAAAAGAACACAAAAAATAGGTAAATGGTATTACTATAGCTCAGGGTAAATATCACTCACTGCACTTTATCATACAGGTTCAGTCTTGGATGTTTTGAACTTAAAGTGCAGTTGATGGCACCACTATATTCTATGTAGATCATTGCCACGATCAGTTTCCTAAGAATCCTGATTCTGGCCTTGTTTGGAGTGAATTTCAATGAAAAAAAGTAGTAAAGACAATACTAAAACAATGAGTGATGTCTATCTTACCTGAAAGCAACCAAAACTTTGACAGCACTCTTTATTTTATCAAGAGCTTCTTCAACTTCAGATTTGAACAAATCTTCTGGATTCAGATAGACACGACACTGTTAGAAAAATAGGATTGTTTGATAACTTGATTGTATGACTTAGATTCAGAGGTATCATTTAGTGAACTGTAAAACCTTCTTGCTTGTAAGCTTACAAATAAACTTGTGAATTTACGGAAAAAGATCATGCTATTTCTGTTCCTGACTTCGCATTTTTGAAAGGAATTGCTCAAAGCAAAGTTTTAAAAATTATATGTTCACAAACCTGGTTGATCATCAGATTACAGACTTCTTGCAACAGAACAATAAGTCGGGTTGGAGCACAATAATATTTGCTGTGAGCCCACACTTTGCATACAGTGTCAAACAACGGTTTAATGTAAATACCACTCTCTCCAAAATCTCTCTCTTCCAGATCCTCAAATATCCATTTGAGTGGTTTCAAGTGGGTATGAATATCTCGAGCTTCATTGAGTCCTTCAATAGAAATATAAAAACATATTTCAATTAAGTCTGAACAAATAAAGTGCAGAAATAGTGAGTTCTCTAACTTATTGAACAGAATATAAAATATGATTTAAATGAATATAAATACTGTGGAAAATGAATTACAGATTGTAGTAAAGCCTGTTGCCCCACGTCTCGATCAAGGGTGCAATAACTTGCTCAGGCTGAGCTGAACCCACAAGTTTATCCCTATCTTATTCGAAATACACTATATTTAATAGAATAATGTTCCAACATTACAGATGAAAGAGATTGTTAATATTTAACTATATTTTGTCATAGTTTCGCTGCAGAATGAATTGATTTAAGAATCAAAGAATGAAATTACTTGTAATCAGAATTCGTGAATATTCAAATAAGGACATCCCAATTTCTAGTACAGAACATTTAGACTATACATAAGACAATATGACCATTGACTAAACATACCAGCCACCACATCTCTGAACATTTCTCTGAATGCAGGAGCATAACTGCTTTGAACTCTATCCAATACTTTGGCCATTGTTTTCACTTTGTGTGTATTCAGCTGAAAATAAGTATAAATATGTATTGCACATCCATATTTTTCAAAGATTAATATTTTGATATCATAGATTTTGTCTAGCAAAGCATGGGTTTTCTTAGCAGCGGGGTAACAGAATATTGTTTTTATTTCGGAGGTCCGAAGTGTCCATGTCATATTCTTTGGATAAACTAAAAAGTTTTAAAATCCGTCCATCTTTTGATGGAACCCATTTTCTCCAGATGTCTGCATAGCAGAGTAGCAGGCATTTTACCAGTCTCCATTGCATGATGCCTCATCCTTACAAACTACACGCCCCGTTCTGATTGAATAGAAAATTTTGGAGTGCTAATCCTGTATTTTAATCGAAGGTTACTCAGGATTATAAGCACACTGCATTGTGGGTTTATATAATAATGAATTAAACAGTAATCACACACGAGAAGAGTCAAATTTAGCATTCACTAAAATATGTACAAAATTCTAGTACTTGTTTACCTGATCGTATATACATTGTAAATTTTCGAATCTATCGCTCCAGAAAGAGATTTCAGTAGTTGGCAGAGGATTTGTTCCTTGCAGAAGAAGTTCTGAAGAATCTCTCATCAAGACATCACGAATTTGATGACTCCACTCGATGACAACAGACTCCAAGGCGTGCAAAATTTGTCGATCTATCAAATCTTCCCTATCAATCATAAAGAAATAGAGTTGTAAAATAGCATAGACTTTTGTATACATAAACAACAGTTTAATTTATTTTATACAAGAATTTGTTGGGGGAAAACACAAAGAATCATACTTGACATCTTCTTCAACAGGTGGTGCCTCTTGTTCGGGTATTTTCTCTGTTCCAGGAGGAAGAGGTAGAAGTGTTTTTCCTTTTACCTGGGCAAAAAATAATTCAACTCACTAATCGCAAAATGTCAGTAAGAGACATTTTTGAATCATACTTTTTTAGCAACAAAGGAAAATGAATAAAATTAAATTCATATACGAGTAGATCCAGAAAAAAATGATTCTTAGCTGATTATAATAACTTAAGTATTCTTAAACATATGTAACTATATAAAATCATAATCATATACAAACTGATTGAGTACAGGTAAAAAACAATATATTCGAGCAAATTTATCCTAAATCTACAAATGTTATGTTCATAGCTATGGTTATTCGTTCAAACAGTATTTGAAATTCACTGTATAAATTAATTCCAGATGATAATTTTGTCAATTTTGCAGCAATGTTACGATTTATAAAATAAACAACATAAAATTTGACGTATATAAATATTTCAGAGAAAAATGGGCAAACTGAGGAATAATAGAAAAACAAAATTACTTTTTTTCACAATTCTAGAACATCAGACTTATCAGATAATGACATCCTTATTCATATTAAATGCTAATACCTGTCCTGAAACAACAAAAACGCTGCTTTTTAACTTGTGAACATGTCGCAACACATCTCCAGAAACCACATGAGGCCATGTTTCATGATTTCTATCATTGGACAACAATGGTACAATCACCTGAAAATAAAATAAAGTATGGTGTACTAGTAATCGAGAAGATGCGCAAAATCGGGTTGATCATTCAATTTCAATTAATTTAGTGTATGAATGTGCAGCAATACAATGTTATATTTACACATAATACTGGGTTGTCATGTAGTGTACCATAACCTTCAGGAGTACTTAGCTCAAATTTTTTTTATAACTGTGTTCCTACAACCATCGACTGGAATGAGCATATTTTTTCACAGTTCACAGAAAATCATATATTTCATTGAGTTTCAGTTCAAATCCCTGATCTCATTGCTTTAATGTACAGAATTATATTTCTATTTTTCTCACACAACTGAAGTATCTCACAGTCTGATGACACACATTTTTTCTTGGATATTAGGGACAGTTTGGGGGTCTCATGAAGTTTAGTACCATATATCCGATTATCATAATAATTTCCCATGTTGCAAGAGACTCATCCTAACCCGGGAGACAATGTCAGATACTCGCAGCATTGGCGCCCCCTAATTAGGATGAGAATATTCTGCCGGTTTTTATTTTAATGACATTCGGGAATATGGTACTAAACTTCACTAGACCCCAGTTTGGTTGGGCTATACATAAAGTCATCAAGTTCAACAATATTGAGGTTGCATTCTAACAAACCTAATATAACATAAACGCTTATGTCCATCCACTATCGTATTAACGTTGGTTAGAGGTTGCTAGACATGCACGAAAGAACAAAGCCCATGCTATCTTTGATCACATGCATAGGAGGGGATTACCGTTTTCGGTCTCAATTACTACGGGTTTTTCCCCTTAATTGCATTTTTGTACACGCAAAGTCTGTGGGTGGTGCGCCGAGTTATAGAGTTAGAAATGAGCTGTGCAACCCTGTTAAAGAAGCATGTCGCAGATTTGCAAATTCTTACGAACCGATTCATTTTTGGACTGGGATGACATTGCGACCTCCGACAAGCAGGTTCACAAATAGCGAAACGCGATACTTGAGGACCACAATGCACGACGTTATAGATAAAATTCGTCGCTCTTATTAAACCTGATTCGAAATTTAAAAATAATTCTGACAACAATCGAATATATATGTTCGTGTAACAAGAGAAGTCGTATGAAATTTCACATATTGAGTTGCATAACGTCTTATCTTTTGAAAAATGTGCACAGTCATTCCTTCAATCTTTTCTGAATTTAATAATACTCTTAAAATATATATTTCAAACAAATGAACCGGAAAATCGCGAGTCTAGGGCAGTGATTTTCAACTGGTGTTCCGTGGAAGATCTTCAGCTGTTCCGCGAGAAATTCATTAGCTTTACACAATGAGTCTAAAGAGTCGTTTATGGAAGTAATTATCCACTATCACCAGTTTGAATCTTCCAACATGTTTTGCTTCATATAGTAGGAGAGTAATGATCACGTGGTATACGATTATGTTGAGTCGCTGTTGACGCAATGATAGGAATCTTATTATGTAGGCATGTTGCTGCTGCAATAGCGCAACAAAAGTAAGTAAGTTTACAGCACACCTATTATTACTTCAACAGCGTTATAATTAGATTGGAAAACAGTACGAATAATCTGTCTAAAACTTAAAATTCCAGTGATGGATAGATATTTTGAAAAGGAACGTAATTTACAATTTTGTTAAATTTTGTTTGATGTACCGCAAGATTTTTTCAATACAAAAAGTGTGCCGTGGCTCAAACAAGTTTGAAACACTGGTCTATGCAATAACCATTCTATTCTAATGCATTTGAACTTTATATTTATAATTTTGCTTTTTAAAAACATTTAATGATATAGATCAATCAAATATATGTCATTGGTAACTGCACTTACAAAATGGACGTTGAAGTTTCAATCGAGCGTTTTCATTCTTGGTATTTCTCTAAGCGAAAATATATCGACATAAACAAGGATGTAAAGCTTGAAACGCGCCTCCGATACTTTTCATTAATGAAATGAGAATAACAGCAAAATTTTGCGATGTTCGCGATTGCAATCATTATTTAGTTTTACTTTTTCGCCTAAAATTTGATATTTTGTAAAAAAAAATAGCAAATATTTATCTTTGCCAGGTATTTTCAGGGAATATAAAACTGTTAATTTTACTTTCAGGGGTATTTTATTTGCGCAATTCACACTGGCAGCTGCACCAGGGGTGCAGTGGAAACATATTCTCCCCCCAATTTTGAAAAGGCAGAATAGCCCCATCCCGGCTCAAAATTTTGGCATTTTAACAAAACGATCAAAATTATCGGTAACAAATTAGTTGCGGAGGGGTATTTAGGATACCAAAATCCGAGAAAAGTTTAGTAAAGAAATTTTGACGCTATATTAGGCGTCACAGGTAAAAAAATTTATTAACAAATAGCGTTTCATGGTAGATTAGGTTGAAACAACTCAAAAATCGCGACCCAAAAATCCCAGGATAACTTTGTTATAAAAAGTCAACTGCACACTAATATATAAAGTTTCCATTGTATTCAGAATTAAATGGGGTATATATAGGTTAACCTCTAGAAATATTTCGAACTATAGAATTTCGTCTAGTTTGACATTATTCACCTGGTTCTATTATTTTGCACGAATATCGCTTTGTTTACTAGTAAATAGTTCCACCCAATTTCCACTTATCTGCACCACTTAGCAATGGAGTGCCATTCGCAGGGGGTAAGATAAAAAGTTATGAGAGCCATCGAGATATTATAAACATTATCCTTTCCACGGCTCAACCAAATTAGAATCTTATCATTTTGTGCTTTGCTTGAAATAGTTTTTCGACCACCCATGAAGTTACCATACATAACTGAAAAGTTTGTTTAGACGAGTATGCAGCACAGATGTCTCGCACCTAATCGGTGTAAGGGATTAATGGTCCAAACGCGATGAAACTTCAACAATATGGTTGCTTTATTTTGTATACCTTAAATCCACTCTCATACCGCGGTCGTAAATATTGGGTTACATATTAAAAGCCTCGCAAAGTGTATTTCACACTTTTAAATTAATGTTTTATAGTCTCAAACCACACGCATAAAATACTTAAAGCGCCGACTTAATAATCCAGTTCCAGTACATATTTGAACACATCTTAGGTAAACGTCATTTCATTAGAATACATATAAAATTCAAGGGGCGCTGTCAAAATTGTTGTCTGACGATATTCGGTATAATATTCGGTTGCTAAGATACGAGCGAAGAATAATTTTAGTGCGAGCAATTTGAATTCCGGTAAGAATCAATCATGCCCATTGAACAGGCCATCCTCAGATAAATTTCTTGGCAAAACTCGTTTCAAACTTGAGACAATTTTACCTAATGCGTCCAATTTTATGCACTTTTTTCTACCTTTTCGAGTGTCAAAAAAATATTCGTGAGACCTTCAACATCACACTCATTCTTCGCCTGAAGTATTTGAAGATTAATAGTCTCCCGGTAACGGGTTTAGAAAAACAGGTTTTTTGGCCACTCGTTATTTTACTTAAATTTGAAATCACGCATGCTTATTTCAGCAGATCAAATTGAAAGTTGATCAAATTCATAAAAATATAATGATTGGTAAAGTTATTTTACCACTACGTTAAACGTCAATCGTTGTATGTTCTATTTGAGTACGCTCGTAGTTTTATTTTGTCGTGAAATATTATACTGTTGTCATTGAGGTTTAACAGCTACCACTCTGTACGCACTCATATGCGCGCTCGTTCCTTACGTATCCTTGGATGTTCGATGTTTTTGTCAGGCCTCCAACTCCACCCTTCCGTAAAGATTTTCACAAGTATCTGGAATAATGGCAAGCAAACAAAAAAAAATATCTGTAGATGAACTCACCTCATCAACAAGCGACGATAGTTGGTCCAATGGGGCATATGAGAGATCTCCATACAAAAGTTGATTTTTGATGTTATCAGCTGATATCGTTTCTTTTGCTCGTTTGATGAAATAAACAGCCTTCGTTTTGCCTAATGTGGGAAATTCATAGGAGGGAGTCAATAGCCCTGCGGAGGATGTGCTCACAACTAACACGCCAACGTCACTTTTGTCGAAAAACTCTTGAATAAGCACTTTGTTATCTTCGACAGATATGCATTTTTGCCATTTGTCATTTTTCAGTTTGAGTGTTTGTAAAATATAATCACTCAAGAATACATATCGTTTGTCTTCTCCAGCATCCCCCATGTCAGTCTCCTTTTCTCACTCCACTCAGAAACTATAGAGTGACAAAAATATTAATATATGATATAGATTGGAGCGACCTGAAAATAAAATATATTTTCACCGAAATACCTGCTGCT
Source organism: Styela plicata (assembly GCA_963675895.2). Taxonomy (NCBI): domain Eukaryota; kingdom Metazoa; phylum Chordata; class Ascidiacea; order Stolidobranchia; family Styelidae; genus Styela; species Styela plicata. The sequence continues at coordinate 13,544,348 of OZ023138.1, forward strand.
TTAATCAAACAATATACATTTGTTTAGACGCACGAATCTGACACCTAATGTTGCGACGTTGATACAATAAGGGCAGCATGAAAATTTTAAATAAATGACTGCCTTTCTCGATCCATATCATAAACGCAGTGAATTTCAAATCGACGTCTAAAATTAAACAATACTAAATCCATGTGGAATCCTTGTCACTGAAATCTAAAAACCATTTTTCAAAACTAGTTTGCTCTGATGATTATACAACTGTGATACATTTTAAAACTTATTGTGCAACGGAATTCGAGCGGAAGCAAGAGAAAAGATACCGCGTTGGCATGTAACCTTACCCCACCGTTGTTACCACGATAACAATATAATGCGCGGTCTTATAAAAAGGATTAAAGTTGAGAATAACGAAAGCGTTTTGTTAATTCCAGATTGCCATAACCCTATTTCCATATACAACAAACGAACGAATGTTGCTAATGTCCAATCTCAAAACTCTGGTCTTCGACAATCAATTTGGGTTGTTGAGACTAAATGCGTCGTTGCAGGTATTCCTCAATGGAGTCGCGTAATGCTTTTCTCGAGAGGTTTGTCTATACGATAGCTAAGATTCATTTATAACCATCATTTCTTACACGAAAAAATAGAATAATAGCCGTCACCGAGGGTTAATTTAATGGCTTTCACAAAACCACCTCATTGTCGTAAACTGACTTTTCATCGCGTATCCTTTTTAGGCAAAAATATGCTAGTGCAATTCGCGAAATAGCACTTTTGATTATTTCATCGCAATTTGTCTCCAAAATTACAAATGTTTGCATAATTTTCTGAGACGGGTCTCTTGTCGAAATGAATAAATTGCTACCAGTCCCAAAATACTTTCAGGATACGACAACTTCCTTGGTTGTAGTCCTACTGTGATAGAGTATATCACTCTTTAGAACCTGGCCCCAACCTAACTTATCGGCGAAGCCTGGACTTGTGTCACTTTGACCCCGTGATAAACAACCCCGTACCTATGACAATATTGCTACATTCACAATCACACAATACGCGTCTGTGCTTAAATAAACATATTGCTATTGCTTTGGCTAGACGACGGTTTTCCTTTATATTTCTATAGACGTCAGGTGCGTGATGATGAACAAAACTTCCCAGTACCGTTCCGATATTTTGTATTGATTTTATTTGGCTAACTCTCCTCATTATCGCATACATACAAATATCACGAAATTGGGAAATTTATATTTGAATATGAGTTGTGTTAGACTTGTGGCTCACTGACTGAAATTCAACTCGATCAAAAAAACATGTTTTGCCAAGCAAGGGGTCGCGCCTCCGCTGAGAAGAGCTCAATTTGTGACTCATACTCGACAAGATCAAACTTTTGTTCCAATCAGTTTTTAACGAGAGATCAAGCTTGGTACGATGTTAGTGGAAATATGAGACAAATTTACGTTGAGAAATTGTTAACAGGGCATAAGTCTGTAGTGGCCTCGTATAAATGACTCATGTTATGACTGGCCCATACTCTTTGTGCGATAAGAGTCAACAATGTGTGATTAGATTGGTCTGACGCTGACAGACAGCTATTTAGAGCACAATAGTACCGCCTTTCACCGCACATCGTATTGTAGGAGGATGAAGAACGGCCATTGTACTGGATAACGTAGCTATGGCGACAGCAAACACTCGAGAAAAGAAAAATATTAACACACAGATGCCAAACAGCGCATCAAGTGGCGATTGAACGCTGTTAAGCATATTGGAAATTGAACATGCATCTAAGTATCATAAAATATATAAGGTAATTACGGTATAGATCTAAATTATAGACATTCTTGATGAAAAAATTCATCAATTCGCGTAACGTATTATGTTTATCATTATGAAGCTAGGATTATACGGCGTCGTGGCATTTACTCAATTACGTAGTATTTTCATGTTCCGTTTATTATTTTAAAGTACTCAGACAAGGGCACCAAAACCACGTTAGGGAATGCAACAATAAAGCCCACATATTATAAAAACGCACCTGTATCGTGCGAAAGTTTTGTCGTGTTAACGTTTTTGAAGGTTATGGCATACCCAAAATCAGGGATTAAATTCGCTATCACAACCGCTTTCAAACGTCTCGATTAATAACAATGATATGTTGTGCTCTACTACCACAATGGACGTAAATTACAAATTAAAGAAAAAACAGGGAACAACCAGTAAACGCAGAAAAGCTTATATTCAAACGCTCATCCGATTTTGCTATTAATTATGGCTGATGTAAATAAACTCTTGTATAACGAAAAAACTTGAGATGGGGAACTGCTTAACAAATTATAGCAATAATGGGCGTCGCAACAAAAATTTGCTGATGTAGTGGTTCACTCATGGTTCAAACATAAATCGAATCAACAAGCATTCTTGTACCACGTCTGATGAAGCATGGAAATATTAGCGTTATGTATCGTCTCAAAGAAATGCGCTTAAAGGAAATTCACAGTAATTCGCAGTGCTGAAAACGTTCTATTAATCAACCCCATCCCTCACTCTCGCAGTTACAGTTAGCAATCTGAATTTTCTGTCGAATCTTTATGAAAGGTTATTAAAACTTGACTATTATCTTGGGGGAGAAAAAGTCCAAAATACGGCTTAACAATATGGGATACCAATTTTTTTATTGCATGGACCTGGTTATCGGACGACACCGTACCAGCGCTTACGTGGAACCATCATGTGCCGTCATCCTCACCCAATGAATTTATGTTATTATTTTAAAACTTCAATATAATAGGCAAAATTTTCGCGCGCCTTTGGAGCGAACTTGATTTTGGTACATCATTTTGTTCCAAAATGGCGATTACTCGCAGAATTGCCAAAATCGTGCGCCTTAGCGTGCAATCACTTTTAGAAGAAAAAGTATCGAAAATTTTTTGAGACCACCCCAGATTTTAGACTCCGCTCCCACTGGTTTTGTTTGATTATGTGCGAAAGAGATTGCTGAACACCCGATTGCACGCTAGTTACGGCTGGTCAATGCCCCGTGGTTATCATATTGGTAGCTAAGGTTGAAGATACATTTGCGCGCGTTTACTCATCTTCGCATTAAATATTGTATTTTGAAAAAAGAATTCACTCTCCCATACTCTATCTCTCTCTCTCTTCACATACGCACATACCCCTATCCGCCGGAGTTTAATAAAATGAAGACACAAAAAATTAAAAATAAAATAATTAGTGTCATAAATTGCCAGGATTATAAGAAAATGCAATACGCAAAATATATCAAAACGATATCCCGAATCTTAGTTTTATTGCAATGACATCAATTCACCAACGTTGAACAAATATTGCCAGCCCATATGTAAAAAAAGATTTGGCCATAGCTGTCAATCAGTAAAATCCATATTAATAAAATATGCCAAATTCGGTCCATAATGGCATTGAAAAATCGGACGATCTTGGAATAAATACTATCCACTCCAAATCAATTCCAAATCTGGCCAAAATGGTTTTTAAAATTAATCTCCAGCGACCAAAATTATCCGGGTGACCCACTCAAAAAAAAGTGGCTAATAAAAAAAACTCCTCAAAATATGCCAAATTTGGCCCATGATGGCATTTAACACCACAATATCACTTTGTCCTTGCCTATTCCGCAGTGCTACCCAACTACAAAACATGCCGAAATTGGCTCCAGAAGGCATTAATACACTTCAGTAATTGTCATCATTATTAAATTGTTATGATTGTTAAACGCCCAACAGTAGTAAATACGTTATGTCTACCAAAATTGCAAAAATAGCCTCTGGAATAATTATTGTCAAACCATGGTTTCGTATTGTAAATGTTTTTAATCAATCTATGTTACGATGTCTGTATCTCAAATACGAAAATGAAATCATTATAATAATTCATATCAGTAACAAAAACAGTTGAATCAGTATTGTAATTTGGATGTCTGGGACAAGAAATCAAGTAATGCATGTAAGAATTTGCTACCCTTACGTTTTATTTAATTTTACTCAAGAAATTTCTCATAAACACCATTGTATATCATGAAAGGCGATCCTCACCCTTCTCACAATTTTTTGGGGCATTTATTTACTTCCATTTCTATTTTACCCATCTTTTGTTTTACTTTATTTTTTTTCTTTTATTGTTTTAACGTATTTTTTCTCATGCACAGTTTCTCCGGTACAGTTCAATTTCCTCTTCGCTTGCGTTTTAATTTATAGGGTGAGTGTGAGTGTGTACCTTTATTCATTTATTTATTTATATTTTTTGTGAGGAAGGGGTTCCCGTATGATGTGTTCGGTCGAATTTAAAATATATATATATATATATTTTTTTGAGGTAAGCAAACGCGTGTTACTCACTTCTAATGTTTTCTTGAAACTTATCCCGTGGCACGTTTTTTCATTTTCTTTTAGGTTTTGTTTGCTTTCCTGATAACTCTGTAATGGTATATCTTTATTTGTATCGCCTTTTATGTCGACAGAGGTGTCGAAATAAATTATGTCTATGTCCCTTTAAAGTACGTTTCGGTCCTTTTCCGGTATTTAGGATACCTCATCATAAATAAAGCAAAACAAACCGAATATCGTCTGTCTTCCAGCTTCTGTCTTGTTACAGTTTTTGCTGATGTTTTTTGATTTGGCATAGGATCTTAGGCAGTAGGTACCGATATCAGTACAGATTAACTTACACTGTGCACCATCCTATGCGGTATGTAAATACTCAATAAACTGGATTTTGACCAGATTACTGTGCAGGTTACACTGTACAGGTGTAAGTTATCTTTGTTGCAAGAGAGCGGAATTTTTTATCATTAAACTATCTGCTATACCTGTATAATTTACATAAGAAACCAAATTCAGTAGCCTACCGGCACTGTTCAACAAAAATCAAGACTATCGGTACTCACATACAGCATATGAGACATTAAAATATATGCTTTTCAATAATTTTTAGAACCTGATGCCATATTATACATATAATTAAAATGTCATTGAATGAGCCCCGTCCATTACCACCAAGAGCTTTACCACCATTAACAGCTGGTAGTTCAAACAATGGAAATGGTTCGCAAGTTTCAACTCGAACTCCTCGAAAAAAACCAAGGCCAGCTGCTGGTGCAGATGGTACCACTGTTAACAGAGCAAAGCAACTAGGTACGAGTACAAAAAACAGACAACAAAGAAGTCCTAGACAACCACAAGGCGAAGTGGGATCTATACATCAATCAGCTACAGAAGGAAGTGCTGCTGATGAAACTCATATGAGCGAAGGAAGGTTTGTAAAATACGATAGCGCCTTTATATGCTTAATCAAAAAAATTTCCTCAAAAGATTTTTTGTTAACAATGAGTCACCGGTGATCTTGCAACAAAGTTTTTTCCCAATGGCATTGTCAGATCGAACTTCTGTGAACCGGGTAAGTTTGTGATGGAGATACCTTAGTGTTACTTCAGCGATTATATAGCTCTAGGGAGAATCTGAACCAATCTCGATGGGAAAAAAATCAATTTGCTGGAGTACAATGAAATCTATCTAAAGAAACGATGTTGATTCTTTCTAGATAAGCTGTAAGGTGTGGTTCATCTGTGACGTATGCTTGACAAAATTAAATTTCATACTGGGATAGATCAATTTTTAATCAAAATTAGGATCAAAACCTTGATTCGTTAATTATTATCAATTTATAGGAAGTATTTTCGAGCTCAAAACTACAGATATATTCATTCAACCTGGTATGCTTAAAATGCTTATAGTTTTTCCTGAACCTAATCTTCTTTTTAAGATAATGAGCATTAATAATATTTTTATTCAAGCTAATTTACTGATGTGGAGCCTGGTCGATTCCATCGCAATGATACAAAAAGATTAAATTCTGGGTTCTAAAACTTACACAATACATCCCACAATGTGTAAAGCCCCAATTAACTAGCTTTGCATGATACTGTGTTTGAGGATATTAGCTTATTTTTGAATCATTATGCCCGTGGTACTCAACTTCATGAGGGGCTATTCACATTTTCAGGGCCATTATTGCCGTGGTACTCAAATTCATGAGGGGATATTAGCATTTTTTTTGAGTCAATATGGCCGTGGTACTAAACTGAATGATTCTTAGCTGGACTGTATTAATTACATCAAAAATTCTGTGACTAATATGTACATAAAATATGTGAAAAAAACCTTAAAAATTGATAATGTGATGTTATTTGATTGGTGGTTGCAGAATTTATATACACACTGAAATGCAGGCAATTGATATGCTTCTCAATCAAGTATTTTTAATACATGGCTTTCTCAATTCAGCGGCCCAACTTCAACGAGAAAACCAAGACCAAAGAGAAGACGACGACCAACGACTGCTGCAGGAGGTGACCAAAGTCCAGATGGTACAGGAGAGTTATCTGCTGGAAATGCTGTTTCATCATTACTACAAGATGAAGATGTTGTTAATGTTGATAAGATTGATGATGCAATTGTGATGACCAATCTTCCTGGTGTGGCTGGTAAGATGTGCAAAAATATATCTTTTGTCAAGCATGGTTGAAAAAATTTTTTTTACTGTTTAAAAGAAAAGAATATTACTTTATTTATATGTTGTGCATCTATGATAAAATACTGAAATAAAAATTAGTACATGAAATCGTTTTGGATCAAATTCAACATTTATGAGTATATTTTTTAAGTGAATTATGATCAAAATTTTCTCATTAGATCTGGAAGATAAAATAACAGTTAAATTAATCCTGAAAGGGTCTAGCGACTTTTATTGTGTTACTTCGTTTTTGCCAATGTCATCACGAAGTTATAATTTACAGCGTCTGATAGCCATTTTCAAATGTTGAAGTTTATGAGTGACTAATGTATTTGTGGCGGCTTGTGCTTGAATGAAAGATCTGAAAGTACTATGTTTTTGAGGTAGAAACTACAGAAATTGCAAATTTGATGTCATAGATTTTTGTTCTTATTTAATAAATATATTTCGCAGCTGGATCAGGAGGCAGTGCAGTTACAGATAAAATATATGTTCAAACGACCAATGGATTTGCCACACACAATCAAGATTGGGTAAATGAACGTATAAAAACCATGGGAAGTGAAGCACAGATAACTTATGGAGAAGCAGCAATGAAACCAACACATGTAATATAGAAATTGACGAATTTTTTTAAATTTCAGATGACCGAAATTGTTGATATCTGATATTGTTTTGCACATTTTTCAGTAAAATTATGGTTTTTACTCGGCCTTACTCTGAGTGAATATTAAGGAAAAAAAGAGTCCAATTTACAGCAAAATTTACGAACCAATGCGGTTCTTGCGAGATACTCATATTTCTGGTATGGTTTTTTTTCACTGGATATTCATTCCAGCTTTGATATTTTATTTGGATGAATGTAGTAAAGAACTTCAATTAAATTTTGATATTTCCTGCGATTTTAGAATTTTTTGCTTTATTGTGTAAGGAATCTCTTTTTTTGGCGACTTTTATTTTATCAAGCTTGAGCCATGGATGTCACTAAGACTCGTTGATTTTGATTTCAGTACTATTATTTGGGCTGAGAATTTTGCCTAAAATTTCACTGTTTTTGAATTGCTATAAAAAATCGCTCAAATCTCTGAGAATGATGATGCAGGATATTTGGAATTGGATTATGTGGCTCGGGCTATTTTGAAGTCTTATTATTTCTTTACAGATTGCAGAGCAAAATGTACGAGCTTTTATGTTCTTAACCTTATTATTGCATGGTGCATTAGCTGGTTTCTCTATATGGCAAGTCATTGTAAGTTATTCTCTCAATGGCCTAGGAGAACAAAACCTTCTCGAACAATACCAAACGTGAGTAACTAGTTATAAAGCTTTTCATATTTGTTACATGACCCATACATGATAATCAACATTTCTTCATTTTCTTGAATCTGATTTCGTTTAAAATTATGTGAAGTCAATTTTAGGTACTAAAATGTGGGCTTACAGGCATCACGTAGATAAGAAGTTTTGTCAAACAGTTCTTGAAACAGTTTTAAATCTACAAGGTCCGATAAACAGTCTGGTGACAAGAGAGTTTGTTTCTTGGTCTAGATATTTCTGTAAAATTGTGATCTTATCTCGACTCTGCTAATGACTTCTGAATTTCGTTGACAGAAGTTCAGGCAATTGCCAATCATGAATTATTTGACAAAACATTTTTTGTTAAGCACGAGTCACTGATGTCAAGCATAAACCACAGATGGATTTGAGCAAAAGTGGCGCAATCCGTCTGTGGCTTATGCCTGACGAAACAAAATTTCTGATTAGGTTGTCACTGATTGATATCAGAAATGTAAATTCGGCATGTGTGTCCCTGACTTTTGGATATTGTATTCTTACATTTATCAATTTATTTTTGTATTTTAGCCTTGCAATGCCTACCCAAACAGTCTACTACATCATCCTAATATTATGTGTCGTCTCAGCGATGGATCGATACGATTTTGCTGCTCGCGACAAACACATCATCACAAGTCTGGCCAAGTTTGATCTTGCGGCTGTGGCTGTCATTGTTTACTACGTTGCGCTAATGCTCAGTGTCGGAATGGTCGGCCTTGAAGCGTGGATTGGCTCGGGCGTGGGCAGGACTGATATTGTTACTACTACTCCCTCGTCTTCTAGTACAACACTAGCACCACTTTCACCTGAACTCGCAGGAACTAACTTAGATGCCGCAGCAACTGTAAACACTTGGTTGATATTGAATGTGTTTCGAGCGGTGTTTGCGTCGTTAGGATGGTTGATTATTGCATTTGATCCTCTTAGGAATGATATGACATGGGAGTGATGTTTGTGTAGTTGAAATGCACATTTGGGAAATTTTATTTAGTCAAGTATGCACCACAGATGGACCTCGTCTCGTCAACGCGATCCAACAGTGTTACATACTAAAAAAAAAAGATGTTTTGACTAAAATTTATTATGATAAGTAACTGTCTTTTTTTCTTTTTTCCACAATTTTGTTCAACATGATAGCACCTGATTGGAATATCTATACGAGCAAACGTCTGAATCTTTGACTTTGTAGTGTTCATAATTTTTTGTAATGAAAGTACATATTTTTTCTTGTTTTGTATCCTTGATATATATTTGATAACAGTATTTATTTTATATAAAATGTATTCTTTGTTTGATTTGCGTTACAATACTTGGGCAGGACGGATCAGGATTTTTGGTTTTGATCGGCTCGAAGCATTCAACACAAGGGGTGTGACCCTCTTGAGGAAAACATTCCTGCAGAAAGACAGTTTTTCGAGCTAAGGCAATATACTGCTCACCCATACAAAGCAATACTTTAGTTTGTTATACTTAGATTTGCCAGAATTTCAAATACCTTTTCGGTTAAACCACATTATAGTAATGATGCAAAAATAACCAAATATATAAACACTAAAATACTTTGTTTTCCAAAATTTGGTTATTATGTTTTTGTATAATTGCGCTGAGGAATTTTCCTATGTATGTATTCGATACATTGGAAAAGTCAACTGTCTTGTATTTTACTGTGCGAGTATATTCTGCCTTGGTATGAGTTTTCTCGATGGCAATACCCCTCTACTTACTGCATTGATCATTGGCTTTAGTTTCTTTTTTCATAGTTGTCTTAAATTGTGGTGTGAATGTTTCTGTTGTTGAAATGTCGTCGAATTGGGAGAATGTCTTGTTGCAGCATTTTGTGTTCCCGGTACCATTTAATTGTAAAACTTTCACCTGTACGAAGTCTGTGGGTTTTTTAAAGACCGCTCCGTACAAATTTGTATTTTGGTATATAAGCAAATCCTTACTAGCGAGATGGCTCCGTAAATTTTCGAAAAGTATGACATATAGATGGAAATGACCCTTTGCTCAAGAGTATTTCTGCAAATAATTTTTCAGTAATTAGTCCTGGTGAAATTCTTTGACTCCGTTAATTTCCAAAAAGTATGACATGTACATGAAAACGGCCCTTTGCTCAAAGAGTATTTCTTCAAATGATTTTTCAGCAATTAGTCCTGGTGAAAGGGGGTGATATACTTTGGATAAAACAATTTGAAGAGGAATATTCTGCGGCAAATGTCTTATGAGGCCTGTAAATCTTCTGCGCTGAAGGTTGCACTCTTGCTTGTGCAACGATTTTTATAAGCAAGATTTAGTTTACTAGATTTACTATGCTAACTATGATCTTTGAGCTTATATCTCGTGTTTTCACTGTATATTTGACAAAGTTTTTTTGACAGATTTGCTATCAGATAAAGTTCTGAAGAAATTGAAAGTAGATTTTGTAAACGCATGTCAGTTGGTACAAAATGAATGAAAGCATGTTTTAATTTAATAAACGTTGTACGTTCTTCCTGGCCATTTCTCACACTTTCCAAGGAGGCGAAATTCATTCATTGAAATGCCAGCTGTGTATGGCTATCCGATTCAACAGTGCTATTAAAAGGCCTGTCACAGCCATCGCCCCAAACTTGATAGGGAAAGGATCAGATTATAACTTAACCTTTTCTCAGTGACAACATGTTATATGGTTGATTCATATGCTGCAAAAACTATTTTATTGGCAAACGAATGAAGGTTGCGATTACAGTAAGCACAAGCATGAAACAAATAAGTAATACAGTTAACACCATTGAAATCCACAAAAACACAAACTTAATTATATATGTGTACAGTTCCAATCTTAACAGATCCACCCCCAGATCTCTTTTTTGATTTTGAAGTTGATTTACAACAAAAGAATTTGACTAGCAGATACACAAAAACAATCTTTGGGTTAATTATACGGGTTTAAAAAAAATGTTTTAAATACGGCATTGTTTTGCGATAATGTAATTCACTAGTAAAGATTTAACAGTTTCAACATTGCTTACAGAATTATGCTGGAAAATGTTCAGAATGGGAACGCGAACATAAATTTTTATCAGAGTTTCAATCTATTAATTAAGTTTTTTCTCGTTGGAATAAAACTAATCGACTATTTTCAACTGATATGATTCTGAAGATATCTCGGGGGTTTTATATTTTTTACATCTCATTGAAACATACGTATTAATAAAGCCTGTAAGCCTGACTAACGAATAGAAGATTAGTAATCAAAATTGCATTCATGGGTTTTGCAAATCCAATAATTATTTTTTTGATATTTGGTTCCCACCTTGAGATACAATAACTTTTTCAATCTAATAGTGTGTTTCCAAATCTAATCACTTCGAATTTGATTATATTTCAAAAACTGATGGGGAGATTTAATGGATTGCCAAGTTTTTTTGCAACATATTGAACGAAATTTTTGCTCGAACATAGAAGAAATTTTTTGTAACAGCATGCATGTTTTTGATAATTTTGTATCATATCAAATATAGTCTATCTGAATCATTTACGTTCTTCCATGTTTCATAAAATAATGTGTTTTGCGAGAGATCGCAAAAAATGGTATTACAAGACACCAAAGAATCACAAATTGAAAGTTTCTCTGACATACAGCATAATAGTGACATTAATATTATTTTATGAAAATGGAAGAAATTTTCAATCTCTGCTAAAATTTTCTTGACAGGTTTTGATTTTGAAGAATCTTAATTCGACATAATGCAGTATGTTGAATAAATAATATCGCTGAAAAGAGGAATTGTGTTCATGACATAAAAATTAAAAAATATATATTCTTAATCAAATTCACAAATCAAAGAGTATTTTATTCAAACAGCATGGTAAATTGAAATATAGATTTTTGCTCATTGGCAACGCAAAATTGATCATTGGGCTGCAGATCCCCCTCTACGCTAATGCTTCAATTTCACTCTCTTCAAAAAATGGACCACAAACTTAAACACATACATCGGGCAGGTAGCAAAAATCGTACCATAGTACTCCGAAGTAACTCAATTTCAATATTTTTTTTAAAAATCAATTCAAAATTTCGTAAAAATGTGCAAAATTGTCAGTGTTTGACACAGGAAATGACAGCATCACAGAGTTTGGTAAAAGCTACAGTGCACAAAAAGAAGAATGAAAGCACAAAAAACAAACACCTAAAAGCCTTCCTAACCCATATATATATATATATATATATTAACGATAAAAGTTTAAGACCTGTTTTTGCTTTGCCGACATAACACAAATATCAGACAATATATCACAAGGTCCTGCGTATTAAATAAAGGCGTTGTATATGTGTTTTGAAAACAAGCCACCGATGGACCACACCTTGTCAGTGTGGTTCATCAGTGACTTGTTCAAAACATCAAACAGTGACCATGTTCAAAACAGCAAACACACACACAAATTTTTACAGTTATAAATAAGGTTTTGAACTTCTATCGTTAATATACCGGTACATATGGGATATGATATATGCATGTCAATAATATAGATCTAATTTATACTCAAAATATAAAAGTAAAAATGACCTCACAAAATAATGTTCCAAGAACCACAAGAAAATCAGAATTGAATCTAAATAATTTCCCCAACAAAAATATATATTATACAAAACTAAAAAATATGAACTATGTGAATGAATGTACAAATAAAAATTAGTCTTTAGCATTAGTACAGAATATATATGAAAGCGTATATGGCACCGATAAGTATAGAGAAAATGTTTTGACGACTTTTCAAAATTAGGAAAGTCTAATATGAATCTCATTCAAATAGCAAATTATAGAGAAGATTGCTGCGATTTTGACGCAGTCCTGTTACAGTTATAATATACTTTCATAGTATAATAGTAATTCATCATCAAAAGTATGCTATCTATTCAGTTTTTTTTTTTTGTGAAATTGCTTGACAAAAAATCTCATTGAATACGCGAGTTACCACTTTCTGATTTAATTACTCTGTTTTGTTTGAGCAATGAGCAGCTGTAGAGTATTTTGAAGACACTGGAGAAATCAGGTCATGACATATTTTAGAATTTGACATACAAAATGCTATCAGTTAAGGTATCTGAATCTCAGATTGTTTAAAATTCATATCCTCTTATTTGCAAGATATAATCATCTGAACTGTCAAAATGTCAGCTCCTCGAAACCCAAAGAAATATGATTTTTCAGAGTTGAAAGAATGAAAAAAACTGAGAAACCTTCAAAATCACGCAGATCTTTTTTGTTGAGTTTTGCAAAAAATATTTATATTACTATATTACTCCGGTAAAGAGTTAACAATTAGGTCAAAGACTCTTTACTCAGTTTTGGCTTGTTACCCCTAATAACCTAGTCTCAATAACCTGTTATTTATAATAAGATTTTACATTCAAAGTTTCAAATAAACAAACAAAACATATCTATCAAATAAACTACAAGAAATACAAAATAAAACACTTCGATAAATATAGTATAGAGATTCATGTCAAACACCAAATAGAACTTTACAATAGAAAAAAAATTTCACTACATAAGAAAGAAATATGAAAAAGTAAGGAACATTCTAAAAACAACCAACTTATATAATATGATACAGAAAACCGCATAAATATACGCATATTTGAAAACAGAAGCAAAAAAATCGCTTTTCAACATATACAGAATAAAAAGATGAATCTTTCAATTTATACAATAATCTTCAGGCTTAGATTTAAAAGGATATACCTAAAAGTAACATAGCAAAATATGTTGACAAACCATGCTTTATTTTTATTATCATATTTACAACATACATCTTTTCTCTTCAAACTTTTGCTGCGACAAATCAAAATGAATGTAAAAGCAGAGTGCAGACATAGAATCTCAAAAGCATTTGCGTCCAGCGAAAACAGGTATTTTAGGACGGATATAAACTTTTATGCGAAAAAAACATACAGCATCCACATTGTTTGAATTCTATAAAAGTATATTGTGATCTGCTGGTTAGTCAGTCTTAAAAAAAATTCTGATTTATAATTGAAGATATATGAAATTGCAAAAAACTTGCGTAAGTTCATATTTTTAAACATCGTCTTTATCGGTAACAGAATAGTCGTTATCCAAACTTGGAGACATCGGCCAGCATGAAAATAAGGGGAGAGCAAGAAATACGATTAAGTTTTAAAATAATCAGGATATCATGGAAAGTTACGTCTCAGCATGTCCATTAGCCAAATTTTCCTGAGTTTGGCCATTCCTCTCTTTCCATTCTAAAGCACGTTTGTGAGAGATCGTCAAAACCGAACCACCGAATGGAACTCGGGGAAATAAATATTTTGCGGCCTCAATTGTTTGTTCTTCCTTCTGCGATCTTAATATATTGCCCGAATGTTGATGATAAAGAGAATCATTGGTTGATTTCGTGCTATTAAATAATTAAAACATAACATTGTTTATATAGACATATAGATAAATTAGTTCACATAAACAAATTTTTACAATCCTCCAATCCTTAAAAACTTGCAATTAGGCGAACAATTTTATAAAAAATAAAAAAATTTATCAAATAATCATTCGACAAGTACATCTATAGCTTAAAACACTTCATAACCATCGGAAGCCAATTTGATTTTTGCAATGAAAAATATGTCTCCACTAACAATACTCTAAATACGCAGAGATTATAGCATTTCTATCGATGAAAGTTTAAATTATACTATTATTTTAGTTTTTGAATATTATCGAAAGATTCATTGAACGGGAAAATTATTATATATGAAACAAACGAGACACTCATGAGCAAAATAGGTGAAATAGTAATAAATTTAACTAATCGAAACACGATTTTGTGGAACATAACGATACTGTTTTTAAATTACCATTTTTTCAAATTCATCATACACCCCTAAATTCAAGGCAGAAACAATTTAACAAACCTTCCAAGAATAGAGTCAAACAATAGCAATGCATTTTCTCTTTGTAATAACAATAATAAACTTGGACCTTGCATCATAGAAGTTATCTGAAATAAAAGTATAATAATGCTAGGAGCAATTGCTGACATAAAGCATGTCCATTCGATAAAACATTCCGAAACTAAAGTCATATTATGAGCCTGATAAGAAAACTTAACACAGTTTCTCATTTTGAGTGGATCACCCTGAGCATTGAGCAACACCCGGCACTGACCACCTATTAGCGAAGAGGGTTAGTCTTGTTGGAAAGATAATCTTACTAGTCCGACAGAACCTACCAATTCAGTACACCCTTACCAGGACTCCAACCCGAGACCTTTAACCTACGACGTCATAACCACTAGGCATCACAGCAACAAAAACTCATCAGAAAGCTTCAAAATCATCAATTGTTAACAGCAAAATATTTGTTAGCCCATGAAAATTCATTTGAAAGCGAGTACTATTCCCCCAAAATAATGTTCTCTCCCTCTGTATCAAACACTATCAAAGAGCCACGAAAATTCCAAATACAGGTATTGGTAGCAGCTATATTAACACATTAATACCACAATGAAAGCAAAAAATATCATAGCAGAAGTTAGTAAACAACTTTAGTTTAAAAGGCAATGCTCACCATATTATCAACATTTCGAGTATAATTAAAAATATTTAATAATTCTGCAGCTTGAGATTGTCTGAACCAAACTTGACGAAGTGCACAAATTTCATAACCCTGAAAATAAAATGAATACATTATTAGAAACGCCATTCCACAGATGTATTTATTCAGAACCCAATCACAAATATATTTTGTCAAGAGTAAGTGATATCTTGTCAGTGAGTTAGGAGTACGGATGGGCAAAACCGAATCATTTGGAATTCAATTCTGATTCAGATTATTTTTTTGAATCGATCAAATCACTAGTTTCCATAAAAAAATATTCCATTTTTTACTATTACAGCTCGTCTCCATTATGAAAATCAAGAAATTTGTAGTTACAAATTACTAATATTACCATAAACAGACTCGAAGGCAATGTATTTTCAATTACACTCCATGCCCAAAAATTTCCAATTTTTTAATGACAAGTACAATAGAATTTGGTCAAATTTAACCAAAATCGATAGAATTTTGTCGTTAAAAATAAAAATTCTTTTTCATTTAACGAATTTTTGTTTCTATGAACGTGTCGCGATTAATTTGAATAATTTGTACTTCGACCAATACGAATCATTGAATCATACTGCCTAGCACTACTCAAGAACATGAAAAAGCATTCTCAGCCAGTGTTAAGTGTCATACCGGGACTACCCAAGGTATTACAATCTGGGTTGGGTGTTTGGTAAGGATTAACTAACCAAACTTGCAAAGAATCAAACTAGAGATCCTCAATCTGTGACGTCATGATAAACACCAGCGTGCATAGACTTTAATTTACGATGCAAAACGTACTGCAAAGTGATTATAATGACAATATTTATGCCATTCCAACATTAAAGATTCCAGACACTTATCAAGTTATTTTGACATCTAACCTGAGTGAGCAACTGATCCAAGACTTCAACAAAAGGTGGTATCGTTCCATGACAAAGTCCCATTGGTCGTCTTGTTAATGGGTGCCGATTTTGTCGAGGTTTGTTTGAAGTATTTGTATAAAATAATGGAGGAGTCAAAACAACGACAACAGGTTTACGAGGCATGTATGTTACCCTGAGACTTGTATACACTGTTGCTGTAAAACGAAAAAAGTAATTTTGTGAAATTGAAAGTTACAGAATGGATACAGACACCTCCCAATGCACAAATCAAAATATAAATATCATAGTTGAAAAAATTGGACACAATTGTGAAATTTTGGATGCATCATGTTTCTGAGAATTTCATAATCACTATGAAAGATAACATTAGCTAGTTCCACTCTTAACAAAGGATCGATTGGTTTTAACAATTTAGTCAATCTGCTGAAAAATATTATTATAATATCAAATTAACATGTAAACCTACCTTGTTTATTATCTGGTAAGATTTCAACTTCTCTCCCTTTCATTTTATCTAAAAAAATAAGATACAAAAACATAAAAATGTCTGTTTAAAAAAAATTGTCCCTTTTAGGAGAAATTATCAATGCATGATATATCCCGAAAAAAACGCTCGCTGGAGTGCTTCCAAGAGTGGTACAATCTTTTCCTCCTGAGAATGTTATGTACTTTTCCAAGTGAACAAAAATATCAAAAATATCTGTCAACTTAAAATAATATAATTCTACAACATACCCAATCAAGGTTAACCAAGTTAAACAGAGCAATTCCGACCATCTGGAGAAAACAACAATGAACAAGAACTTACTTATTTATTCTGATTATAACTTACCAAGGCACATAAATTTATCCTCAGCAGGAGTAGGCACAAGTTCCATCTTTAATTCTAATGTTTCATCGCAGCATAAACCTTCAGGGAAAAATACCTTCAATTCTTC
The DNA here is from genome assembly GCA_963675895.2 of Styela plicata. Taxonomy (NCBI): domain Eukaryota; kingdom Metazoa; phylum Chordata; class Ascidiacea; order Stolidobranchia; family Styelidae; genus Styela; species Styela plicata. Next base: position 13,561,628 of record OZ023138.1, read on the forward strand.
ACATGCCGAAAGGTAGCTGTCAGATACTGAAATACCAAATGTTAAATCTAAGAACTAATGTTAACTAAAATTACCGAAACTTGAGTCCTAATACGGGTATTCCGGACTCGTCATTACAGTTTAATCTAAATGGTATAGTCCTGTCAGAACGGGCTTTAGAATAGCCCTAACATATTTCCTGCATGTCGTAAAAGGCGAATAAAAAGAAACAAAGATATGCTATTTGATTTTATCATCGCTCAGGGCAGAAACGACTCACTGCACTATACCATAGCGGTTCACTTCCGTTTGGAATGTTTTGCGCTTGAATGGTGCAGATGCTGGTACTATATCTTGTAGTAGCTCTTTGCTATTGAGTGGCTGTTAGTTGGTTCCTTTTCGGCACTGCTTCCAGCCTTGCTTGAGTGAATTTAAAAAAAATAATAAAAAAATGAAAAATTTATTTTATCATACAAAAGGGTTTTACATTTCATATAAATGAAACTGCTTATATTTGACCTTATTTTGCCCATTTTTCTAGAAAAGTCGTGATTTATGCCAAATTTTACAACTCTAAATTTTGCGTATATTATTATTTCATTGCAAAATGAATAAACTTAAAAAAGATTGAAAACCAATTACTCTTTCAGAATGTTTGGCCAATGTTTGCCCTTCTGGATAACAGAGACAAATTAAGAGTTATTCTAGTCACTTAGAGACATTAAGCAATTTCTCACCATGAATTCCATTTGACATATTATCGATACCGAACAAAGCTCTCCAAGTTGCTCGACAAGTATTTGAAGAACCAGATTGCCGTTGTAAATAACATTTGCTTCTCGCAATACGAGGATCATGAGGACCAGCAAGTTGACATAGATGTCGTACTGCATTATCTCGTTGTACGCATGCAACTAACGATAAACCTGATGTCATGTGATCGAGATATACTTGGACTTCTCCTTGCATCTGAAAGTACGATAATACAAATAAATTGCAGAAATTTAAGTGAATCGAAGAAAAATTTTCATTAAGAATTAATATCAAACCATTAAATATTTTTGCATTCAAAATCACCTAAAATTTCAGTAAATTTTATCCTGTTGACCATGGACCACTGATGGATCGTGCCACCGAGGTCCATCAAGAGTTTATGGTCAAAAATTCAATGGTTCTACCGATGGAATGTGCATGCTGACAAACCATTATTTTTGTTGAAGATTCACAAAATGAAATGATAAAAAATAAAACCTATGAATTAGATCTAAACATTCTTAAATCGTGAAATTTTCATTGTTTTCTTCTTTCAATTTGAAATTTATAGAATCCTATTAACATAGCGCCAAAATTCAGCCAGTTTAAACACCAATGGCCTGTAATATCTACGAAGAATTCTTATTCTCGTTGGACATGATCTGATAATTGGTCAAATATTTTTTCTTGGAAAATCGAAGAATGTTGAACTCACATCTTTAAAAATATTAGGCAAAATTTGCAAAGCTTCATCTTCTGACATTCTAACGACTTTCGCAGCGACAACTTTAAATCCTTCATAATGAAGTTGACGGAAGATCTGAGGAACAATTTACATATTATTAGTAACAAAGTAAATTTTGTGTCAATGCAAGAACCAGAATTTTACTGTTACCGAAATAAGTCACATTTGGGCTACGCCGGAGTGATAGGTTCCACCAGTTTCAGGTATAATACCTACTTTTCAAGATTCTATGGATACATCCATGGATTTCAGTCCAAAACAAGTCCTTCAAAGAATAAAACTTAAGACATATCAAGAAGTTCCACTTAAATATTTGGAGTAAAATTTCAAAATTCGCTTTATTCTTAAATTTGGTTGAAAATAGATATTAAACCATATGCCCGTAATACTAAAATACTGCTGACAACGGTTTTAATTCATAATTTTGGTAGCAGGGATGTCCAAAACCAACCAATTCTCGATTTCAGATATATTGAGAAAAGTGGCATACAAAAATGTGTCCTTATAATTGTGTAAATTAGTGTATGATTAAAAGAAAGATTCATTTTTGTCTTCATATCGATATTTTCTCATGAAACAATAGAAATTGCGAGACATACTCATGTTTTTTTCAGATTTTTTTAATTAATATTTTTCTGTTAAAAAACTCTAAATGTTTTTTTTCTCATAAAAACAAGGCTGAATTTAGAATGTATTCGATATTTCATATTCGGAAAAAATTTTTTTCAAAATGTATTCATAATAGTAAAATATTCGGTTATGGCCATCTCTGGTTGCTTGTTATTTCGAACCTTTGAACCCCTTATTTCTAAACTTGTCTTTTTGTTCCCATCATACAGGCCTGAATAACAAGTATTTTAAATACCAAACAGAACCAAAAACAGAATAAAACAAGGCTACATATACCTTAATAAAATGTCTTGGAAATGCATCAGGTTTAATAACCAGTACTGAAGTTAACGGTTGTTGACATGTTATCATGGATGAAAATACTGATTCTTCAGGAAGAGATAAACCTGTGTTACTTCCATTATTTCCATTCTGATTGCTGTTATTATTATTATTGTCTTTTTTGCCTGAAATTGAAAAAATAGTACATTTATTGGAAAATTTGAATATTTTCCAAAATCTTTCAAATAAATATTTCTATTCAAATGCATAGCAGCAAGACTTAGTAAAGTGAAGGCATGAATCAAGAGCAGGCAGTGGGACAACACATGGAATCCGAATGGACTATTAATTTTAAGAGAGTGCAAATGAATCAACCAGAGAAATCGATAATTTCTTGGTAAAAAGTAGGAGATAACTTCTGCCATTTCAGATATTTGTTCCGGTTAAAACCAGCATAATGTGTGTAACATGTGGACGTCTAAAGTATGCATTTGCAAAACATGTCATTAAATCAGTTTCAAAAGGATAGCATGAACAGTTCTTTTTCACCCAAGAGTGTTCTTGTACCGAGGGAGCTAAAACTTGTGTAACTGATTCTCAAAAATAGCTAATTTGGTTAAAAAATCACACAGTACTTGAAAGCATCCAGTCTAAATCATACCATTTTGTTTCTTTTTCTTCTTGGCACTTGATTTTTTTGTACTGCCGTTTGAGGATGAATTATTTTGTTGATCGCCACTTCCATTACTCGCATCAATATCTCCGTTGATTGGTTTTGAATTTTGTTGTTGGCGATATTGATGTACACGAGTAGGTGGTGGAAGATATTTTAATAACGGACGACTTTGATTATCAGGATGTAATTCTTTATCAGAAAAAAACACTTTCATCTGTGAAAGAACGAGAAAAAATGTCGCGATTAGTGTGTGTTCGAAGTCAAAAACAAAGAGACATATTCCTGTTTTCCTTCAGGTACAGGGGTGCATATATCACTAGAGTAAGAGAGTCTTTCCATACTCTTGTGAAAACCTTTTGAGTCTTCAAATACTCGTATGAATAGTAATTTTTTTCTTGAACGAGAGTATCTACCTATTTATATTTTTTTCTACAATTATCAAAACATCCTTGATGGCTTCTAATACATTGGGAATATGATAAACTTCTTCCACAGCAAGAATAACAGTTGAATCTTTATTTATACTTGTACTGAGATGACTGGGATTTATGATATAGTTTTTTTTGTTCTGTATAAATTCAAAAGATTCATAACCATTCATAGCAGTGTTGATGATAAGGAAACTTATTGTAGGTAAGACACTCAAAACAAAGTGTGAAATCTTCATCTACATAACAGAATCTAGCAACAAAGCTAGACAGAACTCTCTCTTGGTGAATTAATCCTGTTTATAAGTGAAATGAGATTCAGGTCTTCTAGTTGCATTTCTTTATATCAGTTCAATTAATTGCAACAGAATCTCGCGCAGATAACAGTCAAATTAAAAGTATACAGATAAGATAAAAAAGGTTACCTGTCGATATGCAATCTCAGGAGTTATAGACATGACATGAGTAAATTTCTCTGCATTAAATATAATATCAGATGTCGAACACGGATACCTTGGTATTCTCATCGCATCTTCTAATACCTAGGTATCAAAATTTTTGAAGATTTTAATACACGGATGGGTAGTTTAATTTTGATTTGAAAAAGAAAAATTTGATAGACAAATTTCAATGCGAAATTCGATAATAAATCAGAAAATATACAGCTAGTTTGTTTCTTATACAGCGCACCTGTGATTTATTGAAGAATTTATTTTCATTTGGAAAATACATAATCTACTGACAAATTTTAACTGCAGTGAAACAGCTTGATTTTAAAAAGTTAAATCAGAATTTACTTTCAAGCTGTAAGAGAGAATTAAATTGATAATAGACTGCTACTTTAGTTCCTCACACTCAGTCTTTTTGGGCCATTAGTGGGTACACATTTTGAAATGGGCAACAGACCCAATTTAAAAAAAACGCTAGATTCTATTGAAGAATTTAGTTTTTGCCGTCTGTGCAACCTCTAAATTAACTTTAATTTTAACGAGATAATGGCTTGACCATGACGCAATTGAAACAAGGAAAAATTTTTTTCGAAAAATTATTTTGGTATTTAAATTTTATTATTATTATATATTATTTGATTAAATACCCCCTAAGTTTAATCCTCGGTGGCACACAGGCTTTAATCAACAAAATGCGATCGAGATTCCCCCATTTTCATGTATAATGTTTTGACCTGCAATTGCGATTCTTGGTAGGCTATATTAAAATGCGTTGTACTCGATACAACAACAAGAAATGCGATTTTTGAGGAAAACAGATCAGTCTGTAACCATTCAGCAATATTTTATAGGTTCTTGTTCTTTCATAAAAATTTTTTCATCGGGAAACGACATTGCATAACCCGGCCGAACGACATTTTTGTGCAACGAAAATGGGCCACAAAAAGAAAAAGGTTGAGAACCGCTGCGCTGATATCAGAAATTTTGATCATCTTATATTTTGGAACAGCAGATACAACTCCAGTAAAAATTCACTTTGTTCAAATACTTCATCGTATTTGTGCTGGATTATTTAGACACTACCTTAGTTGCAAGTCTCAAATTTTGTTGCTTAGTATCACAGCTAAATTAAAAATTGCCAACCTCGAATGCATTGACTCTCCTCAATACACATAATAAAACAGGTGATGATTGTAATATAGGAATACTTTCATGCCATGCTGCCGTTCCAACTTCAAATGGTGTAAGTTCCTGAAAGAAATAAAATATTTTATTAGTTGTTAAAAGAAAAAAATGAGAAAGAAATTCATCTACACTGTAACAAAAGTACAGTCAATTTACTAGTCCTTTGCAGAAATTGCATATTTCAAAAGTTAAAAAAACGCCATGTTGATGAGATTTATGCCAAGCATGAGCTGTTTGGGCTGTTGATGTATGGCACCTTCGCAATGTGTTCCATCAACACCCATATTTTGCTAAAAGAGTCAATTTTGAATTTGTTTCAATACCGCCAAGTGAAAGACGAGTGATTTTGTTGCATTTTTTGTTACAGTTAGTTGAAGTTTTTTTTCTTGATTTACATGCCCTTGCATTACTCAATTCTCTTGTTTTATCCTGAACGAACATTGAAGTAGAGGGGGGAACTTATTCCCGAACCACACTCGAGAAGTATTGAATTAAAAACTTATGTGAGCATGATAACCACCGGGCCAAAATTCTCCTAAATTGAGTCACAACACTTGGGCCAGTATTAGCACATTCCATTTGTAGTGTTTCTTTAAAATCAGTCGAAAAATTGAATTATATCAAGGTGTAAGCAGTCTTACATTAGCTTGCATTCCGTTGAGTGATGGAAGCCATTTCAATCCCAGTAATTCAAAACCTCTGAATGTTTCGATATCAGACTCATCGTCAGATTGTGATGAGTTACGTTCTTCTTCAGCAAATGGAAATTCACCATGAAGAAGACCTAGAAAATAAATATAAATTAATAGAAGACTGCAACAGCTTTATAATAGAAAATCTGTATATTTACACTGAGAAAACTTTTGCTTATACATGCAATGTCGGGCATGTGTAACTGACCGATTGCATCGTTAGAGCACGGTTCATCTAGAGATATGAGTATTTTCTAGTTGAATGCGAATGTGTTAATCTACATAATTTATTCATTGCAACACGATTCCTTGTGTCCGAATTTACATACTTTTCCTTTGACCAAATTCAGCACAAACCCTCCTGTATTTTAAGTCCGCCCACCCCATAAGAAAGGTAGTGGTAGATGTTTTTAACATCGCCTAGAGCAGAAAACTCACTATATTACGCTATGGCAATTCCACTCTGTATGAATGCTATCTGTGCCAGGGCGCAGTTGCTGACTTTAGGTTTTGTGTAACAGAACTTCATTGCATCAATTCGCATTTTGTTATAGGGATTCGGTGCCGTATGGAAGGACTTATCTGCACAACACTGGTCTTATCAGATCTGAATTTCTAAAATTCTGACTCTCCAGATTTTCCGTATCCTCAATATATACATAAAATTTATCTTACTTCTTAAAACTTCACCAGATCCATCGATTGCTCTCTCACCAAGTAATGAGAGAACGGTAACTTGTTCCATTTCAGGATTTGAAAAAAAAGATCTCGGTGACGTTCCTGTGCTCAGTTCAACTTCCGGAACCTAGTGAGAGAAAAAAACGATGTGAAAATTTAAAAGGTTTCTAACTCAAAGCATGAGCCACAGATGGAGTGCAGCATCAAAGAGCAATCTATCTGTGACTCATTTTAACAAAAAATTCCTGAAAAAAATCTATGGCACATAATTGGATACTGATAAGATATAATTGTTTGACTCAACTTTTGACAAAACTAATTTCAAGTACTTTAATTCAAGAAGAAAAATGAAGAAGTTGCCTGTTTTTCAAATAGTTAGAAAATTGATAGAAAAAAACGTCCCATGGAGAATATAGAGAGAAAAAGAAAGAAACACATCCACAAAAGAAGAGGTTTACAATTCACAATATAAAAATAATTTTATATCAAAATATACATGAATCACAATTCAGTAGCACAAGGATAAAATGATACTTCTGGCGACTGCATGTATCGCACGTTTGGTTTGACAAAATTTTTTGACTACGTGTGTAATGATTGTAACATATGTGTCTCGTGAAAATGATTACAGGGAAAAGGAATGTGAAACTACTTACTTTTGTCATTGATCCTATAACATGTTCCACAGAATCAGCATATGGTGTTGTGTGGAAACATTGATAAGTTATTACTTTAACATGTCCCTCTTCCTCTGGCGGACTCAGGTTTATCATGAGATCGTTTTGAAGTGCTTGAAACAAGAAATTAGATAATGAGGATCGAATAATTTGCAATTTTTAAATGAAAGGTTGTGAGTGAGTATTCTAGAAGTCTGATTAATATAAGTAATTCTTTATCGAATATTTTTAAATTGATTGATTTTTCAGAAAAGTCACAATATATGCCAAATTTTACGTTGTAAAATTTGACATAAATCACGACTTCGCGGTAAAATGGCTAAAATATGGCCGAATAACAACACTCTGTCGATGTCGAAACATAATTCTTTTTATCTACAAGTTTTGAAATACAATTTAAACTAAAGTAAACTGTAACTATAACCCTGAGGCTGAGTGAAAGTCATTGATGCATCACGTTAACTAGGCACAAATTATTTGCGGCCCAATGCTTGACAAAGTACAATATAAAAAAGTTTGAAACACTCAATTTATTCATGATCACAGGATAAAAATGGTAGGTCGATATATATTGGTAGAAGTGGGCCACTAACGAACCGTGCCGATAAGCACCGATAAAAAAAAAAATTTACCATAGAACAGTCCAGCTTGATGTACAGCTGCATTTTCTCTGGATAACAAGAACACTGTTGCAGGTCTCATCCACCAAATATCTTCAAAATATTCTACGTCTATTTGTGCGTCCGATTCAATACGGGGGCAGAAACATGGAAAGTACCTGTTGTTGTAAAAATAAGAAAGGAGATAAGTTTTATCCAATAATAAACTGAATGTTAAAAATGAATTTAAAATACTGTTGGTCTGTTTTATTTACACTATATAAATATCATGTTTCAACATTTGCAACGAACGAATTAGAGACATTTTAGGCATATTTTGCCCAAAGCCATGATTTATGTCAAATTTAAAAAACATAAACTTTGGCATATATCGTGATTTTACTGCAAAATCAATTAATTCGAAAATAAATAAAGAAATGGAAATCAATTTTAATCACAATTTGAAAATATTGACTACTCAAATGTGGACGTTCCTAAATAGCCTTCCAATAATTTGATCAGAAGTAAATGGTTTTGCAATCGTCCAGGGCAGATACCACTTACCGCACTAATAATGGTGGTTCATTTCTACGTAAGATTATTTAATCACAATTTGAAAATATTGACTACTCAAATGTGGACATTCCTTAATAGCCTTCCAATAATTTGATCAGAAGTAAATGGTTTTGCAATCGTCCAGGGCAGATACCACTTACCGCACTAATAATGGTGGTTCATTTCTACGTAAGATTATTTCGCTCAGGGTGCAGTTGCTGGTACTATATCTTGAAGTAACTCTTTTCTCATAAGTAATTATTAGCTAGTTACTTTTAGGCACTTTTTCCAGCCTAGCTTAGATTGAATTTCAATAAAAAATCTAGATTGAAACAAAAGTATAATATAAGCAATTGGAATTAAATATTCACCTCTGTGAAAGTGATAATGCTGCTGCTTTCCTTTCATTAAGTCGAAACCTTTTTATTCCTTGCAATTGAAATCCTTGTTGTGTAACGACATGTAATACATCGCTAATAAATTGCGTAGGTAGTCGAGGTGATACAAGTAAAAATATACGAGAGTTCGTACAATTGACAATATATGACGGAGACTTCAATAAATTGCTGATTGCTGAAGTTGCTAAAAAATTATTGCATTTAAGGTATGGGCTTCCGAATCATCTTAAAAGTATTTCCTGCGTGTGTCGCACTTGGAAGGAAACGAAAGTGTGAAGTGGAAGAAGACATTTGGGACATTTTATGCTGAAATTGTAGTTGCACGCACTAAATTTTGTAGTAGTTCTTTGCCATTCGAGTACTGTAACTCAATAGTTGGTTTCTTTTTGGCTCTGCTTCTGGGTTTACGAGAGCAATGTCTCACCCACATATGACTTTTTTCAATTTTCACTGCTAGCCATATTATTTCCACTCCTTGTTTATTTAGCAATCATTAGTTAGGTTTTACTCATACTAAGCATCAGAATTACAGAATATCAACAATTTTATTTCATAACAGTATTAGAAATATTGAATTCTTTTCTGAAGTTTGGTTGTTACCAGGTCCTAAAAATGACGTTTCTATCTTCCAAACAAAAAGTAATATGAAATTTTAGTCAGCCTGAAAAAGGTGGCATACTGAATGGCTCCAGAGGACCATAACGCTTGAAAGTGTCTGCGAAACATATAGCCCATCGACCCCAGTTTTTCACTCAAGTTCATAGAAACTAAAGGTTATCATTAACAAGACTACTTGTATTAAATAGCATAAAAATTTACATGAAAAAACTACATAAACATAACTTTATATACTTTTTCATAAATCAAAAATTGCTTCACTTTTTAGTGACTTGTCTCTATTGGGATTGATTTTTCAAGGTGTTGTGACCTTGCAGAAAAGATTGCCAAACATTTAATCGGCAGGATTTGCATTTCAAAGCAATTTGTTAAAATGAGAAATTCAAAATGACAGTTTCAAACGTCACTTTTTTTCTTTTGTTATAGCCACTTTTTGGAGTGGATCACCCTGACCAAGGCTTACCATCACCAGCCACTCAGATAAACAGGATTAGAATGGCTGTAAAGTTAGGATTTTTTCCTGTTCAGCTTAGTCTAACCAAGCTATTGCAACCTGGGTTGAGTGGTGGGCATGAATTAGCGAGTCGGACTCTCCGGGACCAGAACCCGTGATTTTCAACCTGCGATGCCAACATGTTTCACTCGCCCACTTACCATTAGAATCCTTTTCATTACTAACAGAAGTTGTTGAGTTACTTCTCGATTTATTTTTTCCGTTCTTTGCAATTATTTTTTCCATTGGTAATAGGTTTGTCTGATCTAATCGTAGAATCGTTAACGGCCGGCACATTTGGTTGCAATAATTTTTTGTAAGGCATACTCTCCACATCGACACGTCCACCAAACCAAACACATAATTGTTGCATGGCGCGAGTTTCACTTCGAGGATAGCAGAACATATTGACATCTAGGAATAAAGTTTTTTTATTGTATTATCACATATATGTATGTAAACCCAATTAAAAATTTTATATTGTCAAGCATGAGTTACAGATTACTCATCGACGTGATCCATCAGTCACTCATATTTATCAAAAAATGTTGTGAAAAATTTTTGATGGGGAATTGCTGGAGGACTATCCGTAGTTGCAGACTTCAGAATAATCCTAACATATTTCCTGCATGCTGTAACAGGCGATTGAAGGGAAGAAATAAATTGGTAGAGCAGATACCACTCAGTGCACTTTACCAGGGGGTTCAGTTCTGTTTGATATGTTTCACATTTGGAGCGCAGTTGCTGTTATTACATATTTAGTAATACTTTGCTATTAAAAGGCTGTAAGGTGGTTCCTTGGAGGCACTGCTTCAGACATTGCCCAGAGTGAATTTCCATGAGAAAAAATGAAAAATGGTCTCCTAAGCATTTAATCCATTTCATTTATTGATCCATGCAAGAATCTAGAGTTGAAAAATCTAAGTTCACAAATTGCTGATAATCCAAGATCATAATTTTCCGAGAATATTTAGCAAATTTTGCAAAGAAATTTTGAAATCAAGAGATTTATTAATCTTTAATTTAATTTTTTTTTTAATTTAACTTACCTGTAGGTAATGATTCGTCTCCTCGTTTTATTGATAATTGTTCTCCATATTGCGCATTTAATGACAAACGTTCAGACATTCTCGCTAACACTGGATCTCTAGGACCAACAATCTTTGACCATCTTGTTATTACTGATCGACCATGTATTGCCATGACAACACAAGGCACAACTTCATTCGGATCTGATTTTATTGAATTGCTGTGATATACTGAAACAGGATCAAAAATATAAATGAGGAATAGACAGAATTTCATTTTTATCTATTTCATTTAGTTATATCTATCAGCCCTCCTAAACAATCAGACAAAACTTGAGAAGTTGCAATCATTGAACATGCTGTTGTATGAGCTAATATTATCAAGCCAAATAAGCGGAAAGGATCCAGCCAAAAATATTATCAAAATGACACAGGCTCGAGATAAGTAGGTTCAAGCTTCAGAATTGCTTTAACACAGTTTCCGCGTACCAAGAGGTGGCTGAAAGGAAACGATGGATGGTTTATCATCACCCATCTACAGACTCCTATATTGTTTCAGTTCTGTTTGGAATGTTTTCCGCTTAGTTGCTGCCAGTACTACATTCGATGTAGCTTTTAAATAGAGATGTAGCTGCAAGGTACTTCTGGCCTTGCTTATAGTCTAGTTTAATAGAAACAAAATATTGCAGTAGGAAATATAAGTTAATTGGCTTGAAAGTGGAATACAAATAAAAGTCTCAAATGGTAAATACAACATTAATTCATTATCTAATTTTTGAGACACAAGTCTAAACAGTAAACCACAATGAAAAACAAACAAATGATTCTTACATGTGTTATCATTGATGAATTGTCTGGTAACATACGCTAATTTTAAGCCAGTCAAATCAAAACAAGATGATTGAATATGAATCATGACGTCCAATACTACAGTTGGAGACATGAAAGCTTCTTTTTGTAGAAGACACATCGTTGTCTGTAAGAGTAAAGCAAAAAATAAATAAGAGGAAAGAAAGATTCAAGACGGGACCCTGAAAACACTAGGATAAGATTTCATATTTATTATATAGGAGAGCTGATAATATTATGGCGAACCACAATCACAACCTCTTGTGCAGAGACCAGTTCTGAATCTGGTTTAAAGGTTTTGGCTTAACAAAACAAAAATGTAGCAAAAAAGGAAAATGTACCTGCAATTTTCCAAAATCACCAGAAACAGAAGGGATTTGATCTTCTGGTGTCATTACTTTACAAAACATTCCTGGTTTGTTTTTCAATGCTTTGTTTATTAACTGAAATAAATATTATTCTGATTAGAACATCTCAATAGAGACTCTAAAGACTAAGTATAAAGATTTGGAATAAAAAATATTTTGATTCAAAAATAGGTAAAAATTCAAACCAGTTAATTTCTTGTTCGATCGATCATTTTCATTTTGTGATATTTTTTTGTCTTAAAATTTATTTTAAATGAAATGAACTTTATTTCATAGTATGCAATTAACAATTTTTTTTTCAATTTTATCTGGTTACGATAATTATTTTGCGGCTTGTTGTGAATGATTTGCGGCTTTTTTCCAATGAATAACCGGTAAGGTAATTTAGGATCCTCCCAGGGGTGTGTGTTACAGTGCCTCGCACACGGGTGACCACCCACTTTCATTGCACATTTGAGCCTTTTTTTTGTTGATTGATCTTGACCACACTTCACTGGGATTTAAACTTGTGATATTCACTAGATGTTAGATTTGGCTTCTATTGTCGATTTCATCACCCCCTATGGCCCATGCGACCCCCGACATATTTGTGAATTAAAAGAATGATTTTAATATGTTACATCTTCTATCAGATTTATTGCATTTTACACACATATATTAAAAAGTTATTCTATTCAAAGTTTAATGATGGATCAGATTTCGAGATTTACCAACAACACAAAAATTTATTTAGGAGACAATATGAACATTAGCTTTAGAGAATGAGTTGTTCACTATGAATCCTAACATGTCAAAATGATGGTAACACAATATATAAAACTCAACAGAACTGACGTACCACTGGATCGTTACATGCTGATACATAAGTTGACAGTGGTTTTGTTGCAACACTTAATAACATTTCTGACAATGAGAAATTAATCGGTGAATCTGGTTTATCATGCCACGGACAGACATCTTGGATTCTGTTGGATTGTAGAAAATGCCAGACCACTTGTAGAAACGCATCCTCTTTCTAAGAATATATTTACACCAAAAAATAAAAAAAAGTTTTGGATAATATATAAACATGACTGGTAAGATATAGAAGAGCAATAGAACTCACAATTTTTTCTAAAAATTGACGTGTTCTTCACAGATTAGTTAGGCAAGGTACTCTTTCTCAATATTCAAGATAATAATTATATATATATTATAATATTTAAGGACAGTACAATCTCCTTAAAATTGTGACCGAGAAATTTCCACTAATCATGACACATGCCAAGTATTAATACCAGTACTATCTCCAAAAACAAATGATTCAACAAAGTTTTCAAGCCAAAAATACATTTTTTGCAATTTTACGCTCATTAATCAAGAAGGTTTTACTATTGCCTAGGGCAGATATTCCTCACTGCACTTTATCATAGCAGTTCAGCTCGGTTTGGAATGTTTTCTGCCTAGAAGTGCAGAGTGCGTTCCTTGCTGGTACTACATCTTGTAGCAGCTCTTTGCCACTAAGTGGTCGTTATTTGGTTCCTTTTTTGGTACTGCTTCCGGCCTTGCTCCGAGTGAATTTCAATAAGAAAAAATCATCTAAACCGAAAATCTTGAATCATTAACTCAAACAGATTTTGTTGAACAGATAACTTTAAAGATATCTTCAAAACAAATAAAAACACAGCACCCAAATTAAAATAGAAGTTCACATTTTAAACCATAACAGTACCTTAGCTTTCTTTCGACCTCGTTTCGTCTCAGGTTTATAATAGAAGTTTGGAATAACAATAACTTGTAATGATAAAGATTGAGTATCCTCTTGCCATGATTGATGAAGAGCAACAACGTTGAACGGCACATCAACACTGAGAGGTATGCCTGACCCATCTTTACCTGAACGAAATATTTAGTGTTAGAATTTTTTTTAGAATTATTGATATACCGGGTACCAATCGGAAATATTTTAAGACCAAGCATGATTTGTCAAGTAGGAGTTCTCGATAGGTCATGTCGACAAGGCACGATTCATCTGCGGACCATGCGTCGCGAATTAAGATTTCTGGTTGAGATAGGGGCTATGTATTGATTTGAATAGTATCATTTTGGGAGACTGATTAAATTGATTTCGTTTTCCGAATGATATAACAATTAATTTTGCAACAAAATCATGGTATATGCCAAATTTTACTCTGCTGCGAAATTAGACAAATAGGTTAAAACAAAAACAATATAAATCATTTTTTTTATTATTCCTACACTATATTTATTGTTTTTTTTACCCATTTTTTTTATAATTTTAAAATAAAATTATAATTTTCATTAAATTTGAGTAATATTTGAACAGTTTTATCAACATTCTTTCTGCAAAGCTGGATTACATGAACCCTATATTGATATTATACGACCTTTTAGATTTATTTTGAAGGCCATATAGATAACCGAAAGCATCAATTTGGAACATTTTTCATGTAGCAAAGTTTCAAAGTCACTCTGGACTTTTCCCACATTGAATTTGCAGTTGTTGGAATGGCAAAGAAAGAATGGAAATAATCCTTACTGAATTCAGTTACTAGTTCTGGATCAATATCAATAGAGAAAGTATCATCCATTCTTGCTTGATGTAACTTCATCAAATCTCCAGGAACCTGACAAAAAACAACAGCAATGACAGTGATTTTGTATCCTGATACACTTACACAGAAATAGTACAATGTCAGCCACTCTGTTACTGAGATATTTAAAGACAATAGCTTCCACCAGGAAGATCACCTAAAACTAATAAATAAATGGCAGGAAGTATTTTAATTCATTACAATGTCAGAGAGAAAGAAGCAAATGCCACAGAAATTTCAGACATTCAAAAGCGAACAAAAATTTTACTAATGTTATGGTCAACTACTAATCAGTGAATAATTAATAATAAGCTGACAAAAACTTTTTTTCTTCAAAGTGTTGACAAAATATAATTTTTTGACTTAATACATCAGTAAATCATAATTGGATAAAAAAAATCAGTAAAATATCATATAAAAATCTACCTACCAAAGCTAAAAACCATGACAAAAGCAAGGGATATGTGATTGAAAATCCAAAACTATCTACAGGTGTTGCTTTATGTCCTCCCGATGTTCTGTGAGTAACAATACATCCGGTTGACGACATGTTAATCGTAAGAAGAACCATTTGTGCTTTCTGTGTGTTTAACTCTGGTGGAACGTTTGGAATTTCAATCTCAAATGACGCATCCTGAGAAAAAAGTAAGGAGGTAAAATACTCTGGCATGGATAGAAGGTAATACCAGTAATTGGTTTTAATGTTGGCATTTAGAGTTAGTTAGGGAGCTATCATATACATTCAATTTCGAATCAATATTGATATGAAAGATTTCAAATCGAATCTTTCTAAATTTGATTCAGTCAGTCAAATCGTCCAGAAAAACCAAAAAAGAACAATTTATTCTTTCTTAGTGAGAGAATGTTTTTCCAGCATTAACAATTGATGGACCATACCGTTGATCACGCAGTGATCTAGCCACTAATAGAAAGCAAAGTCTAGGAATGGGTTGACCGAAAATTATTAGGGAAGATTGGGATTGAGAAACGCACACACAATGGGCCGAAATATCTAACCTTCAGATATTTGATTTATAGGATTTTTACAAAATAAGCTTGCATGTAATTACGGAATACACATTCCCCAATAATTACGCTTAAGCCTTAGCCTTTTCATCTCACATTTTTTCCCCTGAATTTTACATACAAAATAAGGGAGAGTACATAATATGGGAGTGTTCTAATTGAGATAAAAGACACCAAATACAAGAGAATAGATTTTTTTTAGAGCACACATAGAGTGCAGTTGCTGGAACTTTACCTTGTAGTAGCCCTTTGCCATTTGAATGGATGTTGGTTAACTCCTTTTAGGCACAACTTTCGGCCTTGTTCAGAGTACACATCTATAAAAAAAAGTGCTTCGTTTCCTCAGCACCTGAAATATTTCTAATTGAGCTTAACAGAAAATTTACTTCTTTATAAAGTTTACCATGTCATATAATGCATGAGTTCCATCTGCCAATTTTCTTTCTTCTTTTTCCAACAAAACTTTCAATTTTAATTTCGTTTCTCTCAATATTTGTCTATCCTCGTTTATTGAAGATGAAGACAATCCGATCGATTTGGCCTGCTCGAATTGCTGAATTACAGGAAAGTGGTTAAATTAGGTTCATATGAACAATTCATTATTAAACCAATATGTCAATATCGGCTCATGGTGGCAATAGGCAATTGACTTTCGGTGGGTCGTACGTCATAGCGAAAATAAGGAAAATAATCATGCAAATGCAAAGAAATTACTAACTGCAAAGTTTGTCTTTTCAAAATCACACTCCCTTATAAATACAAATCACAAAATCGAGAGCGTGGATTCGTCACTAAGTGGAATTACAAACGTCACGACGTAAACCAAGCAAATTGTAATACAAACTGTAAAAATCATGTTGCAAAGTTTACCGTTTTGAAAGCATACATGCTTCAGAAATATAAAAAAACTTGTCAATAACGAAAAATCAAACGAAAATTTCAATCACATCTTTTTATGATTAAAGGCAACAATACACGTGAAGTTGTCTTACAGAAGCGTTGCATTACGTTTCGGGTAATAAAATATAAACGGCAATACAAGCCTGCATTGTTTTGTATTAATCGTTTTCACATGCGTACAAAGCACAAACGGAAAAAACGAAATGAGCACTCTGCGCTGTCTTTTATAGCAAACAGTTCCGTTTCATTGGAAAATGTGAGGAAATGCATGCAGAGCATTGCACTTGCGTAAAACGAAAAGGGTAAGATAACGCAAACCTAGAAAAAACGCAACCTACGCAAACGTGTCCCATTAAAATATATTCAATCATACCTTCTTGGCTAGAACTGATTGTGCTTCAACTTGTTTATCAGTCACAGTGCTGTCGAATGTCTTTTCAATTTCTAAAAACAAATGAATTTGCCAAAATATAATATATATATTTGAAATGGAACAAATTTTTATGTTCACCGAATATGCTAGAAGCCGAGCAGATTTTTTGCTCTATTATCACAATCTACTAACAAATCATCTAGATGGAATGTTTAGAATGGGTTAGGTTCAAAATAAAGAAGTATTTGAAAATGATCATATAATATACCTCTTCTTCTCTGTAGCATTCCTTCAACAACTTCATATAATGTTCGATCTGAATCCTGGGATCTGGAATATCCGCAACAATATCATGAGTAAATACAAAAATATGAATTTCTCCATCCCTTCTAAAGTTTATTCTACAATATCTTTTTATTAATGAACTAGTAAAACTTCACTGGCAGAATGTCAGCTGCACTGCTACTCAAGACATCTCACAAAAATTTGCTTCCATCAGAAGAAAAAACAAATCAGCATCATTTCAAAACATATCAATGTTTAATGGGTTTGTAGATTGTTTTGAACCCTTTTGATTCACCACCCAGGGCAGATACCACCCACTACACCTTACCATACAGGTTCAGTTTAGGTAAGAATGTTTTCCTCTTGGACTTGAGTTGCTGATACTACATCTGCATCAGCTGCAAATTACTAGCAGAGGCGAAAAAACATTGAACAGATAAAGTACCTTTTTAGTGGATACGAATCTTCAGTCTGAACACTGCTCGTTATTGAAGTTGACGTTTTCTTGAAATCTTCGTGTAGTTTGCAATGTTGTCGTGCTGATGCTGATGTCAAATTCTTAGCCCGATAAACATTAGTTGTATCAGTGTCATCTGCAAATAAAATAAACACACAAATTATATGAACAATCACAGAGCTGTTTTTGAGAATAGCTGGGTGCTATCACTTCAAGGTCAGACAAACAAGGCTTTCCTTCATGGGCCTTTTCATAATATCATATGACATATCCATTGCAATTTCATAGCAGTGTAAATAATTTATATAAGTCTTTCTCCCTTGCTTTCTTGGTAAATTTTCTTATGATGGAATCCTTTTTTTTTCGAGTGTCTGAGAAATAGACCAATATAGATTCAGCCTGTAACTCGATATGATATGTTGATGAATATAATGCCAACAACCTATCCAGAATATAATAATATAGGAAACCTCATACCTTTCTAAGTATTCAAGGTACATTTAATTGGCACAAGGTACATATGATTGTCAATTATAAATTCACCTTTTTTAGGTTCTTCTGCAAAGCTGACAGTAACTTTTCCTTTGTTTTCGTCGATAATTTTATCAATTTTTTCAGCGACACGAAGTGAAGAATTGATGGAAGGAACATGCTTCTCTTTCTTCAATCGCTGTCTTGCGTACATCCCAGGATCGGTTTCGTTTAAATCAAAATTTCCATTCATTTCATCCAAATTTAAAGATGTGCCGTCATAATTGGAAATCTTTCTAGTTTCATTTTCATTGTTCTTTTCAACATCAATAAGTTCGATTCCAGATATATTTTCTCCAAATGCAGATTTTCTTCCCGATTTATCATTTGCGACAGAGTCAAATGCCAAAGATTTTTTCCCTTTAAAATGAGACTTTCCGTCGTTATTAGAATTGTTCCCCACAGATGAAACGATCTTATCTTGTTTAGCATTGATTAGGGCAATATGTTTTGCGGCTCTATTTTTGGGTGATGCTGCAGCTGATAACGACGATCTTTCTTTAATTCTAAAGAAGAATGAGATCATAGACTAGAGTTAATCTTTATTTTTAAATAGTGCATCTTCATCAAAATGACACTCATGAGGGAAATTATCACAAGTTATTACGGGAAACATGTATGGTTAGGACCATGTCATTTTGAAACATTGTATGATTCAGCCTATTTTTGTTTGCTTTCACAGCAAGACTAGAGAGAGACTCATGAGTGAGGAGTTCAATTGCCCAGTTAAAAAATTATTGACATTATTTTTTTCAAAGGACGAGCCTCTCTGTCATAGGGTCAGCAACAAAACCTATCAGTTAGTTGTACAGAACAGATAAAACTAATCCTTAGAGAGAAAAAAATCTACCTTTACCTGTTTCTTTCAGCTTGCCAAGCTTTGAAATCATCATCACTTTCGGAATCAGAGTCTTCTGATTCAGCCCTGTGAAAAACAAAAAAATTCTAGCTAATTTCTAAGCTGAATGAATATTGAAAGAGAAAAATTTATGATTGACAAAATGTAATGAAAATGAATAATTCACTGTTTGAAAAATTGCACACATGATGAATTCCATAGTTTAAAAAATCTTTTGAATAATGTAATTTACAACAACAAACCTTGTCATTGCTCTTATCTTGGTTAAAGACCGAATACGTTTCATAACAACTTTATCTTGATCTTCATGCATTTCATGCATAAGGGTCGAAGCAGAAACTCCAGTATTTTTAGTGTGAGTGAGTCTACGTCTCATGACTCTGGTCGCTGGTTTTTCCTGCTATGAATATATCAAAAATTAGTAATGAAGTCTTTTCCCAATTTCCAATTTTATTTTGTCAAGCCTGAGTCACAGATGGATTGCGTCTTGGCGATGCGATCCATCAGTGACGCATGCTTAACTAAAAATAGTTCAGCCAAAAATTTCTGACTGTGTTAGGGAAGTCATCTTTAGATTTCAAGATCCGGGTGATTCAAATATATAAATCCACGATTTAATGATACAATAAAGGTTTTTCTCAACCTTTGTCTTACAAGTACTCTTCTCTTATTCAGTCAAGCATGCTGTAAAGATGGACCATGCCTCAGCGCGATCCATCAGTGACTCAAGCTTGAAAATATTTTTGACTTGAGCAAGACATTTCTCACCGGGTCGAGCGAAAAAATCATTAAAAGTGCTGATATATTTAAAAAAGTATTTCTCAAGAACAGTAGTTGCCAATGATCAGTAAAAGTACTTTGTACTACTAAAAGAGGACCAGTGTTTGAAATATCAAGTGATATCTTAGCGACATGAGAGCTAAGACATGAAATTATTTTAAAACAACGCTATTGAGTGTCACGAGGACTGTCACGTAACCCAACTTGCATGGAATATTTTGGTTACAAAAGAAAATAGCTACCATTGGCATGTACGATACCAGACTGGCAGAATGCCAACTTCCCTCCTACTCAGAAGAATATAGGTTTTATCAGAAGAAAATTTAGCGTATAGGCAATATTCCATGATATATCTGTGACTAGAAGATATCTTTTTCGAGTGTTTGGTGGTAACCAAGATGTATAAAAAGGTTCAAAAGCATCAATACTGCTATGAAATAGCAGTGTTGATGGTTCTAAAGCTTTTTTGTTCATTCAAAGAAAATGACATGAACATTTTGGACACCCGGAAAAAGCAAGATTCTGTCAGTCTGGACAAAGCTCATTATCAATACCAAACAACAAACAAACAAAACGAACTTTTTTAACTCGGTCTTGTTCTTGTTTTTGTTCTTCTGTGCTGGAATCTGATTCAACTTTGGGACGAAGATCAAGAAATATTGTTGTAGGTTCAGACAATGACAACTCTGGAAATAGTCAAGTGCATTTGTAATACTAAGTGAAGTAAAAAGAGGGAAGCTGAGCTACTGAAGAATCTTGAAATCTTGCAATTAAGTTGTGATAACTGTTGAATTTAAAATAGGAATGAACGAATTTTAACATACTTAAATTATTGATAATTATTTGGGCTCGTTGGCCTAGTGGTTATCATGTTGGTATCTCAAGTTGAAGTTTTCGGATTCGGGTCCCGGCAAGTCTGACTCGTTAATCCACACCCACCATCCAACCCAAGGTGGTAATAGGAACTTGGGTAGGCTTGGCCAAACTGGAAAGTTTATAACTTTCCAATTAAGTGACCCTGTTCGCCTGTGAGTGGCCATTAGTGCAGGGTCTTGCTTGAGGTGATTCACTCAGCTGAGCGGCTATAAAAAATACTCACCGGCTGTGGTGGAGAAAGAAGCAGAAACACCACACGAAGATGTTGATGATACAGAAATTTTCTTCTCCTTTATATCTTCTGAAATAACATATAAAAAAGGTCTGACTCAATAAGATTTGGATGAACTAAAATGTAAAGCAACAGGTTCAGTTCAATAATATTGAACAGAAATTAGTCGATAGATCAAATAAAATTTTAGCTATTTCAAGGCCTGTTGTTGGATAAAATTAATATCAATGGAAACAATTAAATGGAGGGAGGTGATAATCAGAATTAGCGCCCTAACAGGGTTACAGATCCAAATTTTGAAACACAGTGTCATACTTTGAATGCGTTTCAACTATTGAGAGTAGCAGAACATCATAAGCAGTAGAAAATTTTGCCAAATTTCAATGGGAATCGAAGCAAATATGGGAAATTATATTTGGCCAAACATAAGCCGTAGATGGATTTCAACTCCACAGCAAGAGAAAGAAATAAACCAGGGTAGGACAGAGATTTAGATATGTGTTTCTTAACTTGTATAATGTCTTGCTCAATAATACCATTTAACTCTTCACTCTTCATAAATGATGATAAACAACCCCTAGTTATTCATAGACGTATGTTTGACTTGCAATGCGGGACAAATAATTTACAAATCTTCTCACCAATATCTGCCTTTTCTAAAACATCTTCGATATCATTTTTCAAACCACCAGGTTCATTTTGAAACATGTGTGAAGCTAAAAAATGTTGTGCAGATTCACCAGCTTCGGGCAGCGACTTTGCGTCTCCCTCTTTGCCTTTCTGTGTTTTGCTCAAACCAACAAGCTGGTTCATAATATGTGATTGGCCTGGTTGAACTGGAATAAATAGAAAACAAAATTTTTTCATATAGTTTGCTCAGAGTATAGTTTCATGGGCATCATATGGATAACTCAAAATCCCTCGTTTTCAATAGTCTAGATGTCAGTGGGAAACAAATTTTCAATATAACTTTTTTTCACAAAGAGGCATCACAACTGTAAACGGATGGGTGTTGGCATTCAGTCTAATTGTCTACTTGAAGACTTTTTCTAGGGTTGTGCAAGAGAAATAAGAACAGTGAAAGATTATCATTAAAATAGATGTAGAACAAACAAAGTAAAGTGACATAAAATCTGTAGAACAAGCTTTTGATAGTAAATATGATACTGAAAGCGTTAATTTTTTTACTAATATATATACGATACTCCACACATCATGAACCTTGTTCTTGCAATAAATATTATATCACCTATAGGCATCATAACCAATTTGAAATTATTTCCATTAGAAACACCCTGACCTTTGTTAGAATCCTGGGAAGAAAATGAAACTTCAATATTATCTTCCTCATATGAATCATCGAGAAAATCATCCAGATCAAATCCTTCCAAACCCTGTGAACAAAATAAAATGGATTATTCCATGTCCCTTGTCAAAATTACAGGTTGAGGATAATTTTTTTGCCATTTTCAAAAATTATGTCAGGAACAAAAAAAAGAATATACCTACAAGAAGTCTGTTTTTTTTAAATACAGGTTTGTGCAAAAGTGGCTAGTTCATAAATTGAATTCCAGAACTATACTAATAGGGATGATGTGCCTTTCAAATCATATAGAAAATTAATAGTTGAGGGGTGTTTTAAAAAATGAAGGAATATGCATTGTACTGTTGAATATAAGCTGCCGATTAATTAACCTTACATCCAAATTGGTCGTTTTCTTGTCAGGTTTAAATTATATGCTGAAAATCCAAGGTTAGGGTTCCAAGAACAATTTTATTCTCTTCAAGAATAAAATACTCAAGCTTTAACCAATTCTGATTGGTATTTGAAAATAATTTGGGTAATCATATCCCAATTTAAAAAAAATTATATACATATATTCATTATATCCTGTAAAATACTTTACACAAATCTAAATTATAAAAAAAAAATTGAAATTATAAATCAACCTATTTGCCTGCAGGAAAATCATGATATCTCTCATAAATGCCTAACACTGATAAAATTTTCATAGAAAGGGCCCTGTAGAATTGCTGTAAAAATGGAGAGAAGATTTAAAATGAGGTAATTTTGATTATTTAACACTACAAACTAAATCGAATTTTGGAAATCGCTTGAACTGAATTCTCTTTACATCCTCAGTTGAAGACAAACTGACAGAATCTTGCTTTTTTCACATGTCCGAAATGCCAGCAACATTTTCTTCGGATAGACAAAAAAAAAATCTCAATATCGCCAACACTGCTATGTCATCGCAGTAATGATGATTTGGAATCTTTTTCTAGTTTGGTGCTAACAGAAACTCAAAAACAAAATTTTTAAAATTTAACAAGAGATATATCATGAAATATTGCCCATTTTCAAATTAATTATTCTTCTGACAGAATCCATTTTCTTCAGATGCGTGGGTAGCGGAACAGCTGACATTCTGTAAGTTTTGTGGAAGATTTTAAAGGGGTTTTCTTAATCCCAAAAAGAGCATGAGAGTTTATATGACACTGAGATATGAGAGGTATTGGAAGAAAAAAATACACCATCCTGTGATAAGTCAACATATTTCTCTTTATCCTCTCCTATACAAACTTGAGAATTGGGGAGTATTTTAATAGCAAGTTTCTCAAAGATATTTGCACAGCACTCTAAACAAACGCTCAACCATAGAAAACTTGACAAAACAAAACACAGTGGATTTAAAAATAAACACAAATATGGATTCCGAGAAGATAGTCTGGGAGTATTTGTTGCTCACTAAAACATTAAATAAAGATTACTTTACCAATTCAGTATATTCCAAAGGTTAATAAGGTCCAATATTAAATTCTCTCATTTGCCAACCAAGGCAGCGCAAAATTGGATCTTTTGGAATGCAAATCTGATTCGAATAATTTTTTTCAATCGGATCTCATCACTAATTCCATATAGATTAGCAAATGTGTCCACTTTTACCATTAGAGTTTATCAACAAAAAAATCTATAGCTAAAAATTCACTAATATCTATATAAACGAACTATAAAGATAAAGCTAATGTGCCATCACTACACACCTCAATTTTCAATGCACAAATATATTTGTTTAGATGGTCGATTCATGGCTGATTCGAATCACCGATTGCCAAGCCCTAATTCTTATATTTTATTTCTGAAATAATTCAAAACACATATTATGGCATACATGCTTCTTTGAACTATGTTATTCTGAAGCACAAAAAAAAATTTATAATAAATTTCGCAAATGTGAACTTTAAATAATACTTCCTTCTATAAATAGCAATATAAATAAAGCAATTGGGACTGCCAACAAAAGAAAAACTACGCATTTCTATATAAATTTGTTGATTCAATGGCATTCGTATTATGTTAAGAAAAGCGGAGGTAAGGAAAGCCAATATACAGAAGAAATGAGTTTTATTTAGGAATCGTTTTCAACTTATTATACATTACAAACATGATCTTGTACTGTAAAATAATGATGATTTGATAAGCAATGTTCAGATATCATATCAATCTGTGAATATGAACCATTACCTTAAGTGATAGCACTGGTGCTTTTCCTTGATTTTCATTTAACTCCAATTCATCGTCATTTGAATCATCTCTACTTAATATACCAGATGATGTTTCACTGTCCATTATGGGTTGGTATTGTCCTGTGAAAGTGTTAGGAATATCAAATATTGCATAAAAAATTTTATAGCAGGGTAGCTGCTATTCTGAAACTGTGGTCGGATAATTCAGTTGTCAAATATCTTTACTCACTCCTCTGAAAGTTTGTGAATATACATTACTGTTTAAATTAATTATACAGCATGCATTTTAGACACAGTGTAATTTTATAAAGAGTACTTTGGCAAATACATTATAATTTTACAGCCTGATGAAGCGATAAGGAACATTCAATCATCATTTAGTACACATGATGACAACAGTGGATTCACAAAAAGCAATAAATTGAAATTAAATTGAAAGTAAAACACAAAAAAAAAAGCAGGGTTTATATATAACAGATGCATGCTATAATAAACACCAGTGCTAGAAATAGAAATCATCAGAAAAAATATTTGGTCTA
Organism: Styela plicata; assembly: GCA_963675895.2. Classification (NCBI taxonomy): domain Eukaryota; kingdom Metazoa; phylum Chordata; class Ascidiacea; order Stolidobranchia; family Styelidae; genus Styela; species Styela plicata. The sequence continues at coordinate 13,586,669 of OZ023138.1, forward strand.
AACCACCTAACTTTATTTGTTCATATCGAGGGCTGAATTTAGGAAAATGGTTTACAATAAAGTGATTTGCCACTTCAAAATTTCAATAAATGGTGTCCAAATATGAAGTTATGACCTTTTTATTTTCTGCTACAAATGCATTAATAAAGAGTAGGTATACAAAAAGGTCTAGAATACCATCAATATCGCATTGTTCAAGGAATATTGATGGTTTTAAAGCCATTATGCCATTAGAAGAAAAAGATGTGGAAGTTTTTGACAAGAAAAATTGCAAAAATCTGATGTGCTGATTTGAAATATCCCATACAAAAAATTGTTGCACAAACAACGGTTTTGACAATTATGAGTCACAGACGGATCACGCCACTTAGGTGTGGTCCATCTGTGGCTTGCCTGATAAAATAAATCTTCTGATTCAAAACACTAGATTACCTCTCCGCATATCCATAGGTGGCGGAGAATGATCACCATGTCCATCTTCGAAAAAAGTAATTTTATCTTCATCATATAACGGTAAATCGAGATCCATGTCTGTGAGGTGCAAATCTGAGGAAGAAAACATCACTACAACTTAATATCAATTTTCAAATCAGGCATAGTTTATATTCCACAAGATACTAAAAACACTTCGCAATCTAAAGTTAACATGTCATCCACTCTGCTACTCACCCAGACACCATAAAAAAATGTATATCACCAGAAGTACTCCCAGATACATTTATTTTCATTAAAAATTTCATTCTATTACTATTAAAAAATTCCATGGGAAAATGCAAAATATTTCCAATTTTCTTTAGTACATTAGTGACAACTTTGAAAAAAAAATGTAAAATTGAAAATAGTCTCTGAAAACATTTGTCACTGATCACTGAAATGAAATGAGTATTTGAAGCATCTGAGAAAAGATTATCTGAATCGATACAAAGCTAGTATCTAAGAATGGCTTTCCCAATTGAAGCAAAAACTACTTAACTCTTCTGCCGTAAGAGTCACTATTCATTTTTTTATAATCAAACACTTGGATAACATTTTTTTTTGTGCTTATCACATATGGAGATGTAATGTTTTTATTGAATTGTGAATCAGAATATTTTGTTGTTTCGGGTGACAAAATGGATATATCATTTTTTTTAAATGGGACAAAAAAGGCTTTAAAACCCCCAAACCCTGCTATTTCAGAGCAGTATTGATGATTTTTTATACAGTTTGAATTACTATCGGACACTAAAAAAGTGAATCTTTTGGTCACAGATATATCATGAAATATTATCCATTTGTTAAATTTTCTTCTGATGGAACCCTTTTCTTTGGGTGTCTGAGTGGCGCTATCAGAGTAGCTAGTACTCTGAATCTCCATCAAATGTTTTTGTTCCATAATCTGTTTTCTGTACAATAATCACTCACCATCCTTGTCATCGGAGATTGATAGGACATTATCGTCATCTCTCATATTCAGATGATTTCGAAGTCTTTGAAATAATAACAATGATGATTGCTCTTGGTTAACACTGGATGATGAATGGACGGGATTGATTGTAGTTGATTTAGATGTTGATGATGATGTAATTGACGTTGGAGAGGAGCTTGAAGCACTACCATAGCCTGTAAATTAATATCAGATTAATACATTGGTAAGTCAATTATATGAATGCTCAAATTATTGTTGTCGTTATACTTTAGTTTAAACGGCATTCAAAATTCACTATGTGAAGAGAGCAACTTAGAATATTTCGCTATCCTAAAATCATTCAGCAATACTTGAATAGAATCCAGAATATTGAATCATATTTCATAAACTCACGAAAAAACAGTGCAAAAATGGTATTAGAATGTGTAATTGCGGTGGCACAGGTAAAACGGCAAGGTAAAGAAGAGTGTCAGCCATATGAGTCTTCAATAACATAAAAAGGTTAGCACCGGATGAAAAAAATAAAATTAAAAAATGAGAAATGCTGAATCATGCAAAAAGTGATGTTGATGTGTTCCTAATTAATTGACAACATTGTAGCCTTTGAATCAAAACTGATTATTACTATGAAGATGCAGTTTTGGATTGCATCAGAACTGGGCTACATGTCGGAGCGATCGGAGCGTTCTAAAATTATCGTATCACGTTAATCTTCACAATGCCGGTTTGCCGTGACACCAGAATTTCGTGACATACCACCTAAAACGGTGACAAGATGATGTAATATCGCGTCGAGCAACAACAAAAAAAAATGTGACTTTGGCCCACTTACACTGGCTTCTATGCCTCATTTGAACCTTTACAAACGCATGAAAAACAACCCGGTCAAATTTATATAAATGATTCCTTGATATGAACCGAATTTTTCTTAATGAGTGTGTGCATCACGAGGCTCTTCAAAATTGCACAATAGCATGCCCAATCTGAAAAGGTCCTTCTATATACGAATATGTTTCAACATTTAGATAAATGAAATTGGTGATATTTAACCATAATATTTTGAAATGATGTATGTCAATTATGTGTAATGTAATGACTGTCACAAGGTGGTAGTTTTTGTAATTGTGGAATGGATTATGGTTTGGAATGATTTAAATTTCGACCCTCACTTCTAACAAGTAATTGGGCAAACGAATGCAGCTAGCTTACACGTTCTCACTGCCGATCAGACTTCACATATATTCACCTCCACTTCATTATATCATAACATGAAAACTTTTCCCACCTTCAGAGTTCAACGTCAATGTATCTTGTCTTTCAGGATCTGCTTTTGGAAAGTTTGTCAATGAACTCACATCTGAATCACTGTCTGTATTGTCAAAAGTTGCAATTTTTCTTTGGAAAACGCCATCAGTTTCTTCTGGAAGTGTGCTTGACTATGGAGCAAACATATTAAATGATTAATATCCAATGACCATGATATTTTCTTTATTATCTTGCAGCCAAATACACTTTAATATTTCCTTCAAATCTAGTTTTAAATGCTAGAAAAATTAGCAGATCCAGCACTACCATTCAAGTATCATTTCAAAATACAATTTATATATATTTTTAAGCCTCATCTTTGTGTAAATTATAACAGCAGACACCCAATATGAAAAGCCATTCAGATGCATATGGTAAATTGATTAAATTAAAAAAAAGTGTGAGCTTTCACATTTTCAAAGGAAGCAACAGCAAAAACCACTTTGTGCTGGGCCAGAAAAATTGTATCTTTCCGTGCCCAGTGCCCAAAAAAAATTTAGTAAAGTGTATAACACAATTGGATTTGTGAAACAAAGCAAAACAAGAGCAGAAACTTTCATTGCGCATTGCATCAACAAAAAGTAGGAATAAAATCACTAAACAATTTCAACAAAAATCAATTCATTACCACTTAGAGTTTTTTATTTATACCAGTGATAAGGAGTTTTTCCTATTTGTTTTTTCAAGGAGGTAGAAAAAAGTCACAAAGATATATACAGCACAAATACACCAACATTAATTGTGGCATCCATAGTAATCACTCGAAATGACAACAACCATAATGAATTATTCATATGATGCATCAAACACTGAGAAGCATTAGGGCAAGATTGCATGCAAGTTATATTTAGTCAAGGTTTTGTTGAGTAAGATATAGTATATCATATCAGAAAGCTAGAATCTTGTTTTCTCCATTTCATTCGAGCCACTTAAAAACCACGATTTAAATTGAGCCGAAAAACAAGAAAATATTTCTCTTCTATCGATGTGGAAAAAGCATTGAATAAGAGAGTATGAACAATATGCACCAAGATAATCCATGATTCTTAGTTGACCAAGATTCTTGATTGTGGTACTAATAAATTGAGGTCAATGAATGATTTGATCAACGATTGCACATGATAGAATATGATGCAACATATTTCAGACCGCATAGGGGATAGGGATGAAAGACAAAACTGAAACTTACCTCTGAATCGGAATCAATAGCAGGCAAACAGTCCTTAACTTCAGCGAGAATATATTCCCAACCACCATAATTTTTGTCTTCTGATGGAGTTTCTTCACCTAAAAAATTGTTGGTTATATAAGGAAGATTTCAGTAATCAGAAGGATTATTTCTGTGATATGACAATCACCATTTTCCAATTGAAATATATTCGAATCACAAAAATAGCAAATACTTCAATTGAATAAAATAAAGTCTGCATCCCATCAATCGAACAAATACTATTACCAAAATTATTTCAATACTACCTCTAGGCTCAGGGCTCTATTAGGAACAAACATACAGGCTAAATGAACAAGTTTTGGGGAATACCAACCATGCTAGATCCACGAAAAAGAATCAACTACAACCAAGAGAAGACATTTGAAAACATTGATTGATTTTGCGGACCCTACTGAATATAATATTTACCTGTCGCTTGATCTTGAATTTCCATATTCGTGCAAATTTTCAATATTTCCAAGCTACTCACAGTGATAGCAAATGAAAATATTATTATTAAAAAAGAATCTCACTGAAAGAAGATTAGCTATATAATCTACACAAAACCATATATAGAGCCCTAATGAACACTTGAAATTTTTTCCAAGTAAACAATGTGCAAAAACATTTTACAATTCCTGGAACGTATGCAGAAGTTGAAGCCGTAGTAGAATTACTTGTATTTTGGTCAGAACAGGGTTCAAATTAAATATTGGCATATGGGTTTAAATATTCTTACGTATATATATATATATACAAATTTGGTTGAAAATTGGTATTGAACCATAGTAACACAAAATTACCACAGGCTAGTATATAAATTTTAATGATGGGGTTTATTTTGAGAATTTGAACTCCAAGTGAAAAAGTTTGGGGTGTTGCATCACATCATATTTGCCCAAATATTTGTGTTCATCACACAAAAAAGACCATAGTTATTGATAAGATACTTTTTTTGAGCAATTTCTGTCCTCAGCCAAGAAACTTTCTGAATATTTTTTTTGCTTTTGTTTGCAATCAGTGTTCGATAAGTTATCTACTTTTACACTCTGCAAGAAATGGTTTCTTATTTCAAGTTCAAATTGCTATAGAGCATGCATGAAAGCATGTCATGAAATAGGCATAAATAAAAAGAGTGTTCAAACATAAAAAAAATACATAGTTTTGTGGTATTTGTACACAACATCTGCGCGACTGCATAATATATAATATGTGTTCGAATTTTTTAATTGCTTTTCATGTTCTTTTAATTTTAGCCTTGCTTTTCATGTTCTTTTTATTTTAGCTTTGCTTTTCACACAATGTGATGTGAAACAAAAAAAAGACTAGCTATGCAAGCGCACATCAGACCGTTAAAACCGCTTTACAAGCCCAACATATAGCGGATATTACCAATGTAGACTACTTTATTCCCATTAATCAATATTAATAAACCACGCTAAAAATTAAATTCTTACTTCTTGCTTTTAAAAATAATTGATACAAGAACCTGCTGGATGTAGGATTTCAATTCAGATATGAAAGATGATCAAGTATCTAGACATATTCAGCTTTATTAGAATTGTTTTATAACAAGTTTCGTCAGATACTGTCGCGCCGTCAACACATTATGTTCGTCATAATAAATTTTTCCTAAATGGGATATCTAAGCGAAATGCAATCAATACGTACAAGTGTTCATTCAACTTTCTATTTTAATGTATCAGTTTCTTCGAAAATAAAATTTTGATTCCAGTTTCTCTCAATTCGAAATTGAATAAAAAAAAACGAAAAAAGGTTTTGAGAAACGAGATTCTAATGAAAGAATAACAGGTATCTCATTTTTCAAAATCTAATATATAACGGCAAATAGATAATTATAATATAGCATTGATACGTTTCCTGTTTCTCTAAATTTTAATTTGAATATGAAAGATGATTAAGTATCCCTAAAAGTGATTCTTATTATTCAAAATCAAATGATATGAATTTTTCTTTTTACTCAATATGAAAGACTCAAGTATGAGTAATTTTTCCAAATCAAATGACACCAAATATTCTCAATCATTTTTAAGATTCTTTAGGAGTGATTCAAATTTTTCAAAATTAAATAAATGATGTGTTCATTCAACTCGCATTTCTGAATATTTTGAATAATGATGCAGATATAACACAATGCTGTATTTCTCATTTAATATGTAAGCTTCTTCAATGCTTGAACTGGTGGATTCTTTTTTCAATACTGGCGAAAATGCGACTGTATGTGCTCTTCTTCGATGAACTTGCTGGCGAGCGACTTTGATGAGATTGGATACAAAATGGTTTTTCACTAATTTTGATAGCATTTGTTGCAGGAAAGGAATTCAGAATTATTCTAAGAATACTTCCATATTTTTTAGCTCACTCGAACATGAAATTTAATTTGAAAAACCATTACCAAGGAAAATATGAAACAGGGTCAAAGTACATGTGACAAAGAAACCAAGGGTTATAGGACATGTCCCCTAAGGTTTTGAAAGTGAGGGACAGTCTGACAGTCATCCCAGAAAAATTTTGCAATTTTAACAAAAATTTCCCAAAATACCAGTACTGAGTAGGCAAAATTCTTGCGCTTTTCAGTTTTTGCATGCAATCACATATTATACTTATAGCTGATTACACTTATAATTAGCTGATAGTGCTTTCCCCCAAAAATGGTGTATTTTTCAATACAAGGGCCGAAAAATTTTTTGTTACAAATTTTTGTCACAAAATTTTTTTAATACTATCATATTTGTTTTAAGTCTCTAAGATTTTTACACCACTGATAAGAGCAACTTTAGGCTTCATTTCGCAATATTCAGAGACTAGAATTCGTCTGAATTGTGAATTGAAAAAGAAGACGTAAAATATGATACCGGTAATTCAAGGTGGGAAAATTAGAAGTATTTTCATTTCAGAAAAGTCAAAGCATGCAAAAAAAACTCATTTTGAGCTTGAATTTTTTTTTCAAAGTCGCCTGGTTTGTCGGTATCAGCCTTGGGCGAAAATTTCAATCCTATAACTTTACACAGGAAAAAATGGTATTAAGACGAGATCCCGAGAACTGACATGACCATGATACCTTGGTTGTTTGAATGCCAGCACAAAAAATTAAACTAATCCAAACTTAATGATAAAAAGCACCATCTGGTGCTAGGTACCGGTAACAGTTTAAAAAAGCTGCAGACCAAGACAGCACGGTTACTGGTACGGTAAAAATTTAAAAATCTGTCTGCCTTGTTCCTTAAAAAAGTAACGTTAAGGCACACACTCAGTCCCACGTCCGTTATTAAACAAATATATTCTAAAAACTCATCTGCTCATCGTCTGATAAAAGCCCACGGTGCCACATATTGTATTCAGTACTTACTGCTTATAAAGAAAAGGAAAACGACTAAAACGGTGAAACCAGTAAACTAATACCACAGAACAGTTGAGGAGGTGAAGTTTACCCGTCGCCCAGCAAATCCATTCCGGTTGAGTAATTTTGAAGCAAACAATAGGCCTTGTGTGCTGGACTGTGTCATAATTTTTGCTGATTTATTGGTGAATAGCCAACCCTCGTCCAATAATTATCTATTGGGGATCGGAACCCTTGCATGTGAAAATAATTACATACGGTACATAAATGCACAAATCTCAGTTAATTTGTTACCATCCAGTTCATGTCGATTGGGGCGCCGGGAAAACGACGAAGGTAACAGGAAAACACTATCAAGAAGATATAAATCAGACGGACTGCACGTACAAGACCCGGTTGGTCTAGAACACGATATACAAATAATAGCATCCTTATACACAAACGAACGTTATACAACAGTCATTAAATGGGGACATCACGTCGCTTGGGAGACCCCCCTCAGAATTTGTGATGTATCCAGTATGGAACTTTTTTTAAAAATTTCAATTGATGGTAGACAGTATCCAAACCAATTTTTGCGAGATATTTGCTCTGGTTTAACGGAATACTTCCCAGAGCGCCATATACAACGGGTACAATTTCTATTTTCCCCAATTTCCAAAGTTTCCTTTATTTTCCATTCTCAAGTCAACAATTTTTTCAATCTTTTGCACTTCCTTTCTTTTTATATTTACATCCATTGGAACAGCAACGTCTGTTATGCATGTACTCCGGTCCTTTTGTTAACGAAAATTAGGTCTGGTCTTTTAAGCGATTATCAAATCGTCGGTTTGTATGTTGAAATCCAAAAGTATTTCAATATTTTCCGTTTCAACGACCTCTTGGGCAATGTGTTAGTACCACATACTTTTATATCACGATTTTTGCATAATTGCCAATGGATATGTGTTGCAATTCTATCATGACGTCTCCGGTATTTCTTTTGTGCCAGGTTTTCGCATCCCCCAACAAGATGAGTTATTGTTTCCATTTTTTTGTGACATAATCGACAATTTCTCGAAGAACGAGATTGGTCAATCAAGTGTTTTATAGCATTTATGCGTAGGGCTTGTTGCTGAGTAGCCATGATCAAAGCTTTAGTTTCTCGTATTAAATTTCCGCTTCCTGATAACCATTTATTAATCGATTGTATGCCAATCAAATTTTCTGTATCCCTGTAGAATTGGCTATGAAATATTTTGTTTTGGTACCTTGGATTTATTCGTCTTTTGTTTTTGTCTTGAAGTCTTTCGAACTAATATTCGGTTTAGGTTTAGATTCCATCACAGTTGAGATCAAGCTATGTGATTCTGCCCCGTGTAAGCACTCTTTTAACGAAATATCTTCGTAGGTTAAAGAGTTTCAATATTTATCAGACCTTTTCCGCCATCTTTTCTTTTAATATACAATCTATCAACATCGCCGTTCAAGTTGAATATTCTTTGGGCTGCCAAAATTTTACGGGTGCCTCGATCCATTTGTTTCAATTTATCAGAAGTCCATTTTATAATTCCTGCAGAGTATCTCAAAACTGGAACGGCCCATGTGTTAATTGCCTTTATGATGTTTGCTGCACTCAGCATCGATTTGCAGAACTTTAGTATTCTTCTCTTGTATTCCCCAATTAAATTATTTTCTATTTCTTCATGCTTTATAGAATCCGCCTCCTGCATTACCAGATACTTACAGTATACCGTGTCTTTAGTGAGCTTTGGGAATTTTTTGCTCGTCTTCCAGTTTAACTTCGATTATTTTCCCCCTTTTCATGTGTATAGTAGCACATTTCTTGATTCCAAATCGCATTCCAGTATTTTTGCTTTCAGTTTCTAAACAGTTGATTAATGCAGACAGTTCTTTAGGCGACCGCCCATATAGCTTGTTATCATCCATGTACCATAGATGATTGACCAACAAACCATTTTTTCTCATTAAGTATACATGCCGGTTTCGTTCAGCTTTTTACTAATCTTGATGAGGCTTATCACGAAGAGTAGAGGGGCTAAGCTATCTCCTTGAAAAAGGCCCCTTTTAAATTTGATTGTTTTATTGCCAATTTGTGTTCGACAAGATGTCATTTCCCTTTGTGAAAATTTTATCCACCATTTTGTTATAACGAGGCATCTGAGACACTCCAACATCCAGTCGTGTGATAGAGTATCATATGCCTTACGAAAATCTATACATGCCATTGAAAGATTAGTCTTGCGCCGTGGACAGTTTTTAACAATTGACTGATCCATCAAAAGTTGGTCTTTACATCCCTTGGTATTGCTGTGGCAACTTTTTTGTTCTTGCGGAATTAGACTATTGTCATTCAAATTTCCATACCAATAATGCTTGTTAGTAGTTTCCAGGTCGTAGTGAGACAGGTTATTGGTCTGGTATCACTACCATCTTTTGGGATCAATGAGGTCTTGCCTTGTATCATCCATTTCGGGCAGAATGTAGTCACACAGTAGTTTAAAGTATTTTTCAATCTGTGATGGAATGATGTAAATTTTTGAATACACAATCCGTGAATCTGATCAATACCTGGAGTTTTCCAATTTTTTTTTTGATCTTCGTGATGCCTGCTTGGATCAATTTAGTTGAAATAACTGTGTTTCCTTGTTGACATTCAGACAAAAGTGGTCATTTTGGATGATCCTAGATCGAGGCCCAGAAATCAACTTGTTCAGGACTATGGTGTATTGGGGGGTTTGAGGTTTCTAGAAATCGGTAGAAATGTGCTTCATTTGTTTCAATTTAGCAGCTTGTACGACCAATCTTTGCTTCAGTTCTTCCGTTGCCCTTTCTTTTGACTTGCCCATTCCTATGCGCAGCTGAACTTCCAATTTTTTCTTTTTTCTACCAGATTCCAGTTAAGAGATTTGTTGACGCAGCAATTTTATACTTGCTTCAATTCTTCTCTCCCATGTTTTTTTATTAATAGTACCGATGTTTTTGCCTTTGGTTCCTAGGTTTTCCAAAACTAGCATTGCTGCACTGTATATTAAATTGTTAATTTCATCGATTGTAGTAGCCTCAATATGTTGCAATATAGAGTTCACTTTTCCTACTTAATAAGTCAGGTTTGATTTCTTAACATATCTGAGTACAGGTAACCTTCTCCTTTCGGTGAATTTGATATACATATATTTCGTTACGAGAAATTCCATTTCTTTATTGATGGGTTCTGGTAAAAACTTGTACTTCTTCGATGAACTTATCTCTGTTTCATGTTCTTTCCGACTTCGTTGCATTTTGTGAACGTCTGTGTAGAGTTTGAGTTTCGTAGAGATATTTTGTTTTTTTCCTTTTCTCCTTTTTGGAATTAAGAAATCTCAACTGACATAACAGTTGCTGCTCCGTTAACTTGTATCCGCCCCATTCGTTCCATCCTTTAAGCATTCTTTTTCGGTAGCCTCTTACATTCGGCGTGCTTTTTCATAACATATCAAAGCTAGATAGTTGTCTTCGTCCGCCCACTTTCTTTTTCTAGTTGTAGAGGTTCGTGCGGCTCCAATACTGCCACTTCCCGAGCCCGTACTCATAGTTGTGGAGTCCGTCCGTAACCCGGAGATTCTCTGCACCCTCGAATGCCGGGGAATGAGGGCCTTTTCTATCGTTAAACTCATAGCGTTCAAGCATGGTAGTACTGCGATTTCTCAGTTTACTCATTCTTGGCCTGTTTAGCATGGTAGACCCTGCCGGTGCACTGAAGACACCGGTAACATAGGCCACGAATTCAGTGGAACGCGAAAGCTCGCTCGCCACGACAAGGTTGCAGTATATGGGGCGAGTTATTATTATTATTATGTTGCTGTTTCTGGATGCACAGGCCTACTGTTGCAATGTCGGCTGCATTTAAATATTTGGCTTTCGTGCAAAAGACATCTAAGAATCGTTTTCAATACCCATCACTTTCCTAACTATACGACATGGCTTCAGGATTACAACCTGTTGAAAATCAAATTGGATTTGTGTCTCAATGTTCAGCTTTTCGAAATATTGCTTAATATTTTTCGTCATAAGACCATTAACAAAAACGACAATTGGAATGACAGTTACTGAAAGAAGTTTGTGTATTTTTGGAAATTCTATTGCAAGATCCCGATATTTTATATTTTTTTCTTTTTCGGCATTACAATTACATTACAGATTATGGTCGGCAGGGCACGTTATGTCGATAAAAATGCTATTTTTCAGTGCGGTGATTGACGACAATGTCTGGACGGTTGTTTGGAATAGTTTGATCAGTTATGATTGGTCTGTCCCAATAAAGTAAGGTATTTTCATCTTCGAGTACTGGCTGAGGTACATATATATGTTACTATGTCTTTCTTCAAATTTAATTTGTTTGCAAGTTTCTGATGCAAAATGGCAGCAACTTTATTATTATTATTATCTTTTTAGCATCAATGCTCTGCTTCATCACTTCATGGGTACATACCATGCACCTAGGGAGATGTTGCAATTTATCAAAAATTAATAATATTATTTAGGATTTTGCTATAAAATTTCTATTGAAATCCTACGTTTTTTTTATTATAATTAAGGCTTTCGCTCTGAAGCGAAAGGCTTATCGAAATTCTAGTACTTTGCTTACCTCATGCTTTTCAGATATAATTATTAGAAAGTGGCCTAATAGACTACCAAGTTCACATTGATTGACGTTATAGTTAAAAAACTATGGACCATATTCAATAATTTTGGGACCCCACTTTTATGTTAGCATCATGTATGGTCCATGTATGATTTCTAGAATTGGTTGAAACACGCATTAGGATGAAGTTTAAGATTGATTCGACATTTCTGATACAAAAATGGTTGGAGTATAGTTATTTGTATGCATGCCAGTATCATGTATGGGGCCGTACACAGGGTTCAGAATACCCATAAGAACCTAGAAATATGTTTGTTGAAGGCGATGGGTAGTATTTGTTCTAGACTTCATCCATCCACCTAAAATTTTTATATAATTTTATTATGTCAGCATCATGTATGACCCATACGTATGCCATTGGTTAGATCGAAAAGAGTGTAGAGATGGGCTTTCATACTGATTTGACACAGTCCGAAGGTGAATGAAAAAAATAAACTCAAGACACCAATCCTTGTCCGTCCCATACATATATCATTGGGTCGACCAAAAATTCGACACAGTCCTGAGATGAATAAACGAAATATAACTTCAGGACACCATACCTCGTCTGTTCCATGCATGGCCCATGTATATAGCATTCGACAAATCAAAAAGATTGTAAAGATGGGCTTTACAACTGATTTGACACAGACCTAAGATGAATATTTCAAATATAATTTCGAAACTTCATACCTTGTCTGTCCCATGCACGGGCCTCACATATATTATTGGATAGATCAAAAAGAGTGCAGAGATGGAATTTGTTACTGATTTGGCACAGTCATGAGATGAATAACCCAAAAATAATTTCAAGAGACCATACCTGATCTGTCCCACGCATGACCCATACATATACCATTTTAATCAACGCCAAATACATTTTTTACAACCACAAAATATTTTCTCACAAATATCAACACACACAAAGAACAGTGGTGGAAATACCTTCAAAAACGATAGTGCTTACTAACTGTGGAGTTGAGCGATGGTGCAAATTTTATCACAGTAACTTTCGCATACACACACATTAGCAACAACTCATTTAAGCATATGAAAATGCGTAAATATCGATCTTTAGCTATCCAGAATATAAAACCGAAATTCACACTTTTTCCAAAAAATTAGGATTAGATATTTGATATGAACTCGCAACTTCGCTCTGAATACTCTTAGCTGATTTCTCTCTTCTCTTCATCCCGACGAAAGAGTTATTTTCGTTGTACCAATTATTTCGCCATCTTAAATTTCCCGGGATTTGAGATAAGGGCGGGAATCGTTATTGTAAACAAACCACTCTGCACTAGTTCGAATTTGTCAATGTCTAAATTGGTTAGAAAAGATTTGTTACTGCCTGGTATTTGCCTTCCATACAACCCAGCAACAAACAGTTGAAATATATCGGTAGGTAATTTGTCTGGAAAACTTTCTGCTAACCACAAAATATAATATTTTTTAATATTAACTGCAAAGGAATAGGTCGCGAAGTTCTCATTTAGAGTTTGAACTAGCTTAAAGTGAATGAGAATCTTACATATACTGTATACATTTTGGGTTGGGCACCACAAGTCGATACTTTAAAATCTAATAGTTTTTTCGACACTAGGCCTAAGTAATTTTTATTGGAGAGATTGGAAGAATAAAGGCAAAACATCCATAAAGGGGGAAAAAAAGATGGAAAGTTGATCCGCGTTCAACCATGGGCTATTGCAGGACCATCATCAAAAGCACGGATCTTAAACGAAGTTCAGCCTGGCCATCACATACCTCCGAAGTACATTTTCTAGGAAGAGAAGAGGTAAGAATACAACTACTGAGTAAATAAAGTTATGATTTATGAATGAGAAGACTGATATTTGCAAATCTTTCTTTCACTGTTAATAGGCGAATAAACTTTAATAAATTGGTATAAGTTGCATCTTCTCGAGATTACAAAATTTCAATTTCGCTCTCCAGTATGCTGTATAAAAAGGAACATTCACATTCCTCAACTTACCATACTATATTTAACATCTATTTACTATTACAAAACACTTCACTAAGGACACGGTGATGTGACATAAGGTTATTATACAAACTTCATTGTCTTGTACAGAAAAATATCTATAATTCGTTTGCAGGAATCAGCAGTTTAAAAGATTTGACAGAATCCATTATTATTTTAATTATAAATACTTTTAAAACGTCCCAAGAACATGAACACTAACAACAAATTGTTTATTATTTTCCTTCAGAATACTTAATCACTGATCATGTGGTAAACAGTCTGGCAATAATAAGATTTGGTGTGTTCAGACAACTGAAGTCTTCATTCATCAGATTCTTATACTGGTAATAGTAATATTGCTGTGGAACGAGGTAAAGTTTTCAAATTATTTGTTTGTTATACTTGTATTCAGTCATTATGTAATTAAAATTGATTATGCTGGACAAAACTAATTAACTGAAATTTGAATCTATCTCTGAAGTAGTTTTCAAGGAAATCTTGGATTGAAAAAATGGAATAGAATTCTTTTCAACTTCACTCACAAAAATTATATTATTTGTGCTACATTCGATTGTCTGTAGAAATACAATAGTTTAAGTTTATTTTCAACACAAGTTGAGTATTCAAATGTTGTTATTAAATAACAATATTGGATCGTCTAGATTTATATATATATACATTTTAAATTCAGTCAAATTTTATCAATATCTCACCCAATAGCCACGAATGAACTGCCTAGAGCCTCGTTCAGAATGTAATATTAACACGGTCATCGAATATCTAAATTTCTGAGCTCAATTTTTTGGAAAAAGTGTGAATTTGGGTTTATATTCTAGGTAGCTAAAAATCGATATTTGCGTATTGTGGGTATGCGAAAGTTATTGTGCAAAATCTTGTACTCTCGCTCAATGGAAAGACAGTTAGTAAGCACTGTAGTTTTTGAAGGTATTTGTACCCTTAGTCTTTGTGTGTGTTGATATTTGTGAGAAAATATTTTGTGGTTGAAGAAAATGTATTTGGCGTTGTTTATTAAAATTGTACAAAAATTGTATTGTTGGTAGTACTTTATAGTGAAAACGTTTTTTGCTGGTGAAAGCAGTACTATTGTATTCTAAGGCTGGTTAGGTTTGTGAAGCATGCTCATTGCCCCTAAATTTTATGCCTGTGATTAGAGCCAGGCGGCATTATGTATATTTTAAATTGTTATAAACCATATTGATATGCCAAGACATTTTTAGCTATCAAAAACCATGCTATTGTGTCGTTATAAAGAGCCACGTGACCTAGCTAAAAAATCGGGATGCTTGCCTCTAAATGCGGTCGGGTTGTTGTTTCATGACATTGCAAAAGATCAGGAGGTGTGAGATTTTTGTCATAACTTGATGCGATAATGCATCAACTTGTCATCATTTTAGGCAGTATGTCATGAAATAACAGCATCACGGACAAACCAACAGTGTGGGTATTTAGCTTTTTACGGTATTTTGGAAAACTCAAAAGGTGTTTACCGGCCTACCGTTATACCACCCATCCTTACCTGTGACAGAATTTTTTTCCTATATTTAGAATGCAAGATTTAGATTTAGCTGGCTACACATTTTAAGTTTCCACTTCTAGATGCATTTATTTTCAAATGTTATCTTGAATCATTTCATTTGGAAAGGAATTTTTCAGAGTCTATTTCTATTCAGAAATTAATTATTGAAACAATTTTCTGTTCACCTAAAATACCATTTTAGGAATTTTCAATCATACATACCCATGCATAAGGTTATGGAACCCCAAACTACCCTACTTATATTATTAACTTTTGTTTTTGTAATTAATGCTTGTAACTACTGATGAGGTATATACATATATATATATATATATATATATATATTTCAGAGTAAATTAATAAAAGTATATAACATATAATATGTATAATCAAGTTTTACTCTTATGTAATTTATCTTCTACTGTTTTGTTATTTTTCTCTGCATTCAGTGTTTGACCAAATAAATTCTTTGGAAAATTTCTTTAATCTGGTGCCATAATAGGGAAAAGTCCATTGGTTCTTTCAAAACTTATTTTGATCAAAATTGAGGAGTGAGTGTAAAACTAAAAATTTCTTATTTAGAACAAAATTGTCTCTTCTTACCTTATATTGAATATTGTTCGACATTTCTGTTAATATTAATTGGTAATCCCAACTCCCGGCAAAATATGCCTCACAATACCGGTCATAAGCAAATGACTGTTGTTCCGTACCTTGGTTTCGAGTGAATTTGTTTGGTCGTGCAGAAAAGTTATGATTTAATTTAGTTACATGTGATCCCATTGTCTTAGTTGGCTTTCTGCTCAGTAAAACTGGCATCCCCTCTCAAATCTTGATCCAATCTTGTTGCCAAATTGGAGCCATGGTGAATTAGAATGGTGTTAATCCTCACTAATATGTAGGGATACATTCCTGAAATCTATCAAACTGTTTGAATTTACAGCAGAAATGATGAAATTACTGTTTTTATTGCCAAAATTGGTTAAGGTCTTTGACTGCCCAAGCATTACAAAAACAGTGAGTATTACACTTATTTGACTTGTGTACATTCGGAAATATCTTGCTAAGAGTTGTGATGGCCTTTCCAATAATGAATCACTGTTTTTTGCAGTAAAAATTGAATTATATACAATAGGTTCCTTTTTCATCCTCCTAGCAAATTACATCCTTTAACAGCAGTTATATAATTATATCGATTGTCCGTAGATTACAGTGTTTCAAAACATTGGTGTGATCGTGCGGAGAAGTCTTTTTCAGTTTAACGAATGATATTTTGATGCAGATATGTTTCTATAAAAACTAATATTGCTTTGTTAAAAAATCATTTGGTGCATTGTTATGATTCTATGTTACATTGCATTTGCTTTCGTGTTTATCAAATTAATGCGGGACTGTGTATGGAATTTGTTACCGTTAAATTATCTCATGCTCATTATAGCATTTTACCATCTTAGTTATTTACGTAGTAAAAGTGGCAACACATGCTCAACAAACTTTGATCCTTGAAGCTTCCGATCAGTTTCCAGGTTGGAAGTCTTTAAAAACAAAAACTGATTTAGTTTTCACTGCCAAAAATAGATTTTAATAATTTTTGGTCTTTCCATGCATTCTCTAAAAAAACATTAAAGTATTTCCACCTGTCTGTTCGAACGAGTTGCTTCCAATCGGAAATCTGACTGTATGTATCTTTTTTAAGCTGAAAATGTCCATTCTCTTTGTTGTGCTCCAATAGGGGAAATTCCTTGGGAAATGTTTACTTTAATGTGTTGTCACAATGGGTGTGTATGAACACTTTCTGGTCTAAACTTAACCCTTCTCTATTTAACTGTCGAAATATTTCTTCCCAACTATCGAACGTGTTATATGCAAAAATGAAATCTGATTGATATGTAAAACTTGTTTTTAACACAGGCTGAAAATGTCTTCATTCAGTTGCCTCTGTTGTTTTTATAGGAATATAGGAAATTCTTTTGAAATTTTTTTCATAATAATAAAATTTTCACATGGTTTTTTTATTTTTGTGTATTTGATTGCCTTTCATAAAAATCAAACTGTAACCCGAATTTTCGATTTTATACCTCCCGACATATTTATTTGGATTGCTCTTGCAAAATTTTTCATGAAAAAAAATATATAATGTTTACGTATTTTCAAAACTTGGTTTCAAGACACAGGCTTGGACACACAGAAAAGTCTTCATTAGTTGCCGTGATCTGTTGTTCTTGTTTTCAATGCACTTTAAGCCCGTCCAAAAAATATATTGCGTTTTTTCATGCATTCTAAAAAATTATGGCTGCCCTGATTGCAAGCTTTATTATGTCCACATATTTTTTGGCCAGTTGATATTCTCTGTCCACCGATTAAGTTTATCTGATCAATGAAGCCAGTTTTTCTTGTACACCAAGGAACCAGTTTGAGAATAAATTTTTTGTCAACATTTCCTTTATTAGTATAAAATACAGGATTTTTTTAATTGAGTTAGAACCCGGGCGATTAGAAAACATTGAAACTAGCTTGATGTGACAGAATGTCTGAAATTTCTATATTAGTTTTAAGATCCGACAAAATAAATGCAACCTACTATCTTAATAGTACTGATGTTCAAGTATTTAGCAAGAGAATTTGTTTGGCCGTGCAGAAAAGTTTATCAAAATTTAGCAATTTCTTGTTTTATGTTGATATGTCCCTTCTGTCTGTTACATTATGAATATTCCACAGTTTTGCAAATAATTTCCATTATTGTATATTTGCATTTCTTATCTAGGTCATGTTTTTTTTTCAAATCCATTTTGTTGTTCCAAATTATATTCTTTGGAAATTTCATTTATGTTTTTTGGCATGACCCCTTATTTTTGAAATATATTTACTTTTGAATGTTCTAATATTTTGGACTGTATTTTATCTTTGGTATTTATTTTCCTCAAATGAATATCTTGAGCCCAGCCGAATAAATTCTTTGAAAATTTCCCTAATGCCTCCTCAAATGTAAGAGAAACACACTTTATTCAAATATCCCTTTGTAAACGCAAGAAGCCTTGAGATAAAGTTGAATGTGTTAATGATCATGCTTTACCATTTGGTATTGCTGCCACCCACTAGTATAAACAAATCAAATAGTATGAAAATTTCCTCCTAGCTAAGTTGTGAAAGTAGTACTTCAAATTATGGAATGTTGCTTGGATTCTTTTACTGCCATAAATTTGTGGAAATTATATTCTTGTTTAAATGGATTTTGATAACTATTCTAAAATTAGTCAATGATTTTTGCATTGAAATTCTTCTTACCAATATAGGAGCATTTTGCAACAGTTGTCATAAATAAGTATGGCTATTTTTCCATGGTTTTATAATTTTATTTCAAGTGAATTTGTTTGGCTGTGCATAAAAAATTTGTGTGATTTAATGAATGTTTCTGATTTATATACCATCACGTAAATGTTTATTTGGATTGCTTTTGTGAAATTTTTTGTACCAACTGATATAATCTTGTACTTGTTTATACATTTTTAAATCATCAAATTTAAATGCAAATATAGTGCAAATGATTACGTATTTGATTTCTGATTATTTGTTTTTGGATCTGTTCATAGTTGTTTCTCAATGCACTTTAAGCCCAACCAAATAAATTCCTTGAAGAATTTTTTCCATGCATTCTAACATATTATGGCTGCCCTGAGTTCGAACACCTCAATTTGGTCCACATCTCCTCCAGTTGTTATTGCTGTCCACCCATCGATCTTTTCTGATCAATGAAGCCAATTTTCCAAAAATATCATTCAATACCAGTGCTGATACTGATATAAGCTTCTGTCAATATTTATTTTATTAGTATAAATGCAGGATTTTTTTGTTTAGAGTAATTGTTTGGGGCCATTGGACATGACATTGAATTAATGTTTCTTGCTGAGAAGGAATTATTTTTATTTTTGATTAGTTTTAAGACCCGACAAAATAAAATGCAACATCAGTTATTACTAATATGACAGATGTTCCGAAGTTTTTTTCAAGAGAATTTGTTTGGCTGTGCAGAAAATTCCTCTTTTTCATTTAGCAACTTTTTGTTTTATGTTGATATGTTTTATTCTGTTTGTTAAATTTGTGAATACTGTGACACTTTTGCAAATAATTTCCAACTTTGCTATATTTGTTCATTTTATATCCTGTTGTCATGTGTCGTTTTTCAAATCCATTCTCTGTAGGTTGACCAAATAAATTCTTTGGAAATTTCATTTATGCCCAGTTGGCATGACCCCTTATTTTTTGAAATATTTTTACTTTCGAGTGTTCTATTATTTTGCACTGTATTTTATCTTTGGAATTATTGTTTAAGGCGTATCTTGAGCCCAACCAAATAAATTCCTTGAAAATTTCCTCAGTGCTTCCTCACATGAAAGAGAAACCCAATTTATTTAAACCTCATCTCTTTGGGACCACAAAAAACTTCGGGCTCATGTTGAATATGTTATATGCATTAAAATCATGCTTTACCATTTGGTATTGTTGTCCACTTCATCCTAGGCAGTCTAAAAGCAAATTCTATGAAAATTCCCTTCTAGCTAAGCCTCTAATGTAATACTCCATATTATGGAATGTGGATTGACATTCTGTTGCTGCCGTAAATACATGCAAATAATATTCTTGTTCAAATGGATTTTGATGGCCATTCTAAAATTAGTCACTGGTTTTTGAATTGAAGTTCTCCTTGCCAATATAGGAGCTTTTTGCAACAGTTGTCATAAAAAAGTATGGCTATTGTTCCATGGTTTGATAATTTTGTTTCAAGTGAATTTGTTTGGCTGTGCAGAAAAGTATTTGTGTGATTTAATGAATGTTTACGTGTTAGATACCACCACGTAAATGTTTATTTTGATCTTCTGGAATTTTTTGTACCAACTGATATATTCTTGTACTTGTTTATACATTTCTAAATCATCAAATTTAGAGGAAAATATAGTGCAACTGATACCGTATTTGACTTTTGATTATTTGTTTTTGGATCTGTTCATAGTTGTTTCTCAATGCACTTAAAGCCCGACCAAATGAATTCCTTGAAGAATTTTTTCATGCGTTCTCACATATTGTAGCTGTCCCTTAGTTCAAACACCTTATTTTGGTTCACATCTCCTCCAGTTGTTATTGCTGTCCAACCACTCATCTTCTCTAATCAACGAAGAAAATTTCCCAAAATATCATTCTATACCAGTACTTGTACTGATATGAACTTTCTGTCCATATTTATTTTATTAGTATGAATACAGGATTTTTTTTAGAGTAATTGTTTGGGGCCATTCGACATGACTTTGAATTAATGTTTCTTGCTGTGAAAGAATGATTTTTATTTCTGGTTAGTTTTAAGATCTGACAAAATAAAAAGCAACATCAGTCATTACTAATATGACAGATGTTCCAAAGTTTATTTCAAGAGAATTTGTTTGGCCATGCAGAAAAGTCCTCCTTTTCATTTAGTCACTTTTTGTTTTATGTTGATATGTTTTATTCTGTCTGTTAAATTTGTGAATATTGTGAAACTTCTTACAAATAATTTCCAACTTTGCCGTATTTGTTCACTTTATATCCTGCTGTCATGTGTCATTTTTCAAATTCATTCTCTGTAGGTTGACCAAATAAATTCTTTGGAAATTTCATTTATGCCCAGTTGGCATGTCACCTTATCTTTGAAATATTTTTACTTTTGAATGTTCTATTATTTTGCACTGTATTTTATCTTTGGCATTATTGTTAAATGCATCTCTTGAGCCCAACCAAATAAATTCCTTGAAAAATTTCCCAATGTTTCCTCACATGAAAGAGAAACCCAATTTATTCAAACCTCCTCCCTTTGGGACCACAAAAAGCCTGGGACTAATGATGAATATGTTATATGCATTAAAATCATGCTTTGCCGTTTGGTATTGTTGTCCACTTCATCCTAGGCAGTTGTATGAGAATTTCCTCCATGCTGAGCTTCTAATGTTATACTTCATATTATGGAATGTTTATTTACATTCTGTTGCTGCAGTAAATTCATGCAAATAATTTACTTGTTCAAAAGAATTTCGATGTCCATCCCAAGATTAGTCACTGATTTTTGTATTGAAAATTCTTCTTACCAATATAGGGGAATTGCAACAGTTGTCATAAATAAGTATGGCTATTGTTCCATGGTTTGATAATTTTGTTCCTAGTGAATTTGTTTGGCTGTGCAGAAAGTATTTGTGTGATTTAATGAATGTTTACGTGAAAGTATTTGTGTGATTTAATGAATGTTTACGTGTTAGATACCACCACGTAAATGTTTATTTTGATCTTCTGGAATTTTTTGTACCAACTGATATATTCTTGTACTTGTTTATACATTTCTAAATCATCAAATTTAGAGGAAAATATAGTGCAACTGATACCGTATTTAACTTTTGATTATTTTTTTTTGGATCTGTTCATAGTTGTTTCTCAATGCACTTAAAGCCCGACCAAATGAATTCCTTGAAGAATTTTTTCATGTGTTCTCACATATTGTAGTTGTCCCTTAGTTCAAACACGTTATTTGGGTTCACATCTCCTCCAGTTGTTATTGCTGTCCAAGCACTCATCTTCTCTAATCAACGAAGAAAATTTCCCAAAATATCATTCTATACCAGTACTTGTACTGATATGAACTTTCTGTCCATATTTATTTTATTAGTATGAATACAGGATTTTTTTTAGAGTAATTGTTTGGGGCCATTCGACATGACTTTGAATTAATGTTTCTTGCTGCGAAAGAATGATTTTTATTTCTGGTTAGTTTTAAGATCTGACAAAATAAAAAGCAACATCAGTCATTACTAATAGGACAGATGTTCCAAAGTTTATTTCAAGAGAATTTGTTTGGCCATGCAGAAAAGTCCTCCTTTTCATTTAGTCACTTTTTGTTTTATGTTGATATGTTTTCTTCTGTCTGTTAAATTTGTGAATATTGTGAAACTTCTTACAAATAATTTCCAACTTTGCCGTATTTGTTCACTTTATATCCTGCTGTCATGTGTCATTTTTCAAATTCATTCTCTGTAGGTTGACCAAATAAATTTTTTGGAAATTTCATTTATGCCCAGTTGGCATGTCACCTTATCTTTGAAATATTTTTACTTTTGAATGTTCTATTATTTTGCACTGTATTTTATCTTTGGCATTATTGTTAAATGCACCTCTTGAGCCCAACCAAATAAATTCCTTGAAAAATTCCTCAATGCTTCCTCACATGAAAGAGAAACCCAATTTATTCAAACCTCCACCCTTTGGGAACCAAAAAGCCTTGAGCTAATGTTGAATATGTTATATGCATTAAAATCATGCTTTGCCGTTTGGTATTGTTGTCCACTTCATCCCAGGCAGTTCTATGAAAATTTCCTCCATGCTAAGCTTCTAATGTTATACTTCATATTATGGAATGTTTATTTACATTCTGTTGCTGCAGTAAATTCATGCAAATAATTTACTTGTTCAAATGAATTTTGATGTCCATCCAAAGATTAGTCACTGATTTTTGTATTGAAATTCTCCTTGCCAATATAGGAGCTTTTTGCAACAGTTGTCATAAATAAGTATGGCTATTGTTCCATGGTTTGATAATTTTGTTTCAAGTGAATTTGTTTGGCTGTGCAGAAAAGTATTTGTGTGATTTAATGAATGTTTCTGATTTAGATACCATCACTTAAATGAATATTTTGATCTTTCTTGTGGTGAAATTCTTTGTAACAACTGATATATTCTTGTACTTGTTTATACATTTCTAAATCATCAAATTTAGAGGAAAATATAGTGCAACTGATACCGTATTTGACTTTTGATTATTTGTTTTTGGGTCTGTTCATAGTTGTTTCTCAATGCACTTAAAGCCCGACCAAATGAATTCCTTGAAGAATTTTTTCATGCGTTATCACATATTGTAGCTGTCCCTTAGTTCAAACACCTCATTTTGGTTCACATCTCCTTCAGTTGTTATTGCTGTCCAACCACTCATTCTCTAATCAACGAAGAAAATTTCCCAAAATATCATTCCATACCAGTACTTGTACTGATATGAACTTTTTGTCCTTATTTATTTTATTAGTATGAATACAGGATTTTTTTTAGAGTAATTGTTTGGGGCCATTCGACATGACTTTGAATTAATGTTTCTTGCTGCGAAAGAATGATTTTTATTTCTGGTTAGTTTTAAGACCCGACAAAATAAAATGCAACATCAGTCATTAATAATACGACAGATGTTCCAAAGTTTATTTCAAGAGAATTTGTTTGGCCGTGCAGAAAAGTCTTCGTTTCATTTAGTCACTTTTTGTTTTATGTTGATATGTTTTATTCTGTCTGTTAAATTTGTGAATATTTTAACAGTTCTTGCAAATAATTTCCAACTTTGCTATATTTGTTCATTTTATGTCCTGCTGTCATGTGTCGTTCTGCAAATCCATCCTTTGTAGGTTGACTAAATAAATTCTTTATAAATTTCATTTATGCCCTGTTGGTATAACCCCTTATCTTTCAAATATTTTACTTTTGAATGTTCTATTATTTTGCACTGTATTTTATCTTTGGTATTATTGTTGAATGCATATCTTGAGCCCAACCAAATAAATCCCTTGAAAATTTCTTCAATGCTTCCTCACATGGAAGAGAAACCCAATTTCAACCTCCTTCCTTTGGGACCACAAAAAGCCTTTGGCTAATGTTGAATATGTTATATGCATTAAAATCATACTTTGCCGTTTGGTATTGTTGTCCATTTCATCCTAGGCAGTCTAAAAGCAAATTCTATAAAAATTTCCCTCTAGCTAAGCCTCTAATGTAATACTTCATATTATGGAATGTTGATTGACATTCTGTTGCTACTGTAAATTCATGAAAATCATATTCTTGTTCAAAGGAATTTTGCTGGCCGTTCTGAAATTATTCACTGCTTTTTGCATTGAAAATTCTTCTTACCAATATAGGGGATTTGCAACAGTTGTCATAAATAAGTATGGCTATTGTTCCACGGCATGATACTTTGTTTCAGGTGAATTTGTTTGGCTGTGCAGAAAAGTATTTTGTGTGATTTTATGAATGTTTCTGATTTAGATACCATCACTTAAATGAATATTTTGATCTTTCTTGTTGTGAAATTCTTTTATATCAACTGATATATTCTTGTACTTGTTCATACTTTTCTAAATCGTTATCAGTCAAATTTAATACAAATATAGTGCAACTTATTCCGTATTTGGTTTCTGATTAATGATTACAGGATGTGTTATGAGTTGTTTTTCAATGCACCTAAAGCCCGACCAAATGAATTCTTTTAACAAATTATTTTATGCGTTCTCATATAATGGAGCTGCTCCCTTAGTTCAAACACTTCATTTTGGTTCATATCTCCTCCAGTGGTTATTACTGTTCAACCACTCTTCTATCATCAGCGAAGAAATTCCTTAAAAATAATGTATTCTGTACCAGTACTTCTACTGATATGAACCGCTTGTCAGCTTTTCTTTTTTTTATCACTAAAAATATAGGAATTTTTTTAGAACAGCTTGGTGAGGTCATTTGGCATTGATTGCCATTTGACATGACATTAATTTAGTTGCTTTATAAATATCATTTTTATTTCTGGTTAGTACTAAGATCCAACAATATGTAACGCAACATCAGTCATTACTGATATGACAGATTTCCGAAGTTTAGTTCAAGGGAATTTGTTCGGCCGTGCAGAAAAGTCTTTGTTTCATTTAGTTCTTGTTTTATGTGGATAGGTTGTTGAATTTGTGAATATTGTGACAGTTCTCTCAAATAATTTCCAAGTTTGCTGTATTTGTTCATTTTATATCCTGCTGTCACGTGTAATTTTTTAAATGCATCCATTTTAGGTTGACCAAATGAATTCTTTGAAAATTTCATTGATGCCCAGTTGGCATGACCCCCTCCAAAACAAAATTTATTTGATGATATTGAACATGTTATATGCCATCAAATTTCTGATGCTATGCATCTTATGCTTTGCTTTCCAGTATTACTGTTCATTCATCACTATTAGTTCAACAGATCAAATGCTATGGAAAGTGCCAATACTTTACATTAGATGAACTATTGTTCAACATTGCTGTTACTGTTTAAATGTATGAAAATGCATTCTTGTTCAAATGAGTTTTGATAGCTCTTCCTTCTATGAACGAATCACGCTGGTAGCAGTGTAGATTTTATTATTGGACCAGAATAGTTCCTCTTTCTGCAGCCCTGATAATTATTTCCGTTGAAACAGCAGTCATGAAAATATGACTGATGTTTCGTAAATACCATTTTTCAAAAGAATTTGTTTGGACTTGCATAAGTTTTTTATATTTGACCTCAAGTGTATGTAGTTTTCATGTCTAAATATATTCCTGTTTTAAAACTTAAATTGATTTTTTTCTAAAAATGTTTGTTATGTTTGATCCCATGGCCCTAAAATTAATCCAACCTCCTTCAATTTGTGATTGTGCTACCTGGTGCTTATTTTACCACATGTCAAAATTTGTTATGTATCAAAACTGCCATTAAAAATTCTCCAAATTATTCCAAGTTTAGGGGATTGTGAGTTAAAATTTGTAGCTAATTTATGGAAATTGATTGATTGATATACGATGATATAAAAATCTAGTGCGGTGGTCAGATTTGAAGAAGTTATAAAATTGCAAAATTTATTGTGATCACATTTTATATAGTTTTTGGTGCCAGAAATGGTATCGGGCATTTCTAGACTCTTCTTGTAGTACTAAAATTATTCTCCATCCCTCTTGAATATCAAGTTTTATTGTCAATTTATGTATTCTTATATTAATTTGACCTTTTGAGTGACTGACTCATTTTTTAATTTGAACATTTTTCGCCTTGTTCTGTAGTTCTCATTGTATATTTAATCTTTTGTCCAATTATGTTTTTAATGCAACTAATGGAGTCTCGAGTAAATAAGTTCCCTGAAAACTTCAACCTGCTGCCAAAATGTAGAGATAGGTACATCGTTTGAATCCCCTACTCTTATTCAAAGGATACAAACTATGTGCCTATGCCATTGAATTTAGTCCCCTTTAAAATAACAAAAATCATTGAATGTGTCATATGCTATCAGAACTGGATTGCTGTGCATTCGGTGCTTTCCATTGAGTATTCCTATCCATTTATCCATGACAGACCAAACGACCATATTTTTCCAGAATTTCACATGCAAACGTATAGGGCCATTTGATAGGCGATTTTGGTATGGTAGTATATTTGTAGTAAATATATTCCCTCACTAAGAGGTCTAAAGATCTTCGATGACCATTGCTGTCAAGAAGTACCGTTTGTCGTTGTGAAAATTTTATTTTCAACCCGATTAGATTCATTTATTTATTGGTGAGTTTTTATCTTCACAACAGCTGTCAAAATTTATGACAATTGGTCTGTAGTTTAATAACCTAGTTTGTAAAAAATTTATTTGATCATGCTGGGAAGGGTGTTTATTTGATTTTGTGAATATTAATTTTGTACTGTTACCGAAATGTTCTGTTGAAGCTGACATGTTTTTGTTTAATGTCTGGGTCGTTGTTTGGATCACATTTTACATGAAATGTGAACCCATTGCTTCAAACTGTAAAAAATATTTATTGGGAAATAATGTCTGTAGTTTAACACTATGCTGTACGGTACCTTGATCGATATGTTGAATAAAGTTTTGTGGTTTCATCGGGTTATACTATTTTGCCAACGTCGTTTGTTGGTGATGTACTTGAACACTATTTTCGTCATATTTGACAAAAAAATCTAAATTATACTTGTTTTGAGACTGTTTCCAACAATCGTTACTCATGAATTTCTAAGAAAACATTAAGTGAGCTCTGATAGATACCTCATGAAAAAGCACATGTTCAGAATATTTATTAGAAAGAAAGTTTATCTATATATAAATATATATATATCAAATGGTTCCATGATAATACAATGGATGTATTTGAAATAGTTTGACAGTTTTGCTTATAAACTAAACTAATTCTTTCGATTTAGGACTACATTTTGCTAGATAAGATATTTTGTTGGTTTGTTCCTCTCCTCCATAAGACAAAATTTTTTTCTGTTGATTGAAACCCGTTGCATCTGATAATAAATAAAGATATTGATAACCGCGTAATGCTGCCATGAGCTCAATGCTCAATATGCTCAAATGTCCAACCTTTGTTGTGGCAATGTGTGGTATTCCATTTGAATTTTTTTTGCGGTTTTTGTAAAAGATGGATTTAATTTACATTCTTTCACAAGAAACTGTTGAATATCACTTATCTTGAATATTTTTTTGCTTTGAAATTCAGAAAATGGTCGATTTGAAGGAATGATCATATGTACAACTGAATTAGTTCAATGAATGGAAGTTTCAAGGCAGACTGACCACATATAAACAATACAGTAATATTTACTTATTCCTAAGTAAGCCAACTAGTGATGATTAAACTTTTATTAACGTATTGAATAATAAAGCAATATGTCGTAAATAGGAGAATTTTTAAGATATCCTGGATGGATTGGATTGTGCAGACTTTCATGTACAATGTGTATCATATTATCAAGTTTCGAAAGTTATATATGCCGAAAGGAGTATTTAATGTGCATCTTTTACATACAAAAAACACATTTAGTAGTCAAAAATAAAGGAGCGATCACTTCTTTCATTTTCACATTTAATACATTTCATTGGCAGCATCCAGTTCAGAAAAAAATCGTGCGCATATATATTTTTGAAAGGATACAGATGGACTGCACCCTACACAGCGCATCCCATGCTTAGCGGAATAGAATTCCTGAATGGGATTTGTGCCAATTGTACATTTTTTCCGATCAGCGAACTGTTAGAATATGTCAAACTGATACGAATCATTTGAATATAGCCCAATCAAATTTTCAATTCTGTATATTCTGTGACGGATTGTTGCAATTACCCCGTCAGTTTCATTTTGTTTGTTGCTCGCCGCACAGAGTACTATATACAGTTATATTACAACAAAAGAATATGCAATGGATAAGCATGCATTATCATTCATGTTCCGTGGAAGGTCATTTTTGGGTAAAAAAATTTTGCTCAGCCTAAATTATTATTATTCATACCTTGATAAGAAATTGTTCGCCTACGTACACCTGCAAGCCTTATACATGGACCACCACATCGATACAAGCGATGGAATGCTTAGATCAGCGGTTCTCAACCGGTGGGCCATAGAAACATTTTGATGTGGGCCACAAACCAATTTAAAAAAGCTAGTTTTATCGATAAATTTAGTTTCATTTGTGCAACTATACTTAATTTTACAGGAATAATGGCTTGCGAATCCGACCGGGGTTCCCCAGCATGCATGCGACCTGCAATTGCGATTCTTGCGATAAATCATGCTTTAAATGTACAGTGAATGTGATATTTCAGTCTGCGACCGTTGCGATCATACGCGACCAATCGTGTGCGACCTGCAGTTGAAAAGCAAATGAAAAGTCTATTGTAGTATTATTTTTCAACTTTGAATTAATGAAACATGCTATTGTTTGTAGGCAGTACCTTTTAAGATGATGAGACTAGCATTTGTACAGTAGAAACTCAGCTTTGTTGTGAGGCCTAGTAAGCATTGCCATTGTAATTTGCAACTTGTTAAAACTGTAGTTGAAAAGAACTAACACAGCTGTTCCACCACCTCTTTAATTGCCAATTCTCCACTGAGATTTTTCTGAGTTTTAGGGCTATTCTGAACCTATTTTCTAGGTTTTTGCTTTCATAAAAAATTATTTAGCCACAGAATTTTTGTACAAGGAAAATGGACCAAGAAAAGACAAAGGTTGAGAACCATTGGCTCAGATAGAGGGCTTTCTGGTAAGAAAAGTTCTGCCAAAACATGTTTTGTTGAGTACGGACCACTGATGGAGCTCGCTGCCAAGTCCTGGTTCATCTGTGGCACGTGCTTGACAAAATAAAATTTCTGATTGGGTTATGTGTGTTTAAGTAAGTCGTTGAATGGCCCAAAGTCCTAGTAATAAATATTATTTTGCAAAGTGTGAGCCATAGATTAATCCTTGAGGGTGGGGCGTGACTTGATGAGGTTGCCATTTTCAGATACATTTATATCTATATATCATTTTATATATTCGAATCTAATTCTTCAGAAAGGATTCTGCTTCACAAATTTATGGGAAAATATCTATAGCAAAATTTATTAATATATAGACAAAAAAATATTTCCAAAATTATGTAAAATTGACACGCCTCCCATGAAAATGTTGCTCAAAATCCTAATACAATTAAAAAATTTTTTATTCAAAGCATCTGAATTGCAATAGCATTACATTTTTGCGTATGAATAATATTGTCACTCCTCATCTACTTTCGGTCAGTTATTTTAGACAGGAATAGTACAATGCGACCGCCTGAGACATATGTTCAGTACACAGTTACAGATAGAAAATTTTTCAACCACTGCATTTGCCCATGCTAGTCCTTGTGATCGTTCCTTCATTTTTAATAATATTATCTCTAAACCTTTTCAATACAGGTATGGTTCAAACATGGGTTTTTAGTTGTTTTATTGCCAAATGGTTGTGCACCCAACATCGTGCCGAGCATGATTGAATTCGAAATTCCAAAATAGTAGATGAGACAAAAAATCTCTAATTACCATAGTTCGCAGAATGCCTTTCAAGGGAAAATGAATAAGTCATTGCCATTAGATTTCATGAGAGACACTTTCTCCTGCCTGTTTATCTGGCAAATAAAAATATTCTTACCTAATATTTCTCAGTATTCTTAAAATATTCTATTCAAAAGGGTTACTTGAAGGAATTATTCTTTTATTGTCAAAATCACCGGGCTTGTGGATTAAGCACAGGAAAGTAATATGCCTCAAACTTTAACCACTTTTTGTTACCCTAGTCTTAATTTCTGGGTGCACTGCTGGTATATCCATCTACCACTGCTCTTTAAGGTTTTCCTTTTTGATGCATTATTTCTGAACATTTCTAGCAAAAAAATTTTTAAACATGGGCAGATTTCATATAAAATCGGCATTTGCATATAAGATCAATAAAATTAGAACATATTGGTATCAAATATCATTGTATGTGTCTAATTTACATTTTTATTAAGGTACTGATCCAGTTACTGATGTTCATCAGTCGATTGCACAGTCCATGATACTTTCATGTTATAGTTTTCATTGGCATAGGATGCAAGTTACACATTTGTGTAAGTATTATTTTATTGCTAAAATAACGCTTTGGCAGGTAAGAAATTAAATATGTTCAGAATCACTCAGGTAATTTTAATCTGATTTGATTAATAATGTAGTTCGATTTCAAGACTCCAATATTAGGTCTGGCCTATACATATATATCATTGATTTGCTCAAAATGTCTAAAGATGGGACTTGAGACGCATTTGACACAGTACAGGCATATATGATCAGATTGAAATTTCGCATCATGTTTATTCTATACATAGGCATACATATATCATTGATTCAATAAAAAATTGTGTAATGATATACTTAGAGACTGAATTTACACCGTCCTGGCATGTAAGATCCAATTACAATTTCAAGACTCCACATTGTGTCTGCATTATAGATGGAAAAGTAGTTTTGGAACAGTTAATCCATGACAATTGAATATCATGACAATTGAATTTTCATTTTTGTATAGCTTAGTTTGTCAGTTAGAAGTCTTGGTCCAGAAGTCTGTGTGCAGTGAGGCGCGGAAGTCTTCATAGTATCATGTGCGCAGTTCTACTTATTAAGGCTTTCGCTCCTGAAATTCTCCGTTTTTTAATATTACTATTTATTATTATAATAGATGGCTCTAGCATCAAAGCTACAAGATCTAGATATCTAAAATAATCTTAGTCAAAAGGTCTGTGTGGATGGAAACTCTTTGTTCCATACTTTTAATCTAAGCTTTCAAGTCGCATTGTTCTGAGATCTTCGATTTTTCGTCAAAATGCAGTTCTGAAGGTGATGATAATGAAATGCATAAGGCTTTTGCAGGACAAGCTCTCGGAATGTGAATCATGGGTGAAATCATAGTCAAAGAGTCGATGAAGAATTTTTTCAGCGTACTTTTCATACGTAAGGTTCTGTTTTTCAGATATAATCATTTGAAAGTGGCCTAATAGACTGTCAAAATCACATTGATTTGTGTCATAGTCACTTGGTCTTGTGCGAGTGCTATTTGATATTATACTTTTTGGCTTTAGCATCAGAGCTGCAAGGTCTAGTGATCCAAAATCTTAGTGAAAAGGTCTGTATGACTGAAAACTTTTTATTCCATATTCAAGGCTTTCAATACCTACGTTTTTTGTTATTAATATTATTATTATGCTAGATGACTCTAAACATCAAAGCTACAAGATTTAGATGTTAACTATCATTGACTAGAAGTTTATCATTCTAATACTGGTTCTATCCCATTTCATCTTGCTCATGTCTCCCACTCCTTATATGACCTATCGCTGCACAATATAATGGTGTTGCATTGTGGGTGTGATCATTCATGCATCACCCATGATATATGTACTGCCATGCTGGTCTTTGAAGGTCATTCGGTATTTTATGTTGTGGTGGTCACATGCTGTTCTGTTAAAGTTGTGTGTTATGTATTTTTGAACTTTGTTGGTTCTGCCTAATAAAATCTTTATACATATCAATAAAGGTCTATGTGGTTTGAAACTCTTTGTTTCCTATTTTTAATCTAAGCTTTCAAGTCTCTTTGTTCCGAGATCTTGGATTTTCCATCAAAATGCAGTAATGAAAATGATGATGATGAAATGCATATGGCTTTTGCAGGACAAGCTTTCGGAATGTGACTCATGTGTGAAATCATAGTCAAAGGGTCAATGAAGACTTATATCACTTATTTTCGTACTTACGACTCTGTTTTTTAGATAAAATCATTTGAAAGTGGCCTAATATACTGTCGAAAATCACATTGATTGACGTCATAATTACGTGGTTCAAGTGTGAGCGCTATTTGCCTTATACTTTTCGACTCTAGCATCAAAGTTGCAAGGTCTAGCAATCTAAAATCTTAGTGAAAAGGTCTGCATGGCTAAAAACTTTTTATTCCACTTTTTTTTTCGGCATTAGGTAATTTTTATTGGAGAGATCGGCACAATAAAGACAAAACATCCATATAGAGAGAGCGAATGATGGAAAATTGACCTGCGTTCAACCATGGATCTTGCACAAAGTTCAGACGGTTATCGCATACCTCCATATTATGGTTTCTAGGAAGGTCGAAGTAAGAATACAAGAAAATAAAGTTATGATTTATGAATGAGAAGACTGATGTTTGCAAATCTTTCTTTCACTGTTAAAGGGTGAATAAACTTTAATAAATTAATACGAGTGGCATCGTCTCAAGATTTTAAAATTGTTAAATAATTAAAGTGTTAGTGCTGAGGTCATCCCAAATGTCAACCTGAAAGCAAGTATTACATAGCTTATTCCCAAATAACTGGCCACAATAAAATTGAACAGCAAATGTTTTTGCCATCTCTGATATTTCTCCTATAGCTGTGCCTGGGTTGCAAAGCCATGCAAGCTAACTGCCTGGAATAATCTCACTCCTGGCCCACTAATCCAAACACAGTAAGTCTTCTTGAAAATCTATTAATGAAATTTTTTCATGGTGAGGTTACTCATGTCATCTACTTTGAACAGTCGAAGTGTTGTGATGAGGTCTGTGAATATAACAACGCCCTCTATTCTTGCCTTCTTATTATGACATTTTTAATTTCGCTCCCCAATATACCGCTCCCCAATATACATTCGATTTGGTGTGTTCAGATAACTGAAGTTTTTTGCTTAGCTATCAGATTCTTGATACTGTATAACTATTAATTTGTCATGTCTGTGAAAAAGAGGTGTGCCTGGTTTTTGCCTTCCAAATTATATTTACTTTTTTTGAAATATATAATTCAGTTTGGTTATGTAATTAAAATTAATTATGCCGGACAAAACTAATTAACTGAAATTTTAATATATCTAGGAGTTTGTTTTGTTATTGCGTAAAATCTTGTTTTTTTTTCTCACTCAATGGAAAAACATCCATACAGAAAGCAAATGATGGAAAGTTGACCTGCGTTAACCATGGGCTTTTTGAAGGTATTTCTACCACTAATCTTTGTATGTGTTGATATTTGTGAGAAAATATTTTGTGGTTGTAGAAAATATATTTGACGTTGTTGATTAAAATGGTACAAAAATTGTATTGCTGGTAATACATTACAGGGAAAACATTTTTTGCCTGTGAAAGTAGTACTATTGTTTTCTAAGGCTGTTGAGGTTTGCAAAGCATGCTCATTGCCCCTATATTCTATGCCTGTGACTAGAGCTGGGCGGCATTAGGTATATTTTATATCAGCATACTGTCGCCGAAATGGCGGTATTACTGCTTAAATATAGCTTAAAAAAATGTGGATGCTTTCCTCTAAATTTGTAATTTCAAATTGCCTAAAATAACATTTTTAGTGATTTTCAATCATACATAAACATGCATATGGTTATGGAACCGTCCGAACTGCCCTACTTATATTATTAACCTTTGTTATGTACCCAATTTAGCATTATTACTATGGCTTATCAGCTTGGATCGTGCTTAAGACTGTTTTATACACATCAATTCATACAAATAGTGTTGAGTTTATGTACCGGTACTCAATAGCTGAGAATCCCTGTATTAGATTATATTAATGTTTTATGTTATACCTATTAATAACTATTCTTGGATTGGTGTGGCCAAGAAAAAAGTCACCTAAGGTCAATGTGTTATTGATAAGTTATTTGTTTTGAGAAAAATATGAATGAAACCGTGTTAAAGGCGCCTTTCTGAATTATATGATTATAAAAAAAAAGCAATTAGACTCTCTCTTAGATTCTCTTGGAACTCATAGTTGCATTGATGCTATGGGTAATTTCCTATGTAACATTTCCTATTGTCCTATGACCATATTTTCATGTAACATATCTAAAATTAGAGAATCAAATTATGTTATCTCAATAGTTTTATATTATATTGGATTTGATTAGCAACACAAGCTACTGAACAAAAATTTCAACCCATAAAAGATGTCAAATTATATTGAAGTTTTACCATTCTACCTATTTTTTTGAATTCCGGCCTTTTTTTCCTGTGATAATTGTAATAATATATATTTTACTATTATATAAAGGAGCAAATACCTTATTATCTGTCTGATTTCAACCTACATTTTGAGTGTAATAGATTCAATCTGCTCTGGGTGAATTGTTAACAAGAAATTTAGCAAATCACCATATGTTGAGAGGTTGTTTACAATATCGTCTACAAAATTATCAGATTTAAGCCTAGTGGTAAAACCTAAAAAATTGCATATAGCTGGACTGGGATATGCAAAACTGTGTGCAACACCGACCCAATCTGCTCCAGGTTAAAAGTCAGTGTGAGTAAAAAAATAGGCAGATTTAGTGCCGAAACCTATAATATGCCAAATTGGACCACCAAAGGGAAAATTTAGCTGCCATGAATATATTTCAGATTCCAATTGCGGTGTAGATAAAAATTAAATATTTATCATTGCGATCCCCCACATGCGTTTGCAAACTTTTCTGTTGTGAAATATTTTTGTATAAAACTAGAAATACTTATTAATGCTTTTAATAAACGTCAAATTTTTAAAAAAATTTTTGAATATCTTTTGAAGCATATT
The DNA here is from genome assembly GCA_963675895.2 of Styela plicata. Classification (NCBI taxonomy): domain Eukaryota; kingdom Metazoa; phylum Chordata; class Ascidiacea; order Stolidobranchia; family Styelidae; genus Styela; species Styela plicata. The sequence goes on from OZ023138.1 coordinate 13,621,872, forward strand.
GATTCTGTCGCTTCTAAATCATGCAGTCCTGTCTATTATCTTGCATTCAGTTTGTATTCCATCTATTCAACTACAACTGTGGTGAAACTTCCCTACATAAATGATAGCAAAACTTCAACTGCCATTCTTTACTCAGTACAGAATTATTAAAGTTTACCTTCTGATCTCTCCCGAACTTTTTTAAACCTCTAAGATTACCGGTAATGTAGTGAGTATAATAAAGTTTGACTCTTATGTAATTTATCTTCTACTGTTGTTTTATTTTTCTCTGCATTCAGTGTATGACCAAATAAATTCTTTGGAAAATTTCCCTAATCTGGTGCCATAATAGGGAAAAGTCTGTTGGTCCTTTCAAAACTTATTTTGCTGAATATTGAGAATTGAATAATTAAAATTTTTGATGGTTATGCGTTTCGTGCAGTTCATCTCTGAAATTGATTTTACAAAAATTCCTTATTTAGAAAAAAATTGTCACTTGTACCTTTTATTGAATCTGGTTTGACATTTATGTTAATATTAATTGGAAATCCCAACTCCCTGCAAAAAATGCCTTGCAGTGGCATTCATAAGCAAATGACTGTTGTTCCGTGCCTTGGTTTCAAGTAAATTTGTTTGGTCATGCAGAAAAGGTATGACTCAATTTAGCGACATGTTGTCCTAGTCCGCTTTCTGCGCAGTAAAACTGGCATCACCTCTCAAACCTTGATCCAATCTGTCGACAAGTTGGAAGCCATAGTGAATTAGAATGGTGGATAATTCTCACTAATATGTAGGTATATATATAATCTATCAAAGTGTTTAAATTTACAGAAGAAATGATGAGTTCCCAATCCCCCTCAAATCTTGATTTGCAAGACTCTTTCAATTACCGTAGTATTTTTCTGCCAAATTATAAGTATGCAGCATAAGTATATTTGTTGTGCATTTTACATTCTTCTATTCAGTGTAGTTTTTCAATGCATCACTTGTAATGCTCATCAAATAAATTGCTTGAAAGTTTCCAATATGATATTGCAACAACGGTAGGGTGAACTGACAAATTAACCCCCCTTCCACCGGGGCAAAATTTTAAATTTAAACTTTTAATGCTTATTGAATGTGTTATATGCAGTTGAATTTCTGGCTGTTATGCATTTCATGGGTTTGCTTTAAAAAAATGCTTTTCATATCTGTTTGTCCAACAAAGAAAATTTTATGATTTTTTTTTATAACTAAATTGTCTTAATTGTCACTTATTTGACTTCTTTTCAACATTCCAATTACTAGTGTACATTTGTGAAAATATAATCTTGCCAAGAGTTGTGATGGCCTTTCCAATAATGAATCAATGTTTTTCGCTGTAAAAATTATAGTTACCCTATATACATTATAGAGTTATATACATTAGTTTCCACTTTCATTCTCCCACATTATAGAGTTATATACATTAGTTTCCACTTTCATTCTCCCAGCAAAATACATCCTTTTAACAGCAGTCATATAATTATGATGATAGTTTCATAGATAACATTGTTTCAAAAAAATTTGTGTGGTCGTGCAGGGAAGTTTAATGAATTTAATTTTTCAGTTTAATGAATGATATTTTGATGCAAATAGGATTCTTTAAAAACCTATATTGCTTAGTAAAAAAATCATTTGATGCATTGTTATGATCTTTCTTTATCTTTCATGTTTATCAAATTCATGCGGTCCGGTCTATGCAATTTGTTACCGTTAAATTATCTCATGCTCATAGCATATTTCCTTCTTAGTTATCTACATAGCAAAAGTGGCATCACATGCTCAACAAACTTTGAAGTTTTTGACCCGTTTCCAGGTTGGAAGTCTTTAAAATATGGAACAATTATGGATAATATAAAATATGGAACAATCAGATTATTTGTTTTTAGATCTGTTCATAGCTGTTTCTCAATGCACTTAAAGCCTGGCCAAATGAATTCCTTGAACTATTTTTTCATGCGTTCTCACATATTGGAGCTGCCCATTATTTGCAACACCTCATTTTGCTTCACATCTCCTCCAGTTGTTATTGCTGTCCATTTATCTCTTCGAATCCAAATAATAATAATCCAAATATTTTTTTGTTTAGAATAATTATTCGGGGGCCATTTGACATGACACTGAATTGATGTTTTTTGCTGTTTATGAAATATTTTTATTTCTGGTTAGTTTTAAGATCCGACAAAATATAATGCAACATCAGTCATTACTAATATGACAGATGTTCCGAAGTTTATTTCAAGAGAATAATTTGTTTGGCCGTTTAGGAAAGTCTTACTTTCATTTAATCACTTTTTGTTTTATATTGATGTTTTATTCTGTTAAATTTGGGAATAATGTGACAGTTCTTGCAAATAATTTCTAAATTTGCTATATATGTTCATTTTATATCCTGCTGTCATGTGTCGTTTTTTAAATCCTTCCTTTGTAGGTTGACCAAATAAATTCTTTGAAAATTTCATTGATGCCCAGTTGGCATGACCTCCTCCATTTGCAAAACACAATTTATTTTATGATATGGAATAGGTTATTCTGATTGCTATGCATATTATGCTTTGTTTTAGAGTATCACTGTCCATTCATCACTGTTAGTTCAACAGAGCAAATGCTGTGGAAATTGCCAATATTTTACGTTGGCTGGACTATTGCTCAACCTTGCTGTTACTGCAATAAATTTATGAAAATGCCATTCTAGTTCAAATGAGTTTTGATAGCTCTTTCCTTTATAAAGGCTGGTAGCAGTATAATTTTATTTTCTGACCAGCATAGTTCCTTTTCCTGTGGCCCTGATAATTATTTTCGTTAAACAGCAGTTATAAAAATACGACTGTTGTTTGGTAAATACCGTTTTTCAAGAGAAATTGTTTGGACACGCAGAAATTTTTATATTTGACTTAAAATGTATGTAGTTTTTATGCCAATATGTTCTGTCTTAAAACTTGAATTTATTTTTTTTAAAAAGGTTTGTTATGTTTGATCCCACGGCCCCAAAATAACCCAACCTCCTAAAATTTGTGATTGTGCTACCTGTGCCTATTTTACCACATGTTAAGATTTGTTATGTATGAAAACTGCCATCAAAAATCTCCAAATTATTCGAAGTTTTAAGAGGCTTGAAGGTTCCAATTTGTAGTTAATTCATGGGAATTGATTCTAATATACAATGATATAAAAATCTAGTGCGGTGTTAAGATTTAAAGCAAGTTCATAAAATTGCAAGATTTATTGTGATCACATTTTATATAGTTTTCGGTGTCAGAAATGGTATCAGGTATTTCTAGACTCTTCGTGTAGTACTAAAAATTATTCTCCATCCCTCCGAGCTGTCAAACAATTATGACAACTGTTCCGTAGTTTTATAACCTAGTTTCGAAAGAATTTATTTGACCATGCAGGGGAGAGAGTTTATTTGATTTTGTGAATATTAATTTTGTACTGTTACCGGTATGTTCTGTTGAAGCTGACTTGTTTTTGTTAAATATCTGGGTGTTGTCTGGATCACATTTTACATGGATTGTGAACCCATTGCTTCAAACTGTATGCATCCCCGTCTATCAAATTTGTTGTCACTATATTTTTATCTCCTGCGAATTGCCGTAGTTTTCCAATAATTTATACCAACGATGCAGTTGCAGTTAAATCGACCCCATAATAAACACTGATCCATTTCTTTCTATACCCCAGGATTATTCTGCATCGGTTAAGCTGAACTTCCAAATTCACTTCTTTCTAATTATATAGGCCCGAAATAATCTGTGTTGGTTAAGCTAAACTTCAAAATTCAGGAAATATATAAAATTACAGCAATTAAAAAATCGTCAAAATATTCTTCATTACTCTTGAACAACTCTTTCGCAGGCTGCCATTTGCTTAATGTTTTTCCAGAAGACAATCACAAGGCTTGCAGATTTGGCACAACAAAACAATTTTTCTAAAAACTTGATTGTTACCCTCGTCTTAATTTCTGTGTGCGCTACTGGTATATCCATCTACCACCGCTATTTAGGGTTTTCCTTTTTGATGCATTATTTCTGAACATTTCTAGAAAAAGAATTTTTTAACATGGGCATATTTCATATAAAATCGGCATTTGCATATAAGATCAATAGTTGGAACATATTGGTATTAAATATCATTGTATGTGTCTAATGTACATTTTATTAAGGTCCTGACCCTGATTTTCTGCACAGTATATTTCATGATACTTTTATGTTATTGTTTTCATTGGCATAGGATGCAAGTTACACATTTGTGTAAGTATTATTTTATTGCTAAAATTGTCTAACACTTCAGCAGGTAAGAAATTAAATATGTTAAAATCACCCAGGTAATTTTAATCTAAATCTTTCATGTAGCAGCAACATTTTGGTGCCTTAGTTGGAGTACTCTCTTCATAATTGCCATGAAAATATTCGCTTGTTTGAAAGGAGCTTGCCTTGACCTGGCAATTGCAGGTCGCATGCATGCTGGGGAGTTGGTCGCATGCATTGCTGGTCGCATTTGCAAGTCTTTGTGCACCAGGATTAATGAACCTACAATAAACGCATTTATGGTATTTATAATTCTGATTTTGCCAAGTTCACTTTCTAATTAATAAATGCATTTTTAAAAATAGTGATCGTTGGATATTACGCCGGCTTTGGGGTGCATCTTATTCGAAGTTTTTGCTTAAAATTTATTCATCTGCCCTGTAGGCACAGACTTTAAAATTGCCCTAATATATTTCCTGCATGTAGTAGGGGGTTGACTGAATGGAAAATAAAGAAGTGGTAGATGTTAGGTATTGATATTCATGACACCAAGCAAGTCTTTGAAATTATTTTTCAACGTGCCGTATTCACTGAAACAAGGACATTCGATGGGCAATGGTCGTTTCCATGCATTCGTTTTTGGTTGTATCAGCACTTTGGGTGGGTGTGGAGTATAGTTAAAGATATATTTTTTATTTTTACATTGATATATATATATATATTTAATCTTTTGTCTAATTATGTTATTAATGCAACTAATGGAGTCTCGACCAAATAAATTCCTTGAAAAATTTTTCAACCTGCTGCCACAATGTATAAATAGATACATCGGTTTGAATCCCCTACTCTTATTTCAAAGGACACAAATTATATGTGCCCTGTGCCATTGAATCTACTCCCCTTTAATGAAACAAAAATCATTGAACTGGATTGCTGTGCATTCAATGCTTTCCATTGAGTATTCTTATCTATGACAGACCAAACGACCATATTTTTCCAGAATTTCACTTGTAAACGTATACGGCCATTTGATAGGCAATTTTGGTATAGTAGTATAATTTGTAGAAATATAATCCCTCTCTAAAAGGTGTAAATCTTCGATGACAATTGCTGTCAAGAAGTACTGTTTGTCATTGTGAAAATTAGATTAATTTATTTATTGCGAGTTTTTATCTTCACAACAGCTGTCAAACAATCATGACAATTGGTCTGTAGTTTAATAACCGGGTTTCGAAAGAATTTATTTGACCATGCAGGGAAGAGTGTTCATTTGATTTTGAATATTAATTTTGTACTGTTACCGGTATGTTCTGTTGAAGCTAACTTGTTTTTGTTAAATGTCTGGGTCGTTGTTTGGATCACGTTTTACATGAAATGTGAACCCATTGCTTCAAACTGTATGCATCCCTGTCTATCAAATTAGTTATCATTGTGTTTTTTATCTCATACAAATTGCCGTAGTTTTCCAATAATTTATACCAACTATGCAGTTGCAGGTAAATTCCCCCATCATAAACACTGATCCATTTCTTTTTAATTATATAGCCCAGAAATATTTTTCGTCGGTTAAGCTAAACTTCGAAATTTAGGAAATATATGAAGTTGCAGCAATTACAAAAACCATCGAAATATTCCTCATTTTTCTCGGACAACTCCTTCGCAGCCTGCTATTTGCATGATGTTTTTCCATCAAATCAAAAATGGCGCATATCATAACATTTTCCAAATTGCTGCTTATCATGTTTTTTATATGCTACATCTCTTTTATTGTCAACCAAATCAATTCATTGAAAAATAATGTTTATTGGTTCGCTTCCCACTCAACTACATTATATGCAATCTTATTTCTTATGCGCTATGCATACATTCACAGGTAGTCCATCCAAAGCAAATTCTATGTTTTTGCATTGAAATTTCATTTTAAGTTATTATTAGTGCCGTGTTCCTGGCAAAATATTTCCCTTGGATCAGCAGTCATAGATAATATGAAACTTGTTCTGTTGGCTTTTCCAAAATACATTCATTCAAATTGTGGATAATCTGGATCCTCTTTTGTCAATATAAAATGTTTTTCTATTACTTTATATTTACTACATATTCATGAATTACAGTAAAATAAACAAGTATTATTGTGAGAATATAACATAAAAATATGCGCAAACATATAAAAAACACAAAAAATAAAAAGAAATTAAATCAGTAGAAACGGATTAATTCAAAATCAGGAAAATTTTCAGAGGCCAGGCCATGTTACATCCATCCCATTGGTCCAATATAAAAATATTCGATTCAATTTTTCAAGCGATTCGAAATAACAAAAGAAATATTATATTGGGAAATAATTTTTATAGTTTAACACTGCGCTGTACTTTGATCGAAACGTTGAATAAACTTTTGTGGCTCTACCGAGTTATACTATTTTGCCGACTTCGTTTGTTGGTGATGTACTTGAACAAACACTGTTTCAGTCATATTCTACAAAAAAAATCCAAATTATACTTGTTTTGACACTGTTTAAACACTGTTTCAGTCATATTTTACAAAAAAAATCCAAATTATACTTGTTTTGACACTGTTTCCAGCATTTGTTACTCAGCTCTGATAGATACCTCATCAAGAAAAGCATCCATGTGTCATATATATTTATTAGAAAGAAAGTTTATATATATATATATATATATATATATTAATTGGTTCCATGATAATACAATAGATGTATTAATGTCTTTGAAATAGTTTGACAGTTTTGCTTAGAAACGAATTCTTTCCATTTAGGACTACATTTTGCTAGATAGGTTAAGATGTGATTTTTTTGAATTTGCTGCGAAATAAACGCATTGTTAAAGCATACTGGAAGTTGACCAATGGAATTTGTGAACATCATTGTGCCCAGTTCTAGTTTTGCAAGATCTTCAATTCGACGAGGCATTTCTAGAAAAAAAGCTATCGTCAACATTATCATTTTTGCCCCTTTTGTATGTAATCTTAAAAATTGATTGCAGACACTTTGTAGTTTTTTGGTCATTGTTTTCCTTCTGTGCGTCCAAGTTGATGCACCATAGCGGAGATAACTCTAAATAAATAAGCGAATGATATAGGCTTAATAAACATGATTCATTCAGATTGGGAGAAATCTTTGTAACTGCGCACAATGATGCTTTGGTTTTAGAAAGTATATGTTTAGCGTGTGAGGTCCACGATAAGCTTTGTCGAATATTACACCTAAATACCGAATTTGTTTGACTCCTTCCTATTTTCTCGAATTTAATGCTATGAAGTCAGATACTCTTGGCGGATTTTGTTTTGTTGCACTGAAAAGTATGTATTTTGTTTTATATGTATTAACCGTTAATTTGTTAGCTGCCGTCTAGACATGGATGTTATATAGGTCCTGATTGGCCTTCCGCATCAAATTTGTGATGTCCTTACTGCCAAGATAGGGAGTTGTATCGTCCGCAAACATGATGGCATTGAAATGTTGTAAAGCATTGGGCAAATCATTATTCATGATTAAAAAAATTAGCGATCCAAGAATACTACCTTGAAGAGTCTCTACAGTCAAGTCGCAGAACGTGCCGGATAAAGTGATACCGATAGGATGTAGTTTTGACAACACGATCTCATGATCGATGCTGTCAAATGCTTTGGATAGGTCCATGAAAATTTCTAACATGGACTGGCCTTTTTCAAATCCGTCTAGTATTTTACTTGTTAAAAGAGATATTGCTTGGTTGATAGAGTGACCTTGTCGAAAACCGAATTGCTTAGAATTAAATAAGTTCTTGTTTTCGAGATAACTGAACTATTCTTCTATACATACCCTTTTCAAGGATTTTAGAGAAACTAGGTAGTAAGCTAATGGGTGGATAGTTCTTGACATCTTTCATGTCTTCATTTTGGAAAAGTGGAATCACTTTTGATAGCTTTCATTTCTCAATATATTGCCCAGATTCCAAAGACAAATTAAATATGTATGCCAAAGCAGTTATACAGTTCCAAGGCACTTATGCTCTTATCGCCTTGAAACGGCACTTTGTCAAGACCGCAGCTTGTTTTAGGTTTAAAAGATTTCTACAATTGTTTGAATTTCAGCTGTTGAGGTCTGCGGCCTAAGAAACATGAATGCTTTACTTGCGTCTCCCATATAATTAATGAAGTTTTTGGACATGGGCATATTTGTCCCCCGTTTTTTAACCATTGTTAAGAAGTGATCATTAAACTTTTTATTGGGTCGCAAGTTTCAAGGCCCTGAACGGAAAAAAAACTTTGTATAGTTTCGGTTTTGAACATCCAAGAAGGCCTGCCATGGTCTGCCAAATTCTTTTAAGATTACAGAAATTGTTGCGAAGCAGCATTTTATAGTATGCTTGTTTTTTGGTGTATATATATAAGTTTTTCTTACAGTTTTTTGCAGTCGGTGTACTTTATTTTCATGTTTGATTTTGTAGAAAAATATTTTTTATAGTATGTCTGTTTTTTTTTTGCAATTTGGCAAGTTTTTTATCGAACCCTTTGTTACTTGGCTTACTGGAATTTAATTTTGAACGCGAAACATCGTTGAATGTATGCTTTAATTTTTCGTTGAATAAGTCAAACGCGTCAAACATCCTTCTTTTCTGTTAAGAAATGTTGTAAATTTTGACCATGTAGATATTGACATTTAAAGTCGCTTATTGGCACATATTTGGTATTAGTTTTAGAATAATTTTCTTCTTCAGCGTTATCGTGGAAGATTTCGTTTAGAGTTTTTGCATTAAATTCTGAAGGCAGTGCATGAGCTTTTTCTATGCATAGATCGGGAATTTTTGAAGAAGACAAGTCAATGAAGGGTATACATTTGCGTTTGCAAAATCTACAGCACCAGGATATAGTATCTGGTTCATTGCTGAGTTTCATGAATTCATTTTGGTCTACTTTATTACATTTTGGATGAATCCAACGTTCACACAGATCACAAAAATGCCATTTTCCCCATTTTTCACTATTCTACGGCACCCATGACATGACTGAGATTTTCTCTTGAGCGTCATATCCTATACAGAATAAAAGAAAGAAAATGGGTATGAATTTGCTTTAATCAAATGTTGAAAGAAAGAGGGTGATGCTTGTTGGGATCATGCCTAGCTGACTTTATAAACGATCGGAGCTCTAAGCTAGATTGTGAATATCTTGTAAAGTTATAAATATTCCCCCTTGTCCTTTGTAATTTCCGTAAACATCGCCGTTCATGGTCCACACGTTGGAAAAAGATGAGCGTTTCCAGGCCTCATCGAGAGTTTCACGGCGCCTCACAGTGAGTGCTTCCGTGATTGATAGTCCGGGAGTCCCAAAGATTCTTTTTGGCTGGGTAGATCTCATGTTTGGTCATGCGTCGAACGAATTTAATTATAATTGGTGTATTCCCTTCGTATCCTTAGGAAGTATATGAGTAGTGTCCATATCCCCATATTGAATTGGTTTTTGAAGTCGAACTTCACTGTTGATTGCCCGGGTGACAAACGTTTCGAACTGGAGATAAGGTTTTTGTTGTTGGTATATTTCCAAACCCGTGTATAATAGGTATTGTTCCAGGTCCTCAATCACAATCGAATTTCTTAAAGTTCTAGATTTGTGCATAATGTCTGCATTGTTGTGAGGTCAACCTTCTTCATCGCTCTGCCTTCAGTGAAAGAATGATCATCCATTGCTGCCACTTCTTCTTCAAAGAATCTTTAAATGGTTTGTTAACAACATCAAGCGGTTGGAGCATTGACGTCATTACACCAGGTATTATCACAAGGTTCGACCGCATATCACTAAGGAGACACTTCAAGTACTAACGTTGACTTCAGGTCTCGAGCCCCCAGTTCTTCGTTGCCACACTCTTGGAATTCAATCTTTAGTGATGTTTTCGTTGAACCACCCTTTCTCTTGCGTGGTAACAATAATGCCTGGCGGAATGTTGTCTTTCGACATGGTCTTGCGCTCAAGAACAAGATAGGGAGGCTGTTTCGAACCATCCGCGGTGCGTGAAAGCATGACAAATATTGTAGGTGTTTGGTCGGCATTTCCTATTTGAGAAAGATCGTGACTAAGAAGCTCCCGAAGACGAACTACATAACGTTGGAACCGTTCCAGATGATCTTCAAAATCTTTTGGTAGTCGTTGTCTGATAGTTGAACGCTTAGATATGGAAAGATCATGATGATTAAGAAATCTGTGGCACCAGTAAAATGAGGCTTTAAAGGTTTTGATGCATGCCCCTTTTCTTTGCTATTCGTAGTACATGGATACGTATTGCTACTGTGTTAACCCCAATTCAATCACCTCTTGTTTTCACTATCCAGTACATAATCTCCGTCTATCCAGTACATAATTTCCGTCTCCAGTTCAGGATGAGCGGCATATTTTTAATTTGTTTCCAACTTTTCCCGAAAGTAACACATTGCTTTTGCGAGTTCCAAATTTCCGCTAGGCCGCCCTGTTACATATTTCTTGGCAAATTCCACAACTTAAATTGAGCGGTGTAACTATGTCGGGTTCAATTCATGATTGTGCCAATAGCGATGTACAGTGGCGCGGATACGAATGCAATAATTTGGCTGGTGTGTTTGCCATTTCTAAAGAGGGACTGTGCAGGGGAGCATAAATTGCATTGCAACATTGCAGTAGACGTTAATTTGGGTGCTTGCACCAATAAGCTGAGACGCTATGAACAGCAAATTTGTTCCCCATCAACAATGCGTGAATGTGATTGTCAAGAACGATGACAAAGGCAGTGAAGAAATACAGGAAGACAAATAATCAAACGAAAGTGTGTAGACTGCAGATAACAAAAACGCAACATGACTTAGTTCGAACACACAACACAGCGAGAGACCCGATGGTATCAAAAGTTGCCAGTAAAACGAGAGTTGTATTGCAACATTGAACGACAGGTTTTTTACCATTGACCATGCATGGCTGTGATTTCAGGAACGAGTGACAACTAGAGAAAAAGTACCAGATGAATTTCAATAAAAGTACAAGCACTTTATAAAGAAAGAGAAATGCGGGGTGTTAAGTTTTTAAGCACAATCTACGGGTTGCATGATATAGGCTGGTAAATACGGTAATTAGCATGGTTCGCAGAATGCATTTTCAAGGGAAAATGAATTAGACATTGCCATTAGATTTCATGAGAGACGCAGCTGCTCTCCATCTTCCAAGTTACCTGTTCACCCAATAGCGTCAGTGTTCTCACTTTCCCCTGTCTGTTTATCTGGCAAATAAAATATTCTTACTTAATATTTCTTAATATTCTAAAAATCTTTTATTCACAAATGGTTACTTGAAGGAATTACTCTTTTATTGTCACAATCGCCAGGCTTGCAGATTCGACACAGGAAAGTAATATTTCTCAAAAACATTGTGCTATCGTCATTTTTTGTTACCCTTGTCCTTATTTCTGGGTGCGCTACTGGTATATCCATCTACCACTGCTCTTCAAGGTTTTCTTTTTTGATGCATTATTCCTGAACAATTCTAAAAAAAGAATCTTTAAACATGGGCAGATTTAACATAAAATCGGCATTTGCATATAAGATCAATAATCTGAACATATTGGTATTATTACATATTGGAACATATCAAATATCATTGTATGTGTCTAATGTACATTTTTTTTAAGGTCCTGATCCCAGTTACTGATTTTCATCAGTCGACCGCACAGTATATTGCATGATACTTTTATGTTATTGTTCTTGTTGGCATATGATGCAAGTTACACATTTGCGTAAGTATTATTTTATATTGCATGATACTTTATGTTATTGTTCTTGTTGGCATATGATGCAAGTTACACATTTGCGTCAGTATTATTTTATTGCTAAAATTGTCTGACGCTTCGGCAGGTAAGAAATTGAATATGTTAGGATTACCCAGGTAATTTTATGTAAATTTTGGATATGGCAGCAACATTCTGGTGCCTCAGCTGGCTTCATATTTTCATGAAAATATCCGCTAGTGTGAAAGGGGCTAGTCTTAACTCGAGGAACCAATGAATCTACAATAAAGGCACTTCCGTACTACCAGCCTTGGCGATGGGTAGTAGTTATTTTATACTTGATCCATCCGCTTAAAATTTTTCTGTAATTTTATTATGTCAGCACCCTGGTATGGCCCATACATATAATATCATTGGGTAGATCAAAAAGTGTGTAAAATGGGGTTATATACTGATTTGACATAGTCCTGGGATGAATAACCCAAATATAATGTATAAGCATCGTACCTTTTCTGTCACTTGCATAGCCCATACATATATCATAGGATAGATCATAAATAATGCAAAGATGAGCTTTGATATTGATTCGCCATGGTCCTGAGTTGAATGAACCAAATAGAATTTCACGGCACTATATCTTGTCTGTTCTATGCATGGACCATGTATATATCATTGGATAGATCAAAAAGAGTGCAAGGATGGAGTTTACTGATGATTTGACACAGTCTTTGGATGAACAATTCAAATATACTTCTAAGACTCCATACCTCATTTATCCCATGTATGGGCCTAGCATACATCATTGGATAGATCAAAATAGTTAGACATTTCTAAAGCATTTGACAGAGTTTGGCACCAAGGTCTGTTGCAGAAAATTCAATCGTATGGGATTTCTGGACAAGTTTTTTCAATTGTCAAATCTTTCTTATCCAATCGTAAGATTAATGTTGTTTTGGACGGACAACGTTCAGGTGATTATTCCATTTCATCCGGTGTCCCTCAGGGGTCAATCCTTGATCCAACTTTGTTCTTGATATATATTAATGACCTGCCCGATAATTTGATATGTGATTTGGTAATTTACGCTGATGATACAACTCTATATTCTTGTCTCAATGAAAAATCCCTCCCGGATCAACGTCTAGCTCTGGCAAAATCACTTGAGTGTGATTTGGCCACAGTATCTAATTGGGGTGACACTTGGCAGGTAACTCTTAACTCTGAGAAGACTAAAGTTTTATCAAGTAATCGTTACACTAATACGAATGCAACCCAAATTTCATTATCTGGTACTGTTCTGGAGGAATCCCTAAATATTCGTCTTGTTGGACTCGCACTGTCTAAGGACATGAGTTGGAATGAATATGTCACCAGTATTGCTAAACAAGCCTCGATGAAAGTCGGTTCTCTATATCGAGCTCGCCATTATCTCACTCCCGAAATCGTTCTCCATTTGTACAAATCGTTGATTCGACCCTGTATGGAGTATTGCTGTCACATTTGGGGCAGTGCCGCTGTCACTGTTCTTAGCATGCTCGATCGTATTCAACGGCGTGTGGTCAATATGATTGGTCCTAAACTTTCCTGCAGTCTGCAAAGCTTGACACACCGCCGCAACGTTGCCTCACTATGTTTATTTTACAGATATTATAACGGTCTTTGTTCAAAGGAGCTTTCTGCTCTCGTTCCTCAACACGATTGGCTACCAATTCGCACCTATTCACTGTGGAGGTTCCACAATGTCACAAACAGTTTTATGCAAGAAGCTTTTTTCCAAGAATATCAAAACTTTGGAATTCCTTGCCTTCTCGCTGTTTTCCTGATCGTGTTGATCTACAAGGCTTTAAAACTCGCGTTAATAGACATCTATCAGGGATGGGGGTTCTTTAGTTCCTGCTCCTGCATTTTATGTAGCTCTTTAGTGGCTGAAGGAGAATTTTCAAGTTTGATTCTTCTTCTGTGTCCTTGCTCTGAGCGAATTTCAATAAAAAAAAAAGTGTGTGGAGAGGGGATTTATTACTGTTTTGAGATGCATAACCCAATAATAAATTCAAGGGACTGTGCTTGGCCTGTTTCATACATGGGCCATACATATATCACTGGATAGATCAAAAAGAGTGTAAAGATGGACTTTGAAACTTGATTTGGCAATAGTCCTGAGATAAATATTTCAAATATAATTCAAGACTCTGTATGTATGATTTCGGTATGTCAGGATACCAGTATGGCCCATGCACAAATCATTGGTAGATCAAAAAGAGTGTAAAGAGGGGCTTTCATACTGATTTGACACAGGCCGGTGATGTATGAACCAAAAATAATCTCAAGACACCAAACACCGTCTGTTCCATGCATGGCCCATACATATATCATTGGGTAGATCAAAAAGATTTCAAAGATTGGCTAAAATACTGATTTGGCATGGTTCTGGGATGAATAACCCAAATATAATATATGAATACCATACCTTGTCTGTTACATACATATATATCTCATTGTATAGGTCAAAAAGAATGCAGATGGGCTTAGTATTGATTCAACACAGTCCTGAGTTGAATAGACCAAATAATATTCCAATACACCCATTCCCTGTCAGCACCATGCATGACCCATGTATATATCGTGGGATAGATCAAAAAGTGTGTAAAGATGGGCTTTACTGTTGATTTGACACAGTCCTAATATGAATAATTCAACTACAATTTTCAGACACCATATCTGTCCCATACATGGGCCTCACATATATCATTGGATAGATCAAAAAGACTTTAGAGATGCTGTTTGTTAGTGATTTGGCACTGCTGTGAGATGGATAACCCAAAAATACATTCAAGAGACTATACCTGATCTGTTCCATGCATGGTTCATACATATATCACTGGATAGACCAAAAAGTGTGTAAAATTGGACTTTGACGCTGATTTGACAAAGTTCCGAGACGAATAACCCCAATATAATTTCAAGACACATAGCTTGTCTTTCCCATGTATGGCCAATACATATATCATTGGTTAAATCAAAAAGAGTGCAAAGATGAGCTTTAATATCGGTTTGACACAGTCCGGAGATGAATAAATCAGATATAATTTAAGACTCCATATCTTGTCTGTCCCATGCATGGGCCATCTATATATCATTGGATAGATCAAAAAGAATGCAAGGATGGGCTTTTATACTGCTTTGACACGGTCCTGAGATGAGTATCCCGAATAAAATGTTAGGACTCCATACCATGTCTGTCCCATGTGTGGGTCATCCATATATCATTGGGTAGGTCGAAAACAATTTAAATATATGCTTTGCAACTGATTTGACATAGTCCTGGAATAAATATTTCAATTGCAATTTTAAGACTCTATGATCATGTAAAGATATGGTTTGAGACTTATGTAGTACAGTTCATGGTATATATGTGATTTTTTTTGGATTATAGCATGGCCTTATTTGATATCACAAAAGGTGAACTTTGATTTTAGCATAACTTTGTTCGTCAGCTAGAGTCGTGGTCCAGAAGTCCATGTGTTGTGAGATATCTCTTAGAAAATATATAAGTACTCATGTAAGATCCAGTGATGACAGTGTTTATCATGGTCAGGCGAAAGCCTTCGTAGTACTGTGTACACAGTTCTAGTTATTATTCTAGATGATAGATGTTTTGCTAGATGGCTCTAGCATCAAATCTATAGATCTAAAATCTTAGTTAAAAAGTCTGTGTGGATGGAAACTCCTTGTTACATATTTTTAATCTAAGCTTTCAAGTCTCTTTGTTCCGAGGTCTCGGATATTCCATCGAAATGCAGTAGTAAGTGATGATAATAAAATGCAAAAGGCTTTCGCGGGACAAGCTCTCTGAATGTGAATCATGTGTGAAATGATAGTCAAAGAGTCAATGAAGAATTTATTCAGGCGTACTTTTCATACGTAAGGTTCTGTTCTGTCAAGTGGCAAAATACACTGTCAAAATCTCGTTGTTTGACGCTATAGTCACGTGGTCTGTGCGAGTGGTAGTTGCCATATACTTTTTGGCTCTAGCATCAAACCTACAACGTCCAGTGATCTAAAATCTTAGTAAAAAGGTCTGTATGGCTGAAAACGTCTTAAATATATTTACCTTTGAAGATTCTAGGTTTTCCCTCGTAAGTCATCAAAAAAAACCTTTTCTCGAATTCAGAATAGCTTTTTACAAAGAAGCTGTAAGTGTTTTGTCAGAGTCAAAGACTTAGTGAAGAAGTTATGCTGCACAGATTCCTTGTTTATAGTAAGTGATCAATTCCATTTGTGCATTCAAAACCTGCGCCCGTATTCGCAAGCATTAACGAGTACTTGAGTATAGTCATTTGGGATTCAACAACAATATTTCGAACATGGCTTTCAAGTGATCTGCCGTTGGCCGTGCAGATCTCAACGGTGCTTTTCATCACCTATACTTAACAAAGCATGTGTTGGCAGACGGTTGACTGGGTACAAAAATGTTAGTTCTCAGCCATATGGCGAGTCGCGACTTTTCATGCAGATAACCAGTTCCGAATCTGGTTTCGGATTATCGTATTCTCATTTTTCCTGTGCATGGACCTGATGTGTGGAAGAAGCCGTAAGTAGAAGAGGCGTCCAGCATACCTATCGCATATAAACGTCTTCCCTCACGGGACTCGAACATGCGTCGTGATGATCAGAGATGCGTAGCTCGAAGCGTATTTCCAATGCTTTACCTACTGATTGACATAACCGGGCACCCTAATCCATCAATTTGTATCGCTAATACTATATTTAAAAACAACGTTGTTCAAATTTCTCAAGCGTTAGCCATAAATAATCGCGGCTCACTTTCCCACTGTAATTTCATGAGAAACGATAGAAATTAAAATGCAGACAGTGGAATACACGAGGTTAGTCCTTGAATGATGGGAGATACGGGAATTATACAAAAACAGGAACGGTGGACAAGGATAAATGTGGGAATTACGGGAAGAATGATGGGAAAATATGCTAAAATGCGGGGATTTTTATCCATATTCGCTCTGTTCAAGCATTGTCCAAAGGAGCCGCCTAAAGACCACTTAATAGCAAAGAGTTGCTAAAAGATGTACTACCAGCAACTGCACTCCAAAGGAAAAACACTAAACGAAACTGAACCACTATTGCAAAGTGTAGTGAGTGGTATCTGCCCTCTGCGATGGTAAAACCCTCTACTACCTCTTTAATTACGAGAACAAAACAACAAAATGCAAGTTGCATTGCTGAGTTACTTTTTCCATTCTTTATAATATTATTTATAATCCAAAGAAATCACATATACACGGTGGACTGTATCAAATCAGTCTCGAATCATATCTTTACATGATTTTTGGTCAAATCGCTGTCATATTTATGTGCCGGGCAGACATGATGTGGAATCTTGAAATTACTATTGGAATATTTATTTCAGGAATATGACAAATCAGTTTCAAAGCATATGTATATATACATTACACTGTTTTTGATCTACTTAGTGATATATGAATGGCCCATGCGCATGGCACAAACAAGGTATGGAGTCTTGCATTATATTCGAGTTGTTCATTTTAGGAATGTGTCAAACCGGTATTAAGGCTCATCTTTACACTCTTTTTAAGTCTATCCAATTATATATGTATGGGAAAGATAACCTATGGCCCATGCATGGCATAAACAACCTATGGAGTCTTGTTTGAGTTATTCCTTTCAGGAATGTGTCAAACCGGTATTAAGGCTCATCTTTGCACTCTTTTTGATCTATCCAACGATATATGTATGGGAAAGATAAGCTACGGTGTCTTGAAATATATTTGGGTTATTCATCTCAGAACTTTGTCAAGTCGGTGTCGAAGTCCATCTCTACACTCTTTTTTTGATCTATCCAATGATACATGTGTGGGTCATGCATGGGGCAGACCAGATATAGCCTCTTAAAATTATTTTTAGGTTATTCATCTCGCAGCAGTGCCACATCGGTAACGAATCCCATCTCTACATTTTTTTTTATCTATCCAATGATATATGTGAGGCTCGTGCATGGGACAGGACATGTTTAATCATCAGTAAAGCCAATCTCTAAACTCTTTTTTTTTTTATCTTTCCGGCGATATATGCATGGGCCATGCATAGAGTGGTGTCCTGAAATTATATTTGGTTTATTCATCTCAGGGCTGTGTCGAATCGATACCAAGGCCCATCTTTGCACTCATTTTGATCTATCCAAGGATATACGTATGGGCCATGCATGCGACAGACAAGGTAAGGTGTTAATATATAATATTTGGGTTGGCTGACCCCAGGGCCAAGTCAAATCGGTATCAAAGCCTATTTTTACACTCGTTTCGGTCTATACAATGGTATATGTATGGGGCGGACAAGGTTTGTTGTCTATTTTGATCTACCCAATGATATATGTATGAGCCATACTTGATGCTGACATATTAATATTATAGAAAATTTTAGGTAAATGGATAAAGTCTAGTACAACTATTACTCATCGCGTTCGACACACATCTGTCTACGTTTTTATGGGTCTTCTGAAGATATGATTACGAATTACTATCATCCAACCATTTTTGTATCAGAAATGTCGAGTAAACCTTAAAATTCATCCTAACCCGTTTTCAACCAATTTTAGAAATCATACATAGGCCATGCATTACGCTAACATAAAGTGGGGTTCTAAAATTTTCGAATATGGTCCCAAGGAACATAGGCTTGCGTCTCAAGTACAGCAAACCGAAACCATCAGACTGTATGATAATATTCTTTGTTTTTGCATGAATTAATAGTAATAAAATAGCTTTTAAACTGGCAAAACTGGTCTATTTGCTCGTAAAAACAAAGGTATAAATCAAGTTGCTGTGCAACAAAACTTCTTCACTGGGTCTTGGACTATACCCAACACAAACAAACACACAGAAGGCTTTCAAGGCTTCCTTGCAAAAAGCTATTTCGAATAGTTTTTTGGTTGAATTGGGATGGAAAATGTAGAATTTTCGATACTCAAAACTTAGGTAAAAATATGGAATAAAATTTTTTATTCATGCAGACCTTTTCACTAGGATTTTAGATCACTAGGCCTTGTAGCTTTGATGCTAGAGCTAAAAAATATATGACAACTAGCACTCGCACAGACCACGCGACTATGACGTCCAATAATGTGATTTTGACTGTCTATTAGGCCGGCATAAGTTCTTCATTGACTCTTTGACTATGATTTCACACATGATTTACATTCAGAGAGCTTGTCCTGCAAAATCCTCATGCATTTCATTATCATCACTTTCAGTACTGCATTGTGATGGAAAATCCAAGATCCCAGAACAAAGAGACTTGAAAGCTTAGATTAAAAATATGAACAAAGAGTTTCCATCCACACAGACCTTTCGACTGAGATTTCTAGATCTCTAGATCTTGTAACTTTGATTTTAGAGCCATCTAGCATAAAAAAAATATAATAATACCTAGAACTGCTACACAGTACTACGGAGGCTTTCGCCTGACCATGATAAACACTGTCATCACTGGATCTTCCAGGAGTACTCTTATATTTTCTAAGAGATGTCTTACAGCACACAGACTTTTGGACCAAGATTCTAGCTGACGAGGTTATGCAAAAGTCAAATTTTACCTTTCATGATGTTAAATCAGGCCATGCATACCACCGCTATAATCCAAAGAAATCATATATACACCATGGACTGGTGTATCTGTATCAAAGCCTTTCTTCATACTCTTTTTAATCTGTCCAATGATATATATATGGGTCATGCATGGGACAAACAAGGTTTGGTGCCTTGAGTTTATATTTTGTTCATTCTGCTTCGGACTGTGTCAAATCAATAGGAAAGCCCATTTTTATATCCTCCTCGATTTACCCAATGGTATATGTATGGGCCATCTATGGGACAGAAAAGGTATTGTGTCTTGTAATTATTTTTGACTTGTTTATATCAGGACTTCGTCATATCAGTGTCAAAGCCCATCTTTACACTCTCTTTGATCTATCTAATGATATATGTGTGTTATACGTGGGACAGAATAGGTACGGTCTCTTGAAAATATTTTGGGTTTATTCAACTCACGACTGTGCCAAATCAGTAACAAATCCCATCTCTATACTTCTTTTTGCTCTATCCGATGATATATGTATGGGTCATGCATGAAACTGACAAGGTTTATTGTCTTGAGATTATTTTTGGTTCATTCATCTCCGGACTATGTCAAATCAGTATAAAAGTCCATCTTTACGCTGTTTTAGATTTACCCAATGATATATGTATGGGCCATACCAGAATGTTGACATAATGAATTTATAGAAAAATTTCAGGTGGATGGATCAAGTATAGAATAACTACTACTCATTGCCTTTAACAAACATCATGCTTGATACTGATATGACTACGAATAACTATACTTGAACGATTTTTGTATCAGAAATGTTAATCTTAAAAAGCAATCTTAAAATTTATCTTGATCCGTTTTTCAACCAATTTTAGAAATCATGCGTGGACCAAACATAATGCCAACATAAAAGTGGGGTCTTAAAATGTTTGGATCTCGTCCCAAGTTTTTTTTTAAGTCTCTGAACTTAGTCATACGTCCCAAGTACAGTTCATAACATGATACAAAACCATATTTCATTTCAAATAGCGAAAATAAAACAAATTCAAGTTTTGTAATCACCTCACGCTCCACTGAATATTCTTTGTTTGTGCACGAACTGATAGTATTAAAATAGCTTTCAAACTGACAATTGCAGCGCCTGTACCGTAAAAACGAAGGTATAAATCAAGAATCTGTGCAGCAAAACTTCTTCACTGGGTCTTGGACTATGACCCAACACACACAGAACACTTTCGAAGCTTCCTTGCAAAAAGCTGTTCAGAAAAAAATTTGTGGTTGAATTTTGACAGAAAATCTAGAATCCTTGAACAGGGAGACTTGGAAACTTAGGTAAAAAAAATGGAATAAAAGTTTTCAGCTATACAGACCTTTTTACTAAGATTTTAGATCACTAGCCTTTGCAGCTTTGATGCTGGAGCCAAAAGGTATGGCAACAGCACCCGCACAGGCCACGTGACCAGGACGTCGATCATTGTGATGTTTGGTTGAATTTTGACAGAAAATCTAGAAGCCTTTAACATGGAGACTTGGAAACGTAGGTGAAAATATAGAATAAAAAGTTTCAATCTTGCAGACCTTTTCTCTAGGATTTTAGATCACTAGAGCTTGCAGCTTCGATGCTAGAGCCAAAAAGTATCTGGCAACTATCACTCGCACATCACGTGGCCATGACGTCAATCAATTGTAGGCCACTTCCAAGTGATTATATCTGATAAACAGGGTTTTAGGTGCCGTACAAAAAGTCCGCGAGTTGGTGTTCTTGATTTAATCTTTGACTATGATTTCACACATTCACATTTCGAAAGCTTGCCCTGCAAAAGCGTTATGCATTCCATCATCATCGCTTAGTACTGCATTTTTATGGAAAATCTAAGATTAAAAATATGAAACAAAGAGTTCCCATTCACACAGACCTTTTAGCTATGATTTTAGATCTCTTGATCCTTGTAGCTTTGATGCTAGAGCCATCATAATACGAGTAAGTCTATGTAGTCCGAGCATTAGAGTAGATACCTAACCCAATAGGTGATCAGGTTATGAAGTTTTAATTTTTGTACGAATTGGCCTTAGGCCTAGCTTTATAACCGGCTAAAACGATAGCCTGTTGCAAAAGGTTGTGCAGAAATAAATTTATCAAATGTGTTTCGGTAGTCGGCTGCAGTGCCACCTCTGCAATCTTCTAATAATATCCAGACTGCATGGATCTTTTTTACAAATATGAAGACAAAATACCGGTCCAGACTTTTCATTGACTCTATTATATTGCGAGTTTGCTTTTCAACTCCTAGAATTGACAAGTTGTGCGGTAAAGGTGGGTTTACATAGGACGCGGTGCAGCATCCGCTTAATTTCGCTCCCCATTATATCAAATGTGAGCGTTTACACCTAGCGCGCCGCTCACTTTTCGGTAGTGTCACGATTTTGCCGCGCGCTCATCAGGGGCGTTTGGTTCACGGAAATTTGTGGTGATTTATCGTATCTGCTCCTTTACCCTTTGCAATAGGTTGTCAGAGTTTTGGGTCCTTTCTAAAATATATTTGAAAACTGAAGACTCTCTCAAGCCGTAGTTCCCGGGCGAGTCTATGATACTCTCCTGCAAAAAGAAGATATCATTACCGCAATTTACAAATTGCCAATCTCCAATGAGACGTTTTTAAACTTTATATTTGTTTTTTTATTGCTATAGCTATAGCAAGATAGCTATGGAATGCGATATCTTTATTGGTCGACAGAAGTGTCGGGTGTCTCGTCAAGCTGTTTTCTTCTTTGTAGTATAGGATGAACCGAGAACTCTCTTTGTCGCTCAGACGTACAGAAGTGCGGCTAGTTTGCGTTTCTTGGTGAGGGCCATTTGGTTCGTGTTATCGCGCAAATCGTGTGAGACTATAAATCGCATAAATACCGAATTTCGCGCGTCAAGGTTGCTAAGTAACTGCTGATGATGCTCCTTGGCGTAACCTAGCGAACCAAAATTGTCACGTCCAGTGTAATCGGCGCCGCGCCGCGTCCTGTGTAAACGCACCTTAAGAAGCAACCCCATCCATCCCATTGATGTTGTCATTTCGATTAATAAACATGATTCAGTGTTACTTTATTGTTATTTGTATTAATCTTTATCGCTGGTTAGGCGGAAAATTAATGCGACATAAGATTGGGGTCCGCCAATCACTACATTGGACATATAGGGGTCCGTTGCCCAAGAAGTTTGGGAAACCCTCTTCTAAGAGATGTCTTACAGCACACAGACTCTAGCTGACAAACAAAGTTATGCAAAAATCAAAGTTCCCCTTTAATTATATTAAATCAGGCGATGCATGCTACCGCTATAATCCAAAGAAATCACATATACATCATGCACTGTATCAAATCAGTCCCGAACCATATCTTTGCATGATTTTTTGATCGAATCACTGATATATTTATGCGCCATGTATGGAACAGGCATGATGTGGAGTCTCGAAATTGCAATTGGAATATTTATTTCAGGACTATGTCAAAACAGTTGCAAAGCATATATTTACACTGTTTTTGATCTATCCGATGATAAGTGGATGGCACAGACAAGGTATGGAATCTTAAATTATATTTGAGTTATTCATCTTAGGACTGTGTCAAACCGTTATTGAAGCTCATTTTTACACTCTTTTTGATCTATCCAATGATATATGC
Source organism: Styela plicata (assembly GCA_963675895.2). NCBI lineage: Eukaryota > Metazoa > Chordata > Ascidiacea > Stolidobranchia > Styelidae > Styela > Styela plicata. Next base: position 13,645,158 of record OZ023138.1, read on the forward strand.
ATGGGCCATGCATGGAACAGACAAGGTATAATATCTTGAATTTATTTATGGATCAAGTATAGAATAGCTACTACAAATCGCCTTCAACGAACATCTTTCTATATTTTTATTATATTCGGAACCAGGGCCATGCATGATGCTTGTATGACTACGAATAACTATACTTCAAGTGGGCCTAACTATACTTCGTTTTTGTATCAGAAATGTCGAATCAATTTTAGATATCCTACATGGGCCATACATGATGCTGATATAAAAGTGGGTTCCTAAAATTTTTGAATATGGTCCCGACTTGCCGAACGTCCCCAGTACAGTACATAACATTATACAAAACGTTATTTTATATTCAAAATAGCAAAAATGAAACGAATTTAAGCTCTGTAATCACATCAGCTCATCAAAGCGAAACCACCACACGCTCTACTGAATATTCTTTGTTTGAGTTAGAATTACCAGTCATAAAATAGCTTTTAAACGGGTCAATTTGCTGCCCCTATGTCGTAAAAACAAAGGTGTAAATCAAGAATCTGTGCAGCATAACTTTTTCACCGAGTCTTTCACTATGTCCCGACACACACAGAACACTTTCAAAGCTTCCTTGCAAAAAGCTATTTCGAATTACAGAAAAAGTGGGGTTCTAAAATTTTTGGATATGGTCCCAAGTTTTTTTTTAAGTCACTGAACTTAGTCATACGTCCCAAGTAAAGTACATAACATGATACAAAACGATACTTTATTTCAAATAACAAAAATAAAACAAATTTAAGCTCTGTAATCAGCTCACGCTCCACTGAATATTCTTTGTTTGTGCACGAATTGATAGTATTAAAATAGCTTTCAAACTGACAAAACTGGCCAATTTGCAGCTCCCGTACCCTTAAAACAAAGGTATAAATCAAGAATCTGTACAGAAAAACTTCTTCACTGGGTCTTTCACTATGTCCCGACACACACAGAACACTTTCAAAGCTTTCTTGCAAAAAGCTATTTTGAATTCAAGAATTTTTTTTTTGGTGTAATTTTGAGGGAGAATCTAGCATTCTTAAATTGGTAGATTTGGTAAAAAAATAAACTTAGGTATAAATATAGAATAAAAAGTTTTCAGCCATACAGACCTTTTCACTAAGATTTTGGATCACCAGACATTGAAGCTTTGATGCTAGAGCCAAAAAGTACGTGACAACTAGCACTCGCACAGACGACTTGGCTATGGCGTCAATCAATGTGATTTTGACAGTCTATTAGGTCAGTTTCGCTTTGTCTAGCTGATGTGATTGCAGAGCTTCAAATCGTTTCATTTTTGCTATTTAAAATGAAATATCGTTTTGTTTCTTGTTTTATACTGTACTTGGTAAAAAAAACTTGGGACCATATTCAAAAATTTCGGGACCCCACTGATATGTTAGCATCGTGTATGCATGATTCCTAAAATTGGTTGAGAAGCGTGTCTGGGAAAATTTTAAAGATTTTTTCGACATTTTTGATACAAAAATGGTTGAAGTATAGGTATTCGTAGTCATGTCTTTGTTCAAGGGCGCTTTCTGCTCTCGTTCCTCCGAACAAACTTTTTAATTGGTCAACACGATTGGCTACCAAATCGCACCTACTTACTGTGGAGGTTCCACAATGTCACAAACAGTTTTATGCAAGAAGCTTTTTTCAAAGAATATCTAAACTTTGGAATTCCTTGCCTTCTTGCTGCTTTTCTGATCTTGTTGATCTACAAGGGTTTAAAACTCACGTTAATAGACATATTTCAGGGATGGGGGTTCCCTAGTTTGAAAAATTGTCAATACTGCTATGAAATAGCAGTGTTGATGGATTTGAAGCTACATAGCATTTTAATAAATAGATTGTCATCTCGATAAACCTATAAAATTTATAACAAAACATACCGTTTTCAGAGGCGGCATAAATATTGTTACATGAAAATTTGGCATATTAGGTTCTGCATAATCTCCCCACAATCTTCGAGGAATCATTATCACTGGAATGCCATAACAGTTCGGGAGTCACAAGCTAAGGAAGGCTGTGAAACAAAAAAGTATTGCCTCATTAGAAAGACCCCCTGTGCATTTTTCTTTACCACATTTAACAAAAGGCTGTGGAACAAAAAAAAATTTTTTGCCTTTCGCTACATGAGGTGAAGAAAGGCGAATGACCACACCAAATGTAACGTGTCTAGCAACTAAGCGAGAATTATGTGGTATTTTCCCCGTAGGGTAGTAAACCATCTTGTTTTTCCTTGAAGGTGGTGTACACATAACCGATACATTGTTATGAATCAGATGATTGCGATATTCAAGTCAGCATGAACAGATTTTAAATGATTTTACAAATATTGTTTCAGTCAGCATTCCTAAACTCATTTTTATTATTTTATTGTGACTAAGGTGCAAAAAGGTATTCTCGACACGAGTACACTAAACTCTCATGTTAATAACATGCGAATGTTTCGGAAATCATCATAATATGTATGAAAACACTTTTACTTCAGTGCTTAATCTTATGTTATTTCTCATCACTGGACCCATGAAGTATGTTCTGAATGATTGTTTGAAAATTAATTAGAACATTTTAAATGTGCGAATGCTTTTTGCAAGTCCAAGCTCGAAATTAGTCAGCTTACCAATTCAACCTCCAATGTTAAACACGTTCCTTTGTTTTTTTCTCAGTTTGATTTTCAACGCTTTTGCAGACTGGGCAGATTTAAGCGCATGGCATAAATTTTCCGCTCCAACTTCAAGGTAAATTTCACTGAAATCTTTCTTCACGCCTTCCATCTGATACTCATCAAAAAAAATTTCCTAAAATAAGAAGGTTGCAATTTATTACGAAATATGTTGTGCAAAAAGGGTGCTTTGCAAAAAAATTTTTAGAGGAATATACAGTTTGAGACTAATATGATAATTTAAAATCAAATCAGAACCCATGGTACAGATTATCATAAAGGGAATCTGAACATTTTCGACATGTCTCATACATGCTCCATTTTGTCATTCACCTAAAGCCCAATAATATATATTTATTTAACATGAGCTTATGTACAGCCATGTAGTCTAATCAATGAAGGCCTTTATATGCAGTTAGTGCAAAGCTAACAGAGTATTATATGCTTTTTTTTACTTTATATGCAGCTTTGTGATAGATTGTCCACTTTTACTGAACGGCAGTTGTTGAAAATGCCAGAATATCGATATATATATATATTTTGAAAAAATATAGCTATAATTTACACTGCACTTTAAAAATATCCAAGTCATTATTTCTAAAAACAGATTGTGCATAGCTTTTGGCTTATACACCAGCACAGATACGAAAGGCATTGTACAAATAATCGGTACTTGCCAGATATGAATAATTTTGCTCAGGCAATTTATTGTGTTCGTTAAATCAATATCTTATTGCTAATTTGAATTTGAAAAAGAAAATCAATTTAGAGTTCATAATGTGCATGGCCATACACCGTTTCCATGCAGTCAAGAAAGATAAGAGTAAACATCAATAAAATTAATTTTCACGCTTTTCGCATATTTTATTTGCACTTTTTTCAACGTATCAATCCAATAAAGTTTGACGTGACAATCAGCAAGTCAAATACATTATCTGATGAATAGTGCACACTAGTCTAACTTATAGTTGCAACTTCCTATGTCAACCATGTTTATTGTTCAAAATTGGATTAAAGGTTAGGTGAACCTCAATAGATGTTCAAAACCGGTAGCCATTTGGTTAAACTTATTGTGTTCCCCAAATTATGATGGAGATACTATTTTAAAGTAAAGTCATTACTGTTCACCTGTTTAATCTCACACCACATGCTCACTCCTCCGTTTGAAACTTGATCAGGTAGAACGACATAAACTTTATCATAAGTAAAACGAATCGTGCACTTCTTCAGAAGTTTGGATTTTGTATTTACAACTCCTAAAAATAAAGTAAAATTTAAGTAATATTACGCATAGTGAGAGTAAAAAACAAATTATACAATAATTGATACTGATAACTCTTGAGAATGATTAGATTCAAAGATTCAAAATTTGAATTTATATATATCCAACTTGTTTACTTATTTCAGTGATTATATCATTCAAAGGGTTTTAGTAAACATTTTCGTCTAATTTGTTGAAATTTAATATCTTGTCATTCAAAACTTCAACGTTTGCATGTTATGAAAAGGGATGTAATTTTTAGAATTACCACAATCAATATGATGGCTATAATTATGGCTTTTAAAATTTGAAGTTAAGACTTTACCTTACACTGTACAGTTTCTTAGCGGTTACTGGAAATCCGCAAGATGTCCTACAACACTATTCCAAACCCTATTGCAGTTTGTGGATAGAATGAAATGAACTTTATTTCACAGTATGCAATTAACATTGTTTACAATTATATCTGGTTACGAGATTTTTCGTGCGTCTCGCCATTCCATCCCGTGTGGAACATATGAGCAACTGGTTAGGTTATCGAGAATAATCCCAAGGCTGTGGGTACAGTACCTCGCCCAGGAGCATCCCGCATCCATTGAAATCTTTTTTCGTTCTTCGATTTTGGGCATTCTTCGTTGGGGTTCGGACCAGCGTTGTTCAATAGGTGTTACGTTCAGCAGGTATTGCCGGTTTCATCACACCACCACGGATTTCATTTTTATCTGAAGGAGGAAAGCCGAGAATACGTGGCGAACCACGATATCTTGTGCAGACACCAGTTTCGAATTGGGGATGAAGTTTTGGTTTAACATTCTACTCATTTTTCCTGCGCATGCACTGGTTGGTAGCTTAGAGGAAGCCGTTGAACCTAGTTGAACCACCATGAATCGTCGATACGTCGTGCAGACCACTCGCAAATAATTATTTTCATTGTTAGGTTTCGCTGAGCAGTATATGACTCTGCTAAGCTTATTTGTAAGATGATGTATACATCCGATCTTTAGTTCGGAACATTTGTATCGTCAAACTTTTTTTCGAAAGGTGTCGAAAAATTTAAAGAGGAAATTCTTCTATGTATTCGCGAATACCACGTAGTGCATGTAAAACTCTGGTGATGTTTTTTCGATTCGATAAAAAAGAAGAAAAATATGCTTGGCCTCTTTCTGGCGTTTGCCATAATTTAGACACTTTTCGCAAAATTTAGCAAAACAGAAACAACTTAAGCCTGGTTTTAAATATGCCATTTTCCAGAAAACCGGTTGATATTCTGCACAATCAAAACAGAGCACTTGTGGTGCCTATTAATCTAATTATGCGTTTCAAACACGCGTTACTCTCTTTAAACCTTTTATTTAAAAACTTATTTTCTATAGCACATTTTTAAACTTTATTTTTAGAGTTTTTAGTTTTAGGTTCTGATATTCTGCAACTTGAGTGTGTCGAAATAAACTATGTATTTACCACGTAGTGCCTTGCTGAAGGGTTCCCTCGTTGGTTATTCTTGTTATTCAGTCTTGTGATCAATAAAATTGTGCCATGGGCGTAACCAGAAAAAAATTGTACTTGGCGAAAATGATATTCAATGTTGTAATGGCGAGGGCATGGAAAACGGTCGCAATGTTTGTTTTTTATTCATGTGATAAAAAGCGAAGGAGTTTGGCCTCTCTGATGTTGGCCATAATCTAGGCATTTTTCGCAAACTCTAGCTCTAGCACAATCGGAACAAAACACTTGTGATGCACTCCCAGTCTAATTATGCGTTTCATTTATCCACGTAGTGCTTTGCTATAGGGTACACCCGTTGTGATTCTTGTTATTCAGCTTTGTGATCAACAAAATTGTGCCAGCCATGGGAGTAGCCAGAAAAAATTTCTATGGGCGAAAATTTTGTAGATGCTATTTATAACGCCACAATGAAGTCGAACTGACAAAAAAATCCGAATATTTGTTTCAATGTTGTTGCAAATCTACAAGATTAAACAATTTCACCAACTTTATTTTACGGAAACATGCTCATATTTTCATCGTAAAAAGATATTTTATTTAAGGCATCGATTACCCGGTGATGAATACTCGTTTATGGAAGCTTCTACAGAACCAAATTTTCAGTATTATTTCGGTAAATATTTTGCACTATTTTAAAACACAAGACATGAATATATAAATAATACTTAACATATTATACACGTAAAAATCTATACAGAATGAGGGGTGAATTTTTTCCTTGATTCAATGAAAATATTTGAAAAATTTTTTTTTTCAAAAAAGACCCTTCAGTTTAATGAGTCTGGTCCGGTCGCAGCCTAACGTTAGTTGAAAGCTGTTATTGCATCCATTTTTACCTTAAGCTGAGACAACCAGTCTCGTGCATTTCCTAAAAAACGCAAAATTACAACATCGTGTAATACTTCATTTTGGTCTCTGCTCTTAAAGATGTCATGGCATGTTCCGCGGTAGCGACGGAACGTCTCAAATCCTGGGGTGGATAAAACAATACAGATCGATTATCCCGCAAAAATGCGCGCTGAAACTGCACAAAAAAGTTCTAACTTTATTTTGAAAAAAATCGTCATTTTGAGACAAAAAAAGAAGAAAAACGCACAAAAAAGCGATATCGAATTCACTCGAAAAATTGGTCTATCGTCATAAAATTTTATAATATTCGCCCGAAAAATTGCCTAAATATTCGGTATCTCGTTCAGAAATTTATTTTGTCAAGCATGTGAAACAGATGAACCACGCCTCTACGTCTATACCTAACAATATATGTTTGGGCGGAAATTTTTATCTGGCAGGGATATTATAAATAAAAAAGTTTTTCAAAGCACTTTGACAAAGTCTGATTACTGCCAGCCCGCCTGTGGCACTTGCTTATGAAAATGAAATCTCTGACCGCGAACGACCAAAGTGCTTTTCTCGCAAGTGATTCGTCGTTATGCTTGACAAACAATAAAACATTACGTTATTTCGGGGAAGTTACCGAAAAATATTTGCAAATTTTCCCCTCTCAGAATACTATAAGTATATACGACATCCCACTATGAAGATTTCAGTTTTACCAGCATCTTTGATACCATCACTAAAAAGGTTATTTCTATCAGAAATGAAATCGGTGAGTTGTTATGATTTTTTTTTTTTATGTCTTTTCAGGAATATGGAATAGCGCGAATACATAAACTTGATGCATTAAGGCCGTAACATTAAAATAAATATCGTTATATTAACAGAATTTGAAAATTTGTGTAATATGCTTCAATCCAAAGAAAATTTTATTGGTAAAATAGCCAGTCGAATAAGTTGAGTTTGTTTTAAGGATGGGTGAGGGGAGGGGGATCGCGGCGTCAGAGAAAGTTTTCCGTGGAAGTCGGAATTTTGTAAGTAATAGAAACTGCATCGATAACATAGGTAAATATTTTTGGCGTTTGTTTTAGTTTTATACTCTTTGCCCCTCGAACACGAACAACAACAAATCGTGCCGCGAGCGGGAGAGATCCAATTTTAATATAAAAATATAGAATGTTCAGAAAAATAGTACATATAATAATATAAGAAATGGGTTCGCTTTCCGTTTTGAGCAACTTGAAGCATTTGATGTAACATGCATAAAGATATACTTACTACTTTTTATAAGATATTTATATTTGGAAAAATGCTTTAGCTGTGGCTCGTGTTTGAAAAGTTAGGGTGGAAGTCGGAAAAATTTACTTAAAAACGGGTTCTATTTATCATCTAATATCTCTTTGACAGACACGTACCTATAGAAGTCTGAGGTTTTTTGTTAGTATATTCCCCAGAATTGTCTTTTACGCGATTATATTTCCATCATTAATGAGCATAGATAAATCTTTTTTGCGCATGCCGTTATAACTTGACCCAAATTAAAATGCTTGATTTTAATAAGATTAGTTCACGATAGCTTTATTCGAATTAGCGATTTTGCGCATGTTTTGATATACTATCGCGCAACTCTAACATATTTGACGTCATTGATTCTTAATTTACGACTGGAACTTTATCATCATTTTTCTTCGTTGTTGAAATACGATACAAGAGTGGGCATTATGTTTGACGTTATGCTTGACTGCACAACTCGAAACATATCTGCCATAATATAAAATTCAAGCGTTAAAATATAGGTATTACGAAATTGTTATGAATGAAAATATCATTTCTAGGATGAAAAAAAATTATATGTGACAAATGATCAGAAAATTTCCAGTTCACCAAATCAGAAATTTCATTTTGTCTAACACAAGACGCAGATGGATGCAATTCATCAGTGGCCCAGGCTTAACAAAAGATGCTTGAATGGAATTTTTCGATTTCATCAATTTATAAAAAAGCAACCAAGGTTCTAATTATCTACAGCCTTGAAACTTCCCATTTGAAACACCATTGAAACCACCGTGCGTTCTCATCTGAGTAACAAAGTCTTATTATTCTAACCATTCATATTGTCGCTTTGTCAAACAGCTTCTTTCAATTTAAGCTCGATTACGTTATATTTAATTTTTTTAAAACCTCCAGATATTCTTCCTGGGTGTGTTCCTATCCGAATAATCAGTTATTCTAGATTTCCGATTGAAAGTAGTTTTTCGATTATGCTTAAATTCTTTCATTTTGCAGTGAAATCAAGTAACATGCCAAATTATATTTTGCTGCAAAAGTGTAAAATATAACGAAATACCAGCAATATTATTTATCTAAGATATTAAAACATTATCACATTTATGTAGCGAATTTAGGAATCCGTTCAAACTAACAACGGATAATCGTATTGAACAATATTTTTATTTTGCGAAAAAGTTCATCAGCGTTCTAGAATGTACTTTTGCACATATTGTATTGTAATGTTCTATCGCCCGCCTCAGCCACTTGATCGCACTGCCGCTCGTGGTAGACATATAGTTCGGACAGGTCGGTGCCTGGTACCCATGTTGCACCTTTATTACACGTATTATTGTTATTGCCCATATTCTGATTATCGCTTGACAAAAAGAGGGAATTACAAAATTTATGAATATAACCACGCCGGTCCTAATAAATCGTTGTCAACAATTTGGCATAAGTAGTCAGCCAAAGCAAGATGATAATTTCTCATGTGTCAGCATAATTCCATTGTAAGGTACAATAAGATGACGCAAAACCCGTGATATTCTTGTTTGTATTGGAAAGTTCTGTAAAAGTCCTGTAATATTATCTCGCGACCACGTCGTAATCGCGTGCTATGTCACATGATTTTGCAGACTATGCACACTATTAAAAGTTACGTAATGAACACTGGGAATTCTGTATGCTTGAAATTGACGTGAAACTACATTAATAAATTTTCACTCACTGATTATTTTATTGCGTCTGAGCTAGGTTGAAATCGTTGTATATTAAATGACAAGTATAGACGAAGATAAATAAACCTTGCCAGCGTCAAGTGTTGTTGAATTTGGGGGATTTTTTGTAATAATTTAACGCAATATATTTCAAAGCCTAACCTTGGTTACGGTGCAATGCGTTCAGTCGCTTTGGCAATACACCTCATTTTGTGAACAAATAATACGCCTACGCTAAGTCAATTCTCAAATATTCACCAGATGGTATGGAATTTATTAAAATATGTATTGTTATTTTTAGATATATAAATAATATTAAACGTCAATGCGAACAATCACAAGAATGAAAGAGTGTAAAATTCCCCGTAACCGCTATGAAAGTAGCCTAACACTCCTTAACATTTCCTATCTCACATGCCGTCATGAATCACCTTGGCAGTAGATCCAGACGAAACAAATATGGTTTCAGGAATATATTTTTACCGTGATGTAATCGCACAATTCTGTCATGAAATTACGAAGTTACAATGTTGTTGGGAAGAAATATTCATTTTTTGTACGTGGACGAAAAAAAGTGACGGGGGTTGCGCAATTTAATTTGGGGATAATATTGTCCGAGAAAGACGCCTAAATGATAGTAAATACTGTTCTGCAATTGGTAGAGAGAGAGGAAACCCTCCAATTTTAATGATTCAACTTGTACATTAAAATGCGTAGTTTTAACTTTAAAATATTGATAAAAGATATTACTGGAATAAATCTTGTAAAATTCCCCGATAACGAAACGACATAAAAAAACGGGAACAAACTACGCAACGGACTATTAAACATATACAAATATTCACTTCACAGTCTTACGCCATACAAGCGCAACCAGAAATATTATTTCACCAAGAACGAGCTACAGGTGGACCGCGTGTTGGCGGCGCGTTTCCATCAGTGACTCATACTTAACAAAACATGTTTGGACAATATATTTGTGATTGGGCGAAACCCGATGAACTGTTTCACACTTGACTAAACGATATTTCATATAGATGCACTATTACGTCAAAAGTCAAATATTTGTTGAAACTTATACAGATCAAATATAAATGGGTATTGTTGTGGGGCTGAAACCCCCATTCGTGAATCACCAACACCAACTCCCTGTTTATTTTCATTGTATAAGCATTACTTTCAAATGACGTATTCTTTTTTTAATAACACAAGACCGAAAAAGCAATTCATAATGTAGAAATAAGATGATGAGCTTTCCTATACGATTTATATGTAATTCATACAGAATGGTAATTATTACTGGTTGGGTCAAAACTACTATTCAAGACTTTGAACTGATGACCGCCGATGGTTCACCCTTACCAATGTTCATATCGGTATTGTTTTGATATTTAACCAAGTATATCATTTGTTTAATATCATTTTCCAGGTAATCAACATATTTCCATTTGTCTTTCTCATTGGAGTAACACTGTCAGTTGAGTTCAAAAACGAAGACCATAAGCGAGTGAGATGTGGTGACTCTTCATTTTTCAACACAACTTCACAAAAATGTCAAAGTTGCGGTATATGCGGCCCAGGTATGCCTCATACCATGTAAAACAGACTTGAGTCTTTGGCATCAGCATACAGGTTTTTTCAACCATGAAGTAACACACGCATCAAATTTTTGCGGTTAAAATATATGCCAAGTCATAGTCTATGAGGATAGGCCTAACGGGTAATCGGAAAATTTAATCGCGGTCTATCTGTGGCCCTATGCCTAACAAACACAATTTTATTTAATTTTGAGTTCTAAAAATGAAGTTCTGGAAATGTATTATCACGATTGAATATATTAACCCCATTATTTGTGACAAGTGAATGACCCTGAATAGAAATTGTAACAAATAATAATATGGTAATTTCGTCACGGTCAAGCCTTTTACCAGCCTAACCGTACAAGAGGAGTGAACCATTTTACATTTTACCTAGTTACCAATTTTAATGAATAAAACGGGTTTTTCAACCATATCAAGTTTTATTTTTTCGAGCATGAACCACAGATGAACTACTTCACGTCGGCTCAATTCATCAGTGACCCCAAAACTAACCAAACTTTTTCAATAATTTTTCTCCGATTGGAGGGGTTTGACTCTTTTGGTCGGTTACCTTATATTCATTTATGCATACTGTCAAAAAATGCTTGACAGATAGGGAGTATTTATCATTAGATGAACATTTGATATATTTGGCAGCAATATACTAGAATTTAAAGCATCACAAAAAAAATAATTATTGCATAACAAATATCAAAAAGAAACAATTATGATAATCGTAAATATACTGTTAGCTATCCTGTTTGATTTTTACCTCTGCTGCTAACTTTTAAGCATCTTTAAGCTTGAGTTTGAGTCACTCATGGATCGCGCCGTTTTCATGCTTCACGAAATAAAGTTTCTTATTGCGACGTTAAATTGCAGTTACACAATAACGATGTTATCAATTTCTCATTATGTTATAAATTATTTTAAAGGAACGTACATCAAAACATTTTGCGGAGGAACTCATGATTATCACTGCAAAGGATGTAAACGAGGACATTTCTCAACTCGATATACGCGGTTACCTGGGAAATGTCGAAAATGCAGTTCGTGTGGAGATAGACCTGTCCTCAAAAAATGTACAAAAGTGTCAGACACTGTTTGTGGAGATTGTCCGTTAGGTAGGTATTACTACGACAGTTATTTTGGCAAAAGTATCCAGCTCACACATTTCAACAGAAAGGGGGAGCGGGTATACTCCGAACGTGTCCTTAATTTTGCTCTCATGTCGGCATGTCGCACTGATAGACCGGGGATTAGGTGTCCGATCCACCAGTTATCTAGTTATCATGACAAAATTTCCTCAGAATTTTGTTTTTAGAGATATACCGATGTTCGACATTTGAAAAACGTAGACTCGATCGTGCTTAGTTGGCCCGTATTAACGTCGCCACAGAAAGTTTGTTTTTGCAATATTGGTCATTTTCAGTGGATCTGCTTGAGCAAGGGCATATACTAGCAGTCAATGAATAGACAAACACTATAGACATAGACATCTGGACCCGAACCCGAAATTTTAAGTTGCGATAAACACTATAGGTACGACCGCCAATAAAAAAATGCGATTGAATTCTCCGCCCTTGGTAAAAATTGATCTTTCATATATATTTCTATTTAATAATTTCAGGTACTTTCATGTCCTTGGGTGAATGTGTTCCTTGTCAATACTGCTTTCCAGACATGGGATTTTTTATACCAAGAGAATTATCATGTGAAAAACCACAGATTCCAGCCTCGCATAGATGTACTACACTTACTTTGGAACCGTACGTTCCTCCTTATTTGGTGCCCATGACGGATGACAATGGAAACAAATACTTCGTATCTTGTGAGTGTTTTTATAATTTTGACATTTCTTACTGACAAGCGACTATGAAGCACTAGTTTAGTAAAGAGGATTTTTTGAATATGTGCTGGTTGTTTTAATAATATAATTTTCATCAAAAATCTGAATAAAAAGCTTTTAACGGCATAAATTACCATTTCTTATTAGCAAACATTTTCACTAACTTCATATTGTCTTCATGACACAGCTGACACTCTGAAGACTGAAGAATTTGGCACACCAATATCACCGAGAGTTTTAATAAAAGAATTCACGACAATTAAACCAACACTAAACTTTGCTCAAACGACGACTTCAGAAGAAAGTCAAGATATCACCACCACAACTACTGCCACAACAACAAAACATAATTTAAATGATTTGAGTGAGAAACTACCTCACCCAAACTTGTATGCAGATGTTGAAGAAGAAACATTGATTGTTGAAATAGACGAGAAAACGACCAACAAATATTTAATCATAGGATTTGGCACAATATTAGGTCTCTGCATTGTATTCATTATAGTGGCGTTCGCTAGCATACGCCACCTAAATTATTCGAAGAATGTGCAGCAGAAACCGTATCGCCCTATAGTACGAAATAAACAACAATATTTCGCTCATTTTGTGGATGAAAATGCTAAACACAGTTTGAAATCGAGTCTGCTTGACAATGCTTGATGTTCTAGTTCTCATATATTATTTTGTTGGCATCTATCTATTTCATCTTATCTTTTTTTATAATAATAAAGATCAATTATATCCCAGTTGAATTTGAATTTTTGAACACTATTTTTTTTATTCCAAAAAGTTATTCATAAAATTCAATATGGTATACTGCCTGCTCTTATGAAGTATGTTTTCTAATCAGAATTGACGAAATAAACTTTTTTTTTTCTTTTGGAAAATCTTATTGGGATATGGAAAGTATAGGCTGCGCCTCGCAAATGTTCTAGCACAATCATTAGCAATAGGTTGAAGGAGGACTGCGCCAACTGAAGTAATCGTTGAGTGGCCTTTTTAGTACTTTGAAACGCACATAATTCCAAAAATTTTTCGGGCAACAGTAATTCCCTTATTTAGTCAGTTCCACAGCTTCTACTTTGAGTTCTATAGTTCTTCAGCCGTCTCCGTTTACTGAATCTCGAGAACTGAGTTTAGTAAAAGTGTGCTTAAAAGACTCCTCTCGACCTTGTTTACCTTGATAGATAGTGCATTCATTACCTTATATCATACTAAGCGGATCAAACAGAAAACAAGGTAACGATATATAATACACAACATTCATTTCATATTCAAGCAAAAAAAAGCATATAATATTTACAAATGAGAATGTTTTATGGCCGACGCGATATTCTCATGTCTCAGAAAGAAGAGAAGTTTGTCAAAAATTTTGACCAAACAAAGGGACGTAGTCTATATCATACTGTGGGGGATCCACATATTTAGGTGCAAATTGTTTATTGATGTTGTTTATGTTTATCTGAAGGACCACATCATGAGCAATCAGATCGATATGACTGATCTTCAAACCGACACAGTGATTAACGCCAAATGAACATTTGATGAATTTTTAACACAGACTAGTGAAATCGCCTGAATTCTCCCAGGTAAAAGGCTCCGAAAAAAGACTTGTCATCACTCATGATAGTTTTAATTCCTCCTGATATTGGATGTACAGATAAAAGTTCATCTGCTCGAAGATAAAAGACACCGGCAGTATAACTGCTTTCCTCGGCCTTTGGATCGGTTCTGATGGGACTCAAGCTGTTAATACATGTTTTGTTCTTATTTCAATGTGTTTCATTTGAAAATTTGCGAAAAAGAGAAGTTGAAAACATTATCGGAAACTAACTAACCAGAAACAACTGGTCTGTCAATAGTTAATCAGAAATATAAAACTATCGACTGCACCTCGATTCGAAAACATTCAATACAGAATGGAATAGCTAAATTTGGATTTTTATCATAAGGAACAGGAGGGAATTTTTTCAGAAAAAAGGACAATAAAGCGGACTTTCGTACTAAACTAGAGCGTAAATATGTTCGAGAAAACGAGAATTTTAATAGAGTTTTTATAGAGTTTAAATTTTGAATCCACCCTTTCATACTTACATTTTCCAAGGAGTTTTGCTTGTAATCAAAGTTTTTCTTGTTAGCTCCCCATCGCTATTAACTGATGAGACGTCCACTGTATGTCCAGCAGAATACAAACCGTTTGTGTAATATGTGACCTATATATGAAAATATTCAATAATGTTCAAATGTATTTAATTTTACTGAATTTCAATGAATTATATATTTTCAAAGGTAATTAAATTATATTTGATATTTTGATCAACATCTACCGTGTGATGAAATTCGCACCAGGCCCATTACTTTAAGTCAAGCTACGATATTCAACAAGTCAGCAATTGTAACCCTGTCCGTCTATAAGTGGCCGCTCTTACAGGGCCTTGGTCAAGGTGATCCACTCTAAGAAGTGGCTATAAAAAGTCTCTTGCTGTATTCGATTATACATTATTCCTTATAAGTATCTTTGAGAAAAGGTCTCTAAAATGCGAATTTATCGAGTGCACTGTACCTGACTGTAAACGTGGTAGAATCCTTCTGTCTGGATTCGAATGTACTGTACGCCATTGTGTCCTGCATCTTGTCTAGTTTCCATGAAACAAATACTGTGAGGTTCACGATCAGGTTCTTTCCAAAGTATGCAGTCATTTGCTGAAAATGGTAAATAATTTTAATTCGAAATTACATAATATGCGAAAGAGTTTACAGTCACTAATAAGATAAGGCTTCTGGTGGATCTCATTGTCAAGACGCGGACCATCTTTTACTCACGCTTGACTTAATGAAATTCCTTTTGGGGGATTGGGGTTTGTCTTAGTTAACACAATGTTTACCGGTTGGGGGGGGGAGGGCAAAAATCGAATCAAATGAGCAAATGTATTTAGAAATTTATGGAAGGCACAAATATTAGGATATATTTATGATTCCGCGAATTTTGAATTGCTGGGAATCAAATAAATAGAATAATTTATGAATTCCCGAATTATGGCTCGTATTTTGAAAATCGTGCTTGTGGCTATATGTTATTAGCACTGCGAATAATTAATGGATGGACTAATGAATATGATATTTTGAATTTGGTTTATTGTCGACGAATTCAACAGATAAATAAGAAACATACGGGTTCTAGGGTTTTGCATAGGAACGTGCACGCTGAAAACTTCTGGTCCATTTGTTCCTTCTAAATGACAAGGTGCGACAGTCTCAACTTTTCTGCAACCTAAAAATAATGCCTTCGTAAAAATCTTGTCTGTTAGCACTAGGGGTGTTAACGATAAATTAGTTAGAACTGCATTTACAAATAAATTCAGTACTTAGAATGGGTTCGAAAATTTCAAATAGTAACTTTTTGCATTTTGAGCGTATTTTGTCCATTTTGCACTGAAATCATGATTTGTATTCAATTTAGCGACGTAAAATTGTCAATTATCGTTATTTTTTGTAAAATAATCCCTAGTTATCACACAATCGGAAATCCTATTTTGTCAACTAAGTGTCTCACGCTTGGACCGCGCCTCATCGGCGAGATCCATTGGTTTCTCATACTTGATAAATTATGTAGCCAAAAAATCGCTCATCTCATAGGGTATTACTCTATTTATGGCGTTGAATGGTCAAAAGGTTATCAGGACATTCAATAACTTCTAATCGTTATTCACCACTGTTTTTATACACTTACATTTTCGATCTCTTTTGCTCCTACTATGTACTGATCTTTTGGTTCGAGTTTTTCCCGTCGAATCCTTCTTTTCGTTTATTGCGTCATAATATGACATAAACTCCAGAGAACTTTCGTCATTCTGACAAAATAAATATCACTGTGAACATAACATGACAATAAAAAATACATAGGGAAATGACTATGCTTCATAAAAGTTGTACAACGAATCAATCGGTTGTAAAATGATTCAAATAATATTTGCAAATGCACCAGTGGTCGAATTTGTTAGTGCTAAAAACCACCAAGCATTTTTCAATGTATAGGACAAAATATTCAGTTCAAAGAAAACTGAGCGATGTTGCACATTCACCTTGTTAATTTTCCATTTTGCGGAGTTTCATTTAAATTTCGATTCATCTATGTTATATTACAATATTTATTTTATAAAACAATGGCAAATGTTTACCTGATAATCAATGTCATAATTTTGTTTGTCGTTGGTTCGCGGGAAATTCCGATCAGAATTCGTATGTACTTTAATCAGCTGCTGCACTAGTTCCTGGTTTATTTTCAGTAAGCGCCCTTGTTCGTCAAGCTAAAAATAAAATAAAACGGGAAGTTAAAATAGAATGGTCACCAATTAGGCCTTCTTTTCTCCAAAACACCCACTCACCTCGTATGAAATACATAAAACTTTGTAAGCCACGCCTGATATAAGTATGGCTAAAGATGACCACGCTAGAATAGTAAATACACGTGGGCGGACGGTACTTTTCCAGCTATTCAAAAATACATCGTTGCGTATTTTTTTAGGCCTCTCCTCTTTCTCTGAAATATGTAAAAGGGTATTTCCTTGGGGGCTCATTTGGTTGTCCAACTAAGCTCTTGTATAGCAAATTAAAATTCTAAAAATAGAAAAAAGTTAAGTAAATGACTTGATGCTTCAAAATAGAACCTGGGAATCACCGCGGCTGCTGGCTTGCTCATCGCAGTTGCTACATGATTTAACGCGGCGCAGACTAATACTACTGCTAATTCGGGAAATAAGATACACTTTATATAAGCCATAAAGCGTCTGCGAATGTATTCAAATCAGGTGTTGTCCCTTATAAATGTCTAACGTATTGTACAAAAGACAAGTCAATAAAAATATATTTATAGCGCTCAGAGTTTTTGCACGCTTCGGCAATTTTAAAGATTGTGGCAATCGTTGCTATGGTAAAATGACAATGCGAGTTTCGTGACTTTACAAATTGTGAAAGTTGGTCCTATGTAAGTCATTGATAATCGAGGAACCAGAACTGGGTGTAGATGTGTTTACATGCTTTAGAGGCGCGAAACTATTTTTATATACAGCAAACAATGATAAACTCGCTAAGAGGCATACATTTCCCGCCAATTTGGGTGTGTTGGGGGAGGAGATTATTGAAACCAAAGTTTCGACTGAGGTTTCTGAAAGTCGAGTAACCCGAGCTAAATTGCCTGTATATCCTTGGCTGGTGGTATACACAGATTGCAGAAGTACTCTCAATCAGCAAGAATTGATAAAATTACAAAATACCGGCCAACTTCTAGCGCGTTTTTGGCACAATTTACGTTTGCTGGTATTGCATAATAAATTATTTTATTACAACATGTTTTTTGGTCAAAATTTTGCCATGCTTTGCGCGCTTTCCCCGCATTTTATTTGATATTAATTTTAGGTATATTCTTTTAAGCGGGAAATGGAGCCAAGCTGCTCCCTCCCGTGCTACTCCCGTGTAGCGTCAAGGATACAATTTCGATTAAGTGAGCTAAAAAAGAAAATGCGAACTTCAGGAGTGCAAAGTTTTATGTTGGTATATTCAAAGGGATGAAGAAAAAAAGATGAGTCAAAATTAACAATAAAAATATTTTCAAATGCCGCAGTAGTACAAAGTAAATCGTATTTCCTGAAGTATGCCTAATGGGCTCGAATTTCGTGGGAAACGTCCAATTCCAGATCATTGTGTATGTGTTGTATGTACACAAGGTGGATTAATATGCTGTACCTGCGGTACGTTCTTCCCATGTCAAATAGTTACTTATATCGATGTATTCTAGGCCTTGTTGGCATTTATATAGAGTATTTCCCGCGTCTCGTAAAAGATGGATAAAAAACAAAGTGGTAAATGATTTTACCATCGCCCTGGGCAGATACTACCCAATGCACTTCATACTACCTGTGTTTTCCCATTTGGAGTGTTGTTTCCGGTATTATATCTTGTAGTAGATCTTTGCGATCAAGTTGCTCTTAGTTGGTGTTGGTTCCTTTTAGGCCAGGGATGGCGAACCATTGACCCGCGGAATTCCCTGCCGATTACAGAATGGAATTCCATGCCAAACTCGTTTGAAACCATGAAACGATTTGCGGTAGGTTTGTTAACGCTGTTCGGTTCCACATATTCATGCTAATCCTTGTTTTCACACATGAATTTTATGAAATCGAGTACCAAGAATCGTCTCAGCCCAGATATAAGTGCTGCTTGTGTTAAGTTGAAAACTACGCATTATCAGCCAAGGATTACAAGACTTGCAGAGAACATGCGGCAACAAGTTTCTCATTGATGTTGACATATCATTAATAAATCTGTGACCCATTCAATCAAAAAGGTTCGCCATCCCTGTATTAGGCGATGCTTCCGGCCTTGATTAGAGTGAATTCAAAATAAAAGACAAAGATAAATTTACTGCCATGGCGTCCTAATGATGTCGATGATAATTCTACTTGGTGCAATTATACTGGATGCAACATTATGTGCATTTCAAGCGGGCAACTCTTCACGGGACGCAATTCCATTGGTTATAGTTCCACTGATTGCAATTCCACTAGGGTGGGAGATGCCATTCCATTGGATGTTGTTTCACTAGGTGTAGTTTCGCTGCGAGCATTTCGACTGAATGTAATTTCACTGCCGGCGCAATTCTGCGTGGCTGCAATTTTACTATGTGTATAGCTTCAAGTGTGCAATAGTCAATTCCACTTAGAATCGAACATTATTGATCCGTAGAGATTTCTGGAGAGGGCACAATTTTTAGTATATAATATTAAAGAGTCCAAAAGTTGAGAATCATAAAATTAAACAGTATTAAAATGCCATATATCGATTCTGAGATATGGTGAAGGCTGTGAAAACTCAAGCATAATATTCGATGTTTAAAATTGAAGGTCCCAGTTGTGAATAATTATTTTATTAACATAATTTTTTTTAGGTTTTTATTATTTGCTATGGCCTGTCCGTCAACCTACCGGGGGGCTTATACCCAACAACCGTTAGGCAATAACCGTTGTAGTGACTGTGTTTCTGTTCTATCTTACAGCTACCCGCGAAGTACCTTGCAGAAGGCCACGCTCGGTGGTGGAACGATCAAGAATCGAACCATCGGACTTCGAACAATACTGAGCCACCGAGTCGGGGGTTAACATAAAGTTTTGGGAAAGCAAGTGTTGTATATAGAACATCGAAATGCCCGTTGTTCCTATAGTCCATTAGATTAGACAATAATAGAACTTTAGCAGCTGAGTAGAAGTTAATTTTCGGTTGGTATGAATATGGTGTCATATCATCTGAAAAAAATGAGGCGTGAACGGGCCGAAGGGTAAGTTGGTCAGTATGCACAACTTACTTCGCAACTATGTTTATTGCATGCGAAATTATTTAGATTGCAGCGATAATATTGTAAGGAATTATAAACATAAAATTAATTTACGCGGGTCTCTGTTCTTTTTTGCGTTTTTATTAGGGCCAAAAATAAATGTGACGATATCCACACAAATGATATAGCACACTTAGTATAGGCGAAGATTTCATTTTATTCTGCGTGAGAAGGAAAGCCGAGAATACGATTTAATTATATGGTGAACCACCAGTCCCGAATTGGGGTTGGTTTTGGTTTACATTTTTAGAGAGTATGTGTTATAGAGTATAGAGTATGTGTTCACCAAGGCCTGACACGTTTCAACCCGCCGTCGGCTTGGATTTCTCAGACTATTTGACTTTCCCCGAGCTTGTACAGAACAGGCTTTTCTTATTCTCTGATTGATTAATTTGGCACGTATTGTGCAAGTTATACAGTTGACTTGGAATAGTCCAGAATACAATTGAAAAAACAAACAACAGAATGCCGTGTCTCATCAGTTGAAGTTACAAAATCAACTCCACGGACACACCTCAAATGATACCCGCTAGAATCACGCAACCCTATTTAAACGGTCAAGAATCTCGTAAAACTGAAGCACTTCCTTCCCTGAACAGGAAATACACAATATATTTCTGCCTAAAGTCTGCTATACGCAAATTTCATATGCAGCGTCACAAGTCACTTCCATGAGTCAATTCGCACAAAACGAACCACTGACTATGATTCGAAGTATACGCGTATATGCGGGGTTTGGTTGGCGAAGGAAACCGTAGGCAACGCGTACCGAGCTACGCATCTCTGATTGTCATGCAGGTACGAATCTCGTGAGAGATGGTGATTATATGCGAGCGGTCTGCTGGACGCCTTGCCGGTGCACGATGGTTCACGCAAACGCTGCTTGCGGCTTCCTCCACCATCAGGTCCATGAACAGGAAAAATGAGATATACGATAATTCAAAAAAAACTTTACCCCGATTCAAAACTGGTATCTGCACGAGAGGTCGTGGTCCACCATATGGTTAAGCTGTATTTTCGGCATTCCTCTTCCGCAGAATAAATATGATATCCTATCCTATTTATACATTTGGTCCCGCTGAATCGTGAATAGGATCGCCTGAGTTGATCATAATTGTCGGTGTTTTCTGTGTAACCTAATGTAAATCCTGTACACAAAGGCCTGTATTGCCTGTACTGCCTGTACTGCCGGAGTATTTCTTAAGTAATTACTGCTGAAAGTAATGGTCAAGTATCACTTCAATTTTGATATTCACGACCATTACTTGAGCAATACTTTCAGAAGCAATTACGATCAGCTGTACACGAGAAAATCCCAGTACACTTTACCAACGGTGACCGATTAGGCTAATAATGCGCAACACTAAAATGCGGGAAACGGGAACAGCGGAAAAATACGAAAATGCGGGAATGACGGGAAACACACTAAAATACGGGAATTACGGAAAATACTTTAAAATGTGGGGATGACGGCAAGTATACAAAAATAAATGTGAACGTGAACAGGGATAAATGCACTAAAATGTGGGAATTACGGGAATCACACTAAAATGCGGGAATGGCGGAATCTTCTCCAATCTGTTTTGCGTAAAAACGTAAACGCTACATTCAAAACGCAAAGAGCACATGCTCAATTTTATTTCAACGACACACATGAATCTGCTATTTCAGCCATTACGCCGGAATAACGTGAATTGGAACTGTCTAATATTTTCGCGCCTCCCACCCAGGAATACTGTTTTGCAATACGCATGAGAGAGCAAAACCGTGAACAAAAGAAGGCAGTGAGATCAAGATAAGATGAGCACAAGTTTATTCTCACGACAATAGCTTCGGAATATTTGTTTTCCAAAATACCAACATGACTCGGACATACCCATTCGGGTATTTCTTATTTAACCGATTAAAAAAATCACAAAAACGAAGCCCACCTTTAGAAAATGGCTTTGGGAATTTTTCTACCATGTCTTTCTTTTTTAAATTTGTGCGTAAGGTATTGCGTGGCCAGATACCCGTTGACCGGAAGCCAGGTCTGGAATATTTTCTGTATTTATTCACGCGCGTCACCATATTGTCATACATTGTCGCTGTATATTTAGAAGTTATTTTCACGCCTTTGACATTATAAAAGCTAGCATCGTATATGGAGAGATAGAACAAAATATAGACTTAAGTCATAATGTAGACGTTGCATCGAGATTTTACCGAGAGCTATAAACTAGAATGCCTCTGTAAGATGTTCGTAGTTTTGACTTTAACGCATTCAGATGTATGTGGGTTTGTGCAATAGAGAATGTATATATTTCGATGCTTCATAACTAGTGCAAACCTGGGAAAGACATGCAATCGTACATAAATACCATGGTGACAGAAGTCCTTGCGGTGGAGACCTCGACGTCATTGGACAACTAGCAATCTTGTGAGATGGAATCGGTTGTGCGGCGTTGCGACGGCGGAGATGAAAAAACTGAAGTGTTGATTTTTTGCGCTGTAAATCGAGGCGCAAAATGCTATGAAATACTTACTACTTACTATTAAAACCATTGCTATACATTGAGGTTACTCGATCAGCTTTGATTTGACAATATTATTTTTTCGACACTGAACGTAATTAAGATGCTGAAAAACAAGCATTGTATTTAGTTTATTGAACTCCGCCGCACTTGCTGTAACTAAATCTGGTTTTCGACACGAAATGCGGCGCGGTTTCTTGCCATTCCATGTGTTTGCTCTGCATGGCGTTAAAGTTCTTGACGTTGTTTCTTACCATACTTTCAAATGCCAGATTCCTCGTCGTTCAAAGTCATTTTATTTATTATTTTTTTCATTTTTATTCATGGCCACTTTTCAGAGTGTCCCTCTGTCCCTCTGTCATATTTTCCTGTTCTTCTACCCAAGTTATTACATCCTGGGTTGACTGATGGGCATGGATAAGCGAGCCCAGATCTTCAACCTGCGATGCCAACATGTTTAACCACTAGGCCATCGCGCCCACGTCATGGTCATGTCATCGTCGCCGAGTTTTCTTTCCTTTATGTGACCAAACACTTTTTGGAGATCATTATGTGGGTGCCCGTTCAATTCGATATGTAGAGTGTAGGGAATACAACTTCACTTCAGATAAAAATGTCTGACTCCTGAGGTAGGCTGGAATTCCGTGAAAATGATATACGCAAGATGTCTGTTGGAAGCCTTGCCGGTGCACGGTATGCGTTGCTTACAGTTTCCTTCGCAAACCAGATTCATATATAGGCGAAGACTTGGAATTATAGTCAGTGGTTCGTTTTGTGCGAATTGACTCACCATATTGTGGTTCACCATATACTTAATTCGTATTCTCGGCTTTCCTTCTCACGCAGGATAAAACGACATCTTTCCCTATAGTAAGGGTGCTATATCTTTTATTTTTAGCCCTAATAAAAACGCAAACAAGAACAGAGACCCGCGTAAATTAATTTTATGTTTATAATTTCTTACCATATTATTTTTGCAATCTAAATAATTTCGCATGCAATAACCATAGTTGCGGAGTAAGTTGTGCATACTGACCAGCTTACCCTTCGGCCCGTTCACGCCTCATTTTTTTTTAGATGATATGCCACCAAATTCATATCACCTCAAAATTTACCTCTACTCTTAATTTCTTTTTTTACTGCTCATCTGAACACTCTCATACCTACAGCTTATACAAGCTGTTCTATTATTGTCTAACGGACTATAGGAACAACGGGTTTTTCGATGTTCTGTATACAACACTTGCTTCCCCAAAACTTTATGTTAGCCCGGTTCGGTGGCTCAGAAGTTAAGCGCGATCGTATTTTCCGAAGTCCGATGGTTCAATGCTTGACCGTTTCACCATCGAGCAGCAAGGTACTTCACGGATAGCTGTAACATAGAACAGAAACACAGTCACTACGAAGATACGTGCTTAACAGTTGTTGGGTACAAGCTTCGCAGTGAAAGTTTACGTAGTGAAACTACATCCAATGGAATGGCATCTCCCACCCTATGGGAAATGTAACCAGTTGAACTATAACCAATGGAGTTGCATCCCGTGGAGAGTTGCCCGCTTGAAATGCACTTAGTGTTGCATCCAGTATAATTGCACCAAGTAGAATTATCATCGACATCATTAGGACGCCATGGCAGTCATGGTCAGAAACATCGCCTATAAGGAACCGACACCCACTAAGAGCCATCTGATCGCAAAGAGCTACTACAAGATATATAACCGGAAACTACACTCTAAGCGGGAAACACCGCTATGATAAAGTGCAGTAGGTGGTATCTGCCCTGGGCGATGGTAAAATCATTTACCACTTCTTTGTTTTTTTATCCATCTTTTACGAAACGCGGGAAATACTCTATATAAAGGCCAACAAATACATCGATATAAGTAACTATTTGACATGGGAAGAACATACCGCAGGTACAGCGTATTAAGCCACCTTGTGTACACGCAACACATACACAATGATCTGCAATTGGACGTATTCCACGAAATTTGAGCCAATTAGGCATACTGCAGGAAATCCAATTTACTTTGTACTACTATGGCATTTGAAAACATTATTATTGTTAATTCTAGCTTAACTTTTCCTTCTCATCCCTTTGAAGATACCAACATAAAAGTTTGCACCCCTGAAGTTCGCGTTTTCTTTTAAGTTTAGCTCACTTTATCGAGATTGTATATATGGCAAGCACGGGAGCTATTCGCTTGCGCTAGAGAAAGCAGCATATGTCCGTTTCCCGCTTAAAAGAATAAAAAAAATAAAATACACCTAAAATTAGTATTCAAAGTTTAGAAAAGTATTTTCACGTATCCGACCCGCTTTGGCATTTCTTATATTCTATCAAATATTAAATTTAAGGCAAATGGGACCTTCGTCCTCACACCATATCTCTAATAATTCTACAAAAGCGATGCCTCACTCCCCCAAGATTTTGGAATTTTATTAGGCAATAAGCAATAAATTATGCATTGCAGAATCTCATTATGGTACAAAGTCTTATGTTTTAAATGATGTATTGTCGTAAAAAAACATACCAAATTTTGTTTAAATGAAATAAAAGAATTTTCAGCCCCACAAAATTCGACATTTTTCGCCAGCACATTGACATGGGTAATTGCTATTCATAACCGACTTATTAAAAGAAATATCCTTTTACGACAGAAATATGAGCATTTTTCAGCAAAATGAAGTGGTTGACATTTTTTTTTATCTTATATATAATTTATCAATATCAGGCTCAGGCTCGAAGATGGCTTCAAATCACTTATAGGGTCGGATTTTCGATTGATCCTATTATAGCATGTGATAGCGACGAAAGAGAGTAATAGGTAGTTTTATATTAAATAAAATGCGGGGAAAGCGCGCAAAGCATGGCAAAATTTTGATCAAAAGCATGTTGTAATAAAATAATTTGTCGTACAACATCAGCAAACGTAAATTGCGCTAAAAATGCGCTAGAAGTTGGACGGTATTTTGTAATTTTGTCAATTCTTGCTGATTGAGTGTACCTCTCAGGAATCTGGGTATACCACTAGTCAAGCGTATACAGGAAATTTGGCTCGGTTTGCTCGGAAGTGTATGCCTCCTCGCGCCTCTAAAGCATTTTTACACATCTACACCCAGTTCTGGTTCTTCGATCATCAATGACTTACATAGGACAAACTTCCACAATTTCTAAGGTTACGAAACTCGTATTGTCCTTTTCCATAGCAACGATTGCCACAATCTTTAAAATTGCCGGAGCGTGCAAAAACTCTGAGCGCTATAAATATATTTTTATTGATTTGTCTTTTGTACAATAGCCATACAAGTTAGCAATTTATAAGGGACAACACATGATTTGAATATATTCGCAGACGCTTCATGGCTTATATAAAGTGTATCTTATTTCCCGAATTAGCAGCAGTATAAGTCTGCGTCTCGTTAAATCATGTATCAACTACAATAAGCAAACCAGCAACCGCGGTGATTTCCAAGTTCTATTTTGAAGCATCAAGTCAAATATTTAACCTTTTTTTCATTTTAGAATTTTAATTTCCTATGCAAAAGCTTAGTTGGAGAACCAAATGAGCCCTCATGGAAGTACCTACCCTTTTACGTATTTCAGAGAAAGCGGAGAGGCCTAAAAAAATACGCAACGATTTATTTTTGAATAGCTGGAAAAGTACCGTCCGCCCACGTGTACTTACCGTTCTAGCGTGGTTATCTTTGGCCATACTTATATTAGGCAAGGCATACAAAATCTTATATATTTCATACGAGGTGAGTTGGTGTTTTGGAGAAAAGAAGGCCGAATTGGTGACCATTCTATTTTAACTTCCCGTTTTATTTTATTGTTAGCTTGACGAACAAGGGCGCTTACTGAAAATAAACCAGGAACTAGTGCAGCAGCTGATTGAAGTACATACGAATTCTGATTTCCCGCGAACCAACGACAAACAAAATTATGACATTGATTATCAGGTAAACACTTGCCATTGATTTATAAAATAAATATTGTACTATCCCATAGATGAATCGAAATTTCAATGAAACTCTGCAAAATGGACATAATAATCCAAAGGCAAATGTGCAACATCGGTCAGTTTTCTTTGAACTGAATATTTTGTCCTAAACATTGAAAAATGTTTGGTACTCTTTGGCACTAACAAATTTGACCACTTGTGCGTTTGCAAATATTTTTGAATCCTTTTACAACCGATTGCTTCGTTGTCCAACTTTTATGAAGCATACCTATTTTCCTATGTATTTCCTATTGTCATATTATGTTGACAGTGGTAGGCGTAATTACACGAAGATTGAAAATTTGAAATCATCCTTTATATTTATTTTGTCAGGATGACGAAAGTTCTGAGGCGGTACACAGTAGGAGAAAAAGAGATCGAAAATGTATGTGCATAGAAACAGTCGTAAATGGCGATTAGAAGTTGTTGAATGTCCTGATAACCTTTTGACCATTCCACGCCATAAATAAAGTAATACTTTACGAGATGAGCTATTTTTGGCTACATAATTCGTCAAGTATGACAAACCAATGGATCTCGCCGATGAGGCGCGGTACAAACGTGAGACACATAGTTGACAAAATAGGATTTCTGATCGTGTGATAACTAGGGATCATTTTGCAAAAAATAACGATAATTGACAATTTTGAATCGCAAAATTGAATACAAATCTTTATTTCACTGCAAAATGGACAAAATGAGCTCAAAATGCAAAGAGGTTACTATCTGAAATTCGGAAACTCAATTCTATGTACTGAATTTATTTATAAATGCAGTTCTAACTAATTTATCGTTAACATCCCTAGTGCTAACAGACAAGATTTTTACGAAGGCATTATTTTTAGGTTGCAGAAAAGTTGAGACTGTCGCACCTTGTCATTTGGAAGGAACAAATGGACCAGAAGTTCAACGTGCACGTTCCTATGCAAAACACTAGAACCCGTATGCTTCTCATCTTATCTGTTGACTTCGTCGACAATAAACCAAATTCAAAATATCATATTTATTATTCCATCCATTAATTATTCGCAGTGCTAATAACACGATTTTCAAAATACTCAAATCGATCCAGAATTCGCGAATTCATAATTTCTATTTATTCGATTCCCAGCAATTCAAAATTCGCGGAATCATAAATATACGCAAATATTTGTGCCTTCCATAAATTTCTAAATACATTTCCTCTTTTGATTCGATTTTTGACCACCACCGGTCTCAAGTAAACATTGTGCTCACCAAAGTATAACTAAGACAAACCCCGAACCTCCCCCAAAAAAATTTCATTTTTTCAAAAGTGAGTCAGAGATGGACTGCGTCTTGACGCTGCGATCCATCAGAAACCCATGATTAACATAACCTAGTTAACCCACAATTTTTTGACTGGAACTTATGACGATCAAATCTTATTTGTAACTGCAAACTTTTTTTCATGTTAAGTAAAATTATTTACCATTTTCAGCAAATGACTGCATACTTAGGAAAGAACCTGATCGTGTACCTCACAGTATTTGCTTCATGGAAACTAGACAAGATGAAGAACACAATCGCGTACAGTACATTCGAATCCATTCTACCACGTTTACAGTCAGGTACAGTACACTTGATAAATTCGCATTTTAGAGACCTTTTTGAATGTACTTATAAGGGATAATATATAACCGAATAGGGCAAGAGAATTGGTGAATATCGTAGCTTGACTTTTGAGTAAACGGTCTGGTGCGAATTTCATCGCACGGTAGATGTTGATTAAAATATCAAATATAATTTAATTACCCTCAAAATAAATAATTCTTTGAAATTCAGTAATATTAAATACATTTGAACATTATTGAATATTCATATTTTCACATATAGGTCACATACTATACAAACGGTTTGCAATCTGCTGGGCATACAGTAGACGTCTAATCAGTTAATAGCGATGAGGAAGGAGCTGACAAGAAAAACTTTGATCACAAGCAAAACTCCTTGGAAAATGTAAGTATGAAAGAGTGGATCCAGAATTTAAACTCTATAAAAATTCTCGTTTTTCTGGAACTTATTTAAGCTTAGAGGCTAGTTTAGTACGAAAGTCCGTTTTATTGGCTTTTTTCTGAAAAAAATGTTCTCCTGCTCCTTATGATTAAAATCCAAATTTAGCTATTCTATTCTGTATTAAATGTTTTCGAGTCAAGGTGCAGTCGATAGTTTTATATTTTTGTTTAACTATAGACAGACCAGTTGTTTCTGGTTAGATAGTTTCGGATAACGTTTTCAACATCTCTTATAGCAAATTTTGTATAAATCACATTGAAATAAGAACCAAGCATGTGTTAACAGCTTGAATCCCGTCAGTAATGATCCAAAGGCTGAGGTTATACTGGCGATGTCTTTCATCTTCGAGCAGATGAACTTTTATCTGTACATTCAATAACAGGAGGAATTAAAGCTATCATGAGTGATGACAAGTCTTTTTTCGGAGCCTTTTACCTGGGATATTCATAAACAACATTCAATAAACAATTTGCACCCCCCGCAGTATGATATAGACTACTACCCTTTGTTTGGTCAAAATTTTTGACAAACTTCTTTTCTTTCTGAGACATGAGAATATAAACATAAAAACATTCGCATTTGTAAATATTATATGCATTTTTTTGCTTGAATATGAAACGAATGTTGTGTATTATATATCGTTACCTTGCTATATCAGACTTGGTTTGATCGGTTTAGTATGATATAAGGTAGAGATGGGCCGATACCAAAATTTTCGCCGATACCGATACAAGTACCGATACCGCCGATACCGAATACTTCGTTAAATATGTTAAACGCCTTTTTATCCACATTCTTATGCCCTTGTTATAGTTGTATTCTCGTATGTGTGCGCCTACGTACATTTGTACCCTTGAACTCTTGAGTACCGTACTCCATTTGAATAAAAAATTTTATGGATGAAAGTATACTGAGTTGTTGCTGCGTTCAAGCATACATGGGTTCAAAGATTGAGTGCAAATGTCCGTGGTTCCACAACTCACGTGACACCTCATTGAGGCCTAGGCCACAATACATATGAAGTTGTCCTACCAATGCGTTGCATTACGTTCGAAAAATAAAATACAAACGGCAATACACGCCTGCATTGCGTTGCGTTAATCGTGTTCACATGCGTGCAAAGCACGAACGCAAAAAAGAAACAAGCACTCTGCGGTAGCTTTCATAGCAAGCCATTTTGTTTATTGGAAAACGTAAGGAGATGCATGCAGAGCATTGCGCTTGCGTAAACCAAATCAGGAAAAAACGCAACATACGCAAACGTGTAGTGCGACCTTAACACATTTTTCTGCATCAAAAAGAGCATATAGTGAGTGAATTGATGGATTTTATTTACAAACCCCAAAGTGTTCACGCGAGACATGCCCCGTTTTAATTATTTTTCAAACCAGTGGAATGCGAGTGAATAAAGCTTATTTGTACGCTCCCTTGTAAAGATGTACCCGGTATCGGCATCGGTTTTGGTATCGGCGGTATCAGTGATGAAAATTTTCCGATACCAGTTCCGATACTCCAAAAATCACCGATACTTGCCGATACC
The DNA here is from genome assembly GCA_963675895.2 of Styela plicata. NCBI lineage: Eukaryota > Metazoa > Chordata > Ascidiacea > Stolidobranchia > Styelidae > Styela > Styela plicata. The sequence continues at coordinate 13,675,324 of OZ023138.1, forward strand.
GATACATCGGCCCATCTCTAATATAAGGTAATTTATTCACTATCTATCAATGTAAACAAGGTCGAGAGGAGTCTTTTAAGCACACTTTTACTAAACTCAGTTCTCGAGATTCAGTAAACGGAAACGGCTGAAGAACTATAGAGCTCAAAGTAGAAGTCGTGGAACTGGTTAAATGTGTGAATTACTATTGGCCGAAAATTTTTTGAAATTTTGTGCGTTTCAGAGTACTAAAAGGGCCACTCAACGATTACTTCAGTTGGCGAGATCCTATTTTAACATCATGCCAATGATCGCTAGAACATTTGCGAGCGCAGCCTCTACTTTTCATAATAAGATTTTCCGAGAAAAAAAAAAGAAAGGTTTATTTCGTCAATTCCGATTAGAAAAACATACTTCATAAGAGCAGGCAGTATATCATATTGGATTTTATGAATAATTTTTCGAATAAAAAAATAAAGTTCAAAAATTCAAATTCAACTGGGATAGAATTGATCTTTATTATTATTAAAAAAAGATAAGATGAAATAGATAGATGCCATATAAAATATTATATGAGAACTAGAACATCAAGCATTGTCAAGCAGACTTGATTTCAAACTGTGTTTAGCATTTTCATCCACAAAATGAGCGAAATATTGTTGTTTATTTCGTACTATAGGGCGATACGGTTTCTGCTGCACATTCTTCGAATAATTTAGGTTGCGTATAATAGTAAACGCCACTATAATAAATACAATGCAGAGACCCATTATTGTGCCAAATCCTATGATTAAATATTTGTTGGGCGTTTTCTCGTCTATTTCAACGATCAATGTTTCTTCTTCAACATCTGCATACAAGTCTGGGTGAGGTAGTTTCTCACTCAAAATGTTTAAATCGCGTTTTGTTGTTGTGGCAGCAGTAGTGGTGGTATCCAGTCTTTCTTCTGAAGTCGTTGTTTGAGCAAAGCTTGATGTTGGTTTAATTGACTTAAATTCTTTTATCAAAACTCTCGGTGATTTTGTTGTGTCAAATTCTCCAGGCTTCAGAGTGTCAGCTGTGTCATAAAAACAATATGAAGTTGGTGAAAAATATTATTGCAATAGTCGAATGTATTTTAGTACACGCATAAAGAAATTAAAAAGGATTAAAGTTATGAGAGTATTAGACCAGCACCTACTTCGAAAAAAAATATGCGCAAGGAAATAAAAGGAAATTTATGTCGTAAAAATCTTTTTATTCAGATTTCTGATGAAAATTATATTATAAAAACAACGAACACATATTCAAAAAATCCTCCTTACTAAACTAGTGCTTCATAGTCGCTTGTCAGTAAGATATATCAAAATTATAAAAACACTCACAAGATACGAAGTATTTGTTTCCCTTGTCATCCGTCAGGGGCACCAAATAAGGAGGAACGTACGGTTCGAAAGTAAGTGTAGTACATCTATGCGAGGCTGGAATCTGTGGTTTTTCACATGATAATTCTCTTGGTATATAAAATCCCATGTCTGGGAAGCAGTATTGACAAGGAACACATTCACCGAAGGACATGAAAGAACCTGAAATTATTAAATAAAAATATATATGAAAGATAAATTTTATATATTTCGATTTATTTATGAACGCGGAGAATTAAATCGCATATTTTTTATAGCCAGGCGTACTTATTGTGTTTATCGCGTGGGCATCGCAGCTTAAAATTTCGGGTTCGAGTCCCGATTTCTGTTTGTCCATTGGCATAGTAAATGCCCTTGCTCAAGCAGATCCACTGAAAATGACCAATATTGCAAAAACAAGCTTTTTGTGGCGACGTTAATACGGGCCAACTAAGCACGGATCAATTAAGTCTATGTTTGTTAAATGTCGAACATTGGCATCACACTAAAAACAAAATTCTGTGGAAATAATTTTGTCAAGCAAGGATAACTGGATCACGACACCTAATCCCGGTCTATCAGTGCGACATGCCGACATGCGCGGAAAAATTAAGGACCCGTTTGGAGTATACCTTCTCTTCCTCTTTCTGATGAAATGTGAGATGGATACTTTTGCCAAAATAACTGTCGTAATAATACCTACCTAACGGACAATCTCCACAAACAGTGTCTGACATTTTTGTACATTTTTTGAGAACAGTTCTATCTCCACACGAACTGCATTTTCGACATTTCCCTGGTAACCGCGTATATCGAGTTGAGAAATGTCCTCGTCTACATTCTTTGCAGTGATAATCATGAGTTCCTCCGCAAAATTTTTTGATGTACGTTCCTTTAAAATAATTTATAACATAATGAGAAATTGATAACAGCGTTATTGTGTAACTACAATTTAACATCGCAATAAAAAATTTTATTTCGTGATGCGGGGCGATCTATGAGAGACTTAAGCTCAAGCTTAAAGATGCTTAAAAGTTAGCAGCAGAGGTAAAAATCAATCATGATATCTAACAATATATTTACGATTATCATAATTGTTTCTTTTTGATATTTGTTATGCAATAATTTTTTTTGTGACGCTTGAAATTCTAATATATTCCTGCCAAATATATATCAAATGTTGATCTAATGATAAATACCCTACCCGGTCTATCTGTGGTTCATGCTTGAAAAAATAAAACCTAATATGGTCCAAAAACCCGTTACCCGTTTTAATTATTAAAATCGGTAACTCTGTAAAAGATAAAATGGTTCACTCTTTTTGTACGTATAGGCTGTTAAAAGGTTTGGCCGTGACGAAATTACATATTATTAGTTGTTACCTATTTGCTAATATTCTATTCAGGGTCATTCAGTTGCCACAAATAATGGGGGTTTTATATTCATTCGTAATAAAACATTTCCAAAACTACATTTTCAGAACTCAAAATCAAATAAAATTGTGTTGGCTAAGCGTAGGGCCACAGATAGGCCGCGATTAAATTTTGCGATAATCCATTGGGCCTGCCCCCTGTAGCTTCTATAGACTATGACTTGGCATATATTTTAACCGCAAAATTTGATGCGTGTAAGTGTTACCTCATGGTTGAAAAAACCTGTCTGTTGATGGCAAAGTCTCAAGTCTGTTTTACATGTTATGAGACATACCTGGGCCGCATATACCACAACTTTGACATTTTTTTGACGTTGTGTTGAAAAATGAAGAATCACCACATCTCAGTCGCTCCTGGTCTTCGTTTTTGAACTCAACTGACAGTGTTACTCCAATGAGAAAGAAAAATGGAAAGATGATGATTATCTGGAAAATGATATTAAACAAATGATTTACTTGATAAAATACAAAAACAATACCGATATGAACATTGGTAAGGGTGAATCAGCAGCGAAACTTTCATTCGAGATTCCTGCGTTATAATGTGGTATCGGCTGCAGGCAGTAAGAGCAGTTCCGCGGATGAATTTTTCAAGCAGCAATCTGCTTACTGTTACTCCAATTTGCTGCCGGTATACTTGTTTAGCATATATATGTATGTAGTTACGTATCCATGAAATGTCCACCACCCAAACTAGCAATTAATAACTTGGATAGGCATGGATCAACAGCGGCCTCTTTATCGATACTCGGAACGAATAAACGTCCGATAAAATTGATTTCCAAAGATCCGCTTTAAATGAGCATTGAGTTAATATTTTTGCGCACTGTCATCAGTTCAAAGTCTTGAATAGTAGTTTTGACCCAACCAGTATTAATTACCATTCTGTATGAATTACATATAAATCGTATAAGCAAGCTCAACATCTCATTTCTACATTGTGAATTGCTTTTCCAGTCTTTTGTTAATAAAAGTAGAATACGTCATTTGAAAGTAATGCTTATACAATGAAAATAAACAGGGAGTTGGTGTTGGTGATTCACGAATGGGGGGTTTCATGCCCTCCGCAAAACCACTGATACTTGATTTTTATAAATTTCAACAAATATTTGACTTTTGTCGTAATAGTATATCTACATGGAATATCGTTTAGTCAAGCGTGAAATATTTGATCGGGTTTCGCCCAATCACAAATATATTGTCCAAACATGTTTTGTTAAGTATGAGTCACTGATGGAACGCGCCGCCAACACGCGGTCCACCTGTAGCTCGTTCTTGATAAAATAATATTTCTGGTTGCGCTTGTATGGCGTAAGACTGTGAAGTAAATATTTGTACATGTTTAATAGTCCGTTGTGTAGTTTGTTCCCGTTTTCTTTATGTCGTTTCTTTATCGGGGAATTTCACGAGTTTTATTCCAGTAATATCTTTATCAATATTCAAAGTAAAACTATATATTTCACAAGCTAAATCAGCAAAAGTTCGAGGGTACCCTCTCTTTCTCTACCAATTGCTGAACACTATTTACTATAATTTAGGCGTCTTTACCGGACAATATTGTTCCCAAACTAACTTACGCATCTCCTGTCATTTTTTTCGTCCAGGTACAAAAAATAGATTATACTGCTTAAAAATGAATGTTTCGTCCCAACAACATTGTAACTTCATAATTTTATGGCAGAATCGTGCGATTAGATCCCGGTAAAAATATATTCTTGAAACTTTATTTGTTTCGTCTGGATCTAATGCCAAGGAGATTAATGACGTCATGTGAGATAAGAAATGTTAAGGAGTGTTAGGCTAATTCCATAGCGGTTACGAGGAATTTTGCACTCTTTCATTCTTGTGATTGTTCGCATTGACGTTTAATATTATTTATATATCTAAAAATACCAATCTATATTTTAATAAATTCCATACCATCTGGTGGATATTTGAGAATTGACGTAGCGTAGGCGTATTATTTGTTCACTAAATAAGGTGTATTGCCAAAGCGACAGATGTCATTGTACCGTAACCAAGGTTAGGCTTTGAAATATATTGCGTTTTTTATAACAAAAAATCCCCAAATTCAATAAGACTTGACTCTGGCAAGATTTATCTTAGTCTTTACTTGTCATTTAATATACAGCGATTTCAACTCAGTTCAGACGCAATAAAATAATCAGTGAGTGATAAACTAATGTAGTTTCACGTCAATTCCAAGCATACAAAATTCCCAGTGTTCATTACAGAACTTTTAATAGTATGCACAGTCTGCAAAATCATGAGACATAGCACGCGATCACGACCTGGCTGCGAGATAATATTACAAGATTTTTACAGAACTTTCCAATTCAATCAAGAATATCACGGGGTTTTTCGTCATCTTATTGTACCTCCTTACAATGGAATTACGCTGACACATGAGAGATTATCATCTTGCTTTGGCTGACTGCCTATGCCATATTGTTGACAACAATTTATTAAGACCGGCCTTGATTCAACTCCACAAGACGATTCTCATAATACCATGGTTTTGTAATAATTATGAATTTTGTAATTTCTCTTTTTGTCAAGCGATAATTTGAATATAGACAATAGCAATAATACGCATAATAAAGGTGCAACAAGAGTACCAGGCACCGATCTGTCCGAACTATATGTTTAACACGAGCGAACAGTGCTAGAACACATGAAGAAAAATCACCAAAAATGAGAAACTTTTTAAAAAAAATATAAACATTGTTTAATACGATTACCTTTTATTAGTTTAAACTGACTCCGAAATTCACTATATAATTGTAACAATGTTTTAATATTTTAAGATAAATGAACAATATTGCTGGTATTTCGTTATATTTTACACTTTTGCGGCAAAATATAATTGGCATGTTACATGATTTCACTGCAAAATGAAAGAATTTAAGAATGATCGAAAAACTACTTTCAATCGGAAATCTAGAATAACTAATTATTCGGAGAAGAACACACCCAAGAAGAATGTTTGGAAGTTCTAAAAAATGAAATATAACGTAATCGAGCTTAAAGTGAAAGAAGCTGTTTGAAAAAGCGACGATATGAATGGTTAGAATAATAAGACTTTGTTATTCAGATGAAAACAACGGTAATTTTTTTCAATGGTTCTCCAAATGGGAAGTTTCGTGGCTGATTATAGATTGTAGATAATTAGAACCTTGGTTGCTTTTTATAAATTAATGAAATGAAAAAATCCGAGCATCTTTTGTTAAGCGGTCCATCTGCGTCTCATGCTAGACAAAATGAATTTTAGGATTTGGTAAACTGGAAATTTTGTGATCATCTGTCACATATACTCTTTTTTTTTATCCTAGAAATGATATTTTCATTTATAACAATTTGTAATATCTATATTTTAGCACTTGAATTTTATATTCTGGCCGACATATGTCGGTATGTGCAGTCAAGCATAACGCCAAACATAATGCCCACTCCTGTATCGTATTTCAACATCGAAGGGAAAGAACGAAGAAGTTCCAATCATAGATTAGGAATGAATGACGTCAAATATGCTATAGAGTTGCGTAATAGTATATCAAAACATTGCAAAATTGTAAGTCGAATAAAAGATATCGTGAACTAAGTTTTGATTTGGGTCAAGTCATAACGGCATGCGCATGCATAAAAAGAGCAATTCATGCTCATTAATGATAGAAATATAATCGCGTGAAGGACAATTCTGGGAAATATAATAAAAAAAAACTTTTAACTATATACAGGTACGTGTTTGTCAAAGAGATATCGGGTAAAGGAAGAGTAGAACCCGTTTTCAAGTAATTTTTTTCTGACTTTCACACAAATTTTTCTATCATATTTTATCAAACATGTGCCATATATAAGTATTTTATAAAAAGTGGTAAGTATATCTTTATGTGTGCTATATTCAATACTATAAGTTGCTAAAAACGGAAAGTAAACCCCCTTCTTATATTATTATACGTACTATTTTTTCTGAACATTTTATATTAAAAAATGGACCTCTCGCGCCACGCGGCACGATTTGTCTTTGTTCGTGTTCAAGGGGCAAAGAATATGAAAACTAAAACAAACGTCAAAAATATTTACATATGTTATCTATGCAGCTTCTACTAACCAAATTTCGACTTCCACTAATAAGTTTCTCTGACGCCCTAATTAGCCTCCACTCACCTATCCTTAAAAACAAATTCATCATATTCGACTGGCTATCTTACCATTAAAACTTTCTTTAAATTGAAGCATATTACACAAATCTTTAAATCCTTGTTAGCATAACCATATTTATTTTAATGTTACGGCTTTAACGCACCAAGTCTACGTATTAGCGCCATTCCATATACCTGGAAAGTCGTATTAAAAAAATTCAGAACAACTCACCGATTTCATTTTTGTTCGATCTAACCTTTTTAGTGATGTATCCAAGGTGCCGGTAAAACTGAAATCTTTATAGTGGAATGTCGTATATACTTATAGTATTCTGAAACGGAAAAATTTTGTGGGAATTTCCCTGAAATAACGTAATGTTTTATTGTTTGTTAAGCATAACGAAATCACTCGCGACTTGCGAGAGAAACATCTTTGATCATTCGCGGTGAGAGATTTCATTTTCATAAGCAAGTGCCGCAGGCGGGCTGGCAATAATTAGACTTTGTCAAAGTGCTTGGAAAAACTTTTTTATTTACAATATCCCTACCAGATAAAATTTTCGCCCAAACAAATTTTGTTAGGTATAGGTCACTATTGAAACGCGCCGTAGAGGCGTGGTCAATCTGTTGCACATGCTTTGACAAAATAAATTTCTGAACGGAAATACCAAATATTTTGGCAATTTTGTGGGCGAATATTTTAAAATTTTATAATGATAGGCCATTTTTTCGAATGAATTCGACATTGCTTCTTGTGTGCGTTTTTCGTCTTTTTGTCTCAAAATGACGAATTTTTGTGAAATAAAGCCAAAACATTTTCGTGCAGTTTCAGCGCGCATTTTTGAGGGAATGAATAAGGGATAATCAATCTATATTGTTCTGTCTACCCCACGATTTGAAATGTACCGTCGCCACCGCGGAACATTACATTGACATCTTTTACAGCAGAGGTCAAAATGAAGTATTACACGATGCTGTAATTTTGCGTTTTTTAGGAAATGCTCGAGACTGATGGTCTCAGCTTTGAGGTGAAAATGGATGCAATAAAAGTTTTCAAATAGCGTTAGGCTGCGACCGGGCCGACCTAACTAAAATGAAAGACCTTTTTAGAAAAAAAAAAACTTTCATAAAGTTTTTTCCAATATCTCCATTGAATCAAGGAAAAACTTCACTCTATATTTTGTATAGATTTTTATGTGTATATGGTATATATTACGTTAAGTATTATTTATATATTTATTTCTTGTGTCCGAAAGTAGTGTAAAATAATTACCGATATAATACTGAAAATTTAGTTCCGTAGAAGCTTCGATAAACAAGTATTCATCACCAAGTAATCGATGCCTGAAATGAAACATCTTTTTATGAGAATTCTTCCGTAAGCATTCTTCCGTAATCTTGTAGATTTTTATCAACATCAATCCATTATTCGGAATCAGTTCGACTTCAATGCGGCGTTTTAAATAGCATCTATAAATTTTTCGCTCATTACAAATTTTTCGGCCTACCCTCATGGCTGGCACAATTTTGTTGATCACAAGGCTAAATAACAAGAATCACAACGGTTGCACCCTATATCAAGGCATTACGTGGATATATGAAACGTTTCAATTAAACTCAAAGTACAACACAAGTGTTTCTGTTTTGGTCGTGCACAATGTTAACTTCTTTCTAAAAAAAATAGCATATTTTAAACCAGGCTTAATTTTTTCGAGTTTTAGCTAGGGTTTGCGAAAAGTGCCTAGATTAAGCCCAACGTCCGAAAGAAGGCAAACTCCTTCTCTTTTTTATCACACAAATAAAAAAAAAAAAAAAACATTACGACCGTTTTCCATGCCCTCATCATTACAACGTTGAATATTTCGCCAATTGCAATTTTTTTTGGATATGCCCATGGCACAAGTTAGTTGATCACAAGACTGAATAACAAGAACCATCAGCGAGTGAACCCTTCAGCAAGGCACTACGTGGTAAATATATAATTTATTTGGACACCTCTGTCGACGCAAAAGGCGATGTGCAAATAAAGATATCACATTGCAGAGATATCAGGAAAGCGAACAAACCCTAAAATAAAAAAAATGTGCTAGGGAATAAGTTTTAAAAAAAGGTTTAAAGAGATTAACAAGTGTTTGTAACGCATAATTAAATTCATATGCACCCAAGTGTTCTGTTTTGATTGTGCACAACATTGACTGGTTTCTAGAACATGGCATATTTAAAGGCTTAACTTGTTCCTGTTTTACCTAAATTTAGCGAAAAGTGTCTAAGTTATGGCAAACGCCAGAAAGAGACCAAATCTTTTTTTTCGTTTTTTTTTCATCACATAAAAACATTGCGACAGTTTTATATGTCTTCACATTTTCAACATTGAATATCATGCAAATAAACTGTGAAAACTATGGTAAAAATATATCTTGCACATAATAAAACGTTGAATTGCCTATCGTGGCATTCGCGACTCTGTACACTACAATTTGGGGAATTCCCTCATCAGAATTTCCCGCTCGAATCATGAGCGATCGTGGTCTCTTTCCGGGGTCGTTTTGCTTTTCAGCGGAAAAGTGTGAAGACGACGATGAGATTCCGAGCTAAAGCTGTTGATATCGGATGTATACATCATCTTACAAGTAAGAATAAAAAATAATCATTATTACGCTATTTTCTTGGCAGTATGCCTCTTGATGCTTTTATTTTAGTAGGCGTAGTATGAGGTGCCAGGGTGGCTCAAGGACAAGTACAGAATAAAGCTCAATCGGTAAAGCGCCAGGGTCGGGAATACGCTGCAACCTACGTTTTCTAAAGTTCTTGGTTTGAACCCCCAATGAACGATGATTATATGCGAGTGGTCTGCACGAGGGTGTTTACAGCTTCCTCTACATACCAACCAGTCCATACGCAGGAAAACTGAGTAAAATGTTAAACCAAAACTTCATCTCCAATTTGGAACTGGTGTCTGCACAAGAGATCAGGTTCGCGATGTGGTTAAGATGTATTCTCGGCTTTCCTCATCAGCAGGATAAAAACGAAATCTGTAGGGGCGTGATACAACCAACAATTACTGCTGAACGTAACACCTAATGAACGACATAGGTTCGAACCCCAACGAACTATGTCCAATATCGGTGAATAAAAAAAAAAGATTTCAATGAGCAATACATGCGGGGTGCTCCTGGGTGAGGCACTGTAACCCTCAGACTTGGGATTATGCTCGATAACCTAATCAGTTCCTCATATGTTCCACACAGGATGGAATGGAAAGACGCAAGAAAAATCTCGTAACCAGATATAACTGTAAACACTGTTAATTGCATACTGTGAAATAAAGTTCAATTCATCCTATTCACGAACTGTAAAAGTGTTTGGAATTGTAGGTCACTTCGCAGGTGCCCAGTAACCGCTAAGAAACTGTACAGTGTAAGGTAAAGTCTTTACTTCAAATTCTGAAAATCGTGAATAAAGCCATCATATTGATTGTAATAATTCTAAAAATTACATCCCTTTTCATAACATGCTGACGTCGAAGTTTTGAATGACAAGATATTAAATTTCAACAAATTTGACAAAAATGTTTTCTATAAACTATTTTTGAATTATATATTCCCTGAAAAAAGTAAACAAATAATCTAATCATTCTCAAGAGTTATCAGTATCAATTATTGTATCGTTTGTTTTTTTACTCTCACTATGCGTAATACGACTTAAATTTTACTTTATCTTTAGGAGTTGTAAATACAATATCCAAACTTCTGAAGAAGTGCACGATTCGTTTTACTTATGAAAAAGTTTATTTCATTCTACCTGATCAAGTTTCAAATGGAGGAGTGAGCATGTGGTGTGAGATTAAACAGGTGAATAGTAATGATTTCATTGCAGAATATTTTCTCCAATGGGAATTTGGAAAACACAATAAGTTTAACCAAATGGCTACTGGTTTTAAATATCTATTTATATTCACCTAACCTTTAATCCAATGTTTGAACAATGAACATGGTTGGCAAAGGAGTTTGCAAATATAGGTTACACTAGTGCGCACTATTCATCAGATAATTTATTTGATTTGCTGATTGTCATGTCAAGCAGCTTTATTGGATTGATGCGTTGAAAAAAGTACAAATAAAATATGTGACAAGCGTAAAAATTAATTTCAATTTTAATTATGTTTACTCTTATCTTTCTTGACTGCATGAAAATCGTATGACCATTCACATCATGAACTTAAATTGATTTTTTTTTTGAGTGGGGCACATAAAGCCATGTAACCTGCATTATAAAACAACATTGGAAATTAGCAATATGATATAGATTTACTGAACACAATATGTTGCCTGAGCAAAATTATTCATATCTGGCAAGTATCGAAATATTTGTACAATGGCTTTCAAATCTGTGCTGGTGTATAATTAAGCTAAAAGCTATGCACAATTTGCTTTTAGAAATAATGAATTGGATATTTTTTAAAGTGCGGTATAGATTAAAACTATATTTTTTCAAAATGTATATATTCATATTTTTTTCAATACCTGATAATTTTCAACAACTTTTTCATGTCGTTCAGTAAAAGTGGACTATCTATCATGAAGCTGCATATTAGGAAAAAAAAGCATATAATACTCTGATAGCTTTGCACTAAATGCATATAAGCCCTTCATTGATTAGACTAGATGGCTGTACAAGTGCTTATGTTAAATGCTTCAAGATAATCTGTACCATGAGTTCTGATTTGATATTAAATTTTCATATTAATCTCAAACATTATATTTCTCTGAAAAATTCCTTTGCAAAGCACCCTTTTTGCACAACATATTTCGTGACAAATTGCAAACCTCTTTTTTTAGGAAAATTTTTTTGATGAGTATCAGATGGAAGGTGTGAATAAAGATTTTAATGAAATTTACCTTGAAGTTGTAGCGGAAAATTTATGCCGTGCGCTTAAATCCGCCCAGTCCGCAAAAGCGTTGAAAATCAAACTGACGAAAAAACAAAGCCCGTGTTTAACATTGGAGGTTGAATTGGTAAGCTGACTAATTTCAAGCTTGGACTTGTAAAAAGCATTCGCACATTTGAAATGTTGTAATCAATTTTCAAACAATCATTCAGAACATACTTGATGGCTCCAGTGATGAGAAATAACACAAGATTGAGCACTGAAGTGAAATGAAAGTGTTTTCATACATATTTACATCATAATTTCAGAAACGTTCGCTATGTTATTACCATGAGAGTTTAGTGTACTCACGTCCCCAGTTACAATAAAGTAATAAAAACAAGTTTAGGAATGCTGACCGAAACATTATTTGTAAAATCATTTAAAAACTTGTTCATGCTGACTTGAATGTTGCAATCATTCGCTTCATAACAATGTATCGGTTATGTGTACAAAAACTAGGCAACAATCCTTACAATGAAATCTTAGATGGTTTACCATCCTACATGGAAAATACCATATACTTTTCATTTGGGGTACAGTTGCTAGTTTTACATTTGATTTGGCCATCGCCTTTCGTTAGCTCATTTAGTGAGTGATATTTTTTTTTTTTCAAAACCCTATTGTTAAGTGTGGTAAAAAAAAAATGTACAGGGTGACTAATGAGGCAATATTTTTTTGTTTCACAGCCTTCCTTAGCTTGTGACTCCCGAACTGTTACTCATGATATTCCAGTGATAGTGATTCCTCGAAGATTGTGGGGAGATTATGCAGAACCAAATATGCCAAATTATCATGTAACAATATTTATGCCGCCTCTGAAAACGGTATGTTTTGTTATAAATTTTATAGGTTTATCGTGGGGACAATCTATTTATCAAAATGCTATGTAAGAGTTAATATTGATGATGTTTAAAGATTGTCTCATTTTGTTATTATAGTTATCCCACCGAGTCTAATTTTCTGAGAAATTTTTGCAGTAGGTTATGAAATGGTCACAAGTGATGTCGAGTGTCTTAAAAACTTACATGTGAATGATTATGGTGGATACTGAGAGCAGAATCTTTGGGTGTCTAAAATGTTCATGTCGTTATCCTCGCATGGACAAAAAAGCTTCAAGTCAATCAACACTGCTCCTACGGTTTGATATTTACCAAGTGATCGAAAAGAAAATTATCTTTTAGCCACTATATATCATGCTATATTGACCAATTGCCAAATTTCTCCATACACCCCATTTTCTTTGGTTGTGTGAGTAGCAAAGTAGATGGTACTCTGCCAGTCTGACTGATAATAATGTAATATATAATGTGTACTAATTCCAGCGGGCGGTTGTTTATTTTATTGCATGTTCAGGTGAAGACAATTGCAGAAAAAATGAAAAACATCAGTACATATTTAACTTTGGCTGCAAACCAGCAGGGTGATATGCTGATGCAGGTCGACACTGATCTTGTGACGGTAAAGACAAGGTATATATAATTCTGGTCTGGTGAAATGTCATATCAGTGATTTCATGGTATATTTATTAGCAAATTTTGGGTTACAGAATAAAGATAAGTTTTTTGAAGCTTGCTCAAAGGTGGGTAACAAATAGAACTAGGAAGTAAATTAATCAGAAGACATTTCCAGGGCACTGAACCACTGCAAAACTGAACAAAATTACAAGTCGTATAGTTCTTACTTAGTATTATCACCTTATTCTAATCCATGTTGAGTCCTTTACAAAAAACCTCTGTATGAGCGATATTTTAGATTTTGTTTGTTTTCCCGATAACTCTGTAATATGATATCTTTATTTGTATTGCCTTTTGTGTCGACAGAGTTGCTGACATAGAGTATGAAGTGCCAATCTCCCGGACCCTAAGATAGGTGCCTAGTTCTGCTTGAAGGATGGTCACTGATTAACAGCGTTTGTCTATCTTGGCAAAATAGAAACCTGAATCTTCCGACTTTAGATTTCAAGATCTAGAAATCCCTGATGTTAGCATGGAAGATGAAGATGTTCGAAGTGTTTCACACAGACTTGCATGGCCTCCTGATGAGTTTGCAAGTGCAAGAATTGACATAAGGAAATTTCTTCAGTTTCTAGCAGGACAACTTGTAAATCCTGAGCGGGTGATTTGCAGTGAGTGATGTTTTTATTTATGATTAGACCAATCATTGTTTCACTCTTTTGAAAATGGCAATCAATAGCGCCTGAAAATTGAACAAGCAGAACATACTTAGAGCCAAACTCACTTAGAACGCCACCTAACCATTGATGAGTTGAGGAAAAATTTATCACAAAGTAATATTTCATGATAAATCACTTAAAATAATCTCTCTACCTTTTTAGTTCTATAACCATAATAAAAGTGAAGAAAAACTCTTGAAAATCGTCAACACTGCTATGAATAAGCAGCGCAGGTGGTTTTGAAGTGTTTTTTATCCAGAGAAAAAACTGTCAATGAGTTCAGGACACTGTGTTAGAAATTAAACTGATCATTCCACTCTATTAGTTAAATGAAGGTATATAATATTAAAAAGGCTTTATTTATTGCAGATATTGTTGACAAGAACATTGTACAATTTTTTCTCCTACATGATGATCTATCACTGCAATATTTCATTCCCGCTATTGCAAGATAATAATTGTTACATTTTGTTCTTTGGCATTTTTTTTGTAATAAAGTTTATATGTTCCACTATAGATGGCTGTTATTCGAGTGGGGAGTTCCCAATGAGTGAATAATAGGTTCAACAAGTTCAAAAATCTTTTTACTGGGCACAGCAGAACAAGCTTCTAGACTAAATACAGTTCGACATGGACTTCTCATTTGTATTTTTTAGACTCTTCTATTTTCTAACTTATCAAAGTCTATTATAAAAGTGAAAACAATCGTGAGAGGGCATTTCAAAGATGTTGACGGTTTTAGGCCCCAAAATCTCATTTTTAAACCACCCTTTTGACACAAGCCCTTTTTACACAAATATTTAATTTTAGCAATTTTCTGACTCTATGCTCTATACCCATTTATTATCGCGTTGCAATTTGATCCCCCCCCTGTAAAGGTTATAAGTACCAACCAGAAGCGGGTAATTGTCTATTCATAACATGAAAAACCATGTATACCCAAAACAAGCGAAAGTTATATCAAGTTTGACAAACTGCAGTGACAACCTTGCACCAAACAGAGGGAAGCTGATAACCTTTCGTTTTTCTTGCCGAATATAAAGCACCTCTGAATGCCTGTATCCAACCATTTAGATTAGCATCAGTCATATTTTGTAACATGAATATCAGCCAATCAGTCAAATGTTTTATAATACCTTCCCACGTTGCACTCTGAAATAACCTGGTAATTGATGTGGGGAATATAAGTTTGCAATCACTTAAACATTGTTTCATAACATTTTCTGACATAAAATTATCGCAGTAATATCCACATACTGGCAGCATACCGCCAGCAGTTGACCAGATCGCAACTGCTACAGCAAAAATGTTGATTAGATAAATAAGCGCCCCATTGTGATCTTCAGATTCCATGGTATTCTTAATTGCCCCCATCAAATCCTGTAACCACTCAATCCTTTGATTGACTTGAACTTTGTTTTCAACACCACTTAAACATTCAGTAACAATCCATAATGCTTCTTGTGAAATGCTCTCATCTTTACCACATACAAGAATTGTATTGTTACACATGCTCAAAGAATGAGATCCATTTAGAGTACAACAGCACCTGACGAATAAGCATTTCAGGATGTTTCTTGGCTGTGCATCTGGCTTTTCAAATTTTGCCAAAAGGGCATTAGCGTCTGGAAGAAATTCCATACATTCTGATAGCTTCGTCATAACATTGATTTGATTTTTTATATAACATGATAAAGGTAGGTTTGTGAATAGTCTCTCGACCATGTTGTTCAACATGTCTTTAACTGCAGGTGCTAATGAGCTAGATTGCTTTAGAGACTTGATCAGTCCATCCATTATAGCATCACACAATGGCTGGAGCTTCTCTGTATCCCACGACATACTAATGCAACGAGAACCAAGGACATCGAGAAAATCAGCTATTTTTAAATCTTCTTGACATTTTAATACTTTCTCCAGATTCTGATATATTTGAGCTTGAGCAGAGCAGGGAAGTAAGTCAAATGTTTTAGGCGATATCCAAATTGACAAAAGAGAAGAGCAGGCTGTTGAGTGGCCACATTGTGAAAGTAAAACTGAGATGACACAGTTTTTTGTTTCTTCACTAAAGCTGCCAAGGAGTATAGGTGAAAACACAGATGTCCAATTCACTGGAGGTAGGGTAAAATCCAATGCACTTTTAGAAATGATTCTCATGGTCGCATCCATGATAGTACTTTTTGTAAGTTCAGCTGATTTTACACCCTCTCTACATATATTATAGAAGCACCTAATGATGCTTGTTTTAGGCAAGTAGTCATACGATGATGGTAAAGTAGAACCGATTGCACTGCTGTTACTTTCCAATGACATGTATAAATGGCCCAGAAGTATTATTGATTCTGAAGGTACACCTGGGTCATCTGAATTCCTAGACAACATACGAAATGATTTCACGGTCGCGGACAGCTTCGACAAATATTGACTGGATCCCAGCATAGATGGATCGACTGCGACAGGGGAAAGAGTTGAATTTGCACCAACAAGAGCACCAATACCCGAGAGAGCTGCCAACTTTTCTCTAGTTGGAATACGATCTCTGTTTATAATTTTATACCATCGTTCAAAAAGAGAATTTATCTCATTTCCAATAGCGGAATCACCGCAAAGAAATATTCCATTACATAAAGCACCAAGAGATTCACTAACACCAGACATAGATGGATTTTCTGCCACAGCATTATTAAAAATATCTACCAAGTTTTTTACTTCATCATACTCAAACACATGACTGGAAAATCCTGATAAATAGGTCCATGTCAAGACTGTCGTTAATACCTGCATGCATTCAGGTGAATGATTTTCAGTTACAAAAAGCTCTTTGAGTTCAAGAATAAGTTTTTTACCAGATGCATTGAATGTAGGATCAGAACACTGCAGTTTCGATGAAAAAGCTAATCCGAAGCCAAACAAGGAACCCAGATCATTTTCTAATTGCTTGTTCGGATCTTTTAGAACAGTGCTCACATTTCTGTAAAGTGTATTCAAACACTCTTTAACAAAAATTACTCCGTCTTTTGTAAATCGGTCACTTAAATTTTCACGATAAATTATGCTTAGAATGTGACCCAGGGCGAGAGAACAGTGAAAAATGAAGCCTTCCTCACCCAGGTCATTTTTTCTCAGAAATGCTAGCATTTCAAGTACCTTTCCACTATGCCTTCTCATTGTGGTAGAGGTAATGAAGGCAAGTGCTTGGATTGCACAAATTTTACCAAGTTGTGTTGTACTCAGTTTTCCTGTAGAAGATACAGCTCTGTATTGACACCAAGACATAATTCGGCCACTTGATATATGTTTCTCATTTGCTACACTCATAATTGTGTCAATAGCCATTGTTGTCCAATGAGGCATTTTGAGATATTCTGTATCTAATTTATCAGCATCAGAGACACTTCCGTCATTCACATTTTCACCTTCATTTGTAACAATAATGAGACCCCCTAAAGCGAGCACAGCATTTCCCTGCATGCTGGGATTTCCTCTTGATGCACCTTTCAGTATGTTCGTAATTTTATCTCTGCACCATGAATGTATTGTGTTGATTTTTTGTTCAAATTCATCAGTGTTGTCAGCGTCAAAGTCACCCCTTGTTTTTTGCATGTTAAGTTCAGCACGTCTTCCATCTACTATAATTTTAAAACATTTCCTAATGAAGACTCTCCATCCATGTGCACACCATAACACACTTTGCCAATTATTCGGTTCAATCGAGACCTCTTTCAGTAATGATTGAAGTATGTCCACAACCTTTCTTCCATGGGATACCAATGATTTCAATAAAGGATTACCAAAACTATCTAATTCTGGTATAGCACTATAGCACAGTAGTAAGCTGGAAGCCGAACTGGCTTTCATTGCTGGCTGCTTGTTTTTCTCATAAAAATTCATAATGAACTCAGGTATAACCTTTAATGGCTTTGGTTGGGTTGCTTGTAGCTGTGACTTTAACGCTCTATAATGTATATCTCTTGGTAAACTTTCCAACTCCTGGTGCATTGCTGATGATGAAAAATTTTCAAATGCTTCCAAATTTTCGTCCTTTAGCACTAACATGAAATTCCCATAAAAGGAACTCTGGACCGCCATTTCCAAGTATTCATCTTCTGCAACATCCTCTTGTATTTTGGGCCGGAATGATGGAGGAAGATGTCTCACTTTAAATCGAAGAAAATCAAAATTGGACAAGCTTTGCAGAGCAGCGTCAATAACCAAAGTATCATCAGTGCTGTTAAGCTTATTCCAAATCCATGACAGAGACCTGTCGAAGAAAATCCCATACTGTTCAGAATTTGTATAAAAGCTGGGAACTAATGAGAGAAGCTTTAAAATACCTGCACAAATATGACTTGAAGTTTGATTTTGCAGAACAGAGCCAAACTCCTCCCACACTGTTTGAAGATTCAAGGCCTTGTTTTGACAAAGTAAATACAAAGCCTCCAAAGCAAATGAAACTTTTGCAACATCACACTCGGATGTTCCAAATGCCCGGATATTTTGGCTTACAAGTTTTAACATATCCCCTCCATATTGGTGTGGCCTTTCTTTGCATATAACACAAATAGCCAAACTTTTTACAATAGTGAAATCCAAGTTTTTATCTTTTTTCCAAGCACTATCCATATCTCCAGAAATCATTGCCTGTAGATGTGGATAGCAGCGATCTTGTTTTCGCCAAACATCAATGCAAAGTCTCAATGCCATTGGCTTCAGTGATATATCAGAAGACATTGATTTCAATATTTTCAAGATAGGTGAGACACAATAAGGATGGCTTGCAAGAGATGGTAGGGCAAAGAAAACTTCCTGAATCAACTTTGAGCCAGAATCTTTCAGCAAATAGATGAATACCGGTAGAATCGAATATGAGATATGAGGATTTGCTTCAGAAATATCCATCAAGCACTTTAATGTAGCAAGAAAAATATTGGATGGCTCTTCATTCGCACTATCTAACCTTCTCCTGTGTAGTAATAAAGCTAGCAATAGGTGGGTCAGGATTGATATGTCACGTTCATCAACAGCATTTCTCGCAACTGCTTTGGTGATAGAGTTCAACCAATGATGGGATTCTGAAAATATCCTCAGGAGTGAACTTCTAAAAAAAATAACTTCATTGAAAAATGTACTTAGCACAAAACATTGTTCAAAATGATGATGAACTTTGGTATGATCATTTTGTTGTAAAATTTCCAAGCTTGCTAACATTTTTCCAAGAAGATTCTTTATCTTAGGCTCAGTGGACTTCAAGCCGCATAAGAGCTGCAATTGCAGCATTGCAACCTTCAACATTTCCAATACTATGGACGATATGTCATCTGACAAAGAAAGTAATGCTTCAATTACATATAGCATATCTGGTATAGCTCCAGTAGGTATAACATTCAAGTAACGTGTGACAGCCACTAATATAAGCTCACAATCGCTTGTACCCAATTTTGATTTTTGTATCATCCTTTTAAGCATTTGCAAAGCTAGTGTTTTGTTGCATATATCAGTTTCTATTATGCCAAAATGTAGCACTTTAAAGAGTAACATCAGATAATTTCCTTTTATCTTCATAGCTTCTTCATATAAAAAAATTGTGCTTGGGGTTGGCTCATGATATTCAAGCAAAGATCCTGTCATTTCAGCATAACTGTTCTTCTCATCATTATCTCTTACGCTAACAATATTTTCAAATAAGCATTTAAAAAGTCGACATCTGCAAATATCCTCTTTGGCTGTTGTTGATGGATTGAGGAATATATATAAAATAATTGGTTTTAACATAGTAAACAGCCCATTTCGAACATCCATGTTGTCATTGACTTCAACTTGCAATAGGTCTTCTATCTGCAGCATCACTGCACCCCAGGAATTGGGGTTGCTTGAAATAATTGATATAAAAGGATGTGGTGGAGCTCGGAAATTGTATGGACAGCAATGTTGAGAAGCACCATCTGAAGTCTGTACATATTTTAATACATACAATTTGAGCATATGACTTATGATCAGAAGTAAACGGTTTATGAAGGTTGAATGAGAAGCAAAGTTGACCGCAGTTGATATAACTTTGTTGCTATCCAGTAATCCTTGAGAACCTAGGTTTATAATTGCATAAGCACTTGCATAACCCACATCTGGTTCATCAGAATAGCAACAATTTTTCCACAAAAATTCCAATTCTTCATTCTGCTTTTGTTTCGACTCCAGTTTTTGTTTAGCTGACAGCAGTAATTGTTCAATGGCTTGCAGTCGAACAAAACTATGCTGAAATTCGAGCTTTCGTTTTATTAGGTCAGACATATTCTGTATTGTATTTTCATTTTATCAGTAATACATCATATGGTAAACTAAAACACAAATGTCATTTTCAAGAAAAAGGCGATGTAGTTCACCTGATGTTCCTCCATGCACGGGAATATTCAGAAACTGGTTAAACCAAAATTTAAAATTTTCTATGGTCAAATTATATCATAATAAGGCCACTCCAATATTATATCACATAGAACTGTGGAACGGCCTTGTTTAAAGCTCTAAAACATGCTTTGGTCTTTGGCCCCCTATTTTTAAATTTTTATTGTAATGTTAGTTTGCTCTAACCTGAGATCAATGATTTGTTTGGTTTAAGCTCTAACTAAGCCCAAATCAACTGCATTTGAAGGCAAAGAGCTCCTCCAAAAGTACCACAAACAACTGCATTCAAAGCAGGTAAACAGAACTAAACCTGTTACGTGTGATCAGCCAGGCATATAGCAGATTGTGAACAGGTTAAAAAACAATGCGGTAGGTGTTAGAGCAATCTAGCGAATGTTATGTTAGGTTGAAAGGGAATATGTATATACATTTCTCGTGTCTGTTAGATAGAGTACCACAATACCTTCTACAGT
The DNA here is from genome assembly GCA_963675895.2 of Styela plicata. Lineage (NCBI taxonomy): Eukaryota > Metazoa > Chordata > Ascidiacea > Stolidobranchia > Styelidae > Styela > Styela plicata. The sequence goes on from OZ023138.1 coordinate 13,696,234, forward strand.
GACCAGGTACCGGTAACGAGATATTGCGGTACGGTAAGTTTCCTGTACAGTGTATACCTACCCTGTACCACATGGGATCTAATTTTTGCTCGGTTATTTAAAACATACTACTACAGTAGTGTATATTACCTAAACGACTTTTTTCATACATTGGAAATGAAAATATTTACTGAATATGGAAATCCCTTAATACCGGTAGCCAAGATCTAGGGTGACTGTGTGTTCACGGCGCATGCTCGGCGTTCTGCAACATCACGCATTTTTTTTACAAGGAATAGCAAAATAAGATAATTCAATCTTCGTAATTCAACAGCTATACATGAGCCACGAATATGATCGTGCCATGATTCATCAAAGCATTATAAAAGCAATTTTTGTATTAAAAAAAACCTGTATTGAATATTTTCCAAATTAGCACATAATTGAATGGTTCAAGACATCAGTTATGAGTTAATACAACAACATTTCTTCCTCTCCTAAACATCATGCATTGTCAGCATTACCATGCGAAGTCAGCGTGACGTAGCTTCTAATATATCACTATGGAAATCTATAATATCACACGATATGGTGCAATCCAATCTTGTGCGTGGTCTGCCGACAATAAATATTGGCCTTTTGATATATAATCGCTTCATACCACTTTCGGTGAGATAAGATTGGGAGCAAACGACAAATCATAGGGAGAGAAGTTACGAAAATAGCATGGATCTTTATAAGCTTTTGAAGAGAATAGGATACTCGCAACCACTCAAGACACCAAATATAAATTTATTAAACCAGCTTTGCATACATTTTGCATCTTCAATACCATATGAAACACTGGACATATTTGGGGGCAAACACAGGATTCATGATCTGTCTTTGATATTTGAGGAAATTGTGATAAAGAAAAGGGGTGGAATGTGTCTCGAAATGAACTCCCTAATGCATTGGATGCTGACGGAGATAGGTTTTACAGTAGAAATGCATATGGGGTATGGGTTGGATGGAAATGATGTCATCCAAACTTTTGCCAGTCACATGGTATTGGTTGTGTCGTTCGACGTCAATGACCGATGGTTGGTAGATGTAGGATGGGGTGGTGTGTCTTTCGTATTTCCTCTAAAAATGGACGGATTATTAACAGAACAGAGTCAGCCGAATGGAATCTATAAGATATCGAAACACGGTGGTGCGCATGTCGTAGAAAAAAAACGACAGACCCAACTCGATTAAAGATGGCCGCGTTGTTCCATCCAAACGAAACAATCCAAACCATACTATTAGTAAATATCAGACTAGTGAAGATTGGGATATAATGTTTTTATTCAAAATAGAGCCAAAAAAATTTGGCGATTTTTACAACGTAAACATATATGCTCAGAATTCCCATCCATGGTGTACTAATAACTCAGTTGCTGTAATACAAAAGACGTAGGATATTTATAATCGGACATGTTCTTGTAGAGAAGCAATATAATGATCCGATGACTGTTAGACTTGTTAAAATTCAGGAACGCAACAACGATGAAATACCAGAAGTTCTGAAGAATATATTCGGCATAGTTCTAGATTTTGAATTGCAACCTAAGTCACAAATGACTTGGCAAATGGTGTAGGCCTCTCAATATTTCTTTTGATGGCCCAAATTCTAAGCATCGACTAACAGGTTCAAATTTAGCTTTGTGGGCCCAATCTATAAAATGCACTAAGTATCAATTTAGCATCACTGTGATTTATCTGTGTCTATATGACTCACTCGCCCTCTGTTTCTGAGAATGGACGTAGGTAAACAGTCAAGGACTGACTACGTTATACGGAGGAGTTGAACACAACAGACTTGTGTAAACCAGTGTATACATCTGTCATGTGGCAACAACGTCTTGCAGCAAGGACTGTAAGATGAACAAGAAAGCACTCGACCCCAGTTTTTGTGAAACAACCATCAACAAAAATGATTGCTTGCATAATACAAATCAACGGTAGAAAAATATTTTTTTTATCAAAATTCGATCACACAGTGAAAGGTCGGAAGCAGCCATTTACGTTATAACCCTACTAGCATCTGCTAATTAAGATTTCGCCAGAGCTGAATGAAAGTGCAGCGAGGTTAAATCTGCCCTGGGGAAAAGAAAACCATCACTTTTCATTACGCATGAATGAAATAATTAATAATTTACTTTTAATAAATATTGTGAAAATCGACCAGAAACATTTGAGTGTTACTAGTTCAATATTGGATTGGGGGTTTAAAATGAGTTTGGGAGTAAGTTAACATAATGACTCAAGAGTTGGTTGGTGTGATAATTAATTTATTCAGTATATTTCATACCAAAGTTTTTTTACAACAGGATAAACCCAATGATAACACACCAGCTTAATTTTTATACAATAAAAGCTATGAAAACTGAATTTTTAAAAATTATTGGCAAAAGACTTATGCAGAAATTCATAAATGTATATTACAGGGATCATGATTCTAAGGATATCGCTTGATAATCAAAGATACTTACTCGAATTCCTAATTTTCACAATCTCATCGCTTTAATGAACTCCTCAAGATAATGGGTCTTGCCAGTTTTCCAGAAATTTCCATGTGTTATATACCATAAAGAATTGTGCATTTATTGGTTAAACATGTCGGCGTCACAGGCTGAAGATCTCTGATTAGAGTCCGGCTCATTAAACCATGGCCACCACTCAACCCAGGGTATAATAACTTTGGTAGGCTTTGCCGAATTAACAGGAAAAAATCATATCTCGGCAGTAATTCTAACCATATCCATCTATGAGTGGCCGCCGGTACAGGGCATTGGTCAGGGTGATCCACTCCAAGAAGTGGTTATAAAAAATACGTAAATATTCTAAATTATTACAGCGAAACGATTTTAGCAATCTGTACTTTTATTTTTAATAATTTATAGCACAGAAACATTAGTACATCAGTATATGTAGCCAGAAATTTTGTTTTCCTTTAGGTGTTTTGAAATTCTATGGTGTGTTTGTTTAAATAAATTGAGTAAAAAGAAATATCTTGAAGCCTTTTCACATAAATATATGAATAATACCATATATATATTTATCTTTCTGCTAGTTTATATCAGGAAAAATTGAATTTTTGGTACCAGCTATTTTCTTCAGAAATTCGAGTAGCGTAGTAGAAAAATTTCTGCCAGTCAGGCTTCAATACCACTGGTTACCAACTAAGGTACTGCAACAACAGAATTATGGAGCCTGTGCAAATAGCTATTGACTGCTGGTTTCCTATTTTTGCAGCTTGTGACTCCAGTACCCTATAAACAAGAAATATGTCACTACGTCCACTTTAAAAAAAGATTGATATTTATTTGCCATACTGCAATATTCATGATTTTTTAACGTTCATCAATAACATTCTTCGATTGATGGCTACTTATGACGCCATGCGACATTGAAATTTGATGCTGCTGTTCTTTTTGTACATCAGCAAAAATATCACAAAAAGCCAGTCATTCGTTTAATCAGTCTATCGTCTAATCCTTGGGTCAATGGATGTCCCTAACCAAAGACCAACCAGCCAGGTTGAGAGGTAAACAGCAATTATCTCTGGATAGATATTTCAAGATTGGGACGCATCAGTACCCTCAAGTTTTCTTATTTCATTTCTGAAATTGTCAATATTTTCTCTGATAGACTTCAGACGTTCTTTATACTCTCTGATTTCTTTTTGCACATGCTGCTGATAGACTTCAGACGTTCTTTATACTCTCTGATTTCTTTTTGCACATGCTGCTTAGCTGCTTGTAATTTCTCAATAGTATCCTTTTCTTTTTCTTCAAAGTCAGTTTCATGTTTGTGTGCACCAAGTGTCAATTGTCTTGTGCTGGTTAATAGAGAGTGCATCATAGCTGTCGGGTCTTGAAATATCATTTCATCATACCACTCCGATACAACTGTCTTTTTTCCCAACATGATATTTGTCTCATTCTGAAACAGTTTTAATGGGTGGTATAATGTTATTGGCCTTTCAACTGGATCATGGAAAAATATCTTAATTACAACTTCAAATTCACCCCAGCCGGTTTCTGTAATCTCATATGGTGGCTTTGTCACAACACGCAAAGGATTTGCATAACTTTCATGCAGTTTAAATTGTATTTTTTTAACATACACAGACATGTCTTCATTTTTATAAGGTTTCACATAAACTGTCCAAGTGTGTGTGTGACCATCCTCTTCTCTTTTCTTCCCAAAATATCTTGCAAGATTTCCATACACAATAGGCTTCACAATGCATGACCCCTTGACACGCCCACCAGACTCCAATGCAGGCTCCGATGAACGATTCATCTGTTATCCAATTTATCATACAGATACAGGTTTAAATCAAACTTAGTAGTAGGCTATTAGCTTTAAAAATGAATAAAAAAAGTTTCATTAGGCTTGCTTCAGCAGTCATAAAGGAGGACCTCATTTTACTTGCAAGTCCAGTGCATGACACCGCTCTAGCCAAGGCCAGCAGCAGCGCCATTGGCCATTTCAAATTTTCTGACAAATTGCGCAAATACATTAGATTTGAATAAAAAGCATTTCATATGTGATTTTGATAACAGACTCTGATAACAAGAAACTATCAGTACAATGAGTGATAAATGACAATGTGATAAATCTGTAATGAATAGCGTAATGAATCTGTAATGAAATTTTATTGAGGCATTGTTCCTATAATAGATTGTACACGTGACAAAATAATCTCGTTACGTGATTGGCATGACTGTTGTGTATATGGCGGTAGAATTTCAAGGACACCTGCGATAGTTACAATTGGCCCATGAACCTCAACTGGCAGACGGTTCATTTCTAGCCATTTTCTCAGTTTTTCTTGTCTTAAAATCAACTCTTGATCAGAATACTTTGTATTTTGGTCCTCTTCACATAAACTCTTCAAAGTATCTTTCATACTTTGATCAGCCTCTTCCAGCACTTCAACAGTTTTCACAGAGTGGCTGAAAACAGTTGTTAATCTGGGTCTTTGGTTATTGGGGGAGTTCTCATACAATACAATGTTGTATGATAGTGGATCTATTGTAAACACCCAACCAACATTCGACTGCCCATCTATTCTTCCAACCTGGACTTTTTGATTTACAAGTTTCCGAATATTGAGTATAGATTCTCCAGTCCACATCCTTTTGTTATGATTAGACATTCAGAATTTGTTTCTGCAAATTATTCTATCTCATTGTTGAACATGTAATGTTTGAAAAGTTACGAAATCTTCACACCATCGGGAAATAGCCAAGAATCACCAGACATAATGAGAAAAACAAAGGCAATAAGAAAAATTACAATGTCAATAGTACTGGTACCGGTAATAAACATTTCAGTTAAATGACAACAATTCCCAGGGATTGTATATTATACAACTAACTACTTTCCTTTTTGCCCTAATAGCCTATGTCCTCTTCTAGTTCAGTTACGGTACCTTTAGGATTTCATTTTTACTGTATTCTGCGGTAGAAGAAAGCCCAGAATTCAGATTAATCATATGGCAAACCACGACCTCTCGTGCAGATACCAGTTCCGAATCGGGGCGACGGTTTTCGGCCTATCACATTTTTCCCTTGAGTGGACCTGGTTGGCGGAGGAAGCTGTAAGCAGTGCTTTTGTGCCCCCGTGAGGTGTCCTGTAGACCTCTCGCATATACTGTACAGTGTATAAGATAATCACCATCCCTCACAGGATGCAAGTTTGGGTCATGACGATCAGAGATGCGTATCTCGAAGCAGGAGTTACCGGTACGGTAGTCTACCGGTATTCAGTATTCCCAACGCTTTCACAGATTGAGCTAACCGGGCACCCTAATATACCTACCATAGCTCAGAATAAAAACATGATCCTTGTCAAATTCAGTAGGTACAGGAAGCAGATGCCATATTTCAGCACGGAATAAAATCTTGTCTGTTTCTAAGCCTGTATACTTATTGGGTGAAATCGTACTCTGTATGCGCACTGGTAAACTATTCAGTACTTGCGGCTTCCTCCGCCAGCCATTTCCATGCGCAGGAAAAATAAGAAATACGATAAAAAAAACTTCTACCCAATTCGGAACAGGCACCGTACTGAGCATCTGCACGAGAGGTCGCGGTTGGCCATACAATTAAACAAAAGTTGAATTCAAGCACTGTATTTAGGGCCTTCCCTCTCCCGCAGGATAAATCGAAATCATATCCCAACCTATTTTTATCGCCTTTTGTGTCGACTGAGGTTTCGGAATAAACTCGAAAAGAACTTCTCTTACATCAAATAATGAACTATACCAATGCTCTCGGTCTCGACTTGGTAATCACAGAAACTTATCAAGTAACATTTTGCCCTGCTTGCGGCATCGCCCGTTGACACTGTACAGCGTCATACGTTACAAGCCGCGTGTTATTGCTGTACTTAATGACGTATTTACTTTATTCCTTTAATATCGCATACGGCGAGAAGGTCGAAATAAATCTATCAAGCACATTATCACTGCCATATTCAGAATAATAATAAACACGCAAATTTTCAATGACCATTTGGGTTAAATCACGAAAATAACGAGATTGCTTTTTCACAACTACTTCCTGCATATCGCTCTCAAAATAATTGTTTTTATTCCATTTTCATAAATTTTTCACACCTAGCCGGCTACAAAAAAGTCAGGGCAGGGCCTAGGTTGAAGAAAACCACGAAATGATTGAGCTAACTAAGCATACTGCAATTAAAGAATCTTAAAAAGTTCAGAGTATGCATTTGCGATTCGAAGATCTGCACATGCTAGTTACTTGACTTTTCAAGTTTATTGACAAACAAGCAGATGACAAAAATTCTTTGTATTTGGTACAACATTAAAATATTTGATATGAAATAATTGATAAATTATAAATGTCATGAAATGAGACAAGAAGAAATGGCTTCCATTTTTTTGCTTCTCTTGCAGCAGAACGCATACGCGGAAGAGGTAAGCATGTAGGTAGAGAGTGTAGTTGGCATGTGGTTCATGAGATTTTTCCAAAATTTTTGTTATCAGAGCTTAACAATTTCAACAGTGTTAAACCGCTCATATATAGCTCGCAGCAAATGCGACATACAAAAAATTTGGAATGAAAAATCAGGGTGGGGAATGGACTGTTTTCCTACAATTTGTGAGTGAAGAGGAGTAACTGCATGATATTCAAGCCAGTACTGAAAAGTTTTATTTTTGTTCAAATACCCTGTGGCACGGTCCATCTTGTTAAATGGTCGAATTCTTCTAATATGAGTCAGTAGGTCAAAAATCATTTCTTTTTTATTATGGGCCATGGATTAATTATGAAGGTCCATCTTGATCACATATTCAAAAGAACGACATATGTGATTGATCAGGCTGAGCACTGAAAGAGGTTTATACAAAAACTTAATTGTCACAACACCTGTGCAAAATACAAAATTACAGTAATGCACATAATAACATACAACTAAATTCACCAGCATAGACTTATCTACTAATTACATAGTCAAATTGTAAACAAAACTTTCACCGAGTTAGATAATCACAATCAAATCCCATAGATTGATATTAACAATCTAAACTTCACAGAAATTTCCCCAATAAAAATGGCACATGAAATCTGTATAACCCATTTGGAGTGGTAACTATTGGAAATCTTTCACATAAAAATGGCACGGATGAACTTCCTATTGTGTATCTTTGTTTGGACAAAATAATATATAAAAAAATTGCATATAAAAGAAAGTTGCAACAAGAATCCTATCAGTAAAAAAACTAATGTTAGATTTTCAGAAAAACTCACATATTCAAGTGTGTAGTTGGAATTATTTGCATTTATGGATTGCACAACATACGAGGCCACAATACAAGTTGAAGTATCTTATCGCTGCATTATGTTGTGTTACATGTAACAAAACAAAAACTACAAAACACATGCTCTGATTTAATGTCGTATGCCTAGAATCCAACCAGAAAAATTTAATGAAACATTCTTTGGTAATTAAGTACGAGTCTTATACTCAACGAAATAAAAATTTCTGATTTGGAATGCCCGAATCTTCGCAATGAAATGACTGCCCTCTGTATCAAACAGTTTGTTCAGTTGTGTCAAAAAATATAAATAGATATGTGTCGTGCACAGTGTTGTGCTAGCATAAAAAGCAAGATTAAAATAAAATTGACTAAAAAAATGCAACCTATGCAATTTTAATCTGGTTTCTTCGATATAAACCAAATATAAATTTGATCCATCCTTAGTTCATACCAAACAAAGATTAGATAGACATTTAAGTTAGTTTAACATAAACCTGAAGATTGTTTCAAGAGCAATAGGATTACAAATTTCGATTGGTCCAAATTCTCAAAGACAATTTTCAACCAGAAGAAACAAAATTATTTTCAAATTCAAGTCTTTGATTTTAACTGAAATCATAAAATAAAAGTAACAATACCATAAAGGTGCAAGAATAATAGATACATATAATATATAGCTTAAAGTACAATATAAGAAAACATATATATCGATATATTACCACAGTGGTACAAATATAAAGTAGTAGGAATTCCAACAATTGGAAAGTCAGGACCCAAAAGAAGCAGGGATATATTTCGGAACTCTGTTGTACCCCTTTTTTACAACAATATGGTGTTATACGAGGATGCCACTATTAAAAGGAATATTCAGATCATTTCAAATACTCGTTGCTGTAATTCGACAAAGGTGTTTACATACAATTTCACAGGAGTATGTTGGAATTTTTTCCAATACTAAAGGCATTTAGTTAAATTTTCAAAAAAGAATCAGATTTGGAGAGATTTGATTAGAAATAAAACGATTCAAGATTCCATTAAAAAAATAAAAGTATCTGAAACTGGCAACCCTACTGGTACACATTACAAGTTCTTGTTTTATCTGTCAGAAAACTTTGGTGTTTTGACATCAGTCTTTATTTTATTTGAAGGTTCGCTACCTTCAAATCTTCCAAATGAACCACAGTAGCAGCCTAGAACGAAAATTTTTGGTTAGGTAGGAAAGATATCTTTTGTTAAGAATGGATCACTGTGTGACTTATTGTTTACAAAATCAAATCTCTGACTGGGCCATTTAGTAGCGGGTTTCATTCGTCAAACTGGCAAGCCTGTTCTTTATGAAATGCACCTATTTACAAGGACATTTTAAATAATTCATAAAACAAAAACAAACGGCACAGTGTTATTATTGAATAACAAATAAAACTTGAAAAATAAACTGGTCCCTTTTTGTCATTTTTTCAAAAATATTTTGCTTGTAATGTGATATGACTACAGTTTTAGTTAAGAGATATAAACATCCAAATAATTAACGTCACAGCAGCAAATTTTGATTAATAGCAAACGAAAATGAACGGAATTGAAATAATAAAAGATGAGTTGCAATTCATTACTGTGACTAAGAATATCCTAATTCGAATAGCTATGTATTTCAGTATTTCAGAAAATACACGCCCAATAAAAATTTATTATCGTTGAAGTACTATTTCCATTTTTTCTGCAATAGGATACGATTTCATTTTTATTCTGTGGGAGAGGGGGATCTTGCAGTGCCAATTTCAAGTAGGGATGAGGTTTTTGCCTAATCGTTTACAGGATTTTTCTTTGTCCATGGTTGGTGGATGAATCCGCAATCATCGGTTACGTGAATCACGGTGCACCGGCAAGCTGTTCAGCAATCCTCTCACAAATCATCATTCCACACAAGTTTCAAACGCAGGACACATTGATATTAGCATTAAGCTCAATGTATGGAAAAAAAATCATGAGATTCCCGATATAATTATTCAATTTCAACCATGTGAAATAACTGTAGAAAAATTAGAATATTGCTTCAATGTCAACAAGTGGAACACATATTGAAATATAAAATACAATATATATATATAACAGACGAATACCCATGCATCACAATATTAAAACAGCAATATATTTCATATCTATCTATAAAATTATGACAAAAATACCGCGGAAAATAATAAATACAATAGAAGTTGAATATTTAAATAACACAGAAAAATCTGTCTCTTGGCATGCTTTTTTTTATCAAATAGATATGTTACTTCACTACAATTTTAATTATGAAAGATTTCTTTTTCGAATATTCTGGGCAACAGATAAATAATGCCATTAATAAAATCTAATAGCCAAATATTGGAATGTCTAAATCCATAAAACACGACGTTGCTATAGATATATAACATTAATGAAATTATGACACAGAATATTTGTCCAAATATGTTTCACGAAAAGTAAGACTTGGCGCTGAGTAGTAATGCCATGCCACTTCCAAAAATTGATTCGTTTCATTTCCCACACACTTGATATATCAGACAAGACATTATTAGGTAAATGCTATCTTTTGGCTGATTTAGAAGATTGTTTGTTCTGGAATAATAAAGACGTTTTAGCACCAGTTGATATTTTACTTATTCCTTTCTTGTTTTTATCAGAGTTCCATGCATTACCGCCATTTATTAAAGAGGATTTCGCTTTACCATTAAGCGGGATATTTGAAGTCTTTTTCTTCAAAAAAGATTCTTTGGATGGAGTACTTACAGCTGTACCGAAAGCTATTTTTTTACCTTCTTTTTGCGATTGCGCAGTTTGTGTAACACTGTTTATAGATGATGTACTACTCTGTCCAGGTAAAGGTTCTCGTCTCCAAATGTTTGTACCGTTTCGTTTATCATTGTCTGTTTTTGATTTTGCTTTATTCAGTTCTTTGTTTTCATTGCTACTCAAGCCAATTTTGTTTTGTTGAGTTTTGTTTCCACCATTTGGTACTAGTGATAAGGGTAATGGTCCTTTAGGTATACTAGATATAGTAGACGATGTTGAAGAATCACGATGAGGTGATGGTACTGGACGATATCTTCGTCTCCTATGAAAAACAATTTAACAAGTGCTGGAACAGGAGTTACAAAAACAAAAATTAAATTTAAGAAAATGCCTTTTGGATTGTTGCCTCTTGGACCATTACATTGGTGAGTAAGAGTCATTGCTGGATCACAGTGGCTACAAAAACAAATCTACGGCAAATCAATCTTAATATTTACCCTAAGTCAATTTGATGGACTTGTCTGAAGTTGGAATAATTTAATATTGGATTGATTTGCCATGATGTCATTCGATCCTAAATGGCAAACCAAATAAGTAGTGATTTGGCATTGCAAGAAAATAAATCATTACCTAGCTTGTACAATCAAATTCTGAGCTTGAGGTTTCTTTCCAACAGGTGGTCGAGGAATGCGAGCAGGACTTGGACCAATGATGTCTTCTTTTGCAAAATCGATTTTATTGCTTCTCTCCAACCTTGGTTTTCTGACTGTTGAAGTTGACTCTTTTCCTCCTGAAGTTTAAATGTGATATTTAGCTGGATATTTCTTGCTATTTCATCCATATTCATGAATTAAAGTTATTCAAGTTCTGTTAGCTCTTCCAACGATCTAGTAAAAACTTGATTCGATTTTTGTGTTGAAAGAGGAATCATAAGAAACTACTGTCAACGTGAATTAACTTGTTAGTAATGTCCGTAACGAATTTTCTACATGGCCAAAGGTGACTGTAATGGAGCAACATGTGATAGGTGGATTTACATCATCCAAGGCCAATACCTCACCTCACCTATGGTTCCGTTTTTAACGATTCCGCCTAAGGCGTAATTGCCATATTACATTTTTGTAACTTTGTCATATTTGTTGCCGTTAATTAGTTCCTTTCATGATGTTTGGGAAGGATCAATGTCAATTAAAAAATATACTGGTCACAGTGCAAAACTCGGTATTGGGCAGCCTGGCAACTACTCAGACACCCTAAGGTTCGATCAAAAAAAAATTCAGCACAAATGGGCAATAATCAATGGTATATCTGTGGCTCGAGGATTTTGATGTTTTGAAGGTCTGGTATTAACTGTATAAAATGGTTCAAAATCATCAATACTGCTATGAAATAACAGAATTTTTATCACCCTGGTATTTGGTTTTACCTACCCTGTAATTTAGATTTTGAAGTAACTTTGTCTGTTTGTTGTCTACTATGGTTTTGATTTGACAAAGGTGAATTGATTGATCTAGGACTGGGAGCAGGTGATATTGAAGAAGATATAGAACCCAATTTTTCTAATTTTGTACCTGAAAGAAATTGAAAGTTAAAAGATTATAAAAATACCGAGAATGAAAAATAATGATTTGCCAAGTTAGGTATTTTGTGTATTCTAAAAGAGAAAAAAGGAAATGAAAGTCAAAGCGATGATAGCATTTGGTATGAAAATTACCAAAAATTTGGTTAACAGTTTGCATAGTGTGCACATCAATCTTTGAAAATTAGGGATCTTCGATAAACTTTAGGGAGATCTCATACTTTGGATGGATTTTTGCCAAATTTTTTGTGACATGTTCACTTTAAAATAAAAGGAAGTTAAGTCAAAAGAAATTAAAAATGGTACAGTTTCAAACCCCAAATGTAACCCAAAAATGCTAACGAGAGTCTGGAGTGAATTTACTAATTTGAGAAGCATTGATGAAAATATGCTTTTTAGACAACGAAGCAATTCATATTATGTATAGATTTATTTCAACCTTTCCATCAGAAAACCAGTTTTAAAAATGATGTTCCAACATCTAAAATCACATTTAAGAGAGCAGGTACCTCATAAAAATTCAAAAAGTCACAAACCCAATCGGCATTGACTGCGATATCTAGCATTAATGAAAGTAATATTTAGTGAATATCAAATCTTTTAAGATAACTACCCGTTGACTTTTCACAATTATTCAACTTTGGTTCAATTTATTAATCGTCACCATCCAGTCTCTCTCTTATTAAACAAGATTAATAATCCTACTCACCCTTTGGTTTATTTAAACTTGTAGACAACGGTGAAGCAGATCTATCCATGCTTGGTATTGGAAGTGGTTTTGTAAGTTTTCTGTCATGCAAACAAAATAACACGGATGAAGATACGCAAAATAACTTGACTGAGAGGACAAATTGGAAGAATCTTTGCCGATCAGAAACATTCATCAAAAATAGCTCTCAACTCAAGAAAACACACACCAAAAGAAATAGACCTGAACTGAAGCACAACTGAACAAAAATTGTATTGTAAAATACATCCGATTTCAGTTTGTTTAATATATTTAAAATAGTCGTTTAATATGCCAAAGGTATCAGATATTATACATTATGTATTAGTTTTTATTAAAAAATATGTAACAATATTCTAACATGACAAAAATATATTTATAACTAATGAATATGAAGCATGATGACGATATAAAACTGCTAAATGACTAATTATTGCAGCAGACTATCACAATAAACTAAAGCTGTTGAAATATGCAACTTTTGTTAATAATTTATAAAAAGTTTGAATTTTCAGCGTTGCTGGTTATATTTGTTGTCATCCAGTGATACATTTTTATGGCCTAACTAATATCTCAATTACAAAAAGATATGTTTTTAATTGAACTTGAGAATTTGTTTTACTAACCCAGACTCGAGTTTCCGTAATCTATCCCTTTCTGCCATGAAATTTGGAATTGGTTTACGATCATCTTCGGAGTTCTGTATATTAATAAAAAAGCTTGGTTACAGAAATACCGCTTATATAAATATTTTATTTATAAAATTATTATTGGGATCGGGAACTGACCAAAGACTACTAATGATGCAAAAAGCTAGATAAAAGGAAAAATGCAGCAATGTGCAAAATGCTGCTACTGAGCAATCCAAAGAAAATCACTGTCATGAGAATAAAATTTACCAAAAGTATGTTTTATTATACATCACTTGTAGAAAGATTAAATGGCAATTGGGAGCAGAAAAAGACCTGCCTGACATAAATGGTTAAAAGTCATCAACACTGCAAGTACAGGTTCGGGAGTGTTTTCAATGATATGACGTGATATTAACTTTAGGAAAAGCAAAAAAAAAAATGAAATTCTGTCAACCAGGGTGGCGGAATCTTGTATTTCTTCAGGTGTCCAAAATGTTCATGTCATTTTCTTCGGGTGGACAAAAATCTTCAATATCACCGAGGCTGCTATTTCATGATAGGTAGTATTAATGATATTGAACATTTTTTTACAGTTTTGCCGCTACTAAACATTTAAAAAAGGATATTTCAGTCTTCTAGCAGAAAATATAAGATAAAAAATTGCCGATTTGCTCAAGATTCCTCCGATGGAACGAACCATTAGTCTCAGTAGCAGGGCTGTGGAGTCTTAGTCTTTTTGGAGCTTTGGTGGGATTCTTCAGACTCCCTACTGTAATAATTTGCCTTCATACCAATAAAATGGTATTACCCTACCTGTCACCAGCTACTACAGATTATCTACAATCAGAGCAGAGTTGCAGGCAGATCAGTTCGAATATTCATACTTAGGTAGATATTGTGCAATAGAGGAGTTGGTGGTTTCAAAAACTTGGGAGTTCGAATTGGAGTTGAATGTTTTGATAAAACCCCACTGAGTAGCAGAGTAGCTGACATTATGCCAATCTGCTGTCGACTTGATTCACTGAATAGGTATATGTGATCACTATAGTCTTAACCCAAATATTTGAAAAAAATAATTATATCTATATTAGCACCTTTCTTTCTGTAAAATTTTTGAGAGTCGTTGAATATTTCAAATCATTTTCTAATTTTGATTCTTTGTCTTCATTGTATTTGGGCAGATGATTTAACCTATGAAAAACAAAAATCAATATCAATAAATATAGATCAGCAGTATCATTTAATATTAGCACAGTTCTACTCTTTTTGTATTACAGTTACCTTTCTCTGATTATAAGTCTGTAAGTTGATCCTATAACCGTGTATTTGCGCTTGTTTTGCCAAGTTTATTTGTGATGGATATATAGGAAAAAGGCTAGATATGATATTTGCAGTTCAAATAATCAAATATTTCCACACCCTTTGAAATTCATCAATTCTATGATGATTATGATAACGAAGTTTATTTGTTATACATATTTGAGAAATAGACTAGATGTGACACTTGCAGTCCAACAAATAAATAATTCGGCACCCTTTGAAGTTTATCATTTTTATGACGATTATGATAATGGGGGATAAGCGACATGTACACAAGAATCATGAACCTGGTTTAATTCAAATCACAAGACTAAGCGTTATAGTTAGGAAGTTGTGAATTACATTGAAAATATTCTAGATTTTACAATTATTAATATTGTTTTGTCAAAATAGTTAGAATCCTGCTTATTATCAAAAACATGGCTGAATACTTGATTCCAACTCTGGATGCAGCAGCTGCAAAATAATCTTCTTCCAAATTATGAATTGCATCATATTCATGCCTGGAGCCTTTTCTTATACCTCTCCTGAAAAAAAAGGTTGTTTGAGACACTCAACCAAATGAAGCTATTAGTGGGCAAATCCATTTGTCCTGACATGAATGAGATGTTACCTGGCTATGAGAAAAAGGAGATCCTACCAATACTATTTTTGCAAAAAGCATATTTTGTTAAGTATGGGTCACTGATGAATCGCATCGAAAAGACACGATCCATCTGTGGCGCATACTTAACAAAACATAAGTTTGTAAATAGGGCAATGGATCGCACAACTGAAGAGTAGCCTTTTTGTGGGCCATGGTAGGTGGCCAAAAAGCGAATATTTTACTATTTCGAATAACATTTTAAAAAAAATTATTTCAAATATGAAATATTGAATACATTCCGACTTCAGTCATCTTTTTGATGAATAATATATTAAAACACAAGGGCACAATTTCTTTTGTTCCGTGAAACAATATCAATTTGGAGAGCAAAAAAGGACTTTTCTGTCTCGCTTGTACCGAATTATACAATAAAAGCAGCAAATAATTTAGTAGCCACTGAATTTATCTAGAATTAAAACTTTTACTGTATCGAATATGTTAATTCCTAAATTTTCTGATGATAACAATCAACATAAAATATCTAATATTATGCACAGAAGTGAAATGAAAGTGCTACTATGCAAAACTGTCGTGGTTTATTTCAGAACTACTGGGTGTGTTGAAAATTACAATAGTGTAGACCAGTAAAGAAAATCTTATTCCCACCCTAGAGTTTATGTTTGTTTTATGTTCAACAAAAAAAATATTTTGCATTAGTACCGGTATATGTACCCTAGTAACATACCTCAACATTTGTCTATCGGATGTGGAAGTCGTCAGAATACTTTCTTCTTTTTCCGAAGCGATTTCTTCCTCCAGAGATGCAGGAATCAAATCAGAATGACTTCTTGATGATTCTCCTCTGCTATTCTTCTTCTTTTTATCTTTATTTGAAGTTGATCTTGGTTTCAAATTACTAGTTGGTTTCCTTCTTGGAATTGTCGACTGTAAATAAAAAATTGAAATATAGCTTTCAGTCATTCAAAATTGGTCTGGCGATACCGTCAAAAGACCCTACCCCGAACAGAAATTTTTATTTTGTCAAGTATGAGTCACAGATGGACCGCGTTTCATCGACGCGATCCATCAGTGGCCTATACTTAACAAAACATGATTCGATAATCTTTGTCTGACTGGAATACTGACAACCGCTTATAGTTAGTGCGACTGGGTCGTTCAAGCCTACTTAAATTATTACACCAAGATAATTATTGCTCAATAAAAAATGGAATTAGTAACAAATTGCACAGATCATAACTGTTGATGAAAGATACCAACTAACCGTCCCTGTATTCTCCTAATATAACTAACTACTCACAACAAGACCTATGCCAGCAATTTCTCTAACTTATTGCTAATTTTGACAGCCCGAAGAAAAAATTAGGGCATCAGTCAAGAATACAAACTTTGCCTACAAATAAAATAAGTAATATACTAAGTTATTCTATCTACGTAAAGATTGCTTCTTTTAAGTGACCGGCAGCAATAAAACAAAAAGAACAAGCCACTGTTAATAACTTTCAATAGTTTATCTGCTTATTTATTTATCAAAATCTACATATATAGCAATGATTGCTATAGTGTCTAAATCTGCCAGTGATTTATTTATCGTAAGACAACTGCATAAAAGTTTTACACCAAAACGCTCAAAGCCTGACCTCGAAAGGTAGAATGATTTCATCTAACCTTTGCTCGAGTACCCTCAACTACCTTAAGCTACCTGGACATAATCTAAATTGAGCTTGAAAAAAGCACAATACAAGACTAGCAATCACTTCCTAGTTAATAATAGTGCACCATTGGTAGAGGATTTGGTTAATCTTTCATATTAAGCTCTACAACGATTATGTTAATTTGAATTTGTTACGAAATCTTATTAATGTAATGGATAATACCTAATCAGAAACAGATTGTCCAAACATGTTTTGTTAAGTATGGGTTACACGGTCCATCTAAGACTTATGCTTGACAATGTGATATTTCTCCCGGGTAATCAATTTTTTTTTAAATTATTGTGAAATACATTACAGTAAATTAATCATAAATTTTCAAAAAAATGTGTAAAAAATCAGTAAAAAAAGTCACATTGCAACCAAAAAATTCACTTCATTCATATTCTAAATGCTAGATATTTCGAAATACTGATTAAAATCATCTCATTCGAACATTCTATGCTCATGAAAAATATTTTTGTAATACAGTATCTTGCAATATGACAAACTTTACTTACAATATGAAACTTTACACGAGTCATGATTCTGCTGCTAATATCGTAAAATCTAACTATTTTAGATCCACGTTTATTTTGAATGATGCGAAAATTCATTTGCATACTTCGAAGCAAATGTTTTTTTCCCTTTTTTTAACAGTAATTATTGTGATAACATACTTGAATATTGGATATAATGGCCACAGAGAAGTATTGCTTTATTTAGTACAGAGTATTCAAACGATTCTGCTCAAAATGTTATGATTTGACATTCAATTACAAAACTAATGTCTCCTAAAGTAACAACGATCTTACCTGGTCATGGCCATCTTTATTCAAGTCTATATTACTCAAACTTGATTCAGAAACATCAGAAGGTGCAGGAACTTTGTTTCTAGCTAATGACATGGCTTTCATGAATGGTGTTCGTTCTGCTGCTGCTGCTGAATAAAATGTTTATTTTGTTTTATTTTTTAATGAAAAAGAACTGTCGACAACGGAGAAGGATTTTTGTTATTGAAATTTATTGGAAAAACATACTAAACATTGGTATCAGATATTTTATTTTGCATGAGCCACTGATGGAAAGTGTTCCTCATATCACAGACACTTTTACCAGTGTTCACCATACCGATATCCTACTATCGGTACATGGAATCGGTAGTAGGATTTTTTCAGTCATGCTTGAGTGGTTTATTTTCAGTCATACTTGAGTGCTTACAAAAAGCATCCTTATCTAAACCAAATGTATTTCGGTACAATCTACGCAATTAATAATACTTAATTGTATAAGACAGAGTTCTGTTCCTTCAAAAATATTGATTCCCGAAGACATCACAAAAGCGCTCGAAATATCGGATGATAAAAAAAAACGGATTTATCAATATGACTGAATGGAGTCAGCACTACAACATTCCTCTCAATTGTAATGTGAATATTAAAACTTAGTGACTATTGAAAATCACAAAAAATTACCTGGGATTCTTCTGTTAGCATCACTTAACGATTTATAAGATGGTGAAAACAAATCAGGTGATGATGCTGACGAAACTCGTTCCCCTGGAAATTCGAGAAAAATCATGTTAAAATACCTTCGATTCAATAAACCAGACTGTCAAAATCATTGAAATACAGTACATTGAAGGGGATTCACATTAAAATCACACTGGTACAAATACTAGTAGGGATGTAATTTTACTTATATGTACTTATACATCGACTTGTATATGTTTATAGTTTAACACTTTATTTATCTTTAAAACAATTATTAATTTACCCCTTCAAAGTACAATACATTAATTTCAAATGCTAATCAATTTCTTGTAACAACATTTTTTTTTATTAATATCCCAAACAAAACATCGCATACACCAGGCTGTCAATATAAGTTACCTTGCTACTCAGTCACCCAAAGAAAATAGCTGCTATCAGAAGAAAATTTACCAAAAGAGGAATGAATAATTCCTGATGTTAAATTCCATGTTAAAAATGCTTATAAAAATTCAGATAAAACAGCTTATTCCGTTGTATCATAAAACAGAACAGAAAAACATCAAAATTATAAACACAGCGATAAGTATAATATACTTTCATTTTTTTTTCCTATTTCTCAAATTGCAGAAAAATCATGATATATATATATAAATCGGGATTTTACTGCACAATAGACAAAAACATAGTCAAAAAGATTTTAATATTGTAAAATAGCGAATCATAACTCGAGTAACTTGACTACGGACATTAATACCCTAATCTTAGTACACATCACTCCTGAAAAAAAGATCCTACCTCTACTTCCTCCTGCACTGTAACCTCCATCAGATGGATGAATTGGCGGACTACTTGCTGATGAACTCGAACTTTGTGTGCCTGTACTAGGTTTTTTCAGTCCTAGTTTCATTTTATTTGAAGTTTTTATGAATCTGTCCTTCGCACCAAACACGGAATCAGCACTTCTGGATGCACTTGATTTTCTTCTTGGAAGTAAAGATGAAGTATCTTTCTTATCTCGCGATTGTGGTATTTTTACAGGCGTGTCTTTATTTTGTGCAATTTTCTTTAATTCGTCAGATTTCTCCGAAGAACTTGGCGGTGACTTTTTGATAAATGTGAGGCCAGATTTGAATGTTTGAGGATGACGATGCATCTGCGCATCTTTTTCTTGAACTTTCGAATCTTTTCCGATGCTTAAAGACTTGAATGATTTACTTGGTTGTGGTAAGCGACTTCTTTCACTGATTGTAGATGGTGACTGCTTCTTATCATGAGCTTCAGATGACTGGACGGAGCCTGGCTTCTTTGCAGCTTCTTTTTTGACCTCCTGGTTCAAACCACCAGGAACTGGTTTAGACTGACTAGAACCGGATTTAACCAGACCTGACAGAAGTAAATCCAATTCTGCTGAAATATTGTCATGTTTTGCGTCTTCTTCTACAGAGCCAGGTTTCACATAAGGTTCATAGGACTTTTCCACATTTTGTAAGTTTGACACCAATTTTGATGGCTGGGATGTGATTACATTCCCCGTAGTAGGTAATGCCTTCTGTATACTGGACTCCTCTTTAGGTTTATTATCATATGGAATAGAATTTTTGTTTATGTCTGCAGCAAATTTAGTTATCTGTTCCGGTTTTTCAACATTTGATAACTCAATTGTAAGTTTTTGAGGTGTTTCTGGTTATAATATCAAAATTATTGTCATTGTTATCAATATTATTTTTGTTATGATTGACATCATTGGATTGAAGTTGAGAGGCAAGTATAGGAGTAGGCATAACTAGAGGAACACTGTCAACAATTTGTCTTTCGATGGCCGGTACTGATGAAATATCCGGAAGTACTTCCTAAAAGATTAAAATGATAAGAATATTATACTCTGTCGTATTAAATCGGCATATCGCAGAACATTATTTTTCATCCTCAAATTAGTCACTCATAATGGGGTCTAAAAAATATTTCAGTTACATGTAAGTTCCTACCTACAACAAGATACCATTGTGTAACATACAGGAGCTAAAAATGAAGAAAAGAGAAGAACCAACAAAACAAGAAACTAAATGTAAATATTTTTATTCAAACCTGCAGTTCTTCTTTTGCATCTTCGTAATCACCGTGACTTGGACTTCCTTCTGTGATTTTCTTTACAATCTTAGTTTCTCCAGCCTTTAAAGATAAACAAAATAAAATTTTGCTTACTTGCCTGGCTGGTACCTAATTGAATTCTATTCTATTCTATTCTGACATGATAAAATTATTGAAAAACTATAGGGTTGAATAATTTCGCATCACAGAACCAGAAATATAAAGACTGTTATTGAGAGGTGCAATCGAGATTGCAAAAAGTTTTTGAACACATGTCATAGCACCAGTGAAATTGTTACACAAAGTAAGGTGGAAACAATAGTTCTGTTAAAGAGTTTTACAATAAGGGACAATATCAACACGTTCGCCCTACTTCAATTGAAAACTTATAAACGACTTACAAAACCTACCCTACGTCCCAAAAGTTAAAAAGCCCTGCTAGAAACATACTATTTCTTTTCTCATAATCAAAATTGCACTGGCAGTAAAGCATTCTCAAGTAATCAAAGATTGGATTATGGCATCAATTTAAAAAAAACATTTGGCAATATCTGCCCCTATGTTAATAATGTTCATCCAAACAATTTTCAAATGCAAAATTTTAGTCCTCTTTCCTAAACAAAATTAGAATCTGGGTATTGTTTACCTGTTTGTTTTGCTTATTTTTCTTGATTTCATCAGAAGCAGACTTGAAATCTTCATCTTCATTGTCTTGTTTTGGTATATTTACATCTATGTTTTTGTTCTAAAATTCAATACAATATATAAATGATGTACAGTATAACAGGGTGTAAAAACTGTGCCAACCTTATTCCGAGTCAACCAGATTCCAATGAGTGGAGATTGAAAATGGAAATTATAACAATTACCGTAAAAAATAATTTTAAATCAACATACCTTCTCATCTGAAGCAAATATTTCTTTATTAAGCTTGACAAAAGCTGATAAGTTGCCACCACTTGCAAGAGGTAAACCGTTTTCAACCTAAAAACAAAAAGCATTTTCAATTCCAAAAAAACGAAGTATGAAAACTATGTCAATTGTATCTCATCTACTCTGCTATTTGGGCGGTCGGAGAGTGTGGTAGACTCTAAACAAAGAAAGCTTTATTTTTAGATTTATCAGTTACAAGATGTAAATGCTTCTCTTGAGTGCTTGACAGAAATAAAATTGTACCAGACCCATTAACCCATTCGGAAAAGCATGTTTTGTTAAGTATAAGTCACCGATGGATCGCGCCATTGGTGACTTGAACTTAACGAAATAAAATCTCTAATCGAGAAAATCACCAATTAGATATATAATAACAGTGTAAAGAGTTATTTAAGCCCACATAATAAATGACATACAAGGTTTCAACACACACAGTCGGACATGGAAGGCTACAAGAAAGTGAGTGTAAAGTTTCTTCCCCTCCAGTACTAAAATTTGAATACTGTATTCAGTGGAAAGAGGAATCACAGTCTATATGAATATTATGACATAATAAAAAGCCGTACCTCATTTTCATCCACATCTTGTATAACTATATTATCTTTTTCATCAATTTTTTCATCTAGTTTATCATTTGAATGCAATTCAACTAATTCTTTCTCGTCAACTTGATAATCTGCATTTAGTACTGGAATCTGAAACAAACAAAAAAGTTGGAATATTTTAAGAATGTTTGAAGAATTGACTTTATACCCATATAAATTTGAGCAATTTTGATCAAAATAGTGGAATACACAACTATTTGGCAGCGTTAGGATTATACAAAAAGCTTCGAAATTATCAACACCGAAATAAACACATTACATTTTTCTGAGGTAGTGATACAACTTGTGGCACAGGTAGTTTTCTTCTTGGACTTGAACCAGGACTCGCATTTGCAGTAGCAGCATGAATTATTCCACTGGTAACCCATGGATGTAAATCCTAAAAAAGTGAACAAAATATAACATTATTTATATAAACTCATAATCTTGCTTAAATCACAAAAAGGCATGGGTGGTTGTCTGCCAATTTTGGTTTTAATTTCAAAAATTGAATATAATATTAAAAAGGTTCAATGTAATAAAACAGTAAGAAAAATATTATTAAGATCAATTTTATTCAATGCGCTTTGCAAAAAAGAGAAAGAATTTATTTAAAACTGAATTTATAAAAACTGTGTAACAGCTGTGTATTATTAAGTATGAACATACAATGCCCATTCTCAATAAAGTTTTAAACTCTTTTTCTGTGTCCGGAAAATAAACAATTTAATGAAGTCCTGCACACCAGGAGAAAGGGAATAAATATTCTCACCCAACCTTACAATCAAAAAAGCGAACCTCAAAAAAAAAAAAAAAAAATACCTGTAATATCCTCGGTGGAGATCTAGTTGGAACAGCGGGCACCAGAGGAGGTGGAGATTGAGCATTGATATGTTGTTGTTGACCGTCTTCGTACATAAGATTTGCTGCTGCATCCAATTCATGATCAGTGTTTGCAGCTTCAACCACTCCGGACACCATTTCCATCCTGCAATTCAATAATAGCATTATTGGTATTGTAGTAGTGACGTTACCTTAGTTTAGTTCAAACAGCATTCAAAATTTAAAATAAATGAAGTCGCTGATACTTGACTGGACCGTATTTAGCAGTGAAATCATGTTTTATGTCAAAATTTTAAAATAAATGAAGTCGCTGATACTTGACTGTATTTAGCAGCGAAGTCATGATTTATGTCAAATTTTACACCGTAAAATTTGCCATAAAACATGATTTCACTGCAAAACAATTCAACTTAAAAATACTTGAAAGATGAAATTACTTTTATGGTAATCTGAATTCTAGAATAGCTTACAAATCAGGTAAAGACATCCCTAATTGATGTTAAACATATTTGAAAAATGTATAAGATATATTTTTAAGCGGAATAGAAACTCCCGTCAACCAATGGTAAAATTTGAAAAAGGTATTTTATATACTGTTAATCAAAATCAGACTTGGATTCATTATTGGACTTTTATATATTTTAATTTCAAGAGATTTAAAAGACAGTTCAGATTTTGAAAATAAAAACCCTCAATAAGTAAATCTAAGGATGTTCTTATCCGAATGGAAATCTAGGTCCCTACTGAAAGTATTTATTTAACGGAAATTATGGAACTAAATTCTATAAGATAAAGCTTATGGGGGAAAATATAAAATTGTTGTTCTTAAATACAATTGCATTATTTGTACAATCAATCCAAATATTTTCTTTACAAAATACAGATTCAAATTTACCACATTGGATAGAACGTAAAGTTGAAAGACAGAATGCCCAAATTTTAGCCAAGCTTGTTTTTATTGCATAAAAGTACAGTTTATTCCATTTTTGAATCCTATTGTTTGATAATAACAGAAAGAAAATGCATGCAACAAAGGAACATAGAGACAAAAATGGAAACGCCAAATATGCATATGCATTAATTTAGAGGAATTGTTAGTAACTTATCAGAAATATATTTATTCTTGTCATAAATAAACCAATACTCATCACAAGCAAGAGTTTAAAATCAATATTTCTTTGAGATATAACAGGGAAACCATCTGGGATAGAAACATTAACCTATTCATGACATTACACAAATAGCAATAGAGCAGATTTAAAACAAAATTCAAATAAAGGGTTAACTTCGATACAAAAACAATTATTAATTACAATAAGATAACTTTTTAATTATCAGGCAGGCTTTGGTTTCAACTGCGAAATTGAGTCAGATATTCAGTGATGTTACTTTTAGATTCAAATCGATTTAAATGTCTGATTGGAATACTCATTACTGTGACTCGATTCCTGATCTTACATTGTCAAATTTGCTTTATCTACAAATTAGAACATTTTTTGTCAATCCCCATT
This sequence comes from Styela plicata, assembly GCA_963675895.2. Taxonomy (NCBI): domain Eukaryota; kingdom Metazoa; phylum Chordata; class Ascidiacea; order Stolidobranchia; family Styelidae; genus Styela; species Styela plicata. The sequence continues at coordinate 13,720,815 of OZ023138.1, forward strand.
TAGCTCAGGTCGATGCTCTTTATTTTTTTTGTGCAGTTCAGTTGAAAAAGTCAGAAGTGTATGCGAAGCGAATTTTATCGGAAATCTGCTTAGTGCCTACGGTACTTCAAACAAATTATTGAACAGCAAAAAGCTTGAGCAAACGCCATCATGGGAAAAAAAGAAACATTTGGGGAATAATTGTTTATATGATAGCACCGGTGATTCGTAATCGATACATGTTAAAATCAACTGTTTATGTTTCAATTTCATTTTTGAAATTACACATTACAGTATTATAGAAGTCTTTTTAAGACCATGGCAATGTTCAAGAAAATTAAAATCAGAGATTTAGTAATTTGTTCTCACCTCCCTCGACCTCTTTTGAAAGTTCATACTATTTATTTGTAAAAGTTTTTGGGATGCAGAAGTTTCTTTATACATGAGATACATACTTGAAAATTGAATATAAATAAAAGGTTCATGATGCAATTTAGTATTTTTAATCTGTGGTCAAACAGTTGATGTTAAGGAAGCCATATACAGCAAAACTTTTATATTCTCGAAACAAGATTTCCCTAATTAAAATCTTGTATTTGTTAAACTATCATGTATGGGCTGTATATAATGTATGCATCTAAGGCATGCTTTACGATCTTTAAAATACATGGCACAATTTTGACAGTCGTCCCTGGTAATAAAGGGTTAATTCGCATTTTACTGCAAGTCGTAAAAGTGAGGTAACATCTGCTATACTTCATGAATAATTTAAGATACCTACAGACATAGTACTGTGAAGTAATGCATATGGTGGATGGACTAAAGTAAAACTAGTCTGCCATTGAGATAAGTCGTTATGTATAAAGTGTCATTAGACCTGCAGAATTTAAAACCAGGGTGATGGATCTTGTTTTCTTCTTATGTCCAAAGGGCCTATATCATTTTAGGATTTCATTTTTATCCTGAGTGAGAGAAAACCCTTTTTTTAATATCATACTTCTCATTTTTCCAGTGCATGGACCGTGCATGGTTAGTGGCGGAAGCCGTAAGCAATGATTACGTGAAACACCGTGCATCGGCGAGGCGCCAAGCGAACCTCTCGCATATAATCATCATCTCTGACTAGATTCGAACCCACAGCCTCGGATAGGCAAAAAAAGCTTCAAAATCATTAACACTGCTATTAAACTGGGTCCTCGGAAAGGCAAAAAAACTTCAAAACCATCAACACTGCTATTTCATAGCAGTATTGATGATTTTCAGCCTTTTTAACCAGTTTGGATGCTACGAGACACTCAAAAATGAACATTTTTCTCTTTACATTAATGAATAATAACCTATTTCATTAGGTC